>CM046952.1:130528884-131728884 GCA_025698515.1 Gossypium sturtianum
TTCCACGAAATCTCAAGCTAACTTGGCAATGCTACAAGGAAGAGGGAAATGTGAGGGGTAAGCATAAAGCTTAGTAAGTTTGCATGAAATAAATAACAACATAAACTCATAATGTCATCCATCCATTTCATTGAATAAAACACAAATCTTAAACTCATCTCCATAACTTACTCATAATTACTCTTACCAATTACATAACATGCCACATATCGTGAACCATTCTCATGAATTACTCACATATACCTATATCACCTCATCACTTGGTAATTGCATTAATCTCATCTCTAGCATAAGCTTAAATATTTACCACAAGGAAATTGCTTGAGATATTCAAGGATATATAATCATCATCATTCACATAACTACTGTAATAGACCCAATTTGCCCAGGCCCATTAACCTAGCATTAACCCATTTAATAAATCCAATAAAACCAAAAATCACAAAAATCCAAATTAATAAAAATCCATTTACAAAACAGTCCAAAATAAATATCAGTCCATAAATACAAAAAACCAGACATTAAAATAAATTGAAGCCCATGGAACCAAGGCCCGATCCTAATCCCAAATACTAACCTAGCCCAATTCCTAACAAGATCCGAATGGCCCAATACCTATTCCAAGACCTAAGCAGGTCAGGTTCCAATGGCCCGAATACAGAGATGATCCGACCCAATTTGAAGACATCAGAAATTCCAGAGGCTTCTGGGATCTTCTAGCGCCTCTGTTTGCACGAGTGCAGCCTTTCCCCACGCGTGCCCCACGGGCATTCGCGTCATGATCCTACCACGCGCGCGCGCCAAAGATCAAGAATAACCTCCTCCGCACTGCACTGCAACAAAAAGTAGCAATAACAACAGCAACGATGTAGCAGAATATTGTAGAATACAATAGAAGATTTTAAGAAAAAACGTGTATTTCATTTTTTTCTGGCTATAAAAAGCCAAGCATTGTACACTGAATTTTTATGCACTGATACACAAGAAATACTAAATCAAAAGCAGATAAAAGTAGTAAAAGGTGATTTTAGTTTTTTCTTTTAAAAATCTTTTCGCTTTCATTTTTTTTCTTTTCCTTTCTGCATGTTTGTTTTTTGTTCATAAGAAAATTAAGAAAAGGAAGGGGTTTACCATCGTGAATATTCTGTCCCCGTTTTCTCTGTTGCAATCGGAGTTAAATGAGGATGTTGGTCGGAGGGCAAGGCTTCAAGATCAGCGCTTATAAAAGCAAATCGGACCTTCGTATACCACTACTTTAGTGGTTGAACAGAGAAATTTCTAGGTACGGCTGTGTCGAAACCATTTTTTATTTCGGGTTTGGAAAATGAGGATCGACTTTAAAAAAATAAGGAGTCGCCACCAATAATTTTTGTTTAGGTGTGATCGGATCACCTATAAAAATATCTTGGTCTGCGAAATTAGAGAAAACGGGTTCGGGAGTCGGTTACGTGCAAGGAAGGGTTAGCACCCTCGTAACGCCCAAAGTTGGTACCAAATTGATTCATGTTGTCTTAATGTCGAAAATTTGGAAAGTTTTAAAAATGCAATTTCTTTGAAAAAAAAAGAAAAAAAGTGAAATATTCCAAACATAAGATTCATTCGCTCTAAAGGGACTAAATACCACACCCATCACGTTAGGATGTAATATCTTGAGCCTTCAAATTCAAGATCATCTTATAATTTCAGAATCATGTAATTTAAAAAAAGATATTTGATTATTTGGTCGAACGAAAAAATCGACACCCAGCACGTTTAGGCGCAACTCCTCGATCTTCCAAACATCAAACATTGCCTTGTTTTTTTTTTCAAATATGCAATCTTGAAATTGGTTCAATGTATGTTTTTAATGTAATAAAATATTTAGAAAAGGTTTGAATATGTTGGAATTTGAAATATAAAAAAATAACAAGTAGCATGAATATAACATTAAGCATGAAATAATATACAAACTTAACACTATACAAATAGACATAATTATAGAGACAATTTAATGCAAAATATATAATAACGGTAATAAGTAACAATATAAAAATGTTGTGACAATAAATTAAACATTAAAATATGATCCTTCAAATTAATAAATTATGTATACTAATTTTGAAATAGAAAAAGCATATATATATATATATATATAAGCAATTTTAAAAGCAAATAAATTTATATAGATAAATTTAAAAAAAGGATATATGTATGAAATAATATAAAAATCAATAGCTTATACAAAATAATAACACATAATTGTAATACAAGGAATAAAATACATTTAAATGAAGAATAAAACAAATTAAATCGTTATACATTTAATTTGCAAAACGATTTTATTAAAAAGACCTTGATACTAGCTAAATTTAATACTATAAAATGTTACGAGAATTAAAACAAAGGTTAAGGCTTAATCGAAATAAAAATATTATTAGAGGACTAATTTATGAATAAACAAGATTATTTAAACAAAAAGAGGGTCGATTGCACTCAAATGATGAAAAACAAAGGATTGAACTAGCAAATGTTATGAAATTAAAACGCAAAGACATGGATTGGATTGAATCGAATGACACGCAAATTACAGGGCCAATTAAGGAATAAAAGAAATATATAACCAGTTTAATCAAAAGATAGCACAACACAGAGGGACTAATCGCATAAATATCCCCTCAGATACCATAACACACGGATCTCAGCCGCATATGGGTCGGGTCATCGGGTAATTTTACACGGCATCGTTTAAAGCTATAGCAAACGTCGCCGTTTCTCTTAATGAACAAAACCCTGTTTAAAAACCAAATCAAATACCATTTTAAACTAACCCTAACCCCATTTCAATTTCTATTTTCAGCCATAATCTCGAAACCCTCTCCTACTAACTACTCAAACGCCGCAATCAACAGCGAGAGGTGATCCCAAAAACTCGATTCGATCCACCACTGTCCAACCCCGATTGCGACGGAGAGAACGAAGGTAGAATCCAACTCAGGTAACCAAACCAAGCCCTGACGCTTTACGTTCTCCGTCTCATGGGACCGCTTTGCTCCAATTACGACAGAGAAAGCCGTCCTACGGTTCGTATTTCGAAGGTAAGTCCTTCCTTTCTTTTATTTAGTTTTCACACGAACGAGCCAAAAAAAGATTTAAAGAAAGAAAGAAGAAGCGTATCAAATACTGGAAATCACCTTAAAAATTTCTCTTTTGATTTCTCTGTATTCTCTATATTCCGTGTGTAGAAAACGTGTCCCCCTTACAGATTTTGCTTCGATTTTATATATAACCGAAAAGAAAATTTAAAGGCCAAATAAAAAATACAATATTCCTTCGTATTTTCTTCTGCTGTGCTGTATTGTTGATGCCATTTGGCCTTTTTTACAGGTACAACGATCGTACGGAGGCAGACATGGCGGTACGGAGCTGTTGCGGCACTAGAGGCTTGCGTGTGGGGTTGCGGCGCAAAAACTCCGAAAGCTCCCTAGGGTTTTTGTTTGTCGAACTCGTTTGGGCCATTCGGGCTCTTCCGATTTGGGTCATTTGTAGTTCGGGCCACCAATTGGGTAGGGGTTAGGTTTAGTTTATTTGGGTTTGTATTTGGGGTTTGGGTTTGTGTAGGCTAAAGTTTGTAAATGGGTTAGGTATTGGGTTTGAAATTTTATTTGGATTATTCCTTTTTGTAAATTTGGACTGCTGATGGACTTTATTAATATTTGGTTTTGGTTTTAATTTTTTTGGGTTTTGATTTAATAAACTGGTTAATTGGGCCCGGGCATAAATTGGGTCTTACAGCTGCCCCTCTTTGCTCATTGTCATGTAATGAGGATAGAGCAAAGACTTCAAAAAGAGACAATTTTGTCCGGTCATGCCTCATTCAATGCTTTTCTTCTTCGAGTAGCTTCGTTCCATCCCGCTGCATCTTCAGGGGCCTGAGAACTAGCGCTTCAATCTGCTCCAATGTAATTTTAGGGAGACGAGATTTGTAACTTCGATCTACTCCACTGGAACTTCGAGGAGATGAGAATTCAGAGAGAAGAGATTCGTAGCTTCGATCTTCTTACTAAAACTTCTTGAAAATGAAAGTTGATCCTCAATACACTCAGGGAGGTGGGATTTGTAACTTCGACCTGCTCCACTGGGACCTCGAGGTGATAAGAATCCAGAGAGAAGAGATTTGTAGTTTCGATCTTCTCACTGAAACTTCTCAGAAATAAAGGTTGATCCTCAATACACTCAGAGAGGAGGGATTTGTAGCTTCGACCTGCTCTACTGGGACCTCGAGGTGATAAGAATCCAGAGAGAAGAGATTTGTAGTTTCGATCTTCTCACTAAAACTTCTCGGAAATAAAGGTTGATCCTCAATACACTCAGAGAGGAGGGATTTGTAGTTTCGACCTACTCCACTGGGACTTCGAGGTGACAAGACTTGTATGGCTTCGATCTGCTCCTGCAACTTCAGGATTGCCAGATCTACTATATTCAACCTGCTCCTGCAACTTCAGGATTTCCAGATTTGCTATCTTCGATCCGCTTCGCTCATGAAGGTAAGATCTGATGTCTTCGATCTGCTCCTGCAACTTCAGGATTTCCAGATCTGCTATCTTCAATTTGCTCCTGCAATTTCAGGATTGCCATATTTGCTATCTTTAATCTGCTCCTGCAACTTCAGGATTTCCAGATTTGCTATCTTCGATCCCTTTGCTCATGAAGGTAAGACCTGATGTCTTCGATCTACTCCTGAAACTTCAGGATTGCCAGATCTGCTAATTCACCAATGTTGTGATGCCGTCCTCTGGAGGGACTTATCCTGTAAAATCGATTTTAAGTGTTTATGCTTATGCAAAACGGTTAGGATGCAATGATCTGAATGAATCTAATGCTCCTAACTAAATGTATTATGGATGGCATTTGCCTGAATGCAGGATGTCATGAGAATGATTTCTTACAATGATTAAGATGCAATAATCGGAATGAATCAAATGCCCCTAAATAGATGTATCTTATGGATGACATTTGTATGAATGCAGAATGTCATGATAATAATTTCTTACAATGATTAGGATGCAATGATCGTAATGAATCAAATGCTCCTAACTAAATGTGTTTTCGCGTGCATGCAGAATTTCATGAAAATGATCCCTTTTTAAAAGTTTAAGGTGTCATCGCTCATTGTTTATTAAGGCTCTATCACTGATGTATTATGCTGCCATCTTGTTCGGCTAGTATTTTCAACAGAAAACCTGAGAAAATGATTATATCTTGCTCAACAGATTTGCCCCACTGTAACTTCAGGGTTCATTTCACTGTGACTTAGCGGTATAGGATCTGAATCTCTTCCCATCTATCCCATTGCGACCTCGAAATGTAGGATTTGTTTCTTCTTCAATCCATCATATTTCTATTCAAAGGTATAAGATCTGTATTATCTTCCATCTGTCCCACTATAACTCGGGGGTATAGGGCCCGTAGCTTGTTTCATCAACTGATCACTCCTCGGGTGACCCAACCAGATGTGTATGCATGATGCTCGCGTGAATGCAGAATATCAAATTTTCTCCGGATAATGATTCCCATTTTACAATTGGGTTAATGATGCCCATTTTCGTCAAGATTGCATCATTGACGCAATATCTTGTCGTTTGTTCAACCGCCATTTTTGACAAAAATCCGAAGAGATAACCTCAGTTTAGAGTCTTCTTTAAACTTGGTGAGTTTTAAACAATAGTTCTGTTTCAAGTTCTTGTATTATTCAGAAACTTCCAGAGTAATATGCGAAACTCCTTTTATGAAAGTGTTATTAGTCCACTAATCGTTATTTCAATGCAAAATGCCTGAAAGAGATCATAACCATGGACAAGAAGGAAATTAATTAGGAGGATAGCTCGAAACGAATAAGCTAATCAAATATAGCAATCGTAATCAAGAAGGAAATTTATTGTGAACATATTTTGAAAAGAATAATATAATCACGAATAACAAATTTAAAAATGGGTAAAATGGAAACTAGGTGCCCCTAGATATCGCAGCCTGAGCTTCTCTGTTCCAACTTCTTGAGGACCATTTTAAGCTCAATATGTGTTTAGGGGATCCGAAGTACTTTGTCGATGCCCCAAGTAGTAGCATACTTCTTCATTGTTAATTCAGGCATAGCAAGACTGCTGTATGCCCCCTTTGATCGAAATTTGAGCCGTCCTTCTCGGGTTTTCAACTCAAATCCCCTTTGGTCTCAAAGCGCCCTTTGCAGGTTTTCGTCTTGGCCTCTCGTTTTTCTTTTTTTTTTGCTGAAAATTTCTATTTTTTCTTTTTTTCTTCTTTTTTTTCTCTCTTTTTTTTTACATACTTCTCGACTGAATTCACCGGATTGGTCATATCCCTGCCATCCATGTGGTCAATGTTTCCAGAACAGACTTTCTCACTACATAAAGTCTTTTCTAGTTTGGCCTCTATTCTTTGCTGAAATCCTTTTGTATATGAGGGATCTTCTTCAATATCAGGTCCCCCTCTGGGAATTTTCTAGGATGAACCTCTTTATCGCAAACCCGCATCATCTGACTGTAACGGATAGCTATTAAATTTTCCTCACAAATTTGATTGATCATATCGGGATTAAATCCATTTTGCCTCATCCAACTTTAGTTCTGAAAAAACTCGAAAAAAATGAACTTCGACTTCAATGGGTGAAACCAATGAGAAATGTGCTGCCCCGGTGACAGTCCTGGCCAACATTTGATAAGCATAGAGGGTAAATAGTAACTTCTGTATGCCAATCCTTACAAGTCTCGGTCTTTTTATGATCCTTGTTTTTCTCTTTTGCTGCACTGATATGTGGCACCTGATCTTTGAACAGACCGCAAACTTCTTGTGCGGTTAAATGTGATTTTTTTCTCTTTTTTTTTCAGTATTCTTTCTTTTTCTTTTCTTTGTTTCGATGACTATCGACTTTGTAATATTGGCATATGAAGCGACTTTTACCATCTTAGTGAAGTAACCGACATCCACGAAAATGAATCGATGTTGGCCAGAAGCTTTTGATGAGACTGGCTTGGTAACATCCATGCCCCACACATAGGAAATCTTATTTCTGCATTGAGCCAGGCTTTGATCTTCATCTCCTTCCTTGGCTCGCATCGTAGGATTTGTTTTTTTTTATACATTATTGACAAATCAGAAGATATGTTACAACTTCTGTCATCTTCAAAGTCTTGAGATCCCTTAGACCCATATTTCATTCAAAAAGGGAGTCAGTAACAGCGTCGCCCATGTCATTGATATCTTGGGACCCATTGTGGGTACGAAGGTAAATTCCAAGAATGACTATTTATATGGTATGGTCATGAATAAAAATGAAAGAATATTCTAAAAACCAAAGAATGTATAGTATGAAATGTAAAGAATAAAAGATATTTGCTTAAAAGATGCATCTTATTGAAATAAGAATTCTAGACACAAGCCTATTTCACAAAAATATTATTGTTGCTTCTATGCTTAAAGCGACAAGCATGTTATGAATATTGCTCTAGATTAGCTCTAAAAATACATGTCTCTTCCACAGTCCTATTGCTTAAAACACTCCCCGGCTCATATTTCTGCATTTGACGTGTCATCTAATTTCACAATACCCATGCCGATGAATTTTTCCACCAATTTCTTGAAAGCAAGGCAATTTTCTATCGAATGCCCTGTGACCCCTGCGTGGTACTCGCACTGGGCATTTGGGTCATACCATTTTGGATATGGAGGTTGCGTCGGTTTCGGGTAGTGAGGAGCCACCTCATGTGCATCGAATAGGGTTTGATATAACTCCTTGTACGTCATTAGAATCGGTGTAAACTAGAGTTGCTTTGCACTGGATTCTTGAATTGATGAGCCCTGACAGCTGGTGGTTACCGTCCTTGGCTGGCTTACTGTAATCGGCTCTGAATGGCCCTTGTTATACCTACTCGTATTATTCACACCCTTGTCATTTCTTTTCGGGGCCTTTGAAGCCCACTCTCCCTTTTCCTTTGTTTTTGCCAGAACAATCGGTTTGGCTCGATCATCCTTCGAGTTAAAACTTGAGCCCATCGGGAAATTCAACAGTGCCGAGGTATTAATCTAACATTGGGGTTTGATAATAACAAGTGCCCCTTGCAGAGGCACGTCTGGTTGGGCCGAGACACTCATTAGAGAATAAACAATGTATTCATCATCATCCACACTGCTGACAACTGGGCAACTCTTTTTTTCAAGCCCCCCACTAGTAATTGGGTTAACTGGCGCATCATATTCATTTGATCTTGCATATCATGCTGGATTTCGGTCAATTGCTCCTGCATTTGTATTTGCCTTTGCTCTAATCTCTCCAACTTTCGTTCCATGTTTTCCAGGTTAACTGAAATAATTTTTAATTAATCAGGGTCTTCTCATGAAATCTCATGCATATGATGTAATACAATGCAAATGTATGAAATGCAATGCCAATGCATGGAATGAATGCAAATAGAAAGAGAGACGTTGATTCTGAATTCAATTCCATTAGACGAACTTCTCTAGAAAACAAATATCTTTACATAAAATGGATTATATATGCAGCTTCGTCCTCATCAATCTTCTTCATATCCGGACGCTCCCTTTGCATGTACCTCCTTTGCCTTTGCATGTTATGGCCTCCCCATGGCCTTTCTCTATGTGGGGCATGGATGTCATCGGGCTGATCTCTCCAAAATCTTCAAATGGGCATAGGTTCATCTTTGTAGTCATTGATTATTTCACCAAGTGGGTAGAGGCTGCTTCATATGTCAGTGTTACCAAGTCTGCAGTTAGCAGATTCCTAAAAAAGGAAATCATATGTCAATATGGAATGCCTGAGAGGATCATATCTGACAATGCATTAAACTTGAACAATAGCACGATAGCAGAAGTCTGCAGTCAATTCAAGATCAAACATCACAATTCATCCCCGTATCGTCCAAAAATGAATGGTGCAGTGGAAGCAGCCAATAAAAATATTAATAGGATTGTGGAGAAAATGACTGAAACTTATTGAGATTGGCATGAGAAGCTACCATTTGCCCCCTATGCTTATCGAACGTCTGTCAGGACTTTGTCTGGGGCAACACCTTTCTCATTGGTTTATGGAATGGAAGCAGTTTTACCCATTGAAGTGGAAATACGTTCTCTTTGAGTTTTGTCAAAACTAAAATTAGATGAAGCAGAATGGATCCAGTCTCGTTATAATCTGTTGAATTTGATCGAGGAAAAAAGGCTAAGGGCTACCCAGCATGGTCAGATGTTCCAAAAACGAATGATGCGAGCTTATGACAAAAAAGTTCGCCCTTGAAGGGGACTTTGTGTTGAAAAAGATACTCCCCATCCAAAAAGGTTTCAGAGGGAAATGGATGCCAAATTGGGAGGGGCCTTATGTTGTGAAAAAGGCTTTCTCTGGAGGAGCACTGATTCTGACTGAAATGGATGGGAAAATCTTATCCAATCCCATAAATTCAGATTCAGTGAAAAGGTACTATGCTTAAAGAAGCCAAAGTGAAAACCCGCAAAGGGCGCTCTAGGACCTTCTTAAAAAAAAAGAAAAGGAAGCTAAAGTGAAAACTCGCAAAGAGCGCTTTGGGACATTCTAAAAAAAAAGGAAGCCAAAGTGAAAACTAGCAAAGGACTCTTTGGGACCTTCTAAAAAAAAGAAAAAGGAGCCAAAGTGAAAACCCGCAAAGGGCACTTTGAGACCATAAAAAAAGAAATAATGGAGAGGCCAAGGTGAAAACCTGCAAAGGGCGCCTTGAGACCAAAGGGGATTTGAGTTGAAAACCCGAAAAGGGTGGCTCAAATTTTGATCAAAGGAGGGGCATGGGTGATCTTACTATACTTGAATTAACAAAGAAGGGATATACTACATCTTGGAGCATTGACAAAGTACTCGAGATCTCCTAAACACATCCTGGGCTCAAAATGGTCTTCAAGAAGTTCGTACAGAGAAGCTCAAGCTGCGATATCTGGGGCACCTAGTCTTTATTTTATAATGAATTTGCAATCTTTGAATACTTTGTTCCTTTCAAGATGTGCATTTTCAATCAACTTCTTGTTTTTTTTTCATCTTTGTTCTTTTCAAAGATGAGTATTTTTAATCAATATTTTTTTATTCATTTCGTTCCTTGCTCCAAATCAATTCTATTCTTGTTATGATCTTTTACAAGCATGTTGCATTGAAATAATGATGAATGAACTAATAATACTTTTATAAAAGAATTTTCGCATATTACTCTAGAGGTTTCTAAATAATACGAGAACTTGAAGCAGGACTATTGTTTAGAACTTACCAGACTTAAGGTTTGGAATATCTGAGAAGGAGGAGTTTAAGTGGAGACTATTTCTTCAGATTTCTGGAACAAAATGTCAAAATATTGTAATGATGAACAAGCAAATAAAGTTCGTCAGGCATTATGGGGTGGTTATTCTTGAAAAAGAGAAGCCTACATTTATCTGGTCATGACACCAAAGGATGGTGTAATTGACTAAAGAAGATACAAATCTTCTACCCTTGAGTTGTGAAAATGATACAAACCCTATACCCCTGAGTTGCAGTGGGATGGATGGAAATTGATACAAATCTTATATCCTTGAGTTTGCAATTCTCTACCCTAGAGTTGTGGTAGGATGGATTGAAAATGATACAAATCTTATACCCCTGAGTTGCAGTGGGAATGGAAATTGATACAAATATTATATCCTTGAGTTTGTAGTCCTCTACCCTTGAGTTGTGGAGGGTTGGATTGAAAATGAAACAAATCTTCTAACCTTGAATGACAGTAAGATTGATTGAAGAGGATTATACCCTTGAATGGCGACGGGATGGATTGGAAAGGATTCAGATCATGTACTCTAAGTCACAATGAGATGGTTTGAAGATGGTACAAATTTTGTGTCCCAAATGAACTCTGAGGTTACAATGGGGCAAACTTGTTGAGCAAGATAATTATTTCTTCAGGTTTTGTTGAAACTACCAACCGAACAAGATGACTGCATAATACAGTGACAAAGCTTTGATAAACAATGAGCGATGTCACCGCATACATTTAAAAAAGATCATTTTCAAGACATTCTGCATTCATGCAAATGTCATCAATAATATCATTTAGTTAGGAGCATTTGATTCATTCCGATCATTGCATCCTAATTATTGTACATTTAATAAAGGATCATTTTCATGATATTCTGCATTCATGCAACTGTCATCCATAATATCATTTAGTTAGGAGCATTTGATTCATTTCGATCATTGCATCCTAATTATTGTACATTTAACAAAGGATCATTCTCATGACATTCTGCATTCATGCAAATGTCATCCATAATATCATTTAGTTAGGAGCATTTGATTCATTCTGATCATTGCATCCTAATCATTGTACATTTAAAAAAGGGATCATTCTCATGACATTCTGCATTCATGCAAATGTCGTCCATAATATATTCGAGTCTACAGGACATGTCCCACAAAGGATGGTGTAGCAATGTTGGTGAATTCACAGATCTTATCTCTCTAAGCAGTAGTGGAGTAGATCAAATTTGGCAGATCTTATCTCCCCGAGGTAGCAGGGGAGCAGATTTTAGCTACTAGCCTTATCTTCCTGATGTAGCAAGGGAGCAGGCTAAAGATTCTAGTCTTATCTTCCTGATGTAGCAAGGGAGCAGACTAAAGATTGTGGAAATATTGTAGATTTTTTCTCCTCGAGATAGCAGTGAGGCAGATCGAAGGCGGTGAATCTTATCTCCCCGAGGTAGTAGGGGAGCAGATTTTAGCTGTTAGCCTTATCTTCCTGATATAGCAAGGAAGTAGGCTGAGAAATGTAGTCTTATCTTCCTGAGGTAGCAAGGGAGCAGACTGACGATGTTGATTTTTTCCCCTTGAGATAGCAGTGGGGCAGATTGAAGACTGCGAATCTTATCTTCCCGAGGTAGCAGGGGAGCAGATTTTAGCCACTAGCCTTATCTTCTTGATGTAGCAAGGAAGCAGGCTGAGGATTGTAGTCTTATCTTCCTGAGGTAGCAAGGGAGCAGACTGAAGATGTTGATTTTGTCTCCTCGAGATAGCAGTGGGGTAGATCGAAGACGGCAAATCTTATATTCCCGAGGTAGTAGGGGAGCAGATTTAGCCACTAGTCTTATCTCTCTGATGAAGCAAGGGAGTAGACTGAAGTTGTAGATTTTACCTTCTCGAGATAGTAGTGGGGCAGGTCGAAAATGGCGAATCTTATCTTCCTGAGGTAGCCGGGGAGCAGATTTTAGCCATCGGTCTTATCTTCCTGAGGTAGCAAGGGAGCATACTAAAAATTGAAAGATGGTGAATCTTATCTTTTCGTGGTAGCAGGGAAGCAGATTTAAGCCACATGTCTAAATTCCTTGAATTGGATTGAAGCGCTGGTTCTCATACCCCTGAAAATGCAGCGGGTTGGAATGAAGCTACTTGAAGAAGAAAAGCACTGAAAGAGGTCAAGATTTGGCAAGACCGAGCAAATTCGGCCCTTTTTGAAGTCTTTGCTCTATTCTGGTTATACGACAATGAGCAAAGAGGGGCAGCTGTAATAGGCCCAATTTGCTCGGGCCCATTAACCTAGCATTAACCCATTTAATAAATCCAATAAAACCAAAAATCACAAAAATCCAAATTAATAAAAATCTATTTACAAAACAGTCCAAAATAAATATCAGTCCATAAATACAAAAAAACAGACATTAAAATAAATTGAAGCCCATGGAACCAAGGCCCGATCCTAATCCCAAATACTAACCTAGCCCAATTCCTAACAAGACCCGAATGGCCCAATACCTATTCCAATACCTGAGCAGGTCAGGTTCCAATGGCTCGAATGCAGAGATGATCCGGCCCAATTTGAAGACTTCAGAAATTCCAGAGGCTTCTGGGATCTTCTAGTGCCTCTGTTCGCACAAGTGCAGCCTTCCCCCACGCGCGCCCCGCGGTATATCACGCGCCGATCCACCACGCACACGCAGCGTGCAAGATCAAGAACGGCCTCCGCACTGCATTGTACTGCAGCAGAAAGTAGGAATAACAACAACAGCGATATAGCAGAATATTATAGAATACAGTAGAAGATTTTAAGAAAAAACGTGTATTTCATTTTTTTACTCGCTATAAAAAAGCCCAAAGATTGTACAATCGAATTTTTATGCAATCGATACGCAAGAAATACTAAATCAAAAGCGTATAAAAGTAGTAAAAGGTGATTTTAGTTTTTTCTTTTAAAAATCTTTTCGCTTTCGTTTTTTTCTTTTTCTTTCTGCATGTTTGTTTTTTGTTCATAAGAAAATTAAGAAAAGGAAGGGGTTTACCATCGTGAATATTCTGTCCCCGTTTTCTCCATCGCAATCGGAGTTAAATGAGGATGTTGGTCAGAGGGCAAGGCTTTAAGATCAGCGCTTATAAAAGCAAATCGGACCTTCGTATACCACTACTCACCATTTACGGTGGCGTTTTAGTGTTTGAACAGAGAAATTTCTAGGTACGGCTGAGAGCAAAAACAAAGGAGGCTAGGGTTTTTAAAAATGTCCGAATTTTTTTTAGGTTAAGGGGCTTTATATACTATGCGAAATGGTGTCGTTTAAGGCTTGTTTCAGTGGCCTCAAAAACGACGTCGTGTGAAACCCCCCGATGACCCGATCCATATGCGGATGAGATTCGCCCGTTTTGGTCTCCGAGGGTATATTTGTGCATTTAGTCCCTATGTTTTGTGCCATCAGTTGATTGAGCTCTGCTTTTATTTCTTTCGTTCTTTAACTTTTTTCCCTTGAATGTTGTGCGCTATTTTAAATTAGTCCAATTTTGAACGCTGCATTTTGAGAATGAAGATATTTGCATTTTTAGTCCTCGTGCGTTTGCAGTCATTATATTTTGGTCCTTAATTATGCTTTAATAACTTTGTTTTCTTGTAAATCCCTCTTTTGACTTTGTTTTTACGTCAATTAGGTCTGTTTTTTTATTTCAGTTTATGTTTTCTTATTCTTTATAATTTATTCATTATATATCTAATTTTCAAATAAAAGTTGATTTAATATATCATTTTAAACTATTTGTAGGGTCTCATATTGATTTGGTTGTTTTTTTTATATGTATAATTCTTTTATTTTATTTTATATTTATATATTACTCATTTTAAAAAAAAGGGGTATATATCTTAATATATTATGGTGAATTATTTCATTAATTTTTTACAATGTTTTGATTTATTATATTATTTTTTGTTGTATAAATTTGTAAAGGTATTATATAGTTTTTCTATTTTAAAACTCATTGTCTACCATTTTGTTTAAAGATACATATAATATTTAATTTTAATTGTTATATAATATTATTTTATGCATGCGTTTATATTATATAAAAGTTTTGTTTTCATTTTATATAAACCTTATTGGCCCCATATAAATTTATTTATATATTTTCTTAAAAATTGTTCACATATATAAAGTTTCTTTTAAATAAATTTATTTATATATTTCTATTTTAAATTTAGTATACATAATTTATCGCTTTAAAAGATCATATTTTATTATATATTTTAGTTTATTTCAGATATTATATATATATATATATTATTACTTGTATATGTTTTTATATATATTTAAATTCTTATACTATGTTTTTTTTTGTATATTATTCATTTCAAATTTTTTTTAATACATATTTCATAAACTCATTTAAAAATTATTCTATTAATTATAATTCATTTTTAAATGGTTTCATAAATTGTATGTTTCAAACTCCAATATATTCGAACCTTTACTAAATGTTTCATTTTTTATTACAAATAAACCAAATAAAATGCATTTTGAACCAATTTTAAAATTGCGTATTTGAAAATTTTTCAAGACAAGACAATATTTGTGTGCTTGGAAATTCGAAAAATTGCGCCCTAACGTGCTGGTTGTTAATTTTCTGATCGACCAAATAACCAAATATCCTTTTAATTGCATGTTTTGAAAATCAAAATGATCTCGGTATCGAGGTATATATGTGTCATATCCTAACGTGTTGGATGTGGTGTTTTTATTCCTTTGGAACGAGTGAATCTTGAGATTCAATTCAAAATTAATTAACATTCTTTAAAAAGAATCAAACCTTAAACATTTTCAATTTTTCAACGCAAGGACACTAATTAATCAATTTGGTACCCGTTCTGGGGCGTACGAGGGTGCTAACCCTTCCTCGTCGTAACCGACTCCCGAACCCTTTTTGTTATTTAATTTCGTAGACGAAATTTTTTTTACAAGGTGATCCAATCACACCTAAACAAAAAAGGTTGGTGGCGACTCTACTCCATATTTTTAAAGTCGATCCAATTTTCCAAAAAATTAAAAAAAATGGTTTCGACAGCTTGGCGGCTCCACTGGGGAATGGTTGAGAGTCAGGCCATAGATTGACTAATTTTTGTCCTTTTGATTGAAAATTTAGAAAATTTTTTAGAAAAATCACGTTTCTTTTGCTGCATTTGCTGGTATTATGTTGTTGAGTTTTTGTAGAATACTTGCATCTACATTGCATGACCGTTATGGTTACACCTTTAAGTGGGAGTGAGAAACTATGCCTTCGTGAGGTTTTCACCTCCTCATGGGCTAGTGGATTGCTTCCAGGATACATCCGTACCTATGTGCTTCGTGAGATTTTCATCTCCACATGGCCATAGGGAATTGTATTTCCCTGAACTGAACTCGATCCATATGAGCCTATAATGGGTGAGGATTGAGGAATCTGCTGGTTCAGGTACCCATTCCTTAGAACCAAGCCGCATATAGCAACCCTAAGAGCCCACCCTAGGTAGAGCTATGCCGAACTTTTAGTGGTTACCCAGATAGGTGTTTGATAATATTTTACTTGTTTTGAATTTTATTATGCGATACTGACTTGATGTGTTTTAATTTGTTTTTTATTTGCATGTCATTTCATATTAAAGAGGTGTTAATTCCGATTCGGTTACTAAGTTAGGAAGTTTGCTATGGAAAACGAATTTCTTGATAAAATGGAGGATAATGCGACTGTCCGCACATGGTTAGAGGAGTTGCAATTGGAAAAAGGGGATAGTCTAGCTGAAGGATACACGTCGGAGCTGTAGGACTTCACCCGCATCAGTGTGACGCAAAATGAGCTTCAAGAATTAGAGGATATTTGGATTCATTGGGAGGAAGAGACTAAGCAGATGTTCTACCGCAGCTATGGTGATATTTCTTATTTACTTGATGTCAAGGTAGATAAGTATTTGTTTCGGGCTATGGTTCAGTTCTGGAATTCTGTATATAGTTGTTTCACTTTTGGGAAGGTTGACTTGGTACCTACTGTGGAGGAATACACCACTTAATTCATTGTCCAAGGGTCCAAGTCGATAAAGTTTACACTAGGGCTGCTAATGTGCCTTTTTTTGTGAAGAAGTTAATGAATATTACTGGAATGAGTGAGCAGTGGGTTTCAGCTCGAATTCAGCAAAAGGGCGAGGGAAAATGTATTCCTTGGGTGAATTTGAGAGATTTCATCCTGATGCACCCTAACGTAAAGAGGAAAGTTGATATCTTTGCTTTGAGCATTTATGGATTAGTCATCTTCCCTAAAGCTCTAAAGCATATAGATGAAGAAGTTACAGATTTATTTGATCGGTTGGATAAGCAAGTTACACCTGTCCCTGCAATTCTTGCTGAGACCTTCAGATCCTTAAATGCATGTTGAAGAGCAGGAGAAGGTAGGTTTGTTGGATGTGCACAATTGTTGATGGTATGGTTTCATGGTCACTTCTAGAAGATAGATAAAGTCTCTTACCGATCTTTCTGTGAGAATTATTCACATTTAAAAGAAAAAGTGGCTACGTCAAGGCGCGAAGATATATCAGAAGAAAAGTGGATGATGATTTTTCAAAATATCTAAGAAGAGGATATCGAGTGGAGAGCTCCATGGATGGTGCCCGATGAGATCCTTTATAGATGTGAAAGCTTTGATTGGGTCCCTTTACATGGAATTTGGGGAGCCATTGGATATGCTCATTTGCTTGCAGTAAGACAGTATAGTCAAGACAGTTTGTGCCGGTAACGCACGGGTTAACTCAAAGTGAATTCTCCTATAGAGGAGAAAATTATAAGAAAAGGATTCGGGAAATTGCTAATGCTTAGAAGCAAACTCGTCGGATGAAGAGAGTGATCATGGCAAAATGACGACTCCTGAGTATAATGTGTGGTTAAGCAAAAGGGTTAACGATAATATTCCGGGATCAAATTTAGAAGGTGCTCGATCAATGGAGGAATGCTTGCAAGTAGTCCCGACAGAGCTAGAGATTATAAAGTAGGACTTTGAAAAGAAGAGTTCCGAGTTCGGGAAAATGATTGAGCAGCTAGAGAAAGAAAAAATGCACCTGAAATTATATATGGAAGTGCAAAAGTCAGAAGCGGAGAAGTTAAGAAAAGGGAAAAATAAAGCTGAAGAGGATCTGGGTAGTTTGAAGACAGGCTATAAGAAGATGCGTCTATCAATGAGAACTGCTGGGCTAGGGAAAACTTCAGATCAATGGCGGCAAGAGGTTCAAGAAGAAAGAGCTAAGGCCGAACAATGGAAAGAGAAATTTCAAGAAATGCAGGCCCGAAATGAGATTTTAGAAAGGCAAATGTTAGAAAGCCAAAATGGAAGAAATGAACTAAAGTTTAGGGTGGATGAGTTAGAAAGGTCTCTCTGTTATCATCGAAACCGTAATTCTGTGATGGAACTAAAAGCAAGTTTGAGCAAAATCGAAGAAATGAAAAAGAAAATTGAAGAATTAGAGATGGCATTGCAGAATTATCAAAACCGTATTGAGTCCCTAGAGGTGAATGGAGAGCATTGGAAAGAGGAGATTCACTACTTTTAGAATCATGTTAGAAATAGGGATCACATCATGGGAGAAGCCGTAACCCAAATTCGAGAGATAGTTGACTACTTGCAGACTTTAGCGGTACAAGCGAATATACTGAGTGTGAAGTAAGAGTCGCAGTCAAATCGGGGATAGGAGTTAGCTTCACTACTTAGGAAAATTAAATCTTTAAGTATTAGGGCAAAGCCTTACTTGTAACTTGATTTTATGTAAAGAATTTTGTTTTCTGGTAAAGTTTTCTAAATGAAATTGGATCAGAATCGACACTCTCTTGTTGCATTCATCTCATGCATTTGCATTCGCATTCATTTTCATTACATTCGTCTAAAGCATATGCATTAAAGGCCATTGAAAGATTCTAATTAATTAAAAATTATTTCAGTAACTTGGGAATCGACAAAACCTTACCAAATACGCATCCCTACAGCACAGATTAATCAATCTATGAATAAAAGACAAAAAAAGAAAGAATTAAAAAGCGGGAAAGAAGAAGGGCACGTGTGAGTGGTGAAGAAGTCAGGTAGGAACCCATGATAATTCCCTACATTTCTAAAACCTTTATATCAGGAGGAATTATACATGCTGAACAAAGGATGCCAAAGCAAGAGGGCATTGAGAAAATGTTGAGAAATGTATACATCAATGCTATATCTGAAGATACAATTGGAGGAAGGATCTTATCAGATATCCGCCTTTATAAACCTGGGAGTGTTTTGGACAATCGGACTGCTGAAGAAAATCCTGTAGTAGTTAGAGCGTACTCAGAGTAATGTTCCAAACACACTTGTTGCTTTAGGCCTAGAAGCAATAAGATTTCTTTTGTGAAATAGGCTTATGTTCAAACATCATTATTTCAATGAAGTACATTTTGCTATAAATATTCTTTCATTTTAAATTCTTTCATTCTTTTATACTATTGTTTTCCTTTTCATTCTTTGGATTTTCTTCCAAATTATTCTTTCATTTCATTCATAATCATAAAATATAAATAATTATTCTTGAAATTATTCATTGTACATTCCTTTGAACCTCCAATAGGTTCCCAGATATCAATGACATGAGTGACGCTGCTATTGACTCAGAATCACTATTTGAGCAAGACATGTGTTCAGAGGGATCTCAGGACTTTGAAGATGACAGAGACAATGGCCTATCTTCAGACTTGTTAAGGATGGTAGAACAAGAGGAGAATCAAATTCTACCTCACAAGGAGACAGTGGATATTGTGACCCTAGAAGAGGGAAAGGTAGTAAAAATTGGAACGTGCATAACTGAAAAAACGAAGCGAGACCTTGTTGGGTTACTTCAGGAATTCAAAGATGTCTTCGCATGGTTATACCAAGATATGCCTGGGTTAAGCACTGATATTGTAGTACACCGCCTCCCCATAAAAGAAGATTGCAAGCCGATTCAGTGGCTTCGAGAGGATGAGACCGATATTGTGCTGAAAATAAAAGAAGAAGTCAAGAAGCAGTTTGATGCAAGATTCCTGCAGGTGGTCAAATACTCGGAATGGGTGGCCAACGTTGTGCCTGTCCCTAAGAAAGATGAGAAAGTATGGATGTGGATTACAGAGATTTAAATAAAGCTAGTCCAAAGGACAATTTTCTTTTGCCGCACATTGATACTCTAGTGGATAAAACGGCAGGCTTTTCGCTGTTTTCTTTCATGGATGGTTTCTAGGGACATAATCAGATAAAGATGCATCCTGAGGATATGGAGAAAACCACCTTCATAACCTTGTGGGGTACGTTTTGTTACAAGGTGGTGCCGTTTGGATTGAAAAATACGGGTGCGACATATCAAAGGGCCATGGTGACCTTGTTTCATGATATGATGCATAAAGAAATTGAAGTTTATGTTGATGATATGATTGCAAAGTCCCAAACAGAAGAGAAACACATCAAAGTTTTGAGGAAGTTATTCCTGAGATTGAGAAAATTCCGATTAAAACTCAATCCAACAAAATGTACTTTTGGAGCTAGATCTAAAAAATTGTTGGGCTTTGTAGTTAGTAAAAGAGGAATTGAGATTGACTCAGACAAGGTCAAGGCTATACAAAAATTACCTCCTCCGCACACTCAAAAAGAAGTCCGAGGTTTCTTTGGAAGATTAAACTACATTGCTCAGTTTATCTCACAGTTAACTGAGAAATGTGATCCTATATTTCGTCTCCTTAAGTAGCACAACCCGGGTGTGTGGGATGATGAATGCCAAGAAGCTTTTGATAAAGTCAAACAGTACTTGTCAAGCCCCCCAGTATTGTCACCTCCTTGCCCAAATAGGCCATTAATATTGTATTTAACAGTATTTAATAACTCTATGGGATGTGTACTTGGACAACACGATGAGTCGGGACGAAAAGAAAGGGCAATATATTACCTCAGCAAGAAATTTATTGAGTGTGAAATGAGGTATTAGCCAATTGAAAAGTTATGTTGTGCCATGATATGGACAACTCGGAGGTTGCCGCAATACATGTTATATCATACGACTTGGCTAATTTAGAAATTGAACCCTCTAAAATATATGATGGAGTCAAATGCCTTGAATGGAAGGATGGCTAGATAGCAAATTTTGCTCTCGGAATTTGACATAGTTTATGTAAGCCAAAAAGCTGTAAAGGGAAGCGCAGTAGCGGATTTTCTGGCGAGTAGAGCTTTAGAGGATTATGAGCCCTTGAATTTTGATTTTCCCAATGAAGAGTTGATGTATGTGGCAGCTACTGAAGAAAATGTTGCAAAAGAACATCTTTGGAAGCTGAATTTTGATGGAGCATCGAATGCTATGGGTAATGGAATTGGGGCAATTCTGGTATCTCCAAATGGAGATCACTATCCGTTCACATCTAAATTGGATTTTGATTGCACGAATAGTATGGCTGAATATGAAGCATGTATCATGGGACTGCGTACAGCCATAGAACAGAAGATCAGAGTATTGGAAGTATATGGAGATTCCGCATTAGTAATTTACCAACTGAAAGGAGAATGGGAGACAAGAGACCCCAAATTGGTCAATTATCGAAAGATAGTTCTGGGGTTAATTGAAGAGTTTGATTATATTACTTTTAGCTATCTCCCACGGGATAAAAATCAGATGGCAGACGCTTTGGCTACTTTGGCTTCCATGATCAAATTTAGCAAACAAGAGGATGTAAAGCCCATTCAGATGAGCATTCACGAAGCCCCAGCTCATTGTTATAACGTGGAGGAGGAAGAAAGAGATGATCACCCTTGGTACCAGGATATATTGCGATACGTGAGAAATCGTGAATACCCTGAACAAGCGACCGAGAATGACAAGAGGACGTTGAAAAGACTAGCCTGTGACTATGTCTTAGACGGGGAAATCCTGTATAAAAGAAGAAAGGACCAGGTACTATTGAGATGTGTAGACGCTGTTGAAGCTAAGAAAATTCTAGAAGAAGTCCACAAGGGTGTTTGTGGAACACATGCCAATGGTTTCACAATGGCTAGACAAATTATGAGATTCGGATATTATTGGTCTACCATGAAAGGAGACTGCATCAATTATGCTAAGAGATGCCTCAAATGCCAAATTTACGGAGATAAAATTCATGTTCCTCATTCGCCTTTGCATGTTATGGACTCCCCATGGCCTTTCTCTATGTGGGGCATGGATGTCATCGAGCCGATCTCTCCAAAAGCATCAAATGGGCATAGGTTCATCTTTGTAGTCATTGATTATTTCACCAAGTGGGTAGAGGCTACTTCATATGAAAGTGTTACCAAGTCTGCAGTTAGCAGATTCCTAAAAAAGGAAATCATATGTCGATATGGAATGCCTGAGAGGATCATATCTGACAATGCATTAAACTTGAACAATAGCACAATAGCGAAAGTCTGCAGTCAAATCAAGATCAAACATCACAATTCATCCCCGTATCGTCCAAAAATGAATGGTGCAGTGGAAGCAGCCAATAAAAATATTAAGAGGATTGTGGGGGAAATGACTGAAACTTATAGACATTGGCATGAGAAGCTACCATTTGCCCTCTATGCTTATCGAACGTCTGTCAGAACTTCTACTGGGGCAACAACTTCCTCATTGGTTTTTGGAATGGAAGCAGTTTTACCCATTGAAGTGGAAATACGTTCTCTTTGAGTTTTGTCAAAACTAAAATTAGATGAAGCAGAATGGATCCAGTCTCATAATGATCAGTTGAATTTGATCGAGGAAAAAATGCTAAGGGCTATCCAGCATGGTCAGATGTACCAAAAACGAATGATGCGAGCTTATGACAAAAAGGTTAGCCCTTGAAGGGGACTTAGTGTTGAAAAAGATACTCCCCATCCAAAAAGATTTCAGAGGGAAATGAATGCCAAATTGGAAGGGGCCTTATGTTGTGAAAAAGGCTTTCTCTGGAGGAGCACTGATTCTGATTGAAATGGATAGGAAAATCTTATCCAATCCCATAAATTTTGATTCAGTAAAAAAGTACTATGCTTAAAGAAGCCAAAGTGAAAACCCACAAAGGGCGCTCTGGGACCTTCTTAAAAAAAAATAAAAAAAAAGAAGCTAAAGTGAAAACTCGCAAAGGGCGCTTTGGGACATTCTAAAAAAAAAAGGAAGCCAAAGTGAAAACTAGCAAAGGGCGCTTTGGGACCTTCTAAAAAAAAGGGAGCCAAAGTGAAAACCCGCAAAAGGCACTTTGAGACCATAAAAAAAGAAATAAAGGAGAGGCCAAGGTGAAAACCCGCAAAGGGCGCCTTGAGACCAAAGGGGATTTGAGTTGAAAATTCGAAAACGACGGCTCAAATTTTGATCAAATGAGGGGCATGTGGTGATCTTGCTATACTTGAATTAACAAATAAGGGATATGCTACATCTTGGAGCATTGACAAAGTACTCGAGATTTCCTAAACACATCCTGGGCTCAAAATGGTCTTCAAGAAGTTCGTACAGAGAAGCTCAAGCTGTGATATCTGGGGCACCTAGTCTTTATTTTATAATGAATTTTTAATCTTTGAATACTTTGTTCCTTTTAAGTGGAGACTATTTCTTCAGATTTTTGGAACAAAATGTCAAAATATTGTAATGATGAACAAGCAAATAACGTTCGTCAGGCATTATGGGGTGGTTATTCTTGAAAAAGAGAAGCCTATATTCATCTGGTCATGACACCAAAGGATGGTGTAATTGACTAAAAAAGATACAAATCTTCTACCCTTGAGTTGTGAAAATGATACAAACCTTATACCCCTGAGTTGTAGTAGGATTGATGGAAATTGATACAAATCTTATATCCTTGAGTTTGCAGTCCTCTACCCTTGAATTGTGGTAGGATGGATTGAAAATGATACAAATCCTATATCCCTGAGTTGCAGTGGGTGTAACACCCCAAACCCGGCCTATGCAGTATGACCGGATCTGACATGTCACATGAAGAAAACGAGTAAAGAACTTGCGCCTCTTACTAAAGATTAGAATTTAGTTTAAGAAAACAAATATTGATCAGAAATATTTGATAGAAATACTACAATTCATGAAAGGTTAATTGAAGAATCGATAATTGAATTAGTGATCTTTTAAATCCATAACTTTTGAAAATAATATTGATATTTCGAAGGAAATTCCAAGTTAAATTAATCGAACATATTTGTTATGAAATCCGTTTGTTGATAAATTTTATGAAAAACCGTTGTTTATGATTTTCAGAAAAATCCCCGTTTAAATCAAACCATGATAGAAAATAAATAGTCAAACATAAAATCCAAACTTAAAATCCCAGAGGCCTTATTACAACTTTAACCCAATATAGTAAAAGTAACGAAAATAAACGAAAAAGGAATTTACTAAGTTTGAAAACATCATTTCTAAAGTATGGCCTCCACCGAGTCATCCATGGCCCAAGTCCACATCACTGAGCATTACCTGCAAGGGTTAAGGAAAAAGGGGTGAGTTACTAGAACGCAGTGCATAATCCCTTTACCGTCATCCACTGGGCCTGAATCCATATAGCAATAATCTTGGCCTAAGCCCATTTACATAATAGTATTTAAAATGACATGTATGCAGCCTAACCCATCCATCCATCACACCCCCGACCAGCCAATCACACCTGTGGGGATCAAGTCAACCCACCGCGCCGCTCACACCAAAATTTGCAGTCAAGCTGCTATTATATATTTTTATTGTGGCCATGCCACCGAAATCATATGTAAACATAATAATGGACATTTTGTGGCAATGCCACCAGGCTACACTGCTCTCCATACATTTTTTCCCATCCCATGCAAGATATGGAAATGCAACATACATAATAAAGTGTTCACATATAATTAACAACCATTAATCCAGTAATTTATTATAGAGAATCGGCCCATTAAAGCAATAATAATTTGGTCCACTAAGGCATTCTAGCAATTCGGCCCATAGGGGCATTTTAGTAAATCGGCCCATAGGGGCATTTTGGTAAATCGGCCCATAGGGGCATTTTGGTAAATCAGCTCATAAGGGCATTTTGGTAAATCGGCCCATAGGGGCATTTTGGTAAATCGGCCCATAGGGGCATTTTGGTAATTTTACAAATTTTGTACCGATTTTAACAGATTTTAGAAATAATGTAATTTAAGCAAGTTACTCGATCTATGCCATATTACAATTTCTAGCCTTATAAATAATAACGATCTATTTTCCAACATGAATCGAATCACAAATCTACGGGATTTCGGTGTGAGATTACACACCTGATTACGGTAAGGATTAAACCTTCTTGATCGTCAGCACCTAGATCACCATTACACTCGATTAACCAATAAACGAGATTTTATTAATCTAATATCTACATCAGACGATCTAATGAAACGCTTACCCTTAGTATCGTGAACGACCACGATTTGTCTATTTTCACCGGATGATGGTCCACAACCCGGTGGAAAATCCCGAATCGCCGATCATCGCCTTCGTTTAAACTTAGGAGTAGGAATTGCAGATCCACTCCTTTTGTGTTCTCCTAACGCTTTTCCTTTCAAATCGTTACCACTTGCCTCCATTGAAAAAGTCTCGGTTAGAAAGATACTATGATGAGTGCAAGTAGTTGTTTAGGGATAGGATTCGACTTACCACTATTTCCGTGGGATCAACAAGTGAATAAGAACAAACGATATAGTCCCTAAAATAAACGATTAGTCAAATCCATCGATTCGTTTTAACGGAATAACCAAGCGTTGAGATATATAGAAATGAACCTTGAAGAAATCCCTTACCTTGACAATAATAGATCCAACTTCCACCGATTGGACTTATGTCTACGGATGAGACAAAGGTATAAGATTCGGCTTTCCCACTATAACACTACATTAGAAGATGATCACAATATGAAGGATTATGAGAGAATAATATTTCGGTTTTGAACAAAAGTGAAACATCCGAATGTTAATAGACACACATTGAGCTAGGGAGAAAAGAAAATGAAAAGAATGAAATGGAATCACTTACCGATTCGGCTAATGGAGAGAAAAGGACAAGGAAGGTTCGGCCTTCAAATATTATTGACAAATGAAAAAGAGAGAAAATAAAATAAATGGTGAGAAAAGAGAAAAAGAGATGGAAAAGAAGTGTTAGGGAGTTCGGCTAACACCAAGGAGAAGATGATCAAAATGAGGTGAGTGTTTCGGCAACAAAGGAAGATTGAACAAAGATGGATTGAGGGTTACAGCACAACAAGGGAACAAGATGAACGATGGCTAGAGTGTTTCGGCCAAAAACAAGAGAAAATAAGGTGAACAAATGGCTTTAGAATTTCGGCAAGCAAAGGGAAAGAATTGGAAAAGAAACACCAAAAATTTCTAAAAAGAAACAAGCCTTTCATGCACCAAAATTTGCCAAATGCCTATAGGAAATTCGGCTACCAAGCCCCCATCCCAAAATCGTGTATCACTTTTTCCCAAAAGTATGAATGTTGACAAAAATTCTATCCCAAGCACCTTCCAAACATTCGGCCAACATATCCCCTTTCTGGCTCCTTTCCTTTAATTCTTTCCTTCCTTTTCCCTTGTTTTCCACCTTCCCTTATTTCTTAGCCATCTTTCCATAAATAAAAAGTCTCCCATACCATAATTAGAGCCATGGCCGACACTTGGAATAGGAACACAAAAATAAATCCAAAATTTGCAATAGATGAGATTCGAACCTCAGACCATTAGTACACTCCACACGCCACTTTCCACTTTTACCAATAGACTCATTGTGCTAGCAAAATGCACACTTATTTCCTTAAGTCTTGATGCCACTTACCTTCTCTCCTTAAAGTGCTTAAACACAAAAATTTTGTTAAGGCCCAACTCAACCCCGAGCCTTCTTAGAACCCCTAAACATACACAATTAACATTCTTAACTAGTCTAACGCATGATGTGAAGTAAATTATAAAATCCCGAATTTCAGGATGTTACAATTCTACCCCCTAAAAAAAAATTTCAGCCTCGAAATTTACCTGATTAAAAGAGATGAGGATATTGCTGCCGGATAGTGTCCTCTGGCTCCCATGTAGCTTCCTCTAACCCGTGATTACGCCATAAAACTTTGACTAACGGAACCGATTTCCTTCCTAGCACCTTAATATCCCAATCTACAATCTGTACTGGTTCCTCTTCAAAAGACAAGTCAGATCTTTTCTCAACTTCCTCCACTAGTACGATATGAGATGGATCCGAGCGATAACGCCTTAACATCGAGACATGAAATACACTATGTATCTGACTTAACTCCAGAGGTAACTTCAGCTGATAAGCCACTGGCCCAACATACTTCAGTATACGGTATGGTCCGATGAACCTAGGGCTTAACTTTCCCTTCCGTCCAAATCTTAAGATCTTTTTCCAAGGTGAGACCTTCAAAAAGACCTGATCTCCCACTGAGAACTCTATCTCCTTACGCTTCAGGTCCGCTGTAACACCCCAAACCCGGCCCATGCGTTATGACCGGATCTGACATGTCACATGGGAAAAACATGTTAAATCCTTTTTATTCGTACTAAGATAAGTATTATTTTGTTATAATCGAGAAAGCAAATTCGATTTGAAATATTTGATAAAATACTACTAACCTCGATGGTTGATTGATAAATCGATAATTTGAACTAGATATCTTATAAAACCGTGACTTTTGAAAATATCGTTGATAATTTGAGAGAAAATTTCCAAGTTAAAATATTTGTAAAAGTTTGTTATGAAATACATTTGTAAATCAGAAAAGAGAAAAAAAAAAACGTTGGTTATGCTTTTAGAAAATCCCCATTTAAAATAATTCAAGCAACATAATAAATACGTCAAACATAATGCAAAATAAAATAATCCAGAGGCCTTATTACATCATAAAAACCCAAAAATAGTAAAAGTAATAAGGTGAACGGAAATAGAAATCTAAAGTTCAATAAAAACCAATTCTGAAGTATGGCCTCCACCGAGTCATCCATGGCCCAAGTCCACATCACTGAGAATTACCTGCAAGGGTTAAGGAAACGGGGTGAGTTACTAGGACTCAGTGTATAATCCCCTTACCGTTATCCACTTTGGACTGAACTCAGATAGCAACATCTTGGGCCTAAGCCCATTACAAAGTAATAAATAAATGACATGAATGCAACCCATCCCATCCAGCCAATCTCTCCCCCGACCAGGCAATCTCTCCTGTGGGGATCAAGTCAACCCACCCCGCCATTCTCTCAATTTGCAGTCAAACTGCCATTTATAATATTTTTGTGGTTGAACCACCAGAGTCATAATCAAGCACATTAATAAACAAATTGTGGCAATGCCACCAGGCTACACTTCTTTTCATTCAATTTTCCCATCCCATGCAATATGTAGAGATGCAACATACATAATAACAATCATTAATCTATTGTATACTTTTAATGAATCGCCCCTTTAAAGCAATATAATAATTCGGCCCACTAAGGTATTTTAACAAATCGGCCCATAGGGGAATTTCGGTAATTCGGCCCATAGGGGCATTTCGGTAATTTATACAAATTAACGCCGATTTTGATAAATCTTTAGAAATAATGAAATTTAAGCAATTTCTCGATTTATGCCATGTTACAATTTTTAGCCTTATAATAATAACAATCAACTATCAAACTTGTTACCGAATCATAATCTACGGAATTGCGGTGTGAGATTACACACTTGATTACGGTAAGTATTAAACTCTCTTGATCGTCGGCACCTATGACATCATAACACTCGATTAATCTAATGAACAAGATTTTTATTAATCTAAATCTAAACCAAGCGATCTATTGAAACGCTTACCCTCGATATCGTGAACGACCATGATTTGTCTATTCTCACCGGATGATGGTCCACAACCCGGTGGGAAATCTCGAATCGCCGAAACCGCTCTACACTTGAACTTAGGATTAGGAATCGTAAATCCACTCCTTTTGTGTTCTCCAATAGCTTTTCCTTTCAACTCGGTTCCACTTGCCTCCATTGAAAAAGTCTTAATCAAAACGATATTACAGTATATATTGATTGTCTAAGGAAAAAGGGTTCGGCTTACCACTATTTCCGTAGAATCCACAAGTAGAGAATATCGAGTGATTTCATCCCTAACAACATAATCGATTAGCCAAACTTTCAATCTGATTAACACAATAACTGAGTAGCGATATCGAATGGATTATGAAGGGACTCCTTACCTTAATCGATGATGATCCCGATTCCCACTGATTGGTTTATGACTAGGGATGAATAGGCAATGATGTGGTATTCGGCCAAACCACTAGAATACTACAAATAGAAGATTATCAAAATATGAGGGAGTATGGAAGAACACCATTTGGGTTTTAGAAACAAGATGAGATAACCAAATGATAAGGAATACTCATTCGGCTAAAGAGAGAAGAAAATGAAAAGATTTGAATGAAACACTTACCCGATTTAATCAAGAAAGAAAAGTCCAACTTGTAAGATGGAGAAGATGATTAATTTTCGGCTTTTGAATAGAAAAGGGGTTGATGAAATGATCAAAAGAAAAGAAAAGATGAAGGAGGAGTGCTTTGTTAGTTTCGACTAAGAAAAGAAAAATAAACAATAGTGGGTTGAGTGTTGCGGCAAAACAAAGAAGTAAGATGAACAATTAGGCTAGGTGTTTCGGCTATCAAAGAAAGAACGACCAAAATGCATTGAGGTTTCGGTCAAAACAAAGAAAAAAAAATGCTCACTTTTGGCTTCGGAGTTTTCGGGAAAGAGGGAAGAAATTGGAAAAAGGAAAAGGCCACGAAAATGCTAAGGAGAAAAATAACCTCTCATGCACCAAAATTTTGTCAAAATGACCAAAGAGAAAAGAGAAATTCGGCTCTCACTATTCCCTAACCAAAACCGTGCATCACTTTGCCTAAAGGAATAATGTTGACCATAATTCTTTCCAAAACATCTTCCACACTTTAAGCCAACATGTTCCCTATTCTTTCCTTTTTTTTTCTTCTTTCCTTCCACTCATCCTTTCTTTATTTCCTTAGCCATCTTTCCTAAAAGAAAAAGTCTTCCTTTCCATAATTGAAGCCTTGGCCGACACTATGGATGAATAGCACAAAAAAAAATAATCAAAATTTTCACCAAGTGGGATTCGAACCTCTTCCCCTAAAACCCTTCATGTGATGCCACATCCTCTTTACCATATGCTCATTTTATACTAGCAATTTACTCACTTATTTCCATAAGCATTGATGCCACCTACCTTCTCCCCCCTTAAGGGCTTAAACACAAAAATTTTACTAAGGCCCAACTCAACCCCGAGCCTTCTTAGAACCTTAAAAACCTACACAATTAATATTTTAACTAAATTATCACAAGATATAATGCACAAACATAAATTTTGAATTTCAGGATGTTATAATTCTACCCCCCTTAAAGAAAATTTCGACCTCGAAATTTTACCTGATTAAAAGAGATGAGGATATTGATGCCGAATCGTGTCCTCAGGCTCCCATGTAGCTTCCTCGGATCCGTGATTACGCCATAATACTTTGACTAACGGTACTGACTTCCTTCTAAGCACCTTAACGTCTCGCTCTAAAATCTGTACTGGCTCCTCTTCAAAAGACAAGTCAGGTCTTAATTCAACGTCCTTCACCGGTACAACATGAGATGGATCCGAACGATAACGCCTTAACATAGAGACATGGAATACACCATTTATCTGACTTAACTCCGGAGGTAACTCAAGCTGATAAGCTCTTCGCCCAAAGACGCTTCAAGACACGGTATGGTCCGATGAACCTAGGGCTCAACTTGCCTTTCCGCCCAAATCTAAAAATCTTCTTCCAAGGTGAGACCTTCAAAAAGACCTGATCACCCACCGCAAATTCTATATCCTTACGCTTCAAATCCGCGTACGATTTTTTTCTGTCCAAAGATTCTTTTAACCGAGCCCGAATTACCTTAACTTTCTCCTCCGTTTTCGAAATTAACTCATGACCCAATAGCTGACGCTCACCCAACTCAGTCCAGCAAGTAAGAGTGCGACACCTACGACCATACAATGCCTCCTAGGGTGCCATCTGGATACTAGATTGATAGCTGTTGTTGTATGCAAACTCCGCCAAAGGTAGAAAATCTTCCCAACTACCCCTGAAGTCGATCACGCAGCCTCTTAGCATGTCTTCTAGAATCTGGATTACTCTTTCCGACTGGCCATCAGTCTGCGGGTGAAACGCCGTGCTAAAATTTAGTCTTGTTCCCAAAGCTTCATGCAGAGCCTTCCAAAATCGTGATGTAAACCTAGGATCCTCGTGCGATATGATGAACACTTGGTACCCCATGTAACCTCACGACTTCGCTACATACAACTTGGCTAACTTCTGCAACGAACAATCCGTACGAACAGGTAGGAAATGAGCAGTCTTCGTTAACCGATCTACTATGACCCAGACTAAATCTTTCTTAGTAGGCGTTAAGGGTAACCCACTAACAAAGTCCATCGTTATCCTTTCTCATTTCCATAATGGAATTTTCACCGGTTGTAGCAACCCTGACGGCAGTTGATGTTTCGCCTTCACCTGCTGACATGTCAAGCACTTGCTCATGAAATCGGTAACCTCCCGTTTCAACCCTAGCCACCAATACTGCTCACGGAGATCTCAGTACATCTTGTTTCCCCCGGGGTGCATAGCATATGGGCTACTATGCGCCTCACGCAGAATCATTTGCCTCAATTCTGAATCCCTGGGCATACAAACTCTTCCACGGAAACACAATACTCCATCACTATTCAACCCAAAATCCCCTATCTCACCACCTTCCACTTGTTGAAGCCGAGAACTCAATCTTTCATCTGACAACTACTTTTTTTGGATGATACTCGATTGAGAAGTCATAATCTTTCAACAGTTCTATCCACCTCCGCTGTCTTAAGTTCAACTCCTTCTAGTTAAGGAGGTACTTCAGACTCTTATGATCCGTATAGATAATCGACTTCTCCCCGTACAGATAGTGTCTCCAAATCTTTAGAGCAAACACCACTGCAGCTAACTCCAAATCATGAGTGGGATAATTTATCTCATGCGGCCTTAATTGACGAGATGCATAAGCCACCACTTTTCCCCCTTGCATCAGCACACAACCCAAGCCCGTGTGTGACGCATCACAATAAACGATAAACTCCTTACCACCTCGAGTTGAATCAATATCGGCGCTTACGCGTAATCTTCTTCAATTTTTCAAAACTCTTTTCTTTGCTTATCGACCACACAAACGGTACTCCTTACGCAATGGCTTAGTTAGGTGTGCGGCAATCAACGAAAACCCCTCAATGAAAAGCCTGTAATACCCACCAAACCTAGAAAACTCCGAATTTACGCCATCGACTTGATGCGCTTCGGTCAAACACGACCTCGACCTTCCGGGGATCAACTCTAATTCCTTCGGCAGACACAACATGTCCCAAAAAGGTCACCTTTTTCAGCCAAAATTCACACTTACTCAATTTGGTATATAGCTGCTTCTCCTTCAAAATCTGCAATACTACCCGTAGATACGAATCATACTCTTCTTCAGTCTTTGAGTACACCAGCATGTCATCTATGAACACAACCACAAACTGGTCTAGGTAAGGTTGGAAGACTCGGTTCATCATGTCCGTAAATGCAGCTGGTTCATTAGTCAACCCGAACGGCATCACTAAGAACTTGTAATGCCCATAACGAGTTTGGAACGCAGTCTTGTGAATATCCGCCTCCTTGACCTTAAGCTGGTGATATCCCGATCGCAAATCTATCTTTGAGAAAACCGAAGCTTCACACAGCTGATCGAACAGATCATCGATCCTTGGTAACGGGTACTTGTTCTTGATCGTCAACTTATTCAATTGTCTATAGTCGATGCACATACGCATCGACCCATCCTTTTTTTTAACGAACAAGACCGGCGCTCCCCACGGTGACACACTTGGTCGAATAAATCTGCGATCTAACAACTCCTGAATTTGACCTTTAAGCTCCGCTAACTCCTTCGGCGCAATTCTGTAAGGAGCAATAGACACCGGAGCCGTTCTTGGCAACAGCTCAATGCCAAATTCCACTTCCCGATCCGGAGGCAATCCTGGAAGCTCCTCAGGAAAGATGTCTGAAAACTCTTTCACCGTCCTAACACTCTCAATCGACAACTCTTTGGCCTCCAAAGCACTGATAAAGGCTAAGAACGCTCCACACCCCTTTTCGCACAACTTTTACGCGCTTTTAAAGCGAGATACCACCTTAGACAGATAGTTTCTTCTTTCACCTATCATCATCACTTCCTTATCCTCTGAAGTTTTTAATACCATATGCTTTGCAGCACAGTCCAAATTTGCATGATGCTTAACCAGCCAGTCCATGCCCAATATAAGATCGAACTCCCCGAACGGCAGTTCCATCAAATCCGCCAAAAATACTTCCCCCTGAACTTCTAAGGGCACATCTCTAAACAACTTATTTACTATCACCGACTGTCCTAAAAGACTAATTACAGTTGTTTCTCTAGCAGTAATCTTAGATCTAATATTCAAAGTTCCAAACACAGCACATGCAACATACGAATGGGTGGATCCAATGTCTATCAAAGCGGTAAAAGGTACATCAGATATGAAGAACGTACCAGTTATGACATTCGGTGCATCGCCATCCTCTCGACGCCTGACCGCATAGACCAACCCTGGTTGTCTTGCCTCTATATTACCCCTGTTACCGGTACCTCTACCCGGTGCACCTTGACCTCGTCCTACACCATTACCACCTCGACCTGGCCCACGGCCTCTCGGTGGCTGCTGAGCACCCCCTGCTGGCTGCGCAAATCTGTTATGAACTGCGTCAGTTTGATCAGGCTTTCGAGGGCAAACCCTAAACCGATGTTCCTTGGATCCGCATCTAAAACAACCACCAGTTCTCTTCCAACATTCACCCGAATGAAGTTTCCCACAATCCACGCAAGGCTGTGACTGATTGGTAGCAGCTGGAACTCTCACTCGAACTGGCTCATCATTTCTAGTCCTTTTCTGAAATCCTCTGGCAGGACCTGAATACCCAGAGTCTCTCTTGTTCCTGCCCCTATCCTTGTCTCGATTTTACCGTTCCGAATGCTTTACTTCTTCAGCAATCTTAGCTTTTTCTACCAGTGTGGCAAAATTCCTCTCCTTCTGTGGGGCTATCAGTACTCGCAACTCATCACGCAATCCATCCTTAAAACGCACACAGCGTTCATGATCAGTCGACACTATACCCAGAGCATACCGAATCAGGCGCAGAAACTCCGCCTCGTAGTACCACGCACCTACCTTCTTATACCGATTCGAGAATTCCTTCCTTCGGCATCCACATAACTAGCCCGACATATTTTCCCCTGGAATGCTTTGTCTTAAAGAAATCCTGTGTGTGCGATCAGCTGAGTGCTTTCGACGGTGAGCCACCACCGATACACCTCGTCTCTCAGCAATGACACAACCCCTTTCAGTTTCTGCTCAGCTGCGCAATCCAGATTGTCCATAATCCGCTCCACCTCCTCAAGCCAGTACTCCGCTAAACTTGGGGCTACACCCGAAATACCCCTAAAGACTTTGGCCCCATTCGATCTGAGTCACTCCGAAATCAACCCACGAGCTGTCGACCCAGTTCTCGCCCTAGCAACCCTTTCTAGGACTCGGAACATCGCTTGTGACAGAGCGTCATCATCTCTCATTCGATCATGTGACACAGCTTCAGTCACTGGTGACGCAGGGGCATCCATTTCCAGCATATGTCCCGATACCTCAGATACAACTCTAGCACCTCGGCCTCTACCACGGCCACGTCTACCGCGTCCACATCCTCTAGCGCTCATGTTTACTAAATCGATTTAATTTGATTACAAGTCTTATGAATTAGTATATTATTCAATGTTTATTAAACAATGTTTTATGAAGTATAGGAAGTAAAGTCGTTTTCGTAAAATGTATCCTAAGGTCTCAATCTCTATAGTTTCAACTCCTAAAGCTAAAAGTTCTAGCGTATTTCTACAGTCATACCACAATAATCATAAAATGAAAACATAAACTTACTTGACTTACTTGACTTGGTGCCGGATACCCGTGGTGCCATACTTCCTTTAGATCATGCATTTATAATTTAAAATTTTAAACAGCTTTGGAAATCGCTTTTGAACCCAAACCACGGTCGAGTTTTGCAACCGGGCTCTGATACCATAAAATGTAACACCCCAAACCCGGCCTATACGGTATGACCGGATCTGACATGTCACATGAAGAAAACGAGTAAAGAACTTGCGCCTCTTACTAAAGATTAGAATTTAGTTTAAGAAAACAAATTTTGATCAGAAATATTTGATAGAAATACTACAATTCATGAAAGGTTAATTGAAGAATCGATAATTGAATTAGTGATCTTTTAAATCCGTAATTTTTGAAAATAATATTAATATTTCGGAGGAAATTCCAAGTTAAATTAATCGAACATATTTGTTATGAAATCCGTTTGTTGATAAATTTTATGAAAAACCGTTGTTTATGATTTTCAGAAAAATCCCTGTTTAAATCAAACCATGATAGAAAATAAATAGTCAAACATAAAATCCAAACTTAAAATCCCAGAGGCCTTATTACAACTTTAACCCAATATAGTAAAAGTAACGAAAATAAACGAAAAAGAAATTTACTAAGTTCGAAAACACCATTTCTAAAGTATGGTCTCCACCGAGTCATCCATGGCCCAAGTCCACATCACTGAGCATTACCTGCAAGGGTTAAGGAAAAAGGGGTGAGTTACTAGAACTCAGTGCATAATCCCTTTACCGTCATCCACTGGCCCGAAATCCATATAGCAATAATCTGGGCCTAAGCCAATTTACATAATAGTATTTAAAATGACATGTATGCAGTCCAACCCATCCATCCATCACACCCCTGACCAGCCAATCACACATGTGGGGATCAAGTCAACCCACCCTGCCGCTCACACCAAAATTTGCAGTCAAGCTGCTATCATATATTTTTATTGTGGCCATGCCACCGAAATCATATGTAAACATAATAATGGACATTTTGTGGCAATGCCACCAGGCTACACTGCTCTCCATAAATTTTTTTCCCATCCCATGCAAGATATGGAAATGCAACATACATAATAAAGTGTTCACATATAATTAACAACCATTAATCCAGTAATTTATTACAGAGAATCGGCACATTAAAGCAATAATAATTTGGTCCACTATGTCTAGCAATTCGGCCCATAGGGGCATTTTAGTAAATCGGCCCATAGGGGAATTTTAGTAAATCGGCCCATAGGGGCATTTTGGTAAATCGGCCCATAGGGGCATTTTGGTAAATCGGCCCATAGGGGCATTTTGGTAAATCGACCCATAAGGGCATTTTGGTAATTTTACAAATTTTGTACCGATTTTAACAGATTTTAGAAATAATGTAATTTAAGCAAGTTACTCGATCTATGCCATATTACAATTTCTATACTTATAAATAAGAACGATATATTTTCCAACATGACATCGAATCACAAATCTACGGGATTTCGGTGTGAGATTACACACCTAATTACGGTAAGGATTAAACCTTCTTGATCGTCAGCACCTAAATCACCATTACACTCGATTAACCAATAAACGAGATTTTATTAATCTAATATCTACATCAGACGATCTAATGAAACGCTTACCCTTAGTATCGTGAACGACCACGATTTGTCTATTTTTACCGGATGATGGTCCACAACCCGGTGGAAAATCCCGAACTGCCGATACCGCCCTTCGTTTAAACTTAGGAGTAGGAATTGCAGATCCACTCCTTTTGTGTTCTCCTAACGCTTTTCCTTTCAAATCGTTACCACTTGCCTCCATTGAAAAAGTCTCGGTTAGAAAGATACTATGATGAGTGCAAGTAGTTGTTTAGGGATAGGATTCGACTTACCACTATTTTCGTGGGATCAACAAGTGAATAAGAACGAATGATATAGTCCCTAAAATAAATGATTAGTCAAATCCATCGATTCGTTTTAACGGAATAACCAAGCGTTGAGATATATCAAAATGAACCTTGAAGAAATCCCTTACCTTGACAATAATAGATCCAACTTCCACCGATTGGACTTATGGCTACGGATGAGACAAAGGTATAAGATTCGGCTTTTCCACTATAACACTACATTAGAAGATGATCACAATATGAAGGATTATGAGAGAATAGTATTTCGGTTTTGAACAAAAGTGAAACATCCGAATGTTAATAGACACACATTCGGCTAGCGAAAAATGAAAATGAAAAGAATGAAATGGAATCACTTACCGATTCGGCTAATGGAGAGAAAAGGACAAGGAAGGTTCGACCTTCAAATATTATTGACAAATGAAAAAGAGAGAAAATAAAATAAATGGTGAGGAAAGAGAAAATGAGATGGAAAAGAAGTGTTAGGGAGTTCGGCTAACACCAAGGAGAAGATGATCAAAATGAGGTGAGTGTTTCGGTAACAAAGGAAGATTGAACAAAGATGGATTGAGGGTTACAGCACAACAAGGGAACAAGATGAACAATGGCTAGAGTGTTTCGGCCAAAAACAAGAGAAAATGAGGTGAACAAATGGCTTTAGAATTTCGGCAAGCAAAGGGAAAGAATTGGAAAAGAAACACCAAAAATTTCTAAAATGAAACAAGTATTTCATGCACCAAAATTTGCCAAATGCCTATAGGAAATTCGGCTACCAAGCCCCTATCCCAAAATCGTGTATCACTTTTGCCCAAAAGGATGACTGTTGATGAAAATTCTATCCCAAGCACCTTCCAAACATTTGGCCAACATATCCCCCTTCTTGCTCCTTTCCTTTAATTCTTTCCTTCTTGCTCCTTTCCTTTAATTCTTTCCTTCCTTTTCCCTTGTTTTCCTCCTTCCCTTAATTCTTAGCCATCTTTCCATAAATAAAAAGTCTCCCATACCATAATTAGAGCCATGGCCGACACTTGGAATAGGAACACAAAAATAAATCCAAAATTTGCAATAGATGAGATTCGAACCTCAGACCATTAGTACACTCCACACGCCACTTTCCACTTTTACCAATAGACTCCTTGTGCTAGCAAAATGCACACTTATTTCCTTAAGTCTTGATGCCACTTACCTTCTCTCCTTAAAGTGCTTAAACACAAATATTTTGTTAAGGCCCAACTCAACCCCGAGCCTTCTTAGAACCCCTAAACATACACAATTAACATTCTTAACTAGTCTAACGCATGATGTGAAGTAAATTATAAAATCCCAAATTTTAGGATGTTACAGTGGGAATAGAAATTGATACAAATCTTATATCCTTGAGTTTGCAGTCCTCTACCCTTGAGTTGTGGAGGGTTGGATTGAAAATGAAACAAATCTTCTACCCTTGAATGACAGTAAGATTGATTGAAGAGGATTATACCCTTGAATGGCGACGGGATGGATTGGAAAGGATTCAGATCCTGTACCCTAAGTCACAATGAGATGGTTTGAAGATGGTACAAACTTTGTGTCTCAAATGAACTCTGAGGTTACAATGGGGCAAACTTATTGAGCAAGATAATTATTTCTTTAGGTTTTGTTGAAACTACCAACCGAACAAGATGACTGCATAATATAGTGACAAAGCTTTGATAAACAATGAGCGATGTCACCGTATACATTTAAAAAAGATCATTTTCATGACATTCTACATTCATGCAAATGTAATCCATAATATCATTTAGTTAGGAGCATTTGATTCATTCTGATCATTGCATCCTAATTATTGTACATTTAATAAAGGATCATTTTCATGACATTCTGCATTCATGCAAATGTCATCCATAATATCATTTAGTTAGGAGCATTTGATTCATTCCGATCATTGCATCCTAATTATTGTACATTTAACAAAGGATCATTCTCATGACATTCTGCATTCATGCAAATGTCATCCATAATATCATTTAGCTAGGAGCATTTGATTCATTCTGATCATTACATCCTAATCATTGTACATTTAAAAAAGGGATCATTCTCATGACATTCTGCATTCATGCAAATGTCGTCCATAATACATTCGATTCTACAGGACATGTCCCCTAGAGGAAGGTGTAGCAATGTCGGTGAATTCACAGATCTTATCTCCCTAAGCAGTAGTGGAGTAGATCAAATTTGGCAGATCTTATCTCCCCGAGGTAGCAGGGGAGCAGATTTTAGCTGCTAGCCTTATCTTCCTGATGTAGCAAGGGAGCTGGCTGAAGATTATAGTCTTATCTTCCTGATGTAGCAAGGGAGCAGACTAAATATTGTAGAAAGATTATAGATTTTGTCTCCTCGAGAGAGCAGTGAGGCAGATCGAAGACGGCGAATCTTATCTCCCCGAGGTAGCAAGGGAGCAGATTTTAGCTGTTAGCCTTATCTTCCTGATATAGCAAGGAAGTAGGCTGAGAATTGTAGTCTTATCTTCCTGAGGTAGCAAGGGAGCAGACTGATGATGTTGATTTTGTCCCCTTGAGATAGCAGTGGGGCAGATTGAAGACGGCGAATCTTATCTTCCCGAAGTAGCAGGGGAGCATATTTTAGCCACTAGCCTTATCTTCCTGATGTAGCAAGGAAGCAGGCTGAGGATTGTAGTCTTATCTTCCTGAGGTAGCAAGGGAGTAGACTGAAGATGTTGATTTTGTCTCCTCGAGATAGCAGTGGGGCAAATCGAAGACGGCGAATCTTATCTTCCCGAGGTAGCAGGGGAGCAGATTTAGCTAATAGTCTTATCTCTCTGATGAAGCAAAGGAGTAGACTGAAGTTGTAGATTTTGTCTTCTCGAGATAGTAGTGGGGCAGGTCGAAAATGGCAAATCTTATCTTCCCGAGGTAGTCGGGGAGCAAATTTTAGCCACCGGTCTTATCTTCCTGAGATAGCAAGGGAGCAGACTGAAAATTAAAATATGGTGAATCTTATCTTCCCGAAATAGCAAGGGAGCAGATTTAAGCCACATGTCTAAATTCCTTGAATTGGATTGAAGCGCTGATTCTCATACCCCTGAAGATGCAGCGGGTTGGAACGAAGCTACTTGAAGAAGAAAAGCACTGAAAGAGGTCAAGATTTGGCAAGACCGGGCAAATTCAGTCCTTTTTGAAGTCATTGCTCTATTCTCTTTACACGACAATGAGCAAAGAGGGGCAGTTGTAATAGGCCCAATTTGCCCAGGCCCATTAACCTAGCATTAACCCATTTAATAAATCCAATAAAACCAAAAATCACAAAAATCCAAATTAATCCAAATTCTTATATAATATTATTTTATGCATGCGTTTATATTATATAAAAGTTTTGTTTTCATTTTATATAAACCTTATTGGCCCCATATAAATTTATTTATATATTTTCTTAAAAATTGCTCACATATATAAAGTTTCTTTTAAATAAATTTATTTATATATTTCTATTTTAAATTTAGTATACATAATTTATCGCTTTAAAAGATCATATTTTATTATATATTTTAGTCTATTTCAGATATTTTTATATATATATATTATTACTTGTATATGTTTTTATATATATTTAAATTTATATATTATGTTTTTTTATATTATTCATTTCAAATTTTTTAATACATATTTCGTAAACTCATTTACAAATTATTCTATTAATTATAATTCATTTTTAAATGGTTTCATAAATTGTATGTTTCAAACTCCAATGTATTCGAACCTTTACTAAATGTTTCATTTTTTATTACAAATAAACCAAATAAAATGCATTTTGAGCCAATTTTAAAATTGCGTATTTGAAAATTTTTCAAGATAAGGCAATATTTGTGTGCTTGGAATTTCGAAAAATTGCGCCCTAACGTGCTGGGTGTCAATTTTCTGTTCGACCAAATAACCAAATGTCCTTTTAATTGCATGTTTAGAAAATCAAAGATGATCTCGGTATTGAGGTATAAATGTGTCATATCCTAACGTGTTGGATGTGGTGTTTTTATTCCTTTGGAACGAGTGAATCTTGAGATTCAATTCAAAATTAATTAACATCCTTTAAAAAGAATCACACCTTAAACATTTTCAAGTTTTCAACGCAAGGACACTAATTAATCAATTTGGTACCCGTTCTGGGGCGTACGAGGGTGCTAACCCTTCCTCGTGTGTAACCGACTCCCGAACCCTTTTTGTTATTTAATTTCGTAGACCAAATTTTTTTTTTACAAGGTGATCCAATCACACCTAAACAAAAAAGTTTTGTGGCGACTCTACTCTATATTTTTAAAGTCGATCCCGTTTTCCAAAAAATTAAAAAAAAATGGTTTCGACAACTACAACACCAATGCCACATCCCAGATGTGGTCTTACGTGGGGTCATTTCTAGATGCCGATGTCATATCCCCGATATGGTCTTATACGGGATCTCATATCGATACCATATCCCAGATATGGACTTATACGATTCTTACATTCGATGTCGATGCCATATCCCAGATATGGTCTTATACGGGATCTCCATTCGGTGCTGAGGCCATATCCCAGACATGGTCTTATACGGGACCTTACCAATCTCATGTTTCGTTAATAGTATTCTCACTTTCACCATAGTCCAACCGGGACTTCAACTTCATAATTTTCATCATTCTTCTCATTCAACATCATAACTCAAATTCATAGAAATATTGTACAACATTACTAATATCAATCATTTAGAAACTTAATAACATGATGTTGAATTTATTGCACACAAACTTACCTCAATTTCAAAATAGGCTAGATTGTCGATCTAGTCCGATACTTTGCCCTTTCCTCAGTCGAGGTTAATTCTTTGCTCTTCTTGATCTATAATAATAATTTAGCTCATTTAATCGCCACATTAATAAAAACATTTCAGTAATCATAATTTTGGCAAAATTACTATTTTTCCCTTAAGTTTTTACAAAATAACCATTTTACCCCTAAGCTCGGAAATCAATTCTGATCAAATCTCTTTCTTTAACGAGCCTAGGTGAACATTTATTTCTCTTATGGCAACCATTAAAACTCCACATTTACCACATATTTTACAACATTTACAAAAAGGTCCTTTTTAGTGTTTTCATGGAAACATCTTTCACAAAAGTTGTTTATCTAACAACTAAGACTTATTTTCTTCCATAAAAATGCAGCAAAACTCAAAAGCTCACATGGTAAAACTCTAAACTTTCAACCATTTTGCAAAATAGTCCCCTCATTAGCTAGCTTAAGCTTTAGGGGTTCCAAAAGTACAATTTTTATCAAGAAATGATCACGAAATCACTTACTTGTAAAGAGAGAAGCTTGCTGAAATTTTTGAGCTCTCAACCCCTATTTTTGCTGCTAATTTTCGGTGGAAGGAAGGAGAAGAAAAGATGATATCTTTTCTTTCTTTATTTTAATATAAAACAATCAATTTAGTCACCAAATCCTTACCAACTTTGACTAATTTTGACTTCCTTGTCCCCTATGGCCGGCCACCTTATGTCTAAGGGTCTATTTGCACATTAAAGGCCTCCAATTAATATTCTATGGCTATTTGGCCCCGTTAGCTCATAAAATAGAACTTTCGCACTTTATGTGATTTAGTCTCTCTTTTTTTTGCAATTGAGCATACAATTATTGAAATTAAAGCACCAAAATTTTCATGCACTTATATAATCATGCTCTAACTCATAAAATAACATAAAAATAATTTTCTCTGACCTCGGGTTAGTGATTCCAAAATCAATGTTCTGACTAGCCCCTAAATTGAGCTATTACAATTCTCCCCCTTAAGGATTTTCGTCCTCGAAAATCTTATCGGTAAAAAGGTTGGGATATTGGTTTCTCATAGTCTCCTCAGGATCCCATGTAGCCTCTTCTATTCCATGTATTTGCCATAATACTTTAACAAGGGCTATTCTTTTGTTTCTCAACTGTTTGACTTCTCGTGCCAAAACATTAACCGGCTCTTCACCATAAGTCATGTCCGGTTGAATTTCTACCTCTGTTGGTACAATCACATGTGAAGGGTCCGAACGGTATCGGCGTAACATAGACACATGAAAGACATCATGAATCTTTTCCAACTCAGGTGGCAAGGCCAAACGATAAGCTACCGGCCCTATCCTCTAGGTAATCTCAAATAGTCCGATAAAACGCGGACTCAATTTGCCTTTCCGGCCAAATTTGAGGACTTTTTTCCATGGTGATACTTTTAGAAACACTTTATCACCTATTTGGAACTCAATCTCTTTCCTTTTTAAATTCGAATAGGAATTTTGTCTATCTGAGGCCGCTTTCAAACATTCACGTATCACATTTACTTTCTCTTCAGTTTCCCTGACCAAATCAACCCCGTGAATCTGATTCTCTCTAAGTTCTGTCCAATACAAGGGCATTTGGCACTTACACCCATACAATGCTTCATAAGGCGCCATTTTCAAACTTGACTGAAAACTGTTGTTGTAGGCAAATTCCACCAGCGGTAAGTATTTTTCCCAATTACTTTGGAATTCTAAAACACAACATCGAAGCATGTCTTCAAGTATCTAAATTATTCTCTCTGACTGTCCGTCGGTTTGCGGATGAAAAGCTGTACTAAAACTCAATTTTGTGCCTAAAGCCTCTTGCAACTTTTTCCAAAATCGTGACGTAAATCTCAGATCTCTATCCGAAATAATCGACAACGGTACTCCATGAAGTCTTACTATTTCAGTCACGTAAAAATTTGCCAACTTATCAAGCGAGTAGTCGACTCGCACTGGTATGAAATGGGCTAACTTCGTGAGTCTATCAACTACGACCCATACAGCATCTTTCTTTTTCGGCATCAATGGTAAACCCGTCATGAAGTCTATAGTAATACGGTCCTATTTCCACTCGGAAACCATAATAGGCTGAAGTAGACCCAAAGGTACTTGGTGTTCAGCCTTCACTTATTGACAAATTAGGCATCTCGACACAAACTCGGAAATGTCTTTCTTCATCCTCGGCCACCAATACTACTTCCTCAAGTCGTTCTACATCTTCGTGCTGCCTGGATGTACTGACAAACATCCATTATGTGCTTTATGCAAAATCTCCCGAATAAGCTCATCATTTCTGGGTACACAGACCCTATCTTGTAACATCAAACATCCATCAGGACTTATCCGACTCAATATTTGACTCACATAGAACTCTTTTGGCTTGTAAGTCGCAATCACCTTTTTGAGCTTCAGAAATCTCTTGGAGAAACAATGGTCTAGCCCTCAACTCAGCGAGAATAGAACCATCATCTGATAAAGCCATCCGTGTATTCATGGCTCTCAGCGCAAACAAAGATTTTCTACTCAAAGCATCGGTGACCATGTTCGCTTTCCTGGATAATAGTCAATCACTAGCTCATAATCCTTTATCAGCTCTAACCATCTTCGTTGCCTCAAATTCAATTTTTTTTGTGTCATCAAGTATTTTAGGCTTTTATGGTCGGTGAATATCCGACATCTTTCACCATATAAATGGTGTCTCCATATCTTTAATGCAAACACAATAGCAGCCAACTCTAAGTCATGGGTCGGGTAATTCTTCTCGTGCGGCTTTAGTTGTCTAGAAGCATATGCAATCACCTTGCCCTCTTCCATATGTACACAGCCCAATCCATTCATGAATGCATCACTGTAAACCAAAAATTCTCTTTATGGCTCCTGTTGCACCAAAACAGGAGCCTCACTCAACAACGCCTTTAGTTTCTCGAAACTCTGTTGGCACCTTTCTGTCCGTTCAAACTTTACATCCTTTTGTAGCAACCTAGTCATTGGAGTAGCTATCACAAAAAATCCCTTAACAAAACGTCTATAGTAGCCAGCTAAGCCCAGAAAACTCCTAACCTCGGTTACATTCCTTGGTAGCTTCTAATCTACAATTGCTGAGATTTTATTCGGGTCGACTTTGATTCAATCTCCCGAGACAATATGCCCTAAAAATCTAACTTCCTTTAGCCAAAATTCACTTTTGCTAAATTTAGCATATAACTGCTTGTCTCTTAGAGTCTGCAACACCGTTCTCAGGTGTTCTGCGTGTTCATTCTCATCCCGAGAATAAATTAGTATATCATCGATAACGACTACCACAAATTGATCCAAATACAGCCGAAAAATACGATTCATCAAATCCGTGAAAATGGCAATGGCATTTGTTAAACCAAAAGGCATGACCAAAAATTCATAGTGGCCATACCTCATCCGAAATACAGTTTTCGACACATCCGAGTCCTTGACTCTCAACTGATAACACCCAGACTTTAAGTCTATCTTGGAAAACACCGTAGTTCCCTTCAATTGGTCAAATAAATCATCGATTCTCTTCAACGGATACTTGTTCTTCACAGTTACCTTATTGAGTTGCCGATAATCTAAACATATCTCATGGAACCATCCTTCTTCTTCACAAATAATACGGGCGTACCCCACGGAGAATAACTCGGTCTTGCGAAGCCTTTATCCGTTAATTCTTATAACTGTGCCTTCAATTCTTTTAGCTCGATTGGAGCCATTCTGTATGGAGCAATAGAAATGGGGGCAGTTCTAGGAGCTAACTCAATCCTGAATTTAATTTCTCTAACCGGAGGTAGCCCTGGCAATTCTTCTGGGAAAACGTCGGGATATTCACATACTATAGGCACTGATTCGATTCTTAACTCAGTCTCTCTCGTATTCATTACAAAGGCAATGTAAGCTTCGTACCCTGATAAACTACAATAGTAACATATTTTAAGCCCACATTTAGCATGCTTTTGGATGATTTAAGCCTTGAATTATGTAATTTGGCGCTCTTAATCCTTTGTTTTCATGTTTTATACTCAGAAAAGCACCGAAAGATGAAAAGAACGAGAAACGGGCTTAAAACGGACCAAATGGGCCAAATCACGAAATTGACACGGCCTGAGCCCAAGACTACACAGTCGTGCCTCCCTAATCAGACCCGAACACGCTCGGATTAGGATACTTGGAGGCAAAGAAATACATTCCAAAGTCTATATAAACACCCAAATAGGAATTTCACTCAGATTAGGATACTTAGAGGCCAAGTAAGGCATCTCAAAGCTTATATAAGCACCCTAAGTGGGTAACTTAAGCGGGGAGTTGGACAGAAGCCCTTTGAGGGGGCGTCCAGCTAGGCCGGAGAGGTCAGAATTATGGAATTTACTCGAAGAAAGCCAGTTGATTCATCTCAAGAAGTCAGAATCATACTCAAGACGGAGGATCTCTCATTCAATTCCTTCAGGGGGTTTTAGGGATTTCTTATGTTTTGTTTTATCTTTTCTTCTGAGATGTTTTCTTTTATTATTATGAACTAAACCCTCATATACCTGAGGGGGAGGAAACCTAAGATGAATCTTGTTATCGTTTGCTGAACTATATGATAAATACTTGATTTGTTCTTAATTATGTGTTCTTAATTCTTGTGTTGATATTTCTTGGATATTAATTCAAGTTTGATGTGCTTAGGTGGTGGAGCAAAAGTCCCTACCTAAGAGTAGATCTAGCATAGTTAAGCGGAGTTGGTCGCACGCCTAGAGATAGGGTGACGAGATTTTGCCGGATTAGGGTGAAACCTAATATGGGAGTCCATAGATCGAGTTAATGCAATTCTAGGGGTTTTAATTAGAAAGAGATTTCAATTAATCAACCTAGGGTTAGACGTTATTCGCCTCGAGAGAGGGTCTAATATACATTAGGGAATCCTACGGATCAAGTCAAGTGAATAAATCGTTTGGTTCAGAGTTAGATAACAAGTGAAGTCTAGGTAGATTCTTCCTTGGGTATCGTCTTAATCAATTGGTTTTTCCTACAAGTATTTTCCCAAATTCATTCTTCTTTTTCTTAGAGTCTTTAGTTTAATAGTTAGTTAATTTAGATTAAACAATCAATTTCCTTTACTTTAGGCTAGATAATAAAAAAAAAGTTAGTATTAGTACTTTTAGTTCCTTTGGGTTCGACAATCCGGTCTTGCCTTAACTATACTACTGTTCGATAGGTGCGCTTGCCTCAAATCATTGTCATAGTTAGTTTCTAGGTTCGATCATTCTCATTATAAATTTTAAAACTTTGACATCGCATAAAACAACGATCAAGTTTTTGGCGTCGTTGCTGGGGAATTGAAATATTAAGAACACTCAATTTTTATTACTTTAGCCATTTTATCGCAATTTATTTTCATACCCCTTTCTTAAATACTTCTGAGTCAACAAAGAAGATACCACTACTGGCAATCTGTCTTGCTCATCTGATTCAACACGAATAATATCCCCATTTTCACATTTTAACTCAATAAACTTTCTCCCACAATTCACTATCACATCATGAGTAGCTAACCAATCCATCCCAAGGATGACATCAAACTTATCAAACAATAATAACATGAGATTTGTAGGAAAACAATGACCCCTAATCATCAGAGGGCAACATTTGCATATTCTATCAACCAACACATATTTGCCTAAGGGATTTGACACTCTTATCACAAATTCAGTAGACTCTACAGGCAAGTTCATGCTAGAGACTAATTTTATGCAAATATACGAGTGGGTAGATCCCGGATCAATTAAAGCTATAACAGGAGTATCATAGAAAAAATATACCCGTGATCACGTCGGGGGAAAACGCCTCTTCATGAGCACGAATGGCATATGTTCTCACCGGTGCTCTACCCTCAGCTCTTGCAGTCTTCTCTCTAGATAAATTCTTGCTACTCATTTCATTTCCCGAGTTTCTCTGTGGTCTTCCTCTAGCAGTACTTCCCGGTCTTGCATTCTGAGACTTCTCTTTCTCACCCACCTTGGGGCAATCTCTGATAAAATGGTCTAGAGACCCATACCTGAAACAAGCCTTCTCGCTTGCTCGACATTCACTGGAATGACGTCTGTCACACTGCGGGCATTCCGGTCTACTCAGTCGAACATTGCCAACACTAGCAACTGATGTAGTCTGGGCTTTAGACCCCGAGAACGGTTTGCACTTACTTCTGTTTGAAAACTCGGCTGAAGCGGCTGATCGAGTAGTGAAATCCCTTGATTTCTTAGATGAGGATTGGTATGACTTACTCAATTGCCTCTTTCTCAAGTCACGGGACACAATCTCAGCTCTTCTTTTCTCTTTGACCAACTCTTCAGCCTTGCAGGCTCTATCTACCAACACCACAAATTCTTTTAGTTCAAGGACTCCAGCATATAAACGGATATCCTCATTTAACCCATCCTTGAACCTTTTGCACATGATAGCCTCAGTAGACACGCACTCTCGGGCATACTTACTAAGCCTTACGAATTCACGTTCGTATTCGGTCACCGTCATTCGGCCCTACTTTAACTCTAAAAACTCTTTTCTTTTCTAGTCGATTAACCTTTGACTAATGTACTTCTTCTGGAATTCCTCTTGGAAGAATTCCCAGTTAACTCTCTCTATTGGTACCACCGACACAAGGGTGTTCCACCACTGATAGGCTGAATCTCTCAAGAGAGATACCACACACTTCATGCACTCATCAGGCGTGCATGACAACTCACCGAATACCCTGATGGTATTCTCAAGCCAGAATTCTGCCCTCTCCGGATCGTCATCTTTACTAGCTCGAAATTTCTCTGCTTCTTGTTTCCGGATCTTATCGACCGGAGGCCTTTCTCTTTTTACTACCTCAACCACTTGAGAAGCTACAGGAGCGGGCTGACGAATAGGTAGGGATGGAGGGGGTTGAGCATTAGGATTTGCTCAAATATACTCAGTGTACCAATTGCTCATCATATGGAAAAAAGCTTCTCGAGCCTCTTCTCCCTGACCCATAATCTCGGGTCTACTTTCTACTGGCGCGGTCCCTTGCGCAGAAGCTGGCACATTACTTGCAGCATCATCGGCTGCAGCTCGGTCGGGATCAGGATCTATTTACTATATAAAAACACAATTCAAATCGTCAAGAGTCATCACACTACCATTACACAAATACTCTTACGTATGGCATGTATAGCTAGACTCATACTTACGCTACGTTAGTCTGAGAATTGACTAAACTGTAGCTCTGATACCACTAAATGTAACACCCCTTACCCGTGTTCAACACTGGAACCAGATACGAAGCATTACCAAACTTATCTTGCTTCAACAAACAACTTTGGGTTATAAAATTTTATTTCAACATAAAACTTCTCATTTATTCTTATAACATCCTTATTATGGGCCTACGAAGCCTAAAACATACTTACAGAAGGTTTCGAAATTAAACCAGAAACTCTTACACACTTAGAAAATTTTTGTCTAAATAGGGCCACACACCCATGTGGTGGAAGGGACACACCCGTGTGACATATCACACGCCCGTGTTCCACACCCGTGGTCGACACTGACTTGCATCACACGGCCTATCACACGCCCGTGTGTCTGGACCGTGGTCAACACTGACTTGCATTACACGGCCAGTCACACGCTCGTGTCTTTCGGCCGTGTGGCGAATTAAATTCTAAAATATAGGTGCAGACTTCACATGGCCTGGGCACACGCCTATGTCCATGGCGGTGCCTTTCACACGGCTGAGACACACAGTCGTGTCTCTGCCCGTGTGTTTACTACTGAGCATACTGACTTGTAAGCCTAGCATGCATGGGGACACACAGCCAATCATTACGCCCATGGGGCTGACCGTATGTCACACACGCCCGTGTGTCTACCAGTGTGGACGTTTGAAAAGCTATCTACCAAGCCAAATGCCACCCCATACAACACTCATGCATACACCAATTTATTCCAACATATATCAAGACTATAAAGCACTTCTAAAGACTCAAAATCAAGACATCCACACAAGCATACACATAATGAATTTTGTTCATCATTGGATATATATATTAACTTGTCAAGTATTGTCCTAATTCCAATGACCACTTACAAAATGAGCTTAGCAAAATTAATAGCTAACACCTTGGCTAACAAATCTGACATAACAAAAGAGACTAAGTCCTATACATGCCATACTCAAAATCAATCTAGCTTGGCTATACCGAAGAGTAGTCGATAGTGTGATTTCTAAACTCCAACTTTCCACAAAATCTCGAGCTAACTTGGCAATGCTACAAGGAAGAGGGAAATGAGAGGGGTAAGCATAAAGCTTAGTGAGTTTGCATGAAATAAATAACAACATAAACTCATAATGTCATCCATCCATTTTATTAAGTAAAACACAAATCTTAAACTCATTTCCATAATTTACTCATAATTACTCTTACTAATTACATAACATGCCAGATATCGTGAACCATTCTCATGAATTACTCACATATACCTGTATCACCTTATCACTTGGAAATAGCATTAATCTCATCTCTAGCATAAGATTAAATATTTACCACATGGAAATTACTTGATATATTTAAGGATATATAATCATCCTCATTCACATAACTACGACACTAATGCCACATCCCAGATGTGGTCTTACGTGGGGTCATTTCTAGATACCGATGCCAAATCCCCGATATGGTCTTATACGGGATCTCATATTGATTATCGATACCATATCCCAGATATGGTCTTTGATCGTGTGTCGAGAGTCTTAAAATTTATATAATGAATGATTGAACCTAAAAACTAACTATCGCCACGATTGAGGCAAGTGCACCTATCGAACAGTAGTATAGCTTAGCGGCAAGACCGGATTGTCGAACCCAAAGAAACCAAAAGTACTAATACTGACTTTCTTTTTATTATTTAGCCTAACAATTAAGGGAATTGTTGTTTAATCTAAAATTAACTAACTACTAAGCTAAAGATGCTAAGACAAAGAGAATGAATTGGGGAAAATACTTGTGGGAAAAACCAATTGATTAAGACAATACCCGAGGAAGAATCCACCTAGACTTCACTTGTTATCTAACTCTGAACCAGACGATTTATTCACTTGACTTGATCCGTAAGATTCCCTAATTTATATTAATACCTCTCTCGAGGCTACAACGTCTAACCCTAAGTTGATTAATTGAAATCTCTTTCTAATTAAAACCCCTAGAATTGCATGAACTCGATCTATGGACTCCTATATTAGGTTTGACCCTAATCCGGCAAATTTTCGTCATCCTATCTCTAGGGTTACGATCAACTCCGCTTAACTATGCTAGATCTACTCTTAGACAGGGTCTATTCCTCCTCTGTCTAAGCACATCAATACTTGAATCAATATCCTGAAATATCAAAGCAAGAATTAAGAACACATAGTTAAGAACAAATCAAGTATTTATCATATAGTTCAGAAAACAATAACAAGATTCGTCTTAGGTTTCATCCCCCTCAGGTATCTGAGGGGTTTAGTTCATAATCATAAAAGAATACATCTCAGAAGAAAGTTTTAAACAAAACATAAGAAAACCCTAAAAACCCCTGAAGGAATTGAAGGAGAGATCCTCCATCTTGAGTAGATTTCGGATTCTTGAGATGAATCAACTGGCTTTCTTCGAGTAAATCCCACAATTCTGACCCCTCTGGCTTGGCTCCTTGGCCTAGCTAGACCCCCTCTTCAAGGTTGGCCTCTAGGGTGTTTATATAGGCTTTTTGAAAGTCTTTCTTTGCCTCTAAGTCTCCTATTCCGACTGAAATTCCTCTTTGTCACGGTAGGGACATGCTCGTGTAACACGCCCGTGTGAATCAAATTCAGGCCGTGGTAGAGCCTGCTAAAGGGGCACAGCCGTGTGGCTTGGGCCCAGGCCGTGTTGATTTCCTACTTTGGCCCATTTGGTCTGTTTTTAACTCGTTTCTCGTTCTTTTCATCCTCTTATGCTTTCCTAAGTATAAAACATGAAATTAAAGGATTAGGAACATCAAATTCCATAATTCAAGGGATAAATCATCCAAAAGTATGCTAAATTTGGGATTAAAATATGTTTATATTACGGTTTATCAAATACCCCCACACCTAAGCTTTTGCTTGTCATCAAGCAAAATTTTCAACTCACAATTAAGAATAACTTTCCTCAGTTCATAACTTTCATCAACAATGTCTCATTATAATTCATAGATAATTCATACATGGATAATTCAACTCAAAGAGTCCTAAAGATTCAAACAATCTAAGTCATATATTTTTTTAGTACGGAAACATAGGTGTTTCCCCTCATCTAAATAATTACCTCTGATTCAAAATTGACAAGGGTTGATATCCTTACTAAAGATTCACTCGAATCACTCGAAGTGTTTAAGGTTCAAGAAAAAGCACTCATAAGTCGAACATGAAAATTTAATCCCATAGGCTTGCATGAAAATCAAATCTCCACCACAATAATATGAGATGATACACAAATCAAAAGGTCTTTAAAAGGGTTGTAACGGGGCTTGGGTTAAAGGTGTGGATAAAGGCTGAATTAGAGGGTTAGAATCGAGATTGACCTGACAAATTACCTAACTAGAAACAACGAACGGATAATGAATAATTACATCAATTGAAAACTTGCAATACTAATAAAATGAGCTTCTTCTTCAAGGGTGGAATTTAAACGTATAAGCTCACTTAATCACAGAAATAATGAATATACTTTGAGTTTTTTTTAAGAACAAATCAATACATAATAAAGGATGAATTTAACTACTGAAATAAAGATCATAGTTACGCAACTGATCAAATCAAATCATGATATAAGGGTAGTCAAGAGGAATGGTGATAATAAATACAAGATAGGTTTTGGGTTAATATTAATGGGTGAGTCAATAAATGGGTTGTTAGGATCAAAGGGGTTCACTAGGGGTTAATTATGAAGGTAGGCTTTTAGTGGAATAAGTGGGTTAAATCCTAAATGCCTTTATCATCTCTGTATATCAAATCAAAAGTGTGGTCTCGACATGTATAATCGAAGCAAGTTCTAGAATAACAAATCAATGTTGACACACTCATAATCAATAAAGTGAGCAAGAAAAAGAATATGCTCTAAAAGGCTCAAAATCTCACAAAAATTATGGGTTTTTGATATCAACCTTGTAAATTTCAAAATTCAAAGTAATAATTAGATTCAGGTAGACAACCTAACAAAATTTTTGAAAATAGACTCATCATGCTTGATTCTCTAATATCTTAAAGTTTAAATCATCAATGCACAATTAACTATGACTTAATCCAAAACATATCAATAAAAATCATAAATTAAAAGAAATTTTTATTCTAATAGTGATATGAGACAATTACTTAAGAATAAGATATCATTCAGGGATAGTATTGTTGGCACCTCTTCATACTTAAAAACAAGAACTAATTCAGGGATTTGAGAATAATGAAAAAAGTTACGCACTTTTAAGATTCACCCCCTACACTTAAGATGTACATTGCCCTCAATGTACAAAGATAGATATAGGTACATAAAATCAAAAGATAGGGAGAGAAGTGAAACTTCCTAAATTTTTTTATAGAGTCACAATATTCGGGCCGAGTTGGAGGAAGACATTCCTGTAGAGGTGGGTATTAGGGTCGTGGCAGTGTGATTCCCAAGCAGCCTGAAGAACCTAAAACGAAGAAACAAAAGTAAAATAGACTAAATTAAGTATAAAAGAACTAAAGAAAAGGAAAATAAAGGAGATGAGAAAAGAAAAATAAAAACTAAATGGCCTCAAATGTCCTTGGCTTGTCGAGTGAATGAAGCGACCGGCATGAACTTATGTAGATCGGTCTCCCACAGGGAGACTGTGCTAGGATCCTTCCGCTTTTTTGACATGGATACGATGTAGATCAAAGAGGCTGGACTGAAAAGGGAGGACATGAAAGGGGGAAAGTGTAAAGGGTATGGAAGAAAGGGAATGGGGAGTAGGTGAGAAAGGGAGGGGTGTTTTAAATAGAGTTTTTAGATCTGGAACATCCCCACGCCCGTGTGTCCTGGGTGTGTTAAGTCGCACGGCCGTATCGCACGGCCATGTTGTGCTTCGTTTGTCTCTCTCATGCCTGTGTGTAGGTCGCCACGCCCATGTTGATAAAACAGTGTCGGCCACGGCTGTGTCGCACGACCGTGGTGTTTTGTCGGAGCCCGTGGCTTGAAGATATTTTTTGTCCTTGGTTCGTATTACTCTTCCATGTTAGTACAGAAACCCATGGTGTTCAGATGGCCACGACCACGGCCGTGTGCAAGGCCGTGTGGTATGGAAATCTACGCCTAAATATGAAAAATAAATAAAACTAAACTTAATTATTAGGGTTAGTGCTAGGGTTGCCTCCCGAGAAGCGCTCGTTTAAAGTCTTAAGCTAGACTCACCTCTCATTCACGTAATCAGGGTGGTTTGAAGAGTTGAACATCCTCACTCATGCTATCAGTTCTACTATCATGATAAAGTTTGAGTCGAGTAGCATTTACCTTAAAAGTGCCGAATTCAGAGTGAGTTATCTCGACCGTGCCGTATGGGAAGACATTGCGTACCTCAAAAGGGATTTCTTCATTTATATTCAGGTCTGATAAGGTGACTCAAGGGTCTCCTTTATTCAACAATACCTGATCTCCTATTTTGAAGTGATTTGCCGTTCCTATAAGCTCGTCTGGGGGTTCCCTTGGTTTTGCTTCATGTGTTCCTATTTTATCCTTAAAATGTGTCTTCCACTCGTCTAGTTCATCAATATGAAGCCTTCGATCCTCATGAGTTACTTCTTTATTGGCACGGGGTCTAGGATCAGGTTTAGTTTTGTAGCTTCGTGGTGTCTCCTATGAGGGAGGTTGAACAATTTGGTTATCAATTGAATTTACTTTCTCACCTCTATCACTTGATGTCCTAGTCGAGTCAAGAGCTTGAAGAGTGAATGTCTCGTTACCTACACAAAGTATGAGTTCACCTGTATCAATATCAATTTTTGTTCTAGCAGTTGCTAAGAAGGGTCTTCCCAAAATTAAAGGGATCGTATTGTCCTCATCCATGTCTAAAACGACAAAGTCTACTGGGAATATGAATTTATCAATTTTCACAAGTACATCTTCAATTATACCCCTAGGAATTCTAATAGTTTTATCAGCTAATTGAATGCTCATCCTAGTTTGTTTGGGTTTCCCTAGACCTAGCTATTTAAACATTTTATAAGGCATAACATTTATACTTGCCCCTAAATCAGCTAAAGCATTATCAACAGTTAAACTACCAATTAAGCATGGAATTGTAAAACTCCCTGGATCTTTTAATTTTCGTGGTAGTTTATTTTGCAAGATTGTTGAGCACACTGCGTTTAGCTCCACATGCGATGCTTCGTCTAACCTCTGTTTGTTTGTCAAAAGCTCTTTTAAAAATTTCCTTAAATCTGGCATCTGCGAAAGAGCTTCAAGAAACGATAAGTTAATATGTAATTTCTTTAAAAGTTTAAGAAATTTACCGAAGTGTTCGCCTGTGTTATTTTTCTTCATCGCATCGGGATATGGCACACGAGTTTGGTACTCTTTAATTACCGGTTTTGGCTTATCATGACTTTCCTCAGCTTTATCTTCTTCTACCACATTATCTTGCCTTAATTTGGGCTCATCTAACCTTTCACTGTCATGAGCTATTATGGCTTGAAGTTTCTCCTTTGGTTTACTTTCTGTGTTACTCGACAAGCTACCTTGTGGTCGTTCTGATATGATCTTGCAAGTTGTCTTAACTGGTTTTTGATTCCTTGAATCGATGCTTCTTGATTTTTGAGTGTTGTTTCGGTGTTTTGGAAACGTGTTTCTGACACCACTATGAATTTTGTCAGCATCTCCTCAAGGTTCGGCTTCTTTTCCTGTGGGTAGGGCTGCTGTTGGAAGTTTGAAGGGGGTTGTTGTCTCTGATTTCCTTGACCACCCCATGAAAAATTAGGGTGATTCCTCCAACCTGGATTATAAGTATTACTGTAAGGGTTATTTTGAGATCTAAAATTGTTACCCATATAGTTCATCTATTCGTTTTCCATGCCGTGTCCATAGGGTAGGTACTCAGGATTCGCCACACCTCCACTTGTTTCGCACTGCATTACTGGATGTACCTGCGAAGAACACAAACCATCAATCTTTTTATCTAACATCTCTACCTGATTTGATAGCATGGTTACTGCGTCGAGGTTGAAAACTCCAGCTGCTTTTATTGGCCTTGTCCTCGTGACTTGCCACTGATAGTTATTCAGTGACATTTCTTTAATAAACTCATAAGTCGCTTTAGGAGTTTTGTTATTCAGGGTTCCGCCGGTGGCTGAATCGATTAATTGCCTAGTTGAAGGGTTCACACCATTGTAGAAAGTTTGGACCTGTAGCCACAAGGGTAATCCATGGTGTGGGCACCTTCTCAATAGATCTTTGTATCTCTCCCATGCATCATAAAGTGTCTCTAAGTCCATCTGTACAAAAGAAGAGATATCATTCCTCAACTTGGCCGTTTTGGCTGGCGGAAAGTATTTTAATAAGAATTTTTCGGTCATTTGATCCTATGTAGTAATCGACCCTCGTGGATGAGAATTTAACTGCTGTTTGGCTTTATTTCTCAAAGAGAAGGGAAACAACCGAAGACGGATGGCATCATCAGAAATGCCATTTATTTTTAAGGTATCACAGAATTCTAAAAAATTCACTAAGTGTGTGTTAGGATCCTCATCCTACAAACCATCAAACTGAACAAACTGTTGTATCATCTGAATAGTGTTAGGTTTCAATTCGAAATTATTTGCAGTAATAGCAGGTCTAACAATACGTGACTCAGTTCCTGTTAGATTAGGTTTAGCATAATCATGCATAGTTCGAGGAGCATGATTTTCAGCCACCTCTGGAGGTAGCGGATTATTCTCAGCCATCTCTTCGGTAGTAATGACTTCGTCTTCTTACTCTTCTTGTATGTCAATTAGGCTTCGCCTTATTTCTCTACGATTTCTGCAAACGGTACCTTCAATATCACTGTCCTAAATTAAGGGTCCTGTCGGGTTCCTTCTAGTCATAAACTAGAGGTACCTGCAAGGAACAAATAAAAGAAGAAAAATTAGCAAAGTTAAAAACAAAATAGAAGTAAATTGCAAAAAATAAAAAATGGCTAAAGTAATAAAAATTGAGCTTTCTTAATATTTCAGTTCCCCGGCAACGGCGCCAAAAACTTGATCGTGTGTCGAGAGTCTTAAAATTTATATAATGAATGATCGAACCTAAAAACTAACTATCGCCACGATTGAGGCAAGTGCACCTATCGAACAGTAGTATAGCTTAGTGGCAAGACCGGATTGTCGAACCCAAAGGATCCAAAAGTACTAATACTGACTTTCTTTTTATTATTTAGCCTAACAATTAAGGGAATTGTTGTTTAATCTAAAATTAACTAACTACTAAGCTAAAGATGCTAAGACAAAGAGAATGAATTGGGGAAAATACTTGTGGGAAAAACCAAATGATTAAGACAATGCCCGAGGAAGAATCCACCTAGACTTCACTTGTTATCTAACTCTAAACCAGACAATTTATTCACTTGACTTGATCCGTAGGATTCCCTAATTTATATTAATACCTCTCTCGAGGCTACTAACATTTAACCCTAGGTTGATTAATTGAAACCTCTTTCTAATTAATACCCCTAGAATTGCATGAACTCGATCTATGGGCTCCCATATTAGGTTTGACCCTAATCCGGCAGATTTTCGTCATCCTATCTCTAGGGTTGCGATCAACTCCGCTTAACTATGCTAGATCTACTCTTAGACAGGGTCTATTCCTCCTCTGCCTAAGCACATCAATACTTGAATCAATATCCTGAAATATCAAAGCAAGAATTAAGAACACATAGTTAAGAACAAATCAAGTATTTATCATATAGTTCAGAAAAAAATAACAAGATCTGTCTTAGGTTTCATCCCCCTCAAGTATCTGAGGGGTTTAGTTCATAATCATAAAAGAATACATCTCAGAAGAAAGTATAAAACAAAACATAAGAAAACCATAAAACCCCCTGAAGGAATTGAAGGAGAGATCCTCCGTCTTGAGTATGATTTCGGCTTCTTGAGATGAATCAAATGGCTTTCTTCGAGTAAATCCCACAATTCTGACCCCTCTGGCTTGGCTCCTTGGCCTAGCTAGGCGCCCTCCTCAAGGTTGGCCTCTAGGGTGTTTATATAGGCTTTTGAAAAGTCTTTCTTTGCCTCTAAGTCTCCTATTCCGAGTGAAATTCCTCTTTGTCACGGCAGGGACACGCCCATGTAACACGCCCGTGTGAATCGAATTTAGGCCGTTGTCAAGCCTACTAAAGGGGCACGGCTGCGTGGCTTGGGCCCAGGCCATATTGATTTCTTACTTTGGCCCATTTGGTCCATTTTTAGCCCGTTTCTCATTCTTTTCATCCTCCTATGCTTTCCTAAGTATAAAACATGAAATTAAAGGATTAGGAGCATCAAATTCCACAGTTCAAGAGATAAATCATCCAAAAGTATGCTAAATGTGGGATTAAAATATGTTTATATTACGGTTTATCAGTCTTATATGATTCTTACATTCAATGCCAATGTCGTATCCCAAATATGGTCTTATAGGGGATCTCCATTCAGTGCTGAGGCCATATCCCAGACATGGTCTTATACGGGACCTTACCAATCTCATGTTTCGTTAATAGTATTCACACCTTCACCATAGTCCAACCGGGACTTCAACTTCATAATTTTCATCATTCTTCTCATTCAACATCATAACTCAAATTCATAGAAATATTGTACAACATTACTAATATAAATCATTTAGAAACTTAATAACATGATGTTGAATTTATTGCACACAAACTTACCTCGATTTCAAAATAGGCTAGATTGTCGATCTAGTCCGATACTTTGCCCTTTCCTCGGTCGAAGTTAATTCTTTGCTCTTTTTGATCTATAATAAAAATTTAGCTCATTTAATCACCACATTAATAAATACATTTCAATAATCATAATTATGGCAAAATTACTATTTTGCCCTTAAGCTTTTACAAAATGACCATTTTACCCATAGGCTTGGAAATCAATTCTGACCAATTCTCTTTCTTTAACGAGCCTAGGTGAACATTTATTTCTCTTATGGCAACCATCAAAACTCATTATTTCACACATTTACCACATATTTTACAACCTTTACAAAAAGGTCATTTTTGGTGTTTTCATGGAAACATCTTTCACAAAAGTTGTTTATCTAACAATTAAGACTTATTTTCTTCCATAAAAATGTAGCAACACTTAAAAGCCCACATGGTAAAACTCTAAACTTTCAACCATTTTGCAAAATAGTCCCCTCTTTAGCTAACTTAAGCTTTAGGGGTTCCAAAAGTACAATTTTTATCAAGAAATGATCACCAAACCACTTACTTGTAAAGAGAGAAGCTTGCTGAAATTTTTGAGCTCTCAACCCCTATTTTTGCTGCTAATTTTCGATGGAAGGAAGGAGAAGAAAATATGATATCTTTTCTTTATTTATTTTAATATAAAACAATCAATTTAGTCACCAAATCCTTACCAACTTTGACTAATTTTGACTTCCTTATCCCCTATGGCCAGCCACCTTATGTCTAAAGGTATATTTGCACATTAAAGGCCTCCAATTAATATTTTATGGCTATTTGGCCCCTTTAGCTCATAAAATAGAACTTTCGCACTTTATGTGATTTAGTCCTTTTTCGCAATTGAGCATACAATCGCTGAAATTAAAGCACCAAAATTTTCATGCACTTATATAATCATGCTCTAACTCATAAAATAACATAAAAATATTTTTCGCTGACCTCGGATTAGTGATTCTGAAATGATTGTTTTGACTAGCCCCTAAATCGGGCTGTTACATAGACCGTGTAGACGGTCCAGCTATTTGGGTCGCGTGGGCCACATGGGCTTGTGTGAGGCCATGTGTCAGGCCGAGTAGGCCACACGGGCTGACCGGTGGGGTCGTGTGGGCCTATTTTTTTGAAATTTTCATTTAGGCCCGTTTGACTAAAAATGGGTAATCAGATCTTTCGTGAAGCCCATTTAACTTAAATAAGACTTGAAACATGATATCTGTCAAGATGTGTTAGTACGTGCAATGGTTAAGGTAGGTGAAAAACTTATGTACGATTTGTGTTTAGATAAACTCTGTAAGTATAATTACATGTAAAAACGTACATGGCACCTGTAGTAAAAATAATTGTTAGTATAAACAATATGATATGTTATGAGCTATAGAAGTTATGTGTTGTTTTACGCTCCGTATAATAACTGTTTATGTATGCATGCCATACAACCTATGTTTTATGTATGTATGTTAATGTAACATCCCGGTTTAGGGCCTAGTCAGAATAGTGGTGCGAGACCATAAATCTGAGGTTTATGAATGAGTTTTTGAGGTTTATGCTATGTATGCATGCTAGTGTGAAAGTTTCATTAAGCAATTTTGTGAAATTGTGGTTGAATTGTCCAAAAGGACTAAATTGCAAAAGTTGCGAAATGTGAGATTCAAGAAGCTAATTGTGTGAAATAGCTTTAGATTATTAATTAGAGGTCCTTAAATAGAAATTTTTCTAATTTCTAATATTTGGACAAAATTGGGCATGGATGAGTTAAAATAGAAAGTTTATCAAAAAGGGCATTTTGGTCATTTATCAAATAAGTGATTAAAATAGGAGAAAAGATGACAAAATTCATTCATCTTCTTCCCCAAGGCTGCCGAAAATTCCAAGAGCCATTGTTAGGGTTCTTCAAATTTTTCAAGCTTGCTAGTAAGTGCATCTAGCCTCGTTTTTGATATTCTTTGTATTTTTGAAGTCCTAGTAGCATGAGTAAGCTATTTTTAGCTATTTGATGAGCTAAAATGGATGTTCAAAAATGTGGTCATGTATGACATGCATGTATGTTGATATTTTATGGAAGATTATGAAAGCTTGATGTAATAGAAACATCTTTTGTTAAGTGATTTTCCATGAAAATGCATGTAGGGACTTGATTGTGAAAATCTTAAGTTTGGTCATACATGTGTGTTTTAGTGAGAATTGATGATAGCTTTAGTTGAATAAGTGGTTCGACTAAGCATGAAAGACTAGAAAGTTGAATAAAAATCACTTTATGAGCCTTTGGGGCTAAAGTGTAAATATGAGAAAGTTTAGGGGCAAAATAGTAAGTTTGCTAAAGAATGAGATAAGGGTCAATCTAGTCAATGTGTGTATTGAATAAGCTGATTTATTCATTATAGATCAAGAAATGCAAAGCCCGGATCAAAACCGAGGCAAAAGCAAGGTGGTGGACTAAATTGCAAGTCTCAATACTTTTGAGTACCGAGGTAAGTCTATGCATAAACAATGCATTCATACTTACAATTTGTTGATGATAGCTAGTGTGTAGCTTGTTCGAGATTGATTGAGAACCTATGTGGTTCAAGTAGAATGAATGTAGTAGAATTGTGAATGGATGTTTAATTGAGTAAGTAGACATGTGAATGTGTAGTGATAATGCTAGATGGCAGGCTAAGTGCGATACCATCCTAATTCATATTGACGATGAGCTGGCTATGTGCGATGCTAACGTTAGGTATATCGTTTAGTTGGCTAAGTGAGAAACCTCTATGATTACCTTTGTGGTAGGCTAAGTGCGATACCACCTTATTAATCAACTGTGGTGTGCTAAGTACGAAACCACCGAGACATTTCTTTGTGTGGGTTAATCGTGTGGATTAGCCATGTGATTGCATTATTGAGTAAAGAAGTCGTGTGGATGCATTATTAAGTTAATTAGCTGTGTGGATGAACTATTGAGAAATAATGATGTGTTGTATATTGTGTAAATGTGACATTGAATGCAGGGGTGCATTTCGATGGTTATGAGTATGTGACTCATGATGTGTTGGAATGTGGTAAGGGTTAGAAAGAGTAAGCATAGTTGTTCATTACTTTTGGTAGTATAATGCTAATTGTTGTTTAGCTTATACTATGATGCTCAATTGTTTATGTGTAAACTTACTAAGCTCAAAGCTTACTCCTTTTCTTTTCCCTTGTATTATAGAGTAAAAGTGTTGAACCGAGATACGAGGATCAATTGGTGGATCGCCCACACTATCAGCACACTCTGGTACATGAGACTCAATGTTTTGTATATGGAATGTATAGGGGCTAGACAAGTTAGTGAATTTTGTTGTAAATGGCTAAGATGTGTTGGCCTTTAGATGGATAGCTTATTTTTTATAATGCCATAGTTGTTGGCTATTTTATGTTATATGAAAAGTTATAGTTGTCTATGTGAGATTGCAATTCAATTTGAGTTGATTATGGTTGTGTTAGATGAGTATATGTTGTGTATGCTAGAGGGGTGAAAAGAACTTGGCACATAGCTTTGTTCTTGTCCATGTGGATAGACACACGAGCGTGTGTCTAGACCATGTGAGACACACGATCAGTCCGCGGGCGTGTAACTTGGTCGTACGTCCCCTGCATGTTAGTATTTTAAATCAGAATAGACCACGGACTAGCCACACAGGCGTGTGTCTAGGGCATGTGGGATTAATCAGTGTTGGCCACGGGCTAGCCACACGGGCGTGTGTCTAGACTCTAGGCCGTGTTAAGGTAGTCAGTGTGCACCACGGATGGTAAGCACGGGCGTGTGCCTTGGCCGTGGGGCATTGGCAGAATGCTGGGGTTTTTAGGCACGGTTTGGGGACATGGGTGTGTGTGTCCATGCACGGGCGTGTCTAATCTTGTACAGGCATGCGAGACCTATATAAAAGAGAAAAATTTTAAGATTGGAAAAAGTTCCAGTTTAGTCTCGAGAGCCCTCGTGTGTAGGAGTGAGGCCTCGTAAGTCGAGAATGAGGTTGTTGAGATGACTTTAGAGAGTAGTTACGACGAGCCTAAGTGGCGATCAAGTGGTTTGAGTTCGGTAATGCCTCGGGCCTGGATTCTGACGTAGAACCCAAGTAAGGGGTGTTACATTTAGTGGTATCAGAGCTATGGTTTAGTCGGTTCTAGGACTACCGTAGCGGGTGTAAGAGTCTAGCTATACATGCCATAAGTGTACAATGATAGTGTGATGGTTTCTGATGATTTTAAATCTTGTTTTATATAGTATATGGATTCCGATCCATTAACTGCTGATGAAGCAGTGAGTAATGCGCCGGCTCCTGCGTAAGGAACCGCGCCTGTTGAGAGTGTACCCGAGGTTAGGTGTCAAGGGGAAGAGGCACGGGAAGCCTTTCTCCAGATGATGAGCAACTGGTACTCGGATTATGTTCGAGCAAACCCTAATGCTCAACCTCCTCCACCTCCTCCTATACCTCAGCCAAATCCAGTTGCTCCTCAAGGTATGGATGTAGTGAGGATATCGAAACCCCCGGTGGATAAGATTAGGAAGCACGGGGCTGAGGAGTTTAGAGCTAAGGTAGATGATGACCCAGAGAGGGCGGAGTTCTGGTTAGAGAACTCGATGAGAGTATTCGATGAACTCTCTTGTACGCCTGAAGAGAGCTTGAAGTGTGTCATATCCTTGCTGAGGGACTCGGTATACCATTGGTGGAAGACGTTAATGTCAGTGGTCCCGAGAGAGCGGGTGACGTGGGACTTCTTTCTGGAAGAGTTCCAGAAGAAGTATATAAGCCAGAGGTTTACTGATCGGAAAATGAAGGAATTCTTTGAGTTGAAGCAAGGAAGAATGTCAGTAGCAGAGTATGAGCGTGAGTTTGCTAGGCTTAGCAAATATGCTTAAGAATGTGTGTCGACAGAGACCATCTTGTGTAAGAGGTTCGAAGACGGACTGAATGAGGACATCAAACTCCTAGTTGGTATTTTGGAGTTGAAAGAGTTTGTGGTGTTAGTTGAAAGGGCAAGCAAGGCCGAAGAGCTGAGTTCAGAAAAGAGGAGGGCCGTGAGTGAAGCCCGAGATGCTAGAAAGAGGCCGATGGGCAAGTCATACCAAGCCCAGTCAAAAAGATCCAAGGAAGTGAATCCTCGGACGATGGCACCAGTGGGTTATTCGCATCGAGACTTGGGCAATACTCGCTCGGGTTCGAGAGTCCAAGCCCCCTCGATGGAAAGTGTGGGCAATACGAAGAGCAAACTAGAGTGTCCAAGTTGTGGTAGATATCACACCGGAAAGTGTTGGGGTAACAGTCGAAACTAATATAAGTGTGGTTCCCCTGACCACTTTATTCGGAACTACCCCAAGAGGGATGATAAGGAAGAGAAGCAAGAGATGAGACCTAGTGATGTGTCTGCAAGGGGTAGACCACCAAGAAACTCGAGAGGCGGGAATAGTGGTAGGGGTGCGTCCAAAGACTCTGCTATGAGACCGGAGGGTCGGGCACCTGCAAGGACGTATGCTATTCGCGCTCGCGAAGAAGCATCCTCCCCTGATATGATAACGGGTACTTTTTCTCTCTTTGACACCATTGTTATTGCTTTAATAGATCCAGGGTCTACTCATTCTTATATTTTCATGAGATTAGCATCTAGTTTGAGTATGACCGTTGAGTCTACGGACATAGTGGTTAAGGTTTCAAACCCGTTAGGAAAGCATGTGTTAGTGGACAGAGTGTGTAAGAATTGTCCTTTATTGATTGAGAATAATTATTTTCTGGCAAACCTTATGTTGTTGCTGTTTGATGAGTTTGATTTAATCCTAGGCATGGATTGGTGGACTACCCATAGTGTCTTAGTGAACTGTGGTAGTAAGTTTATTAAATTGAAATGTGAGAGTGGAGATGTGGTTCGGGTTGAATCAGGTGGACCGGATAGTCTACCAGTGATGATCTCTTCCCTAGTGGCTAAGAAATGTTTGAGAAAAGGATGTGAGTCCTATCTTGTTTTTGTGTTGAATACTCGAGAGGTTGGAGTAGAGTTTGAAACAAAGTCTTGTGGTATATGTGAGTATCCGCACGTATTTACGGAAGAGTTACCCGGATTACCTCCAGTGAGAGAGGTCGAGTTTGGAATTGAGTTAGTTCCAGGAACGGCACCTATTTCGATTGCTCCGTACAGAATGGCACCTGTAGAGTTGAAAGAACTGAAGGTCCAGTTGCAAGAGTTGACAGATAAAGATTTTGTAAGACCGAGCTACTCACCGTGGGGTGCTCCGGTATTGTTTGTGAAGAAGAAAGATGGGTCTATGAGATTGTGTATAGACTATAGACAGCTTAACAAAGTGACGGTTAAGAATAAGTATCCTTTACCAAGGATTGATGATCTTTTTGATCAACTGAAGGGAGCTACAGTGTTCTCCAAGATAGACTTGAGGTCTCAGTTATTATCACCAGAGTGAAAGAGCAAGATGTGTTGAAAACTGCATTTCGGACAAGGTATGGCCATTATGAGTTTTTGGTTATGCCGTTTGGTTTGGTGAATGCACTTGCGATTTTTATGGATCTGATGAACCGTGTTTTCAGACCGTATGTGGACAAGTTTGTAGTTGTCTTCATTGACGACATATTGATCTATTCTCAGGATGAGAACGATCATGAAGAGCATTTGAGAATTGTCTTGCAAACTTTGAGAGACAAGCAGTTGTATGCTAAGTTTAGCAAGAGTGAGTTTTGGCTCTGAGAAGTCGGATTCCTAGGACACATTGTGTCAGGTGATGGTGTCAGAGTTGACCCGAGTAAGATATCGGCTGCTGTGGATTGGAAATAGCCGAGGAACGTATCGAAAGTTAGAAGCTTCTTGGGATTAACAGGATATTACAGATATTTCGTAAAAGGGTTCTCTATGATTGCTACCCCGATGACGAAACTATTGCACAAAGATGTCAAGTTTGAATGGACTGAGACATGTCAACAGAGTTTCGAGAGACTGAAGACATTATTGACTGAGGCGCTGATTTTGGTTCAACCAGAATCGAGAAAAGAGTTTGTGGTTTACAGTGACGCGTCGTTTAATGGTCTCAGTTGCATGTTGATGCAAGAGGGTAAGGTAGTTGCTTACGCCTCAAGGTAATTAAAACCGCACGAGAGGAATTATCCGACTCACTATTTGGAGTTAGCTGCGATTGTTTTTGCGTTAAAGATTTGGCGACATTACTTATATGGTGAGAAGTGTCGAATCTTTACAGATCACAAGAGTTTGAGATATTTGATGGATCAGAAGGATCTGAATTTGCGACAGAGACGGTGCCTTGAGTTGTTGAAAGACTATGAGTTAGTCATTGACTACAACCCGGGAAAAGCGAATGTGGTTGCGGATGCCCTGAGCAGGAAATCCTTGTATGCTCTAAGAGTTATGAGGACGAGTTTAGCATTGTCTGATGATGGTGCTATTTTGGCAGAGTTGAGAGCTAAGCCACTATTTGTTCAACAAATATGTGAGGCTTAGAAGTATGACAGTGAGATGCAAGCTAAGATAGCTAAGTGCGGATCGAAAAGTGATTCTGATTTTCGAGTGGGTTCGAATGGTTGTTTGATGTACCGTGACAGAATTTGTGTTCCTAAAAATGAGGAGTTGATTCGAAAGGTTTTGCATGAGGCCCACAGTGGATGTTTGTCAATACATCCGGGCAGTAAAAAAATGTACAACGACTTTAGGAAGTTTTATTGGTGGCCGGGTATGAAAAGAGATATTTCAGAGTTCGTGACAAAGTGTCTAATTCGTCAACAAGTGAAAGCTGAGCATCAAGTGCCTTCGGGATTGCTTCAGCCAGTAATGGTACCCGAATAGAAGTGGGATCGGATTACCATAGATTTTGTGACGGGGTTGCCGATGACTCCGAGAAAGAAAGATATTGTGTGGTTTGTTGTGGATAGATTGAAAAAGTCGGCTCACTTTATTCCAGTACGTGTTGATTATTCACTGGATAAGTTAGCTGAGTTGTATGTGGCAGAGATAGTTAGATTGCATGGTGTACCTGTGTCTATTATATCGGATAGAGATCCGAGGTTTACTTGAGATTTTGGAAGAAGTTGCAAGAGGCTATGGAGTACGAGATTGAATTTCAAAGACTTCCATCCGCAAACCGATGGTCATCTGAAAGAGTGATTCAAGTTCTGGAAGATATGCTTCGATGCTGTGTGTTAGAATTCGAAGGTAGCTGGGAGAGATATCTAGTTTTGGTCAAATTCACCTATAACAACAGTTATCAGTCGAGTATACAGATGGCACCGTATGAGGCTCTGTATGGTCGTAAGTGTTGGACTCTTTTGTATTAGACCGAGCTTAGTGAGAAGTAGATCCATGGGGTCGATCTAGTGAAAGAAACCGAAGAGAATGTGAAAGTAATCCGTAATAGTCTGAGAGCTACTTCGGACCGACAGAAGTCGTACGCGGATTTGAAAAGAAAAGAAATTGAGTTTAAAGTGGGCGACAAAGTGTTTTTGAAAGTGTCCCCGTGGAAGAAGATTATGAGATTTGGACGAAAAGGGAAATTGAGTCCAAGATTCATAGGGCCGTATGAGATTACTGCATGCACTGGGGCTCAGAAGCACTCTGGTTGGCTTTGCTTGGTAGAGTTGGAAAAGATTCATAATGTGTTCCATGTGTCGATATTGCGACGGTATCACTCCGATCCTTCACATGTAATTCCTTCGACAAAAATTGAGATAAGACCGGATATGTCTTATGAAGAAGAGCCGATTAAGATCTTGGCTCAAGAAGTGAAGCAGTTGAGGAATAAGAGCATAGCACTAGTGAAAGTGTTATGGCAGAAACACGGTGTGGAAGAGGCTACGTGGGAAATAGAAGAAGCTATGAGAGAGCAACATCCAAACCTCTTTACTGGTAAGATTTTCGGGGGCGAAAATCTCTAAAGGGGGGAGAGTTGTAACATCCCGGTTTAGGGCCTAGTCAGAATAGTGGTGCGAGACCACAAATTTGAGGTTTATGAATGAGTTTTTGAGGTTTATGCTATGTATGCATGCTAGTGTGAAAGTTTCATGAAGCAATTTTGTGAAATTATGGTTGAATTGTCCAAAAGGACTAAATTGCAAAAGTTGCAAAATGTGAGATTCAAGAAGCTAATTATGTGAAATAGCTTTAGATTATTAATTAGAGGTCCTTCAATAGAAATTTTTCCAATTTCTAATATTTGGACAAAATTGGGCATGGATGAGTTAAAATAGAAAGTTTATCAAAAAGGGCATTTTGGTCATTTATCAAATAAGTGATTAAAATAGGAGAAAAGATGACAAAATTCATTCATCTTCTTCCCCAAGGCTGCCAAAAATTCCAAGAGCCATTGTTAGGGTTCTTCAAATTTTTCAAGCTTGCTAGTAAGTGCATCTAGCCTTGTTTTTGATATTCTTTGTATTTTTGAAGTCCTAGTAGCATGAGTAAGCTATTTTTAGCTATTTGATGAGCTAAAATGGATGTTCAAAAATGTGGTCATGTATGACATGCATGTATGTTGATATTTTATGAAAGGTTATGAAAGCTTGATGTAGTAGAAACATCTTTTGTTAAGTGATTTTCCATGAAAATGCATGTAGGGACTTGATTGTGAAAATCTTAAGTTTGGTAATACATGTTTGTTTTAGTGAGAATTGATGATAGCTTTAGTTGAATAAGTGGTTCGACTAAGCATGAAAGACTAGAAAGTTGAATAAAAATCACTTTACGAGCCTTTGGGGCTAAAGTGTAAATATGAGAAAGTTTAGGGGCAAAATAGTAATTTTGATAAAGTATGAGATAAGGGTCAATCTAGTCAATGTGTGTATTGAATAAGCTGATTTATTCATTATAGATCAACAAAGGTAAAGCCCGGATCGAAACCGAGGCAAAAGCAAGGTGGTGGACTAAATTGAAAGTCTCAATACTTTTGAGTACCGAGGTAAGTCTGCATAAACAATGCATTCATACTTACAATTTGTTGATGATAGCTAGTGTGTAGCTTGTTCGAGATTGATTGAGAACCTATGTGGTTCAAGTAGAATGAATGTAGTAGAATTGTGAATGGATGTTTAATTGAGTAAGTAGACATGTGAATGTGTAGTGATAATGCTAGATGGCAGGCTAAGTGCGATACCATCCTAATGCATATTGACGATGAGCTGGCTATGTGCGATGATATCGTTAGGTATATCATTTAGTGGGCTAAGTGAGAAACCCCTATGATTACCTTTGTGGTAGGCTAAGTGCGATACCACCTTATTAATCAACTGTGGTGTGCTAAGTGCAAAACCACCGAAACATTTGCTGTGTGGGTTAACTGTGTGGATTAGCCATGTGATTGCATTATTGAGTAAAGAAGTTGTGTGGATGCATTATTAAGTTAATTAGCTGTGTGGATGAACTATTGAGAAATAATGATGTGTTGTATATTGTGTAAATGTGACATTAAATGCAGGGGTGCATTTCGATGGTTATGAGTATGTGACTCATGATGTGTTGGAAATGTGGTAAGGGTTAGAAAGAGTAAGCATAGTTGTTCATTACTTTTGGTAGTATAATGCTAATTGTTGTTTAGCTTATACTATGATGGTCAATTGTTTATGTTTAAACTTACTAAGCTCAAAGCTTACTCCTTTTCTTTTCCCTTGTATTATAGAGTAAAAGTGTTGAACCGAGATATGAGGATCAATTGGAGGATCGCCCACACTATCAGCACACTCTGGTACATGAGACTCAATTTTTTGTATATGGCATGTATAGGGGCTAGACAAGTTAGTGAATTTTGTTGTAAATGGCTAAGATGTGTTGGCCTTTAGATGGATAGCTTATTTTGTATAATGCCATAGTTGTTGGCTATTTTATGTTATATGAAAAGTTATAGTTGTCTATGTGAGATTGCAATTCAATTTGAGTTGATTATGATTGTGTTAGATGAGTATATGTTGTGTATGCTAGAGGGGTGAAAAGAACTTGGCACTTAGCTTTGTTCTTGTCCATGTGGATAGACACACGGGCGTGTGTCTAGACCATGTGAGACACACGGTTAGTCCACGGGCGTGTAACTTGGCTGTGCGCCCCTGCATATTAGTATTTTAAATCAGAATAGACCACGGACTAGCCACACGGGCGTGTGTCTAGGGCATGTGGGATTAATCAGTGTTGGCCACGGGCTAGCCACACGGGCGTGTGTCTAGACTTTAGGTCGTGTTAAGGTAGTCAGTGTACACCACGGCTGGTAAGCACGGGCGTGTGCCTTGGCCGTGGGGCATTGGCAGAATGCTGGGGTTTTTAGGTACGGTTTGGGGACATGGGCGTGTGTGTCCATGCACGGGCGTGTCTAATCTTGCACGGGCGTGCGAGACCTGTATAAAAGAGAAAAATTTTAAGATTGGAAAAATTTTTGGTTTAGTCTCGAGAGCCCTCGTGTGTAGGAGTGAGGCCTCGTAAGTCGAGAATGAGGTTGTTGAGATGACTTCAGAGAGTAGTTACGACGAGCCTAAGTGGCGATCAAGTGGTTTGAGTTCGGTAACGCCTCGGGCCCGAATTCCGGCGTAGAACCCGGGTAAGGGGTGTTACAGTTAACATGATTTTACATATACATTGGGGTGGGTTCTAATTTGATGAAGTGTTTTCTGGCAGTAAAACTGCAATTTTCAGTGGTTAAATTGCAATATATGTTTGGCTGCTCAGCTGCACCATTATGAGTGGAATACCACCACGACTTGGTGTGATTGGATGGATGGACTCTTGTAGTCCTAATAGTGTGATTGGTTAGACGGAGTTGGTGTGTAGCGGATGGGGGTAGGATATGTATCTATATTTGTTCTGGTCTGATATACGTTTATGAAAATATCATATTCCAATCCGAAATATGTTCCTAAAATATGACATAATGGTTTTATATATTTTTTTGGTAATACAACAATCTAATATGATATTTGTACATTATAAGTAAAATTTTGTGATGACATTTACATATATGCTTGTTAAATAAAATTTTGTTTGTGGGCTAAGTCACACACTGGGCTTCTAGCTCATTTGTTTGCTTAATATGTTTCAAGTTAACTTCTGAATCAGGACTGGACGGTGTACGGGAGCTCGGATTGGTTATACACTTAAGTTGGTTTGATTATTTTTAGTTAATTAAGTTTTTTCGGACTTTTGATTTTTGGACTAAGTTTTTGGATTTGTTTTGCTTTTGGTTTTTATTCGTCAGTATTTGATATTTTCTAATGTGAAACTGCAAAATCATACGAGTTAACAAAAAAAATGGATTACGGTTTTCAAAACTAAAACTCTGGTAATTTTTCCGCTGCAAGATTAAGTAATCACTTAAATATTTTCTGTATATAAATATATAGTATTTAACGAATGATTGTCTTAATATTGAAAATGATTTGCCAACGTTTGTACTTTCAAAACACGCAACTTTGAATTTGAATTTTGGGTTTTAAATAAGTGTTTTCGAACTTTTGTTATTCAAATCATTTATGAGAATTTTTGCCAGAATTTTATGTTTTCGAAACATGCACTGAGTTTGAATAGAACAAAAGCTTTGAACGAGTTGATGTAATTCCTCAGTATCCGATCATAACTTCTAGGTCGGGTTTGGGGTGTTACATTAGCGAACCAAAAACTGTAATTAGGTTAGATAATTAAATAATTAGGAATTAATTATATAAAATAACAAAATAATTAGAATTAAATAAATTTTAGGTTAAGAAATTAAGATTGAGTGTTTTGTAGTGGACAAAGGCAAACAAAAGCTTACTTGAGCTTTGTGGTGGAAGATAATTGCTAAGGTGAGTGATCTTGTGTGGTATAATTAATGCACAAAATAATGAATTAAAGGGGGCTTAGGTGATCAAATCATTTGATCTAAGTCCTAGAAGTAAGTGTTCTTACTTGAGTTTTAATTATTTGATAAACAAGATTATATGTGTTGTGAAAGGCTAAGTGTGAGATGTGATTATATATGTTGAATGTGTGACTAAATATGCCTTGTGGATAGCTGGATTTATGCACACACCTCTAATACGAAAGTGAGTTTGGATGGATAAGGAAATGTAGAGCATTGCTCCATTCATAGGACATGTTGATGTGTTGGAGCATATTAGCTTCATGCTACACTTACTTAGGATATGTAGACTCTTTTGAGTCATGGTGTGATGGAGATCTGTGTATCCAATGAGAGCATTTGATATGGATTTTCTCCCTTAAAAGTTGCCAATGTATCATTATGATATCGTATTTGATAATTTTATGTGATAAGTTTATTTAGCATACTTGTTTTTAACTCTAGTGTTTGCGGTTTATTATAGCATCTTGAATACTCACTCAGCTTGGTTAAGCTCACACTCTTTTGTGACTATTTTTGCAGAGATATAGCTTGTGTGGAGTGGTGAAATGAGCAAGTTAGGGATCCAAAGGTGATAAACTATAATTTACACATATTTGAACCTCATGCTTGGCTTATTTTTGGATGGATTCTCATTAGATTTAATGAATTCGATGCTCCTAATCTCTTAATTTCATGTTTTACACTCAAGAGAGCTTAGGGAGTCGAAAGGAACGAGAAACGAGCCAAAAAGGGACAAAATGGGCCTACTTTAGATACTCGCATGGCCTGGGCTATCAGACACGGCCGTCTGTTTTGAGCAAAATCGAGACACGGCCTGGATCAACGTACACGGCCTGACCACATGATCGTGTGTGGCAAGCAGAAGCGAGCACGATATAAGGAGTCGAACACGGGCGTGTCCCTGCCATAGCAAAGATGAATTCTATTCAAAATAGGCTACTTGGGGGTAAAGAAAGGCATTCCAAAGCCTATATAAACACCTTAGGGGTGACCTAAAAGAGGACGCTGGATAGAACTCAAAAAATACTCTAAGACAGCCATCGGAAGTAGCTCGAAGAAGGATCTCCATCAAGACCGAAGATCTCCCATCAAGTTTTTGGGTTTTCCTATGTTTTGTTTTTTTCCTTATTTTGAGTATGAACTAAACTCCCTAAATACCTAGGAAGGATGAAACCTAAGACGAATCTTATTATTATTTGATTTATAAGATAAATGCTTGTTCTTATTCTTAATTGTGAGTTTTTATTCTTGTTTTGATAATTCAAGTTATTGATTCAAGTCGAATGTGCTTATTCAGTGGAGCAAAAGTCCCTGTTTAAGAGTAGATCAACACAATTAAGCGGAGTTGATTGCAACCCTAGAAATAGGGTGACGAAAATCTGTCAGATCAGAGCCAAATCTAATAAGGGAATCCATATATCGAGTTAATGCGACAATAGGGGTTTTAATTAGAAAGAGATTTCAATTAATCAACCTAGAGTCAGTTGTTTTAGTCTTGAAAGAGATATTAACATAAATCAGGGATTTCTACGGATTAAGTCAAGTGAATAAATCATATGAATCAAAAATAAGTGAAGTCTAGGTGGATTCTTCCTTGGGTATTGCTTATCTCATATAGTTGTCTCAAAAGTATTTTCCCAATTCATTCTTTGTCATATTTTCAATTAAGTTTTAGTTTAAAAGAAATCACTCCAATCCTTAGGCTAGATAATAAAAAGATAGTAATTACTAGTACTCTTGGTCCTTATGGATACGATATTACCGGTCTTACCATAACTATACTATTGTTCGATAGGTGCGATTGCCTTTATTGTGATCGTAGTTAGTTTGAGACACATCAAAAGGCAAAGGCACATTAATTGTGCATGTGAAATGCTTTTTAGTTCATAAGGGATGGAAATGTAGGTTTAAATTTGAAGGACTAGACTTTACTTTTTTTTTGGACTTGTAAATGGACTTTTCATGAACTATTTAAGGATTTTTATAATTGATCTGTGGATGTTTATATTACTTGAATGATTGCATGATGTATGCTAGATGAATGCTTAGTTAATTGTTAAGTAGCATGCATGTGATTTATTGATTTTTGGTTAAAATGGTTTAAATGATGTGTTGAAAGCTTGGACAGATGCAAAATGATCAAATGGAAAGGTATGTACCTTTATTTCACTTTACATTGCCTTGTATGCAAATTTGGTATGTTGAGTAATTTGATTTGAGACTTTAGAAAAACATGACACATAGGTAATTGATTAGGATGCCAAAGCATGTTAATGTATGATCTTATGTATTTGAGCATGAGTGTGTTATGTATGCTATATGACATGATGGAATAGGGAAAATGACATGAAATCACGAAATAGTATGTGTTTGGGAGTGTCAAAGTGTCACATGCAAGTGCTGCAATTTTTCTACAAATTTTCGAGTCGATATCGCAATGAGCCCTATAGGATAACACAATATTGGTTCGATATCGCGACGTGGAATCACGTGGTCGCGACACGACGTTCAAAGTGTTCTCGACAATTTTGAAATTGTTGCAAATAAGTCTTGATTTTTATACAATAAAATTAGAGGTTTTAAACAACACGAGATGTTTTGAAAATTTACATGACCTGGTTTTATACATTGAATTTCAATATGGTAACTTCAATTTATTAAAATGGTTTGTTTAGATATTTTTGAAAATTTATGTTTTAGTCCTTAAACTTCGTTTTGAAATTAAATGAGTTTTAAATTTCATTTTAATCTGAAATTTTTGCCAATGGTTTAAAATGAGATGCCTAAGACACTTGTTGGAAAAAATTTACGATTTGCGCATACGATGTGTAAAATGACAGTTTTATCCCTTTTTATAATTTATTGTTTTGTGTTAGACAAAGCATGATTTAGGCTTGTATGTTTAAGATTCAGTGTTTAAGCATGTTTGTTTGGTGTGATGGTTGGTTTTATGGTGTGTTTGGATGACCGATAAGGAGAGTCACGTAAGTGGCTAATGTGATGATCCAAATTTGGGTCAATCTATTCCGACCGGGTTTAGGGCTTACATTCCCAATCAGCCTGTCCTTTTGTTCTTGTCCCGGCTCTTGGCCTTTACAAGTGAACTGGTCTCCACTACCCCACATTGACCTCCTCCTTACTCTACCTTATCATCTTCCCTTGTTGTATCATGTATCAACAGGGTTGATTATTTGTTTTTATCAAATTATGGAGTAAAAATTTGAAGGTTAAAATATGATCTAAGTCCCTATACGCTTCACACATTTGAAATTTAGTTTCCTTATTTTATTTTTCGAGAATTTAGTTCCTTACTTTTCAAATTTAAAAATTTAGGTTTGTAATAGCCCATTTTTAGTCAAATCGGAACATAGGTTTTGAAACCACAAATTCAAATTCAAAATAATTATTTTATTTTTATTTTAATGTCTACAGCATGGTAATATGTTTGTGTGAAATTTTCATTAAGAAATTGTATCAATTGAGTGGTTAATTTGAGAAAAAGGACTAAATCGCGTAAAGTGCAAAAGTGATGTTCTATTAGTTAAAAGTGTCTAATAGCTATGGAATCTTAAATTAGAGGTCCTTATGTTGTAATTAGACCATTGTTATAGTAAGTGGACATTTATGGGCATAAAATGAATGTTTTTTATGGTTATTAATTAAGGTTATTTTAGTAAATTAGTAATTAACTTAAAATAAATAAAACAAAACAATTCCCTATTGTTTTGTATCATCTTCTCCACCGATTTTCAAAGGGATGAAGCACCATTTTTAGGGTTTCAATCGGCCAAGCTCCCTAGCTCAATTGTAAGTCCGTTTTTGTCCCGTTTTTAATGATTTCTATGTTTTTGAGATCGTTGCAACTAGGTTTAGTTAGCCCAGGGACTATTTTGCAAAACTGTTAAAGATTTGAAAGTTTCCATTGATGAAAACATGTGTTCTTTGATGTTTGATGATGAAATATGAAATCTTGTTTCTAGATTTACATATTTTGTAAAGTGATTTTGAGTAAAAATGCAAAATAGAGATTTATTTGTGAAAATGTAAAAATGTATGGTTAAATATGTGAAAAGTTGATAAATGTGGGTTATTAAGGGCATTATAGTAATTCGGCTATCATATGCATTAAAGAAATTTCATGAATTTGTGATTTTGTGTAATAAAGACTAAATTATAAAAGTTGTAAAATTTTAGGGGTAAATGTGTAAAATAGCTCAAAATGTATATTTTAGATTGAATTGAATAAATAGAGGAATAAATAAGTTGATTTTGATTACTTACAGATCAAGAAAAGAGGAATTCGGACTTAGATCAGGGAAAAAGCAAAGTAATTAAATAGTCAGTTCGTTCCGTCATTTTTCGTACACGAGGTAAGTTCGTATAATTGAACTTAAATGTGTATTTATTTAATTGATAAATGGTATAGTGATTGTATTTATCTTATTGATTAAATTTGGAAATTTTAAAGTAAATTTACGATTTAAGTAAGACGAATTGCTATATAAGACCATAGCTGGGCTATGACAATCGGAAAATAAGACCATAACCGGGTTATGGCATGTGAATATAGACCACGGCAGGGCCATGGCAATGTATGTGTAAGACCATAGTTGGACTATGGCATCGGAAAATCAAAGTACTCGTACCGTAAGCATTTATAAATCCGGAGTGGTTTGGTAAGTGAATTATGGAATTAATATATAAAGTCTTATTATTATTAGTATCAATCAAAGGTAGGGTATATTTCGTGATATTGAAATAATTCAACGGGTATATTCGAGATGTGATGGTATTGAGACTGATATGAGTTGGTATAGGTATGTACGGAAATTATATAAGCTGTGAATTGAAATGAATGGTGAATTCATATTTAATAATAAATTGAACAAAAGAAAGGTTTTAGATTGTTATGGGTTATGTCATGATTGCTTATTATGATTGAATTGTGTTTAATTGTTAAGTTAAGTTATTATTATACGAGCTTACTAAGCTATAAAGCTTACTTCGTGTAACACCCCTAACCCGTATCCATCACAGGACTAGGGTTATGAGGCATTACCGGTCGAATCATAACATTTAAACAACCATTTCTCACACATCAGCATATCATAATTATTCAATAACACAAAGTCCCTTTAGAAGGTTTACGAGACCTTAAACATGGTTTAGAGAAGGTTCGGGACTAAATCGATCTCGTACTGAAACTTTACAGAACTTAGAAAATTTTTCTTTTAAAATAAGGCACACGCCCGTGTGGCTAGGCCGTGTGCCTCACACGGCTATGCCTTAGACCATGTCTTACCCCGTGTGCAACTCTGACTATGGTCACACGGCCTGTCACACGCCCGTGTGTTTGGCCAGTGTGCAACACTGACTTGGGTCACACGGCCTGATACATGCTCATGTGTCTGGCCCGTGTGCAAGTCTGGCCTTCTTCGAATAAGATCAGTAAAGGACACAGTCGAGACACACACCCGTATGCTCACCTGTGTGGACAATTATAGGCCATTTACAAAACCAAAATGCCACCCATTTGGGTAAATCCTACAAGCATCAATTCCAACATCAAATAACATACAAATCATTCACCATCTCAAATACCAAATCAAGTATGAAACATATCATTTCTAATTTACCAAAGCATACCATAATGGCCATTCACACATGACCATATTTACACATCACATATACCATTTTCACATAGCAAAAAATGTACCAAAATCATTCCATTATCAAGCCATATCACATCGCAATATTTATACATCTCAAAACATTCCACAACCTCACTAGCCTATACATGCCATATACCATAAATACAACTTCCAAAAGGTACCAAAATAGATATCCGATAGTGTGATTGAGTCGTTGACGATCCCTAGATTCGAGCTAGCTTTAACTACCACTGTAAAATAGAGAAAGACTTCACACAGTAAGCTTTAAAGCTTAGTAAGTTCGTAATATAACAAAATTAACTCAACAATTCAAATTCAATATGCAAAATTAATTATCACTTAGTTCAATTCACATCACTACTCAATCTCACCCATGGCTATTACTCACTTTCATTCCATATCTATAGGTTCATGTACAAGCATTTATAATGCTACTCAATCCAGCCCTTTTCATCATTCATTCACATAATCATCCATCTATCTCATACACAATATCATCAACCACATAGTTTCTGTACATATATGTACCATCACGTATTTATCTATCACATTTACCACTTCAATGCTCGATGCCATAATTCATTCGATCTTCTTTAAAAGTTCGATGAACTCGCACACTTAGTGCCAATTAATTAGCCGGAGCTATAATAATATTGCACACTTAGTGCCATCACATTAAACCGAATTTGTCTCAGTATCGCACACGTAGTGCCAAATAATTCAGCCGATGCTTTCTTTATCTCGCACACTTAGTGCCATTCATCACTGTAACGATTCAATTTACGCACACTCAGTGCCATATATCTTCAAACTCACATTTCACAATCACATTTCCATTTATTTCATCACATATGAATATTGTTTAAACAATACGTATTATACACGAACTTACCTCGGACGTAGAAACAACGATACTAGTCGATCAATCGAGCACTTTGTTCTTGCCTCGATCTAGGTCTAAATTTCTCTTTTCTTGATCTATATAATATCAAATTCAACCCATTCAATCTCATCTTCATCCAAAACAATCCACAAACACATAGTTAGGGTATTTTACACTTTAGCCCTCATAATTCCACATTTTGACATTTTAATCCCTATTTTACAATTACACAAAATACACATAATTTACTCACAACCAAGCTTGGCCGAATTTCATACTAGTCCCTAACAACCCATATCTTTCATTTATTTCACATTTTAACTCTTCAAAGTTTCATTTTCACAAATTAGCCCACAATAATCAATTTCATCAAAAATCCCAAAACAAAACATATTTATCATTCATCAAGCTTTCATATTTCACCAAATATCAACACAAATCTCACATATTCATCAATGGCACATCTCAAAATCATTATCAAATTTAGAAATTTAGGCATGGGTTTGCTAGAGTACTTAACAACAATCACAAAAACATAAAAATCATCAAAAACGGATCAAAAACACATACCTAATTGAAGCTTAAGCTTGCCGAACCCTAGCTTGCTCTTTTTGTTTTCTTTTTCTTTCAATTTTCGGTAAGAACAAAGATGAATGCATGAATTTGGCCTTTGTTTTATTTAATCTCCACTTATTTAGCTCATTACTAAATTAGCCTTATTAATGTCATTAAAAACCCACTAATTCATGACCACATTTGTCCATTCATTAAACTAATGGTCCATTTACAACATAAGTACCTCACATTTAAAGAGACATAGCAATTAGGCACTTTTAACTTCTAGCACACAGCTTTTGCATTTTACGCGATTAAGTCCATTTTCCAAATTGAGCACACAAACATTAAAATTTTCACACAGAACTTTCACCCATATCAATTCACATATTATAAGCACAAAAAATAATATTAAAATTGTAACAGTCCGGTTTAGATCCTAGTCAGAATAATGGTTTCGGGACCACAAATTCGAGTTAGAAAAATATTTTAATATTATTTTCGAAGTCTATATCATGTGAATTAGTATGTGTGAAATTTCTGTGATTTAATTTGATCATATGTGTGCTTAATTTAAAAAAAATGACTAAATCGTATAAAAGGTAAAAGTGGCATTCTATATGTTAATGTGCTTATTTGAGTTGTCTTTATAATGTTATGGCCTTATGAAGTAATTAAACCATTATGATGGATAATGGACATTAATGGCCTTAATATTATAAGCTTTATATGTTAATAATTAAAGGTTAAAATTGCAAATTAGTTAATAATGTTAATTAATATAACAAAAAAGCCTGAAAATAGGCCATTATTCATCTTGTTGGCCGAATATAGCAAAGAAAGAAAAGAAGAAAAATGTTCTTAGGTTTCGGCTACTATCAAGCTTAATTCAAGGTATGTTTTGCTTTGGTTTTTGATAATTTCTACGTTTTTGTAATCGTTGCTTAGTGTTCTTCAAAACCCATGCCTTAATTTTGTGAATTGATGATGAATGTGAAATATGTCATTGATGATTTTGCAAGCTTTGTGATGTTTGAGGATGAAATATGAAAGATATGTGATAGATTAACATAGTTTGTCTTTGAATTTTTGATGAATTTGAGTAATTTGGACTAAATTGTGAAAATAATATTTTGAGAGACTAAAATGTGAAATAAATGAAATGTGTGGACATGTATGAGCATGGGTAATATTCGTCCTAAGCATGGTGTGTGCAAATTTTGTGTATTTTGTGATTTTGTGAAATAAGGACTAAAATGTCAAAATGTGAAAATGTGAAGGCTAATTTGTAAATTGCCCTAAATATGTGTTCTTGGATTAAATTGAATGAATTGGTGAATGAATAAGTTAAACTTGAATATGTATAAATTAAGAATCGAAGAAAACGGATTTAGATCGCAGAAAGTCGAAAGTGATCGAATAGTCGAGTCCGTACGTTTATCCGAATCTGAGGTAAGTCTATATACAAATAAATGTATTTGTATTGATTTATGTATGTTCATATGAAATTTCATTGTGATGAATGTGTACGAGATGATAACTATATGAAATTTGAGGAAGTATCGACAATGTATCAATGTCCAAAAAGTCCCGTATGAACCTAGGAGTAGATAGGATTACATATGTCATGACATAGGTTTCCGATATGTGATATCGTGTAAGACCACGTCTGGGACGTTGGCATCGATTTATGATTTATGTGTAAGACCATGTCTGGGACATTGGCATCATATTTGATTCGTGTAAGACCCTATCTGGGACAGTTGCATTGATATCTGGTTACATGTAAGACCACGTCTGGGACGTTGGCATTGTACGACTATTCCGAGTATTCTGAGTATCCTATTTGATTCCGAACGGTTCAATGGGCAATTCCGAGAAAATGAAAGGTTATGTGAAATGTATAACTGAATCAGGTATGTTTGATATGTACACTATGTAAGTATATGAAAGGTAAGTATATATATGAACTTACCTAGATGAGATATGTGTATAGATTTGATGAAGTAAAATGTGATATGTGAATGAATGAACGAACTATAATCTAATGAAGTACATGGTGATATATATGTTGGTAAGCAAATGGCTAAACAAATGAGCTAAGAAGAATTATGAATGTGCAAATGAGCTATTAGTAATTTTATATTTGATATGAATAATGAATGCTTATATGATAAGTTTATTTGTATATGGCTTACTAAGCTTTTGAAAGCTTACTTTGTGTGTGTTTGCTTTGTTTTATAGATCGTCAAAGCTACTATGGGCTCGAGAATTGTCGAGGATAGTCATTACACTACTCAAATCACATTTTGGTACCTTTTGAATATGTATATATTAAGTATGGCATGTATAGTCTAGTTGATATGGTTATGTTTTGAAAGAGTGTATAGATAGCCATGTGATATGGCTAGATAAAGACATTATATGAATGAATTTTTATGTCTTATAATGCTAAGTTTTGGTATGGTTTGATGGCTAGTAAAATGGTCAAAATTATGGTAAGCTTATTAATGAAAAGTAAGCATTTATTTGATGTATGGATGTTATAATGAAATGGTACGTTGTTGATGAATTATGCTTGGATGTACTTGTGATTTAGTTGGGTTAATTGGCGTACAAGATGTTGTGATGAAATGTTCTTGAATGAGTAAAATAGATGGTTATTTTGGTATGTTTTGGTTGCCAAAAGTGTTGGATTGATGCTTGTATATGCTTGTAGGGATGATCCAAAGTGTGGGTGGCATTTTGGCCTTGAAAATGGCCTATAATTGCCCATACGGCTGAGCACATGAGCATGTGGCTCGACCGTGTCCCTCGTGGTTGCATTTCAAAACAAGTTAGACTCGACCACGGGCTGGACACATGGGCGTGTGACTGGCCGTGTGGTGCAAGTCAGTAGCGACCACGGGTGAGGCACACGGGCGTATCCATGGCCGTATGGACAAGTCAGTATGAATGCCCTGTTTTGACACGGCTTAGACACACGGGCGTGTCTGAGGCCGTGGGAGGCACACGTCCTGCCCACACGGGCGTGTGACCTATGTAACTTTGAAAAAATTTTAAATTTCTGAAAATTTCTGTATGTGTTAGGTTTAGTCCCGGCCCCTTTTTAAAGCATGTTTAAGGTTTCGAAGACCTATTTAAGGGACACTTTGACTTGATTCGTTGAATAATATTATGAAATGTCTGTAAAAGGTTTCGTTTTGTCTGATAATGCCTTTAACCCTAGACCGGCGTTGGTTACGGGTTAGGGGTGTTACAAAAATATTTTTCTGACTCGGATTTGTAGTCCTGAAACCACTATTTTGACTAGGGTATAAACCGGGCTATTACACTTCGTTTTTATTTTCCATTTTTATAGTATTTCGAAGCTAGCTCGGATTCGGGGATCGTCAGAGACTTCATCGCACTTTCGGACATCTATTTTGGTACTTTTAAAGTTGTGTATATATGGTATATGGCATGTATAGGCTTTGGTCATTTTGGTGTAACACCCCAGACCCGGCCTAGACATTATGGTCGGATCTGGCATGTCACATCAAAAGGTTGTTTAAAGCTACGCGTTCATTAAAAATCCTCCTCGGTTTTAAATAAAGAAAACTTTGTATCCTTTTTGAAACTCCGAATTTTTATTGCTTACAAAGCAAGATTTGCTCAAATTATATTCTTGCAAAGATGTTATTGTTTTGGAAAACTTTGTTAATAACTGCGGAAACGTGATATTTTGAAAACAATAGTTATTATTTAAAAAAACCAGTGTTTAATCGTTTAACAATTCATAACTAACGGAATTACCAAATGAAAGTTTAAAAAGAAAATCCCAATGGCCTTATTACATAAAATATTAACCCAAAAATAATATGAAATAAATTAAATCCAGAATTACTAGGTTTCGTTTAAAAAACAAATCCGACGTATGGCCACCTCCGAGTCCTCCACGGCTCCAAATCCTCTAACGTTGGGGATTACCTGCACGGTTAAAAAAAAGGGGTGAGTTACGAGAACTCAGTGTGTAATCCCCTATAACGGTCATAGTCTGGGCCCGAGCCCATACAGTGTCGGTCTGGGCCTAAGCCCTATTCGGTAACAAGCTGGGCGTAAGCCCCAAATCAAAATCAATGCAATGGATATGTGCCCACCCCAATCCTACCAGTCGTCTAACTCTCCACCCGTACCAACCAATCGCACCATGTGGGGATCAAGTCAACCCACCCCGCCAATCCACACCAATATTGCAGTCAAGCTGCTAGTCACGGTATATGTGGCTTTAAGCCTTTAGTAACGGTATCATAATTAGCACATAACCATCGGTAACTGTAATAAGATCGGCACATAGCCATCAGCTACGATAATATAATTAGCACACAGCCACGGGTACTTATGATCGACACAGAGTCATCAATATATAAGTTAGGCACACAGCCATGGTAAATACAATTGGCACAAAGCCATAATCAAGATGGCACAGAGCCATATTTAGGTTGGCACAGAGCCAAAATCAGATTACGCGGCTTTAAGCCGTCCATTGGTCCACAGTCGTCATGCGACTCGTGCGACCTCAACAGATCAATACTGGATCCACTGTCGTCATGCGACTCGTGCGACCCTATCAGAACTTCCTCCATATCAATGTCCCAACCCCATGCAATATGTCGTGTATGTCATGCTCAATCATTACACGTGTATGCAAAATGGCCATGCTCAGTAACAATCATTTAAACATGTAATAAAAGCATATCAGTCATACAACCACAGTCAAATTAGTCAATTCATAGTCTAAGTCAGTCATTTACCCACAAGGGCAAAACAGTCATTTTACCCTATAAGGGTATTTTGGTAATTCTACCCTACAGGGGTATTTCGATAATTTTACCCTACAAGGGTATTTCAGTAATTCTACCCTACAGGGGTATTCGGTAATTCTACCCTACAGGGGTATTTCAGTAATTTTACCCTACCGGGGTAGTTCGGTAATTCTACTCATAACTAATCCATGTATGCAGTGCATCTCAAACATAATCAATCCTACAATTAACACATACAACGCTAGTACTACCACTAAGGGTACAACGGTCGTTTATCGTTTAGGGGTAAAACGGTAATTTCACCCCTTGAGGGTATTTCGATAATTTACCTATCGAGGGTATTTCGGTAACTTACCCACTAAGGGTATTTCGGTAATTTACCCACAAAGGGTATTTCAAAGAACTTACCCACTAAGGGTGTTTCGATGATTTACCCACAAAGGGTATTTCAGAACTTACCCACTAAGGGTATTTCTGAATTTACCCACAAAGGATATTTTGGTAACTTACCTATTAAGGGTATTTCAGTAATTTTGCAAATAGGGGTATTTCAAAGAATTTAGCCACTAAGGGTATTTCAAAGAATTTACCCACCAAGGGTAATTCAAGAATTTACCACCAAGGGTAATTCGGTGATCTACCCCCTCGAGGGTATTTCGATAATTTACCCTTAAGGGTATTTCGGTAATTTTACCTATCGAGGGTATTTCGGCTTTTAGCCGATTCACGAGATCATAGCATTAATGGGAACAAATAGGAGTGTGAGATTACACACCTTGATTACGAGTGTGCCGCCAATCCCTTAGCACCGATCCTTATCACGTAGAGTACTGAATAATCACAAGTGCCGTCACCTTCACTAGAGCGATCAAACTGCGATTTGCCCAGTTAAACCAAAGTATTCTAAACAGAGATAATGATGCGAATGGGCCTAGGGCCCATTCGAACTAAGGCTCCCTTGTAACATAATCCACGCCACTAGACACTTTACCAACTAGCTCCTTGTTGTCTTAAAACATGCGCAACTAATATAAGTCTATGGCCAAAGTCTAAGTTCATTTAAAAAGAAATCAAAATGAAATGCAAGCGCCAAGACTTGAACCTTGGACCCATTGCTTCCTTGTGTGGCGTCACTTCCTTGTCTCCTATGTAGCATCATTTGCCACTAGACCACAACTCCTTTTGTGTCATTTTTCTCCACATTTTATTCTTAAAGCCTACTTACTAACTCCCAGGGTTTTATTCACCTAAAACCAAAATTTTCCTAAAGCCCAGGTTTGAACCCGGGACTTCATAGAAGCCCCCTAAACTTCCAAAATCACTCACCTAATAGGTCCAACTTGCAATAGTGCCGTTCTCTTGTTCTCAAAAATTTTAAACGCTCCCATGCCCAAGGCCCAATGGGCCCAATTCTACTAGGCCCAAATTTGGGGCGTTACATTTGGTATGTTTGATGGTAATGTATTTTGTCCATTTGAGGTATTTTAGTTAGTTGAGATATGTTTGTTGTGGATTGTTTTGGATGATGAATTAGATGAATTATAATACATATTATATGTGGGTTATGGCTAGTAAAGCAAGTTGAGTTGGTAGGTGTTTGAATAGGTAAATGGCATGGAATTGAGTATTGAAATGGTTGAAATAGATATGGTATGATTTGTACATTGGTTGATGATATTTGGCTTCATATTTGTGTCTTGAAATAGTACCATTTGAGCTTGTATAGGTATGTGCAAAATGGGTGGCAAAATGGCTTGGTAAATAGCCTATTTTTGTCTACATGGCCGAGAGACACTAAGTGTATCTCACCTGTGTGTGACACACGGTTATGTTACACGGCTGTGTGACCCCTGGTGTTGAAATTGAAATCAAGTCAGTATGCTCCACACGGCCTCATACACGGGCGTGTGACTTGGCTGTGTGGTATAAGTCAGTATACCCTACAGGATTGACACGGCCTAGCACACAGCCTGACACACGGGCGTGTATGGCCTTTTTAGGGCACACGAGCTAGTCACACGGGCGCGTGTGTTGGCCGTGTGACCCAAGTCAGAGAGTTACACGGGGTCATACACGGCCGGGACACGCCATGTGCTCTCATTTCAATGTCCACACGGCCCGTGACACGGGCGTGTCTCTGTCTCACACAATTTGGGCCACATAGGCGTGTGTCCCCTGTTTTGAGAAAATTTTCTTAAGTGCTTTAAAAGTTTCCAAAGTTGTCGGTTTAGTCCCGAACCACTCCTAAAGTATGGTTTGAGCCTCATAAGCTTGTATTAGGGACATTATGATTGAATTTGAATGTTAATTGCATGAGTTATGAAAATGTTTATGAAATGATAGTTTAATTGATTTATAAGTCCTGTAATACTCGTAACCCTATTCCAAATTGAATATGGGTGAGGAGTGTTACAAGGTTCATTGTTATCACCATTAAAATTTTTGGTTAAATTCAATGGTGTGACATTGTAAAATTTTAAAAAATTAACTTGGTAGTGACGTAATAAAAGAAGTTACGATGAAAAATGCTTATGTGAATTTTTTTTCTTAAAAACACGCATTTGAACTCATAATGATAGCATAATTTTTTTGTTGGAATAGTGCTCTTAAAAAAATGACTACAACATTGTAATTGAAATAGTTAACAATATTATTTATTTAGACTAATTAGCAACATATAAAAGTAAGAGGACCAAATTGTGTAAAAAATTAAAGTATATGGATTTAATCCAAGTTTAAACATAGTGTATGGGCCAAAACTAAAATTTAGCTATTGTCTTATAATGTCAAAAAAAGTAAGACAACCCCAAAAGATATGTCTCTAAGACCCTTAAAGTATTCAAATTATATATATCCACACGTAACATTTTAATAAAAAATTTAACTATATTAATTTAGACTAACTAATTACATTATGAAAATATAGGACCAAATTAGGTTAGAAATTAAAATATAACGATTAATGAAATTTAAGTATAATAGAAAGACCGAAATTGAAATTAAACTATTTTATAAAAATGAAAAATAAAATAAAAGTGTCCGCGTGTCAATAGAAAGACCTTCCTAGGTACTAGTATAAATTTCCTAGCTTCGCTTGAAGAATCGTTGTATAAATTCCTTTCAAACGTATTTCTTTATCATTTATAGCACAAATACATACACAATTTTTATTACTTTAGTAAATATTAGTTTAGTATCCCGACTCGTTTTCGGTAAATTTATAATAATTATACCAATTACTTTAATTTATTTTAAAAATAATCTTTTTTATAAAAAATCAAACTTTTTAATTAAATCAAATTATAAATGATTATATTAGATTTAGATTGTTTTAGATCAAATTATTGTTATGGTCTCTCTACTATGTTTAAATTTAAAATTTAGTATCTATACTTTAATAGATATAATTTGATTCCTCTAAATAATATCGAAATAGTTAATACCCTTAATTATTATGATTAAAATGTGAGGTCAAATTCTTTTTTAAACATATCCATTCCAACTTCATGTTGAAATACACACACATATATATATATACGTTTTAGAATGGTGTTTTTAAGAGAATTTCACATAATCATTTTAATCAAAATAATTAATAATGTTAAGTATATTGACTAACTAATGAGTTATAAAGTTGAGGATTAAATTATGTCAAATTAAAATGTAAAGACTATAAATCTCAAATGCAAGCATAATAGTTTAAAACTACAATTTTACCATTATCTTATAATGATTAAAAATAAAAAGAGTTGTGTCATTAGTAACTCCAAATAATTAGTACTGTTAATAATTTTGATAGTAATGTGATTTTTTTAAAAAAACACATTTATTAAAACTCATTATGTCAAAAAAATTGTTAGAATAATATATTTTATAAAAAAATCAATGTAAAAATATAGTCGAATAGCTAAGGATGTTAACTTTTGGACTAACTAATGTTATTGTAAAAGTAGAAAACCAAATTATGTTAAATTAAAATATAAATATTAAATATCAAATATGAACATAATAAAAGGATCAAAACTAAAATTTCACTATTATATTATAATGGCAAAAAGTTGAATTTGAGGTGTATATAAATTAAAGTATAAAGATTAAATCATGAACGATATTAACTGCTTGGACTAATTAATAACATTATAAAACTATAAGGACCAAATTATATTAGAAATTTAAGCATTAGATTAAATCTCAAATTTGGACATATTAAAGGGACCAAATCTGAAATTTAACCATTTTAACAAAATGCAAAAAAAAGAAAAAAAAAATAGCGAAAGAATAGGAGCATAGTTGGGTGTGCTAGGAAGGAGAAATACGATATTATGTTAGAAATTAAAACATATAGATTAATCTCAAATTTAAGTATATTAAAGGGATTAAAGTTGAAATTTAATCATTTTAATAAAATATATATATAAAAAAAAAACATAGTTGGACGTGCCATGTGTAATGAGAGGACCATTTATATATGTTTATTAGTATGGACTTTCAACGCTTCGTGCTGAGTTGATTATTTATTTGTATCAAATTATTTAATTAATTTGTTTAGTAAAAGTTTGAAGGTTTAAATATACTCTAAGCAAGATTTTCATAATCAGATCGATGGTTAAGCTGATCAAGCTACTGATTTTACGGATCGATTAAACAAATCACTAATAAATTATAAAAAGAAAAAATATTTAAAAAAAACAGCTCAATTGATTTTTAATATGGTTCAATTGGTCCGTATCAGTTTGTGGGTCAACTAGTCCGTGCCTCTTTTCAAATCGGTATCCTAGCCAATCTGATCCGGTTCAAACAACCACAGCTCTAAGTTTTTATACACTTTGTATATTTAAAATTTAGTCCTTTATTTTCAAGAATTTAATTTCTCTATTTTTTTTTTTTGGATTTAAAGATCCACTTTCAAATTATATATAACAATATTTAAAAATTCACTTTCAAATTATATATAACAATGTAACATTTTAATTAAAAAGTTAACAAAGATAACTATTTGAATTAATTAATAATATTATAAAAATAAATTACCTTAGAAATTATATTAAATATAAGAGTTAAATTTTTAAAATTAAGCAGAGGTCAAAAATAAAAATTAATATTTTTATAAAATGCAAAAAAGAATAAAAAGAGCGTGGGTGTCGTCGAGAAGGAGGAAGGTCCTGTGTACCTTCCTTTAATATATAGCTATATAGATTATATGGATATAGATCGTCTAATAACGACCATTCTTGGTGATTTGGCAAAACATAATGATTTTTTTTTTTTGTATGAGCTCATTTTTGCCCGGACTGGAATAAACCAAAATAAAAAATAAAATAAAAATGTTAAAATGTCCAACACAGTCCATTTTTACAACCTTGACCCAGCAACCCAATTACACCAAGACCCAATACCCCAAAACAGACCTACCTAAACAGACCAAACCCCTTAACCCATTTACAACAAGACCTAATACCCCGTTGGCCCAATGGCCCAAACCTAAACTAAGGGTTCCTGGAACCCTAAGGAACCAGCGCGCCGCAAATATCCTAGCTGGACTCCAACAGTCAAGCCGCTCAAAGGAGATTGATCGCCACAAGCTTCCTGCATTTCGCGCCAAAGAAGCCTCCTCAATAACATTGCCAGTCACGCCGTGGTCCGTGCTTAGCCACCGTCCTCCGTCTCCAACCTGCAAACAAGGGGGAAACACCAAAGCAGAAAGGAAACAAATCGCAACAAGAAAAGGAAAGAATAGATATGGAAAAATATCTTTCCCTTTTTTTTATTTTGTTTTTGGGTTATAAAACCCCTTTGAAAAACATGTAATAGGCACGCTTACACATACAAAAAAAATAGTCACAATTTATAGAGAAACACACATCGACACAGAGAGCACAAAATTGGCATCAAAACAGTGGGCACAAATACTGTCAGAGAAATCAAAAAAAATAAAAAATTTCGATTTTCTCAGAGGTGACTTCTTATTCTGTTTATTTTTTTGTTGTTTCATTTTTATTATATATATACTTGCGCAGATATAATCTTTGTTTTGAAAAGAAAAAAAAACATAAAAAAATGAGAGTTACCGTGTGGAACGCGAGGAAGAACGGAGGTTTTTGGGCCTCCGGCCATCGACCACGGAGGCGCGTATGGCGTGTGGCCCCCGGAATCTGCGATCGGAACTGGCGAAGGACGAGGCCCTTTCAGAGGGTTTTCAAAGTTTTTTTTAAAAAAAACCCTAAACTAAATGATTTAAAAAAAAAACTAATATTTATAAAAGAAAGTGAAAGACGCTGCTTTGTCGTGAGCAGGTCCACAAGCGTCGACCCGCAAAACCCGATCAGGATCCGCGTGTTTCGCTTTAAAGGGGAAATTGCAATTTTAGTCCTTCTTTTATTTTATTAATTTTAATTTCATCCAAATCAATGTTTTTTTAACCTCGTAAATCTGCTTTAAATTTCAATTTAATCTTTTTATAATTAATTAGTATTTGATTATTTAATTAATATTATAAAATACATAATTATTTATTACTATTCATTTAAACATATTATTTTAATATCTATATGTATTAATTATTACATTTTATAATATAATACTATATTTTATCATGTATTGTTTAAAATTTATTTTGTATATTATATGTTCTTATTAATATATTATATATATGTATTTATTTAAAACTACTATTTGTTAGTTATTAATTATTTTTGTTATATGTACTAAGTTACTAAATTGTATATATATGTATATATATATTTTTTTTGTTATATAATAATTTCTTGTTTTTTTGTTTTACATGCATTTTTTTATTTTTTTATTTGTTTAAATGTTTAAATATATCGTTCCTTTTTTGTTTGATTATGAAGGTTGCATTAACTGCTATTATTTTATATTGCATGTGTATTTATTTTAATGACTTAATATGATGCTTTATTTATTTATTTATGTTATATTATTCTTTTATTTATCGTTAATATAATTCATAGAATTGCAATTGATATGTATGTTACATTACTCATACCAATTTTTTATGAAAATACCTTTTTAAATTAAGATTTTTTTTAAATATTTTTGGCGATATATGATATTTGTAGTTTACGAAAAGGAATCGTGCCCTAACTTATTGGGTTGTGACTTTTCTCGTAAAATTCAAAGTATTATGTATCCCTTCATTTTCAAAATTCAAGTTTACTAATTTCAAAATAAAAAACTTACTCTTGAGAATTCAAAACTTTGTATCCTAACTTATTGGGTGTGATGTTTTGTGTCTCAAGGTAGGAATTTTTCTAAATAGAGATGAACCTAGCTTCAAAGTTATGGGATGCTGTATCCTAACTTATTGGGTATGGTATTTTTATTACTTTGAAAAAGGTAAGTCTTGTTTTTTTTTTTAAAAAAAGGGATCTTATTTTAAAACTTTTTTTTTTTAATTTCAAACATTTGGACATGATTCTATCAATTAGGTACCAATTTATGGGCGTTATGAGGGCGCTAACCCTTCCTCATACGTAACCGACTCCCGAACCTATTTTCTTGTTTTTCGTGGACCAAAATCAAAATATTTTAAATAAAATATTTTACAAGGTGATCCAATCACACCTAAGTAAAAAGAGATTGGTGGCGACTCCATTTTTGTTTTTTAAAGTTGATCCTCATTTTAAAAGCGATTTGAAAATGGTTTCGACAGCTTGGTGACTCCACTGGGGATACTGTAATGAGAGTCAAGCCGTAAAATTTATAGTTTCATGTCCTTGTGTTTGAATTTAAAAAAATATGATTTTAAAAAATTTTATAATCCCTGTTATTTGCATGTGATTTTGTTTTTATAAAATACTTATGCATTGCACTGCATGACCATTGCGGTCACACCCTTAAGTGGGAGTAAGAAGCTATGCCTTCGTGAGGTTTTCATCTTTGCATGGGCAAGTGGATTGCTTCCGGAATACATCTGTACCTATGTCTTCGTGAAGTCTTCACTTCGCATGGCCATAGGGAAATGTGTTCCCCGAATCAACTCGGTCCATATGAGCCTATAATGGGTGAGGATCGAGGAATCGCTAGTTCAGTGTACCTCAACTTTAGAGCTAAACCGCATATAGTAAGTCGTAAAGACCTACCTTAAGTAGAGCTATACCGATATTTAGTGGTTACCCGTATAGATGTTTTATTCACCTTATATCTTATTTCATGGTAATCGACTTGTGTTGTTTTATTTTTGTGCATATCATTTCATACTTTAGGAGGTATCGATTCACTGGTCGCTTTCTAAATTAGAAAGTCGGTTATGGAGAACTGATTCTTGATAAAGTGGAGGACAATGTCATTGCTCGCACATGGTCGAGCAAACTCAATTGGAAAAAGGGAACAAATTAGTTGACGGGCACGTGATTCGAACTATGGGACTTTACTCGCTTTAGTATTACACAAAATGAGTTCCAAGAGTTGAAAGAGATATGGGCTTAGTGGGATAATGAGGCTAAGCAGTTGCTTTATAACAATTATGGAGATTTACCTTACTTGCTTGATGTCAAGATAGATAGGTATCTGTTTCGAGCTATGGTCCAGTTTTGGAATTCTTCTTATAGCTATTTCACTTTTGGGGAAGTAAATTTGGTGCCCACGGTGGAGAAATATACGATCTTGCTTCGGTGTCCAAAATTTCAAAGGAATAAAGTCTTTGCCAAAGCTATTAATGGCCCAACTTTCATAAAGAGATTAATGAATATCACCGGGATGAGTGAGCAATGGGTCACCACTAGAATTCAAGAGAAAGGGAAAGGTAAATGTGTTCCTTGGGTTAGCTTGAGGGATTTGATCTTAGGTCATCCAGATGTGAAGAAGAAGGTTGACGTCTTTGCCTTGTGTATCTACGGTTTGGTAGTTTTCCCTAGAGCTCTCAGACATATAGATGAAACGGTTATTGAGTTATTTGATCGACTTGATAAAGGGGTTACACTGCATTTCGATCTTAGCCGAGACTTTCGATCTTTAAGTGCATGCCAAGAGAATGTGAAGGCCGATTCATTGGATGCGCACAGCTATTGTTGGCTTGGTTTCACAGTCATTTCTAGAAAGTGGAGAAAATTTCTTATCGGTTTTTCTCTGAAAGTTGATCCCCCTTAAAAGAAATAGTAGCAACACCGAGGAGAGAGGACGTGTTTGAGAAGAATTGGATGGTGCTCCTTCAAAACCTTCGAGAGAAAGATGTCGAGTGGAAAGCCCCTTGGTTGATTTCAGATGAAATTCTTTATCGATGTGGGAGTTTCGACTAGGTTCCTTTACTTGGAATTTGGGGAGCCACAGGGTATGCTCCTCTACTCGTACTAAGGCAATATGGATCGAGACAGTTTATTCCTGCAACATATGGGCTGGCTCAGTGTGAGTTCTCATACAGAGAAGATAATTATAAGAGTAGAGTTAAGGAGATTTCTGGTGCTTGGAAACAGACTCGCAGAATGAAGAGATTATCTACAGGACCGATGACAATTCCAAAATACAGCAGATGGAGGACCAGAAGGGTTAATGATAACATCCTTGAGCTGAATTCAGAAGGTGCCCGGTCAAGAGAAGAATGCTTGCAAGTAATCCCATCAGAATTAGAAATGATAAAGCGAGATTTTGAGAGGATGAGTTCCGAGTTTGGAAAGAGGATAGAGAAGCTAAAAGAGGAAAAGATGTGTTTGAGGCTAGACGCGATGTGCGTAAAATCAAGCCGAGAAAGCGAGAAAAGAGAAGAGAAGGATCGAGGAAAACCGAGATAGCTTAAAGGTCGAATATAAGAAGATGCGTCAATCGATGAAGAATGCTGGATTGGGAAAAACTTCTGAACAATGGCAACAAGAGGTCCAGGAAGAAAAGGCCAAAGCTGATTATTGGAAGAGAAAGTTTCAAGAAATGCAAGTGCAAAATGAGGCCAGTCAAAGTGAAAAGGAAGACTTAAAAGCAAGGGTGTCCGAACTTGGACGGTCTCTCCATTACCATCGAAGTCGTAATTCCGTGATCGAGTTAAAGGAGATCCTGAATAAGATCGAGGAGATAAAGAGCAAGATCGAAGAGTTAGAGGCAGCATTGCACGGTTGTGAACTTTGGATCGAGCTGCTTGAAACGAGAGAAGGGCGTTGGAAGGAAGAGCTTTATCATTCTCATGATCAGGTTAGAAGTCGGGATTATCTCATGGGCGAAGCCATAGTTCAGATTCGAGAAGTAGCTGACCACTTACAGACTTTGGCAGCACAGGCCGGCATATTGAGCATGAAGTACGAGCTACAGTCAGATCGTAGTCAAGAGTTAGTTTCGTTATTAGGAAAAATTAAGACTTTAGGACTTAGGGAAAAAGCTTATTTGTAGTCCATTTTATGTAAAAGAATTTGTTTTCTAATAAAGTTTTCTAAAATGAAGTTGATCAGAATCGATGCCTCTTTGCATTCATGCATTTGCATTACATAACATCATACGCATTCAAATCTATAGAGAGAGTCTAATTAGTTTAAATTATAAGAGAGAGAGTAAAGGAAATCTTGAAGCTGAACACCCTTACGATACACGAGCTAAGTCAAGAAAAATGGACCAAAGAATGGAGCAATTCCAAAGAGATATGCAAGACCAGATACAGAATGATGGCAAAGCTCCAAAGAAGAGATGAGGACCAAACTATTGGAGGCCCAAAGGACATGATGGCCCAAATGGCCCAGTGATGATGAGTGGAATAATGGATAAGAGAAAGGGCCCTATAGTCAATGCCGAGGACAACGAGGATTTCCCTAGAGGATTCACTCCAACACATGTGCAAGCACAACATGAAGAATATCCTAGAAGGCCATCTGTCACAATCGGGCCTCAAAGAAGGGCAAGTCGACACCGAATGCCTGCGCAAATTTCCAAGTGGGCATGGGACCCAACCTGTGGGACAATCCCGCTAATCCTCGTTGTCCCCGACCTAGACACTGCAGAAGGAGAGGGGATCGAGTAGAATCTGCAAAAACAGCTTGGAGGATCATTTGCCGGGTGGTTGGAGGAAAAATTTAAGGCTTTGGAAAATGTCGACCATCATCGTGAATTAACGCAAAGGACTTGAGCTTGGTCCCGCATTTCGTGATTCCTCATAAATTCAAGATGCCCGAATTTGAGAAATACAATGGAACTACTTGCCTCAAGCTCACATCACTATGTTCTCAGTAGGCGCATGACTAGTTATGTGAACAATGATCAACTTTTGATTCATTGTTTTCAAGATAGTTTGACGGAGCAAATTTTCTAGATGGTATAATCAACTAAGCCGCGCAAATATTAGTTCTTGGAGAGATTTAGCTCAAGCCTTCATGAGGTAGTATAATCATGTTACGGACATGACGCCTGATAGAATTATGTTGCAAAACATGGAAAAAATGGCAAATGAAAGCTTCAGGCAATATGCGCAGAGATGGAGGGAAATAGCCATGCAAGTTCAACCACCTCTCTTGGAGAAGGAAACCACTATACTGTTCATTAACACTCTAAAGGCGCCTTTCATCACTCATATGATAGGAAGCACCACTAAGAGCTTTGCAGACATAGTTATGGCAGGGGAAATGATAGAAAATGCCATAAGAGGTGGAAAGATTGAAGCAGGAGAAACCACTAGGAGATCTGCTCATAGGAAAAAAGATAATGAAGTGAATAATGCAAGCACGTACAATAGAGGGAACTCAAAAGCAGTTACTGTTAGTCAGTCAAAAGTAGTTACTGTCGGGCAACAGGGGTCTACAAAACAAGAATCAGGCTTCAAACAAAATGCAAAAAAGATCCAGTTTACGCCAATCCCAATGACGTATAAGGAGCTGTATCATACTTTATTAGAGGCACATGTGGTGTCCCCATTTTATCTACAGCCATTACAACCCCCGTATCTTAAATGGTATGACTCAAACGCCCAATGTGATTACCATGCAGGAATAACGGGGCATTCAATAGAAAACCGCACTGCCTTTAAAAAGGTAGTTAAAAAGCTTCTTAAGTTGGGAGTGGTCAAGTTGAATGATACACCCAGTACAGAGAATCCATTGCCCAATCATGAAGACAATGGGGTAAATGCGATTGGGGAAAACGTCGTGAAAAGGATGAATGAGGATATTTCAGAGGTAAAAACTCCATTAAAGATAATATGGAGGGAGATGGTAAGAAGGGGACTAATAAAATCAAGTCCCGAGGGAAGAAGTGAAGAACCAAGGAACTACTGTGAGTTCCACGAGATTGATGGACATGAGATCCAAGATTGTGCTAGGTTTAGGGCTTTGATACAGAGTCTTATGGATAACAAGGAGCTAGAATTTTACGAAGAAGGCTCAGAGGAAGGATATATACATGCAACTGAAGGAGAGTTGACGAGTCAAAAAGTCAATTATACGAAGGTCATTATTTCCTGACCGAGGAATGTAGAAGGCAGAGCATAAATTGCGCCTAAGGTAATAATTCAGAGACCTGTGTCATTTTCTTATAAGGACAGTAAGATGGTACCATGGTCTTACAATTGCAACGTATCGACACCGAGAATAGAAATCTCAGTTAATACTTCCAAGAAAGTTCAAAGAGAGGGATTCTATACACGAAATGGGAAGCGGTATGACTCGGTAAATGTCAGAGCGGAACCAGTAAAGGCAAAGGATGTGCCAATTGAGCCTGAGGAAGGACTTGATAACCTTATCAATATACCTGTAAAAGAGGAAGAGGCTAAAGAATTTTTGAAATTCTTAAAGCACAGTGAATACAGTGTGGTGGAGCAGTTACGCAAGCAACCAGCTCGTATTTCGGTGCTAGCCTTACTTTTAAGTTCGGAAGTTCATCGAGAAGCTTTGATGAAGGTGTTGAATGAGACATATGTTACTAAAGACATATCTGTCAATAAACTTGACCGATTAGTTAGTAACATAAGTGCCGACAATTTTATTTCCTTTAGTGATGATGAGATTCCACCTGAGGGCATGAGGTCGACCAAGGCCCTACACATAACCACTCGTTGCAAAGGTTATACTTTATCGAGCATGCTAATTGACAATGGATCAGCCGTGAATGTTCTACCATTAACGACACTGAAAAGGTTGCCAATAGATAGTTCTCACATGAAGACGCGCGTAACATAGTGAGAGCATTTGATGGTACCGGAGAGAAGGGTTATGGGGAGAATTGACATACCGCTGAAGATTGGCCCAAACACATACGAGGTGGAATTTTTGGTGATGGATATAAAGCCCTCATACAATTGCTTGCTAGGAAGGCCCTAGATTCATTCAGTAGGAGCGGTGCCCTCATCTCTTCATCAAAACCTGAAGCTAGTGACGGATGGTCGACTGGTCACTATAAATGCGAAAGAGGACATTATAGCGATCGTTACCAATGATGCGCCATATGTAGAGACAAATGAAAAGGCCATCGAATGTTCTTTCCATTCTTTAGAGTTCACAATGCAACATTCATCTCGGAAGGGAGTAAAGTCCCAGTGCCTAAGATATCCAAGACCACGAGGATGGGTCTGCAAATGATGATGGGGAAAGGAGCCTTACCAGGGAAAGGATTGGGCAGATACCTCCAGGGGGATATTCAAGTACCGATGTTAAAGGAGAAGAGAGATCGTTTTGGCTTGGGTTTCAAGCCGATGTTAAACAAAGAAGGAAGGACATAGAGAAGAAGCAGGAGAGAAGAAGGCACGCTTGAATTGAGAAGATGTCCAATGGGAACCGATGATATTCCCTCACATATCCCATACCTTTGTATCAGGAGGGATAATTCACCCTGAGAGAGGGTTATTGGAAAGTCCTCACATCAATGCCATACATGAGTAAGGATTGGAACAAAGAAACCTGATGGGCATTCGCCCCATGAACTTGGAAGTGTTCTAGATAATTGACCGCAGATGAGCTTTCTATAGTTTTTAGAAATTACACAGAGTAATATTCAGAACGCTTTGTTGTTTTTTAGCCTAGGAACAATAAAGATTTTTTTGTGAAATAGGCTTACGTTCAAAAATTATTATTTCAATAAAATACATTTTGGATAATTAACTTGAGTAAATATTCTTTCATTTCATTCTTTTGACTTTCTAATTTCCTCCCAAAATTGTATATTCTTTCATTTATATCATGTGAATATTTTTCCTCAAATTCATGTGTTCTTTGTATATTCTTTGGTACTCATTACAAGTCCCTAGATATCAATGATATGAGCAATGATAATACAGATTCAGAGGTCCGCTTTGAGCAAGACATGTGTTTAGAGGAATCTCAGGATTTTGAAGGTGATCGAGATTGCGATTTATCTCCAGATTTGTTGAGAATGGTGAAACAAGAGGAGAAACTGATCTTAACCAATGAGGAAGAGGTTGAGAACATAGCCTTAGAAGAAGGGAAGGTTGTGAAAATTGGGACACGCATAGCTAAGGAGATGAAACAAGGTCTTGTTGAGTTACTTCGAGAATTCAAAGACATCTTCGCATGGTCATTCAAGATATGCCCTGACTAAGCAATGATATTATAGTACATCGCCTTCCCATTAGAGAAGAATGCAAGCCGGGCCAAAGAAAAGCTACGAAGGATGAGGCCCGATATAGTATTGAAAATAAAAGAAGAAGTCCGTAAAACGCTTTGATGTCGGTTTTCTACAAGTGGTCAAGTACTCGTAATGGGTTGCCAACATTGTGCCCGGCCCTAGAAGAAGGATGGAAAGATCCGATGTGTGTAGATTACAGTGATTTAAATAAGGCTAGTCCAAAGGACAACTTCCATTTGCCCCATATTGACACGCTGGTGGATAATACTACAGATTTTTATTGTTTTCCTTCATGGATGGATTCTCATGATACAATCGATTAAGATGCACCTCAAGACATGGAGAAAACTACCTTCATAACACTATGGGGTACATTCTGCTATAAAGTAATGCCTTCTGACTAAAGAATGTCAGCAACATATCAAAGGGCCATGGTTACATTGTTCCACGACATGATGCACAAGGAGATTGAGGTATATGTTGATGATATGATTGCCAAATCTCGAATGTAAAAAAGAACACATTGAAGTCTTGAAGAAGTTATTTTTGAGATTGAGGAAATTTCAATTGAAACTCAATCTGAAAAGTGTACTTTCTGAGCTTGATCGTGAAATTTATCGATTTGTGGTCAGTGAGAAAGGAATCGGTTGACTCAAGCAAGGTCAAAGCGATACAAGAATTACCTCCACCACGCACTCAAAAAGAAGTCCGAGGTTTTCTTGAAGGTTGAATTACATTGCTCGGTTTATTTCAGAATTAACCGAGAAATGTGATCCCATATTTCGCCTTCTCAAGAAGCACAACCAGGTGTATGGGACGATGAATGCCGTAAGGCTTTTGACAAAGTCAAAAGTATCTATCAAATGCACCAAGATTATCTCCGCTTAATCCAGATAGACCATTGATACCAGATTTGTCAAGATTCAATAACTCCATGGGATGTGTACTTTGACAACATGATGAGACAGAAGAAAAGAAAAGGCGATATACTATCTCAAAGAAAAAGTTCACCGATTGTGAAATGAGGTATTCACAATCAAGAAATTGTGTTGTGCTTTGGTTTGGACAACTAAGAGGTTGAGGCAAGATATGCTATATCATACTACTTGGTTGATTTCAAGCTTGACCTCGTTAAAGTATATGATGGAGTCCACCGCTTTGAATGGGAGGATGGCTAGGTGGCGATTTTGTCATTCGAGTTCGATATAGTCTATGTGAACCAAAAGGCTATAAAAGGGAGCGCAATAGCAGAATTCTTGGCTAGTAGAGCATTGGAGGATTACGAACCCTTGAGCTTTGATTTCCCAAAAGAAGAGCTGATGTATGTGGCAAATACTGAATATTGTCCGTGGAAACTCAACTTTGATGGAGCCTCAATGCTGTGGGAAATAGAATTGGGGCAATTTTGGTATCCCCTAGTGGTGATCATTATCCATTTACTCGCAAATTGGATTTTGATCACACAAATAACATGGCGTAGTATGAAGCATACATCATGGGCCTTCGAGCAGCCATAGAGCGCAAGATCAGAGTGCTAGAGGTATATGGAGATTCAGCCCTAGTAATCTACCAACTTAAAGGAGAGTGGGAGACAAGAGATCCCAAACTAATTGATTACCGAAAAGTAGTTCTGGGATTGATTGAGGAGTTCGATGACATTACCTTCAATTATCTTTCACGCGATAAAAATCAGATGGCAGATGCCCTAGCGACTCTGGCTTCTATGATTAAAGTAAATAGACCAGAGGATATGAAACCTATTCAGATGAGCATCTTTGAGATTCCAAATTTCATTGTTATGACATAGAAGAAGAAAAAGAGACGATTGCCCTTGGTATTAGGATGTATTGCGATATGTGAAAAATTGTGAATACCCGAATAATGCCACTGAGAATGAGAAAAGGACTTTAAGAAGAATGGCCTCTGACTATGTCTTAGATGGGGATATCTTGTACAAGAAGAGAAAAGATCAAGTACTATTAAGATGTGTTGATGCTGTTGAAGCCAAACAAATTCTTGAAGAAGTTCATGAGGGCATTTGTGGAACACATGCGAATGGATTCACAATGGCCGCATGTATAATGAGATTTGATATTATTGGTCACCATGGAAGGTGATTGTATCGCTTATGCTAAGAAATGTCATAAATGTTAGATTTACTTGAGACAGATTCATGTGCCTCTGTCACCCTTGTATGTTATGACTTCTCCATGGCCCTTTTCTATGTGGGGCATGGATGTTATTGGACCAATCTCACCGAAAGCATCAAATGGGCATAGTTTCATCTTTGTAGTAATTGATTACTTCACGAAATGGGTAGAGGCTACTTCATACGCTAACGTTACTAAATCAAGAAGCTAGCCGATTCTTGAAGAAGGAGATTATTTGTCGATATGGAATGCCCGAGAGGATCATATCGCATAACGCGCTAAACTTGAACAACAATTCGATAGCGTAAATTTGTAACCAATTTGGGATCAAACACCATAACTCGCCTCCGTATCGTCCGAATATGAATAGGGCGAAGGGAAGCAAATAACAAAAATATCAAGAAGATAGTGGGGAAAATGACTGAGACTTACAAGGATTGGCATGAGAAACTACCGCTTGCACTCTATGCTTATCGGACGCCACGTAACCCTCACTGGGCAACGCCTTATTCATTGGTATATGGGATGGAGGTCATCCTACCCATTGAAGTGGAAATTCCTTCTCTTCGAGTGTTGTCAAAAATAAAGTTTGATGAAGTTGAATGGATTCAGCTCGATATGACCAGGGCTTGAACTTGATTGAAGAAAATAGACTAAGGGCTATTCGTCATGGTCGATGTACCAAAAACGAGTGATGCGAGCCTATAATAAGAAAGTCCGCCAAGAGAATTTCATGAGGGAGACCTTGTACTGAAAAAGATCCTTCCAATACAAAAGGATTTTAGAGGAAAATTGATGCCGAATTGGGAAGGACCATATTTCGTGAAGAAGGCTTTCTCTGGAGGAGCACTGATCCCGACCGAAATAGATGGGAAAATTTTACCCAACTCGTGAACTCGGATTCAGTAAAGAAATACTTTGCTTGAAAAGGAGATGAGGCCAAAGTGAAAACCCGCAAAGGGCGCTTTGAGTTTCGCAAAAAAAAAAAGAAGAAGAAGAAGAAAGAAAAAAGAAAATGGAGAGGCCAAGGTGAAAACCCGCAAAGGGCACCTTGAGACCAAAGGGGTTTTGAGTTGAAAACTCGTAAAGGGCGACTTAAATTCTGAATGGACACGCAAATATCTCGCTACATTTAAAACAAAAATGAAAGGAAGAATGTCGATATTGGGGCATCAACAAAATACTTTGGGTCTTCTAAACACATGTTGAACTTAAGGCAGTCTTCATAAAGTTTGTATATGGAAGCTCAATCAGCAATATCTAGGGCATCTGATTTTTTTCCTATTCATTTTACTATCTTTGGATTCTTTTATTCTCAAAGATATGTTCCAATTAATTTTTCTTTGTATTCTTTTTACAAATTTATTCAAATATTTATCCTTCTTTTGAGATTAATTTATTTGTTACCCATTATTCATAAATGTGTTGCATTGAAATAATGATTGACGAACTAATAATTTCACAAAAAGAAGTTTTACATATTAATTTAGAAATTTCTAGATAAGACAAGGAGCCAAAATAGGACAATTGATTAGAATTTCCTTGTACATAGAAATATTTGAGAAAGAAGAGTCTGGATAGAGACTATTTCTCTGAGTTCTTTGTCCAATTGATAAGTGGACGTGATGTCATTAGATCATGACACTTGGGGGTGGTGCGATGAACTATGAAACCCTGAATTATGGTAGAATGGGTTAAATTTGAAATAAACTCTATACCCTAAAATTTGCAAAAAGATTAGATTGAAAGAGTTTCGACTCTCAATGTGGTAGGATAGAACAAGCCTTGTGTTCTCAGGATCCAAGCAAAATTGACCCGAAATTACATTGGGACAAGTCGGTTGAGCGTAACATGATTAATGAACAAAAATGAAGAAAAAATGAGTGATAACACCTAGAGTAGGAATCATACTCATAACATTTTTGTATCATAGCAAATTTTATTAGGTACATTTGATTCATTCCGGTCATTGTATTCTAATCCTAATCATTTTCATGACATGTTGCATTCATGTCACTCATAACATATGAAACCGAGTCTACAGGATAGGTCCTTCAAAGAAGGTGTAGCGATATCGGTGAAGTTTCGATCTTATCTTCCCGGTTGTAGGAAGCAGATCGAAGATGTTTTAGTCTTATCTCCCGAGGTTGCAAATGAGTATACTAAAAACAGAAGGTCTTATCTCCCCTGGTTGCAAAGTGGAGTAGACAGAAGATCTCATCTTCCCCGGTTGTAGGAAGCAGATTGAAAAGAATTTCACCTTATCTCCCGGGTTGTAGGGAGTAGATCAAGACAGTAAGATCTCATCTTCCCGGTTGTAGGAAGCAGATTGAAAAGAATTTCAGCCTTATCTCCTGAAGTTGTAGGAAGTAGATCAAGACGTAAGATCTCATCTTCCCGGTTGTAGGAAACAGATCGAAAAGAATTTCACCTTTATCTCCCAAGTCGTAGGGGAGTAGATTGAAGACAGTAAGATCTCATCTTCCCGGTTGTAGGAAGCAGATCGAAGACATTTTAGTCTTATCTCCCTAAAGTTGTAGTGGAGTAGACTAAAGACAGAAGATTTTATCTCCCTGGTTGCAAAGGAGCAAATCGAAAATGTAAGATCTTACCTTCCCTGGTTGCAGAAGCAGATTGAAAAGAATTTCACCTTATCTCCCTCGGTTGTAGGGAGTAGATCAAGACAGAACATCTTATCTTCCCGGTTGTAGGAAGTAGATCAAAAGAAGATTTTAGTCTTATCTCCTGGTTGTAAGGAGCAGATCAAGACGTAAGATCTCATCTTCCCGGTTGTAGGAAGCAGATCGAAAAGAATTTCAGCCTTATCTCCCCGGTTGTAGGGAGTAGATCAAGATAGAAGATCTAATCTTCCGTGGTTGTAGGAAGCAGATTAAAAGCACTTTCGCATCTTATCTTCCCCGGTTGTAGGAAGTAGATCAAGACACTTTCGTGATCTTATCTTCCCGGTTGTAGAAAACAGATCAAAGACATCAATTTGGCATTCTTGAAATTGCAAGAAGCAGAATAAAGCTAGCGCACTTCATCAAATCGAGATGAAGTTCCAATACCATTGAAGTTGTAGTAGAGTTGGAAGCCATTTAAGGAAAGCGAGGATCAAGAAGTCCTGGGCTCGGCCAAACCTGACAAAATTGGTCCTTATATAGTCTTTGCTCTATTCTCGTTACACGATAATGAGCAAAGAGGGGCACTGTATGAGCCCATTTTTGCCTGGGCTGAATAAACCAAAATAAAAAATAAAATAAAAATGTTAAAATGTCCAACACAGTCTATTTTTACAACCTTGACCCAGCAACCTAATTACACCAAGACCCAATACCCCAAAACAGACCTACCTAAACAAACCAAACCCCTTAATCCATTTACAACAAGACCTAATACCCCGTTGGCCCAATGGCCCAAACCTAAACTAAGGGTTCCTGGAACCCTAAAGAACCAGCGCGCCGCAAATATCCCAGCTGGACTCCAATAGTCACGCCGCTTCAGCAGGAGACTGATCGTCACAAGCTTCGCCCCAGATTTTGCGCCAGCAGCTCCTCAATAACATCGCCAGTCACGCTGTGGTCCGTGCTTAGCCACCGTCCTCCGTCTCCAACCTACAAACAAGGGGAAAACACCAAAGCAGAAAGGAAACAAATCGCAACAAGAAAAGGAAAGAATAGATATGGAAAAATATCTTTCCCTTTTTTTTATTTTGTTTTTGGATAATAAAACCCCTTTGAAAAACATGTAATAGGCACGCTTACACATACAAAAAAAAATAGTCACAATTTACAGAGAAACACACATCGACACGAGAGCACAAAATTGGCATCAAAACAAAGGGCACAAATATCATTAGAGAAATCAGAAAAATTAAAAAATTTTGATTTTCTCAGAGGTGACTTATTATTCTGTTTATTTTTTTGTTGTTTCATTTTTATTATATATATATACTTGCGCAAATATAATCTTTGTTTTGAAAAGAAAAAAAATAAAAAATGAGAGTTACCGTGTGGAACGCGAGGAAGAACGGAGGTTTTTGGGCCTCCGCCATCGCCCACGAGGCGCGTATGGCGTGTGGCCCCTGAATCAAGATCGAAATCGCGAAGGACGAGGCCCTTTCGTAGGGTTTTCAAAGTTTTTTTAAAAAAAACCCTAAACTAAATGATTTTAAAAAAAATATTTATAAAAGAAAGTGAACGACGTTGTTTTGTCAGAGCAGGGTCCGCACGTCGACCCTCAAACCCGATCAGGATCCGCATGTTTCGCTTAAAAGGGGAAATTGCAATTTTAGTCCTTCATTATTTTATTAATTTTAATTTCATCCAAATCAATATTTTTTTACCTCGTAAATCATTTAAATTTGAATTTAATCTTTTATAATTAATTAGTATTTGATTATTTAATTAATATTATAAAATACATAATTATTTATTACTATTCATTTAAACATATTATTTTAATATCTATATGTATTAATTATTACATTTTATAATATAATACTATATTTTATCATGTATTGTTTAAAATTTATTTTGTATATTATATGTTCTTATTAATATATTATATATATGTATTTATTTAAAACTATTATTTGTTAGTTATTAATTATTTTTGTTATATGCACTAAGTTACTAAGTTGTATATATATGTATATATATATATTTTTTATATAATAATTTCTTGTTTTTTTGTTTTACATGCAATTTTTTTTATTTTTTTTATTTGTTTAAATGTTTAAATATATCGTTCATTTTTTGTTTGATTATGAAGGTTGCATTAATTGCTATTATTTTACATTGCATGTGTATTTATTTTAATGACTTAATATGATGTTTTATTTATTTATTTATGTTATATTATTCTTTTATTTATCGTTAATATAATTCATAGAATTGCAATTGATATGTATGTTACATTACTCATACCAATTTTTATGAAAATACCTTTTAAATTAAGATTTTTTAAATATTTTTGGTGATATATGATATTTGGAGTTTACTTAAAAGTAATCGTGTCTCTAACTTATTGGGTTGTGATTTTTCTCGTAAAATTCAAAGTATTATGTATCCCTCCATTTTCAAAATTCAAGTTTACTAATTTCAAAATAAAACTTACTGTTGAGAATTCAAAACTTTGTATCCTAACTTATTAGGTGTGATGTTTTGTGTCTCAAGGTAGGAATTTTTCTAAATAGAGATGAACCTAGCTTCAAAGTTATGGGATGTTGTATCCTAACTTATTGGGTATGGTATTTTTATTACTTTGAAATAGGTAAGTCTTGTTTTTTTAAAAGGATCTTATTTTAAAACTTTTTTAATTTCAAACATTTGGACATAATTCTATCAATTAGGTACCAATTAATGGGCATTATGAGGGCGCTAACCTTTCCTCATACGTAACCGACTTCCAACCCATTTTCTTATTTTTCGTGGACCAAAATCAAAATGTTTTAAATAAAACGTTTTACAAGGTGATCCAATCACACCTAAGTAAAAAGATATTGGTGGCGACTCCATTTTCGTTTTTTAAAGTCGATCCTCATTTTAAAACGATTTGAAAATGGTTTCGACATCTTTTTTGACTTTTCTGCTGAAAGATTTTTCTTTTTCCAGTTTATCAAGCTTGAGGCCATTGTTGCAGCTGATTTACTCTTTCCTATCATCAAAAAATTTTAAAAATAATAATAATTTACTCTTTCCTGGAAAGCCATTGCCTGTCTTAGAAAGCATGAATCCGAATGCTCGTTGCTACTTTATAATGACCACCCTTTTTATTCTACTGATCATAGCGGTTATTGTGAACTTTGATTTACATTTTTGGATAGTTCTATGCATTTTACTTCTTGTTTTAGGGTTTTCTTTTTCGAAGATATAGATATGGAGCCCAAAAAGTTGAGGAAGATCATCTAGACAACATGTCGGGAATGCCAACTAGATTCTCTTATGAAGAGTTGAAGAATGTCACCAAGAACTTTAGCAACAAGCTTGGTGAAGGTGGATTTGGGTTTGTTTTTCATGGAGCACTGTCTTCGGGTTCTGAAGTTGCAGTGAAGCATCTTTTTGGCATTGGTCCAGTTAACAAGTCCTTCATAGCTGAAGTTCAGACTATTGGAAGCATCCACCATTTCAATCTGGTAAGCTTGGTTGGATTTTGTGCTGAAAAATTCAATAGGCTTTTAGTTTACGAGTACATGGCTAATGGATCATTAGACCGATGGATCTTTAATAAAAACCAGGATCTTTCACTTGATTGGCAAGTTAGAAAGAAGATCATCTTAGATATAGCCAAAGACTTGCTTATCTTCATGAAGACTGCAATAGAAAGATAATTCACTTAGATATCAAACCTCAAAATATTCTTTTAGATGAGAATTTCAATGCTAAAGTCTCGGATTTTGGGTTATCTAAGCTAATTGAAAAAGATCAAAGTCAAGTCGTTACAAGTATGAGGGGAACCCCAGGTTATATGGCTCCTGAATGGTTAAGCTCAATCATAACTGAAAAAGTAGATGTTTATAGCTTTGGTATTGTGGTCCTAGAAATTCTGTGTGGGCGACGAATCATTGATGAATATCAACAGGATGAAAGGCATTTACTGGAGCTATTTAGGAGAAAGCAAGAGGAAGGGCAACTCCTGGATTTAGTCGATAAGTGCAATGATGATATGCAATCAAATGTAGCTGAAGTCGTGGAGACGATAAACGTTGCTGCATGGTGCTTACAAACTGAATATGCCAACAGGCCTTCCATGTCCACGCTTGTGAAGCATTTTGAGGGCTCGGTCGATGCTGTGATTAACGTAAATGAAGATTTTCAAAATGAATTAACATCACAAGCGCCTGCAGAGAATTTTGCTTCATCAATTACGCCCTCTGTGTTATCTGGGCCAAGGTGAAGGTGATGATCATAACGTGGAAGAGATGATGGAAGATAATATTCATGAAGATTGGATGCAAGCTATGTTATGGCCCCAGTTTTAACTTATCCAATATATTATTTCCATTAGCAAATTTGTAGTCAGCCTTTCTTCAATGTTACAAATTTGTAGTCAGTCTTTCTGAAATGTTACAAATATAGTTTGCGTCACGTACTTGTTTTCACTCCAACCTTTGGGTCCAAAACATCTAAGTTACTCGACTGGAAACAGAAGACTGAAGGTTAGTGGAAGATGGTCTCTTTTCCTTATTGATTACATGTGCTCTAAAAGTAAGGAAAAGTCTTCTAAGAAAATTCCTTTTTTGTTTTCATTTCAAGTCTAAAAACAATACACGTTTCTCAAAGGTCAATCTTCATTTGTTTTCAAAGTTTCTGAAAGGTCAAATTGTGGAACTACAAATTCTATCAAGCACTTATTATAGTCTTGAATATGAAGTCAAAGATGCCGATATCTTGGCAGCCTTTCGAGTAATTCCGCAACCCGGAGTTCCGCATGAGGAAGATGGGGCCGCGGTAGCTGCTGAATCTTTTACTAGTACATGGACAACTGTGTGGACCGATGTGAACCCATAGTTCCACGGTAGTTACCACATTGAGCCTGTTTCTAGAGAAGAAGATCAATATATATGTTACATAGCTTACCCTTTAGACCTTTTTGAAGAAGGTTCTGCTACTAACATGTTTAGTGTGTATTGAGTGTAAACGGCCCAATTTGCCTAGGCCCGAATCAGAAACAACAAAACAAAAAATAAAATAAAGAGTCCAATATAAAAAGCCCATATTACAACCCAAAATAACAGGCCCAATTGATAAATGGCCCAAAAAAAAAATCTACCCTAATTCCCCTGGCCCTACAGGCCCAAAAACTAAACCGACTGAGGAACCCTAGGGTTTCTGAGTCCCCAAGGCGCCGTACCCCCTCCCATGTGCGCCCTCGGCGCGCACATCGCCCAAGGATCGACTTTGCTGAGCCATTGCACCGAAAGGGCAGCCTCTGCCCCGTTGACTTCTGCCCCAAGACCTGCAAAGCAACAAAACAAGACAGAAATGGCAAGAAATAGAAGAAAACGAAAAGAGAAAACCCACAAAGCAAGCAAGATAGCAAATCACTTGTAAATAGGCTATAAAAGCCTTGAATCAACAATGTATTTTTTTCTCTACACACAGCCAGAATCAAATACAAAAAGAACTTGAAATAGATTCAGGATTTCAAAAGGTGCCTCTTTTTTACATTTTTTTATTTCGAAATATTATAAAAACTAAATAAAAGAAAAAGCTTACCTTTTTCTGCTTTCCGCTCGCCGTTAAGGGCCATGGTCGACTCCCGGATACCTCGAAACCCATCGGGTTTCCGACAAGGTTCCGAAAATGGGAAAAGGAGACCGAAACCTTCTATTTTTCCTCTTTTTTGGGGGTTTCAAAGATACCCAAGTCGGGTTAGAAAAGGGCTGAAAAACCCGTCTTCGGGAGCCCCTAACCGCCGTGTATGGCGAAACCTTGGCGCGGTCATGGTGAAGGACCACTGATGGTCTTCGCGGCCGATTTCAGGGTTGAAACCCAGAGAAAACAGAGAGCATTTCTAGAATTTTTTTTTTTTTGAAATCAGGCTGCAAAAAATGAAATTCTAAAAAAAAATATTGCTTTTATAAAACAATCTAAACGGTGCCGTTTCAGACCTCCAGCCTGTGTACCAAAACGGCATCGTATGGCCCTGACCCGCACGCGACCCGACCCGCTCCAGGTGATCCGCGCGTTTTTGATAGAAGGGTTATTTGCGCAAGCAGCCCCTCCGCTTTTGCGATACATTTTAATTAAGTCCTATTTCATTTTCTTTATTTTTTTAATTTCGCCACGAAGTTTCTATTTCGTTCCAGTTTAGTCCTTCGGTCATTTTAAAAGCCTAAAGCTGGAACGACGCCGTTTTGGGATGGGTCGGACCTACCCGACCCAAACCGCCTAGGATCCGCGTGTTTTGGACTGAGGGTCTTTTTTTGCGCCCTCAGTCCCTCCGATTTTGAGGCGATTTTCGATTGGATCCCTATTTCATTTTTTTTCTTTTCTTTCGAATTGCCCCTTTTATTTTATTTTATTTTTAATTTAACCCTTGGCCTGGCAAGTTGAAACATAGTGTATAAAGACCAGGGATATTTTCCCAATAGGTCCTCGACAATTTCAGATCGTTGCAATTCGATCCTTGTCCGTTCTCTTTTTTATTTTTTTTGATTTGTGCCTTTTAGTTTTATTTTAATAATGATTAAGTCCCTTTTATTGTCATTTTGTTTTCATTTATTTATCCATTAATTTATTTATTTAATCCTTTGGTTATTTATTCTTCTTTTACTTTATTCATTTTGTTTGTTTACTTATTTTACTATTTGCATTGTTCATTTTATTTATTCGCTTATTTTATTTTTTATCTTCATGTATTGTTTTTTTATTTTATTTTCTTTCTTTATTTTAATTATGTTTCTATTATTATTATTACTATTATTTATCTATTTTTACTTTACTTTTATTTTATTTTATTTTATTTTTGTATTTTCACTATTATTTGTTTATTATTATTACTATTTATTATTACTGCATTATTATTATTATTACCTAATGTTTCTATTATTATTAGTACTTTATTTTACTACTATTATCATTATTATTATTTTCAAACGTTCATTTACTCATTTTTCAAAAAATAATTTGCTTTCTTTGTTTTAGTATTTACCATATTTTTATTTTTATTCTTTTTATTTTTTTTGATTTATTTTATTTTTAACTTTTAATAGATGCTTCATTTTTATCCCGAACAAATTAAATAAATGCATTTTGGGATTTGGTTTCATAATTGCTTATTTAAAAACTTCTCAAAACAAGGTAATATTTAGTGTTTGGAAATTTGAAAAATCGTGCCCTAACGTGTTGGGTTTCGATTTTTCGCTTGACCAAATAACTAAATATCCTTTCAAATTTCGTCCATGTTTTCTTAAATTAAAAACAAGGCAATATTTCATATTTAGAAATTCGATAAATCGTGCCCTAACGTGTTGGGTACCTATTTATCGTTGACCAAATAATCAAATATCCTTTTAAAATTTCAAGGCATGAGTTTTGGGAATTATAAGATGATCTTGAATTCGAGGATTTAAATTGTCATATCCTAACGTCTTTGGATATGATATTTTATTCTTTCTGAACAAGAAAATCTTAATATTCAACTCGAGTATATTCAAATGTTTTAAAAGAAATCATAACTTAAAATCTTTTAAAAAATTTCTACACTGGGACATCAATTAATCAATTTGGTACCAATTTTGGACGTTACGAGGGTGTTAATCCCTCCTCGCACATAACCGACTTCCGAACCCGTTCTTTTGAATTTCGTAGACCAAAATCAATATTTTAATAAAATAAATCATTTTATAGGTGATCCGATCACACCTAAATAAAAATGATTGGTGGCGGCTCCCATTTTCGTTTTCATATTCAAAATATAAAGTCGATCCCGTTTTACAAAAAAAATGGTTACGACATTGAGAATATAGATTTATGCTTCAAAATAATATATAATAAATAATGAAATGTATGGCTTGAAACTAATTAATAATAACACATGAAATATGTACTATATTAAAATAAAAAATTAGATTAAATTGTAAGTAAACGAAATTTAAACATACAACGCTAGTACTACCACTAAGGGTACAACGGTCGTTTATCGTTTAGGGGTAAAACGGTAATTTCACCCCTTGAGGGTATTTCGATAATTTACCTATCGAGGGTATTTCGGTAACTTACCCACTAAGGGTATTTCGGTAATTTACCCACAAAGGGTATTTCAGTAACTTACCCACTAAGGGTGTTTCGGTAATTTACCCACAAAGGGTATTTCGGTAACTTACCCACTAAGGGTATTTCGGTAATTTACCCACAAAGGATATTTTGGTAACTTACCTATTAAGGGTATTTCGGTAATTTTGCAAATAGGGGGTATTTCAGTAATTTAGCCACTAAGGGTATTTCAGTAATTTACCCACCAAGGGTAATTCAGTAATTTACCACCAAGGGTAATTCGGTGATCTACCCCTCGAGGGTATTTCGATAATTTACCCCTTAAGGGTATTTCGGTAATTTTACCTATCGAGGGTATTTCGGCTTTTAGCCGATTCACAGATCATAGCATTAACAGAACAAATAGGAGTGTGAGATTACACACCTTGATTACGAGTGTGCCGCCAATCCCTTAGCACCGATCCTTATCACGTAGAGTACTGAATAATCACAAGTGCCGTCACCTTCACTAGAGCGATCAAACTGCGATTTGCCCAGTTAAACCAAAGTATTCTAAACAGAGATAATGATGCGAATGGGCCTAGGGCCCATTCGAACTAAGGCTCCCTTGTAACATAATCCACGCCACTAGACACTTTACCAACTAGCTCCTTGTTGTCTTAAAACATGCGCAACTAATATAAGTCTATGGCCAAAGTCTAAGTTCATTTAAAAAGAAATCAAAATGAAATGCAAGCGCCAAGACTTGAACCTTGGACCCATTGCTTCCTTGTGTGGCGTCACTTCCTTGTCTCCTATGTAGCATCATTTGCCACTAGACCACAACTCCTTTTGTGTCATTTTTCTCCACATTTTATTCTTAAAGCCTACTTACTAACTCCCAGGGTTTTATTCACCTAAAACCAAAATTTTCCTAAAGCCTGTGTTTGAACCCGGGACTTCATAAAGCCCCTAAACTTCCAAAATCACTCACCTAATAGGTCCAACTTGCATTAGTGCCGTTCTCTTGTTCTCAAAAATTTTAAACGCTCCCATGCCCAAGGCCCAATGGGCCCAATTCTACTAGGCCCAAATTTGGGGCGTTACATTTGGTATGTTTGATGGTAATGTATTTTGTCCATTTGAGGTATTTTAGTTAGTTGAGATATGTTTGTTGTGGATTGTTTTGGATGATGAATTAGATGAATTATAATACATATTATATGTGGGTTATGGCTAGTAAAGCAAGTTGAGTTGGTAGGTGTTTGAATAGGTAAATGGCATGGAATTGAGTATTGAAATGGTTGAAATAGATATGGTATGATTTGTACATTGGTTGATGATATTTGGCTTCATATTTGTGTCTTGAAATAGTACCATTTGAGCTTGTATAGGTATGTGCAAAATGGGTGGCAAAATGGCTTGGTAAATAGCCTATTTTTGTCTACATGGCCAGAGACACGGGCGTGTATCTCAGCCGTGTGTGACACACGGTTATGTTACACGGCTGTGTGACCCCTGGTGTTGAAATTGAAATCAAGTCAGTATGCTCCACACGGCCTCATACACGGGCGTGTGACTTGGCTGTGTGGTATAAGTCAGTATACCCTACAGGATTGACACGGCCTAGCACACAGCCTGACACACGGGCGTGTATGGCCTTTTTAGGGCACACGAGCTAGTCACACGGGCGCGTGTGTTGGCCGTGTGACCCAAGTCAGAGAGTTACACGGGGTCATACACGGGCTGGGACACGGCCATGTGCTCTCATTTCGAATGTCCACACGGCCTGTGACACGGGCGTGTCTGTCTCACACAGCTGGGCCACATAGGCGTGTGTCCCCTGTTTTGAGAAAATTTTCTTAAGTGCTTTAAAAGTTTCCAAAGTTGTCGGTTTAGTCCCGAACCACTCCTAAAGTATGGTTTGAGCCTCATAAGCTTGTATTAGGGACATTATGATTGAATTTGAATGTTAATTGCATGAGTTATGAAAATGTTTATGAAATGATAGTTTAATTGATTTATAAGTCCGGTAATACTCCGTAACCCTATTCCAGCGTTGAATATGGGTGAGGAGTGTTACAAGGTTCAGTTGTTATCACCATTAAAATTTTTTGGTTAAATTCAATGGTGTGACATTGTAAAATTTTTAAAAAATTAACTTGGTAGTGACGTAATAAAAAGAAGTTACGATGAAAAATGCTTATGTGAATTTTTTTTCTTAAAAACACGCATTTGAACTCATAATGATAGCATAATTTTTTTGTTGGAATAGTGCTCTTAAAAAAATGACTACAACATTGTAATTGAAATAGTTAACAATATTATTTATTTAGACTAATTAGCAACATATAAAAGTAAGAGGACCAAATTGTGTAAAAAATTAAAGTATATGGATTTAATCCAAGTTTAAACATAGTGTATGGGCCAAAACTAAAATTTAGCTATTGTCTTATAATGTCAAAAAAGTAAGACAACCCCAAAAGATATGTCTCTAAGACCCTTAAAGTATTCAAATTATATATATCCACACGTAACATTTTAATAAAAATTTAACTATATTAATTTAGACTAACTAATTACATTATGAAAATATAGGACCAAATTAGGTTAGAAATTAAAATATAACGATTAATGAAATTTAAGTATAATAGAAAGACCGAAATTGAAATTAAACTATTTTATAAAAATGAAAAATAAAATAAAAGTGTCCGCGTGTCAATAGAAAGACCTTCCTAGGTACTAGTATAAATTTCCTAGCTTCGCTTGAAGAATCGTTGTATAAATTCCTTTCAAACGTATTTCTTTATCATTTATAGCACAAATACATACACAATTTTTATTACTTTAGTAAATATTAGTTTAGTATCCCGACTCGTTTTCGGTAAATTTATAATAATTATACCAATTACTTTAATTTATTTTAAAAATAATCTTTTTTATAAAAAATCAAACTTTTTAATTAAATCAAATTATAAATGATTATATTAGATTTAGATTGTTTTAGATCAAATTATTGTTATGGTCTCTCTACTATGTTTAAATTTAAAATTTAGTATCTATACTTTAATAGATATAATTTGATTCCTCTAAATAATATCGAAATAGTTAATACCCTTAATTATTATGATTAAAATGTGAGGTCAAATTCTTTTTTAAACATATCCATTCCAACTTCATGTTGAAATACACACACATATATATATATACGTTTTAGAATGGTGTTTTTAAGAGAATTTCACATAATCATTTTAATCAAAATAATTAATAATGTTAAGTATATTGGACTAACTAATGAGTTATAAAGTTGAGGATTAAATTATGTCAAATTAAAATGTAAAGACTATAAATCTCAAATGCAAGCATAATAGTTTAAAACTACAATTTTACCATTATCTTATAATGATTAAAAAATAAAAAGAGTTGTGTCATTAGTAACTCCAAATAATTAGTACTGTTAATAATTTTGATAGTAATGTGATTTTTTTTAAAAAAAAACACATTTATTAAAACTCATTATGTCAAAAAAAAATTGTTAGAATAATATATTTTATAAAAAAATCAATGTAAAAAATATAGTCAGAATAGCTAAGGATGTTAACTTTTTGGACTAACTAATGTTATTGTAAAAGTAGAAAACCAAATTATGTTAAATTAAAATATAAATATTAAATATCAAATATGAACATAATAAAAGGATCAAAACTAAAATTTCACTATTATATTATAATGGCAAAAAAGTTGAATTTGAGGTGTATATAAATTAAAGTATAAAGATTAAATCATGAACGATATTAACTGTTTGGACTAATTAATAACATTATAAAACTATAAGGACCAAATTATATTAGAAATTTAAGCATTAGATTAAATCTCAAATTTGGACATATTAAAGGGACCAAATCTGAAATTTAACCATTTTAACAAAATGCAAAAAAAAGAAAAAAAAAATAGCGAAAGAATAGGAGCATAGTTGGGTGTGCTAGGAAGGAGAAATACGATATTATGTTAGAAATTAAAACATATAGATTAATCTCAAATTTAAGTATATTAAAGGGATTAAAGTTGAAATTTAATCATTTTAATAAAATATATATATAAAAAAAAAACATAGTTGGACGTGCCATGTGTAATGAGAGGACCATTTATATATGTTTATTAGTATGGACTTTCAACGCTTCGTGCTGAGTTGATTATTTATTTGTATCAAATTATTTAATTAATTTGTTTAGTAAAAGTTTGAAGGTTTAAATATACTCTAAGCAAGATTTTCATAATCAGATCGATGGTTAAGTCGATCAAGCTCACGATTTTACTGGATCGATTAAACAAATCACTAATAAATTATAAAAGGAAAAAATATTTAAAAAAAACAGCTCAATTGATTTTTAATATGGTTCAATTGGTCCGTATCAGTTTGTGGGTCAACTAGTCCGTGCCTCTTTTCAAATCGGTATCCTAGCCAATCTGATCCGGTTCAAACAACCACAGCTCTAAGTTTTTATACACTTTGTATATTTAAAATTTAGTCCTTTATTTTCAAGAATTTAATTTCTCTATTTTTTTTTTTTGGATTTAAAGATCCACTTTCAAATTATATATAACAATATTTAAAAATTCACTTTCAAATTATATATAACAATGTAACATTTTAATTAAAAAGTTAACAGTATTAACTATTTGAATTAATTAATAATATTATAAAAATAAATTACCTTAGAAATTATATTAAATATAAGAGTTAAATTTTTAAAATTAAGCAGAGGTCAAAAATAAAAATTAATATTTTTATAAAATGCAAAAAAGAATAAAAAGAGCGTGGGTGTCGTCGAGAAGGAGGAAGGTCCTGTGTACCTTCCTTTAATATATAGCTATATAGATTATATGGATATAGATCGTCTAATAACGACCATTCTTGGTGATTTGGCAAAACATAATGATTTTTTTTTTTTGTATGAGCTCATTTTTGCCCGGACTGGAATAAACCAAAATAAAAAATAAAATAAAAATGTTAAAATGTCCAACACAGTCCATTTTTACAACCTTGACCCAGCAACCCAATTACACCAAGACCCAATACCCCAAAACAGACCTACCTAAACAGACCAAACCCCTTAACCCATTTACAACAAGACCTAATACCCCGTTGGCCCAATGGCCCAAACCTAAACTAAGGGTTCCTGGAACCCTAAGGAACCAGCGCGCCGCAAATATCCTAGCTGGACTCCAACAGTCAAGCCGCTTCAGCAGGAGATTGATCGTCACAAGCTTCGCCCCAGATTTCGCGCCAGCAGCTCCTCAATAACATTGCCAGTCACGCCGTGGTCCGTGCTTAGCCACCGTCCTCCGTCTCCAACCTGCAAACAAGGGGGAAACACCAAAGCAGAAAGGAAACAAATCGCAACAAGAAAAGGAAAGAATAGATATGGAAAAATATCTTTCCCTTTTTTTTATTTTGTTTTTGGGTTATAAAACCCCTTTGAAAAACATGTAATAGGCACGCTTACACATACAAAAAAAATAGTCACAATTTATAGAGAAACACACATCGACACAGAGAGCACAAAATTGGCATCAAAACAAAGGGGCACAAATCATCATCGGAGAAATCAAAAAAAATAAAAAATTTCGATTTTCTCAGAGGTGACTTCTTATTCTGTTTATTTTTTTGTTGTTTCATTTTTATTATATATATACTTGCGCAGATATAATCTTTGTTTTGAAAAGAAAAAAAAACATAAAAAAATGAGAGTTACCGTGTGGAACGCGAGGAAGAACGGAGGTTTTTGGGCCTCCGGCCATCGACCACGGAGGCGCGTATGGCGTGTGGCCCCCGGAATCTGCGATCGGAACTGGCGAAGGACGAGGCCCTTTCAGAGGGTTTTCAAAGTTTTTTTTAAAAAAAACCCTAAACTAAATGATTTAAAAAAAAAACTAATATTTATAAAAGAAAGTGAAAGACGTCGTTTTGTCAGAGCAGGGTCCGCGCGTCGACCCGCAAACCCGATCAGGATCCGCGTGTTTCGTTTAAAAGGGGAAATTGCAATTTTAGTCCTTCTTTTATTTTATTAATTTTAATTTCATCCAAATCAATGTTTTTTTTAACCTCAGAAATCTGTTTAAATTTCAATTTAATCTTTTTATAATTAATTAGTATTTGATTATTTAATTAATATTATAAAATACATAATTATTTATTACTATTCATTTAAACATATTATTTTAATATCTATATGTATTAATTATTACATTTTATAATATAATACTATATTTTATCATGTATTGTTTAAAATTTATTTTGTATATTATATGTTCTTATTAATATATTATATATATGTATTTATTTAAAACTACTATTTGTTAGTTATTAATTATTTTTGTTATATGTACTAAGTTACTAAATTGTATATATATGTATATATATATTTTTTTTTGTTATATAATAATTTCTTGTTTTTTTTTTTACATGCATTTTTTATTTTTTATTTGTTTAAATGTTTAAATATATCGTTCCTTTTTGTTTGATTATGAAGGTTGCATTAATCATATTATTTTATATTGCATGTGTATTTATTTTAATGACTTAATATGATGCTTTATTTATTTATTTATGTTATATTATTCTTTTATTTATCGTTAATATAATTCATAGAATTGCAATTGATATGTATGTTACATTACTCATACCAATTTTTATGAAAATACCTTTTAAATTAAGATTTTTTTAATATTTTTGGCGATATATGATATTTGTAGTTTACGAAAAGGAATCGTGCCCTAACTTATTGGGTTGTGACTTTTCTCGTAAAATTCAAAGTATTATGTATCCCTTCATTTTCAAAATTCAAGTTTACTAATTTCAAAATAAAAAACTTACTCTTGAGAATTCAAAACTTTGTATCCTAACTTATTGGGTGTGATGTTTTGTGTCTCAAGGTAGGAATTTTTCTAAATAGAGATGAACCTAGCTTCAAAGTTATGGGATCTTTGTATCCTAACTTATTGGGTATGGTATTTTTATTACTTTGAAAAGGTAAGTCTTGTTTTTTTTTTTAAAAAAGGGATCTTATTTTAAAACTTTTTTTTTAATTTCAAACATTTGGACATGATTCTATCAATTAGGTACCAATTTATGGGCGTTATGAGGCGCTAACCCTTCCTCATACGTAACCGACTCCCGAACCTATTTTCTTGTTTTTCGTGGACCAAAATCAAAATATTTTAAATAAAATATTTTACAAGGTGATCCAATCACACCTAAGTAAAAAGAGATTGGTGGCGACTCCATTTTTGTTTTTAAAAGTTGATCCTCATTTTAAAAGCGATTTGAAAATGGTTTCATGACTTGGTGACTCCAACTGGGATACTGTAATGAGAGTCAAGCCGTAAAATTTATAGTTTCATGTCCTTGTGTTTGAATTTAAAAAAATATGATTTTAAAAAATTTTATAATCCCTGTTATTTGCATGTGATTTTGTTTTTATAAAATACTTATGCATTGCACTGCATGACCATTGCGGTCACACCCTTAAGTGGGAGTAAGAAGCTATGCCTTCGTGAGGTTTTCATCTTTGCATGGGCAAGTGGATTGCTTCCGGAATACATCTGTACCTATGTCTTCGTGAAGTCTTCACTTCCGCATGGCCATAGGGAAATGTGTTCCCCTGAACTGAACTCGGTCCATATGAGCCTATAATGGGTGAGGATCGAGGAATCTGCTAGTTCAGGTACCTCAACTTTAGAGCTAAACCGCATATAGTAAGCCGTAAAGACCTACCTTAAGTAGAGCTATACCGATATTTAGTGGTTACCCAGATAGATGTTTTATTCACCTTATATCTTATTTCATGGTACTGACTTGTGTTGTTTTATTTTTGTGCATATCATTTCATACTTTAGGAGGTATCGATTCACGGTCAGTTTCTAAATTAGAAAGCTGGTTATGGAGAACGGATTCCTTGATAAAGTGGAGGACAATGCTGCTGTTCGCACATGGTCAGAGCAAACTCAATTGGAAAAAGGGAACAGCTTAGTTGACGGGTACGTATCTGAACTATGGGACTTTACTCGCTTTAGTATTACACAAAATGAGTTCCAAGAGTTGAAAGAGATATGGGCTTAGTGGGATAATGAGGCTAAGCAGTTGCTTTATAACAATTATGGAGATTTACCTTACTTGCTTGATGTCAAGATAGATAGGTATCTGTTTCGAGCTATGGTCCAGTTTTGGAATTCTTCTTATAGCTATTTCACTTTTGGGGAAGTAAATTTGGTGCCCACGGTGGAGAAATATACGATCTTGCTTCGGTGTCCAAAATTTCAAAGGAATAAAGTCTTTGCCAAAGCTATTAATGGCCCAACTTTCATAAAGAGATTAATGAATATCACCGGGATGAGTGAGCAATGGGTCACCACTAGAATTCAAGAGAAAGGGAAAGGTAAATGTGTTCCTTGGGTTAGCTTGAGGGATTTGATCTTAGGTCATCCAGATGTGAAGAAGAAGGTTGACGTCTTTGCCTTGTGTATCTACGGTTTGGTAGTTTTCCCTAGAGCTCTCAGACATATAGATGAAACGGTTATTGAGTTATTTGATCGACTTGATAAAGGGGTTACACCTGTACTTGCGATCTTAGCCGAGACTTTCAGATCTTTAAGTGCATGCCGAAGAGAATGTGAAGGCCGATTCATTGGATGCGCACAGCTATTGTTGGCTTGGTTTCACAGTCATTTCTAGAAAGTGGAGAAAATTTCTTATCGGTTTTTCTCTGAAAGTTGATCCCCCTTAAAAGAAATAGTAGCAACACCGAGGAGAGAGGACGTGTTTGAGAAGAATTGGATGGTGCTCCTTCAAAACCTTCGAGAGAAAGATGTCGAGTGGAAAGCCCCTTGGTTGATTTCAGATGAAATTCTTTATCGATGTGGGAGTTTCGACTAGGTTCCTTTACTTGGAATTTGGGGAGCCACAGGGTATGCTCCTCTACTCGTACTAAGGCAATATGGATCGAGACAGTTTATTCCTGCAACATATGGGCTGGCTCGGTGTGAGTTCTCATCTGAGAGAAGATAATTATAAGAGTAGAGTTAAGGAGATTTCTGGTGCTTGGAAACAGACTCGCAGAATGAAGAGATTATCTACAGGACCGATGACAATTCCAAAATACAGCAGATGGAGGACCAGAAGGGTTAATGATAACATCCTTGAGCTGAATTCAGAAGGTGCCCGGTCAAGAGAAGAATGCTTGCAAGTAATCCCATCAGAATTAGAAATGATAAAGCGAGATTTTGAGAGGATGAGTTCCGAGTTTGGAAAGAGGATAGAGAAGCTAAAAGAGGAAAAGATGTGTTTGAGGCTAGACGCGGATGTGCAGAAATCTGAAGCTGAGAAAGCGAGAAAAGAGAAGAGAAGGATCGAGGAAAACCGAGATAGCTTAAAGGTCGAATATAAGAAGATGCGTCAATCGATGAAGAATGCTGGATTGGGAAAAACTTCTGAACAATGGCAACAAGAGGTCCAGGAAGAAAAGGCCAAAGCTGATTATTGGAAGAGAAAGTTTCAAGAAATGCAAGTGCAAAATGAGGCCAGTCAAAGTGAAAAGGAAGACTTAAAAGCAAGGGTGTCCGAACTTGGACGGTCTCTCCATTACCATCGAAGTCGTAATTCCGTGATCGAGTTAAAGGAGATCCTGAATAAGATCGAGGAGATAAAGAGCAAGATCGAAGAGTTAGAGGCAGCATTGCACGGTTTGTGAACTTTGGATCGAGCTGCTTGAAACGAGAGAAGGGCGTTGGAAGGAAGAGCTTTATCATTCTCATGATCAGGTTAGAAGTCGGGATTATCTCATGGGCGAAGCCATAGTTCAGATTCGAGAAGTAGCTGACCACTTACAGACTTTGGCAGCACAGGCCGGCATATTGAGCATGAAGTACGAGCTACAGTCAGATCGTAGTCAAGAGTTAGTTTCGTTATTAGGAAAAATTAAGACTTTAGGACTTAGGGAAAAAGCTTATTTGTAGTCCATTTTATGTAAAAGAATTTGTTTTCTAATAAAGTTTTCTAAAATGAAGTTGATCAGAATCGATGCCTCTTTGCATTCATGCATTTGCATTACATAACATCATACGCATTCAAATCTATAGAGAGAGTCTAATTAGTTTAAATTATAAGAGAGAGAGTAAAGGAAATCTTGAAGCTGAACACCCTTACGATACACGAGCTAAGTCAAGAAAAATGGACCAAAGAATGGAGCAATTCCAAAGAGATATGCAAGACCAGATACAGGAACAGATGGCAAAGCTCCAGCAAGAGATGAGGGACCAGCTATTGGAGGCCCAAAAGGACATGATGGCCCAAATGGCCCAGATGATGAGTGGAATAATGGATAAGAGAAAGGGCCCTATAGTCAATGCTGAGGACAACGAGGATTTCCCTAGAGGATTCACTCCAACACATGTGCAAGCACAACATGAAGAATATCCTAGAAGGCCATCTGTCACAATCAGGCCTCAGCAAGGGCAAGCTGACACTGGAATGCCTGCAAATTTCCAAGTGGGCATGGGACCCAACCCAGGGGACAATCCCGCTAATCCTGTTGTCCCTGACCTAGACACGGCAGAAGGAGAGGGGATCAGAGTAGAATCTGCAAAACAGTTGGAGGATCGCTGTAGGTGGTTGGAGGAAAAATTTAAGGCTTTGGAAAATGTCGACCATCATCAGGGAATTAACGCAAAGGACTTGAGCTTGGTCCCAGATTTCGTGATTCCTCATAAATTCAAGATGCCTGAATTTGAGAAATACAATGGAACTACTTGCCCTGAAGCTCACATCACTATGTTCTGTAGGCGCATGACTAGTTATGTGAACAATGATCAACTTTTGATTCATTGTTTTCAAGATAGTTTGACGGGAGCAGCTTCTAGATGGTATAATCAACTAAGCCGCGCAAATATTAGTTCTTGGAGAGATTTAGCTCAAGCCTTCATGAGGTAGTATAATCATGTTACGGACATGACGCCTGATAGAATTATGTTGCAAAACATGGAAAAAATGGCAAATGAAAGCTTCAGGCAATATGCGCAGAGATGGAGGGAAATAGCCATGCAAGTTCAACCACCTCTCTTGGAGAAGGAAACCACTATACTGTTCATTAACACTCTAAAGGCGCCTTTCATCACTCATATGATAGGAAGCACCACTAAGAGCTTTGCAGACATAGTTATGGCAGGGGAAATGATAGAAAATGCCATAAGAGGTGGAAAGATTGAAGCAGGAGAAACCACTAGGAGATCTGCTCATAGGAAAAAAGATAATGAAGTGAATAATGCAAGCACGTACAATAGAGGGAACTCAAAAGCGATTCTTCGTTAGTCACCAAAAGTAGTTCTTGTCGAACAACAGCAGGGTCTACAAAACAAGAATCGGGCTTCAAACAAAATGCAAAAAAGATCCAGTTTACGCCAATCCCAATGACGTATAAGGAGCTGTATCATACTTTATTAGAGGCACATGTGGTGTCCCCATTTTATCTACAGCCATTACAACCCCCGTATCTTAAATGGTATGACTCAAACGCCCAATGTGATTACCATGCAGGAATAACGGGGCATTCAATAGAAAACCGCACTGCCTTTAAAAAGGTAGTTAAAAAGCTTCTTAAGTTGGGAGTGGTCAAGTTGAATGATACACCCGATCTGGAGAATCCATTGCCCAATCATGAAGACAATGGGGTAAATGCGATTGGGGAAAGCGTCGTGAAAAGGATGAATGAGGATATTTCAGAGGTAAAAACTCCATTAAAGATAATATGGAGGGAGATGGTAAGAAGGGGACTAATAAAATCAAGTCCCGAGGGAAGAAGTGAAGAACCAAGGAACTACTGTGAGTTCCACGAGATTGATGGACATGAGATCCAAGATTGTGCTAGGTTTAGGGCTTTGATACAGAGTCTTATGGATAACAAGGAGCTAGAATTTTACGAAGAAGGCTCAGAGGAAGGATATATACATGCAACTGAAGGAGAGTTGACGAGTCAAAAGTCAATTATCACGAAGGTCATTATTTCCTGACCGAGGAATGTAGAAGGCAGAGCATAAATTGCGCCTAAGGTAATAATTCAGAGACCTGTGTCATTTTCTTATAAGGACAGTAAGATGGTACCATGGTCTTACAATTGCAACGTATCGACACCGAGAATAGAAATCTCAGTTAATACTTCCAAGAAAGTTCAAAGAGAGGGATTCTATACACGAAATGGGAAGCGGTATGACTCGGTAAATGTCAGAGCGGAACCAGTAAAGGCAAAGGATGTGCCAATTGAGCCTGAGGAAGGACTTGATAACCTTATCAATATACCTGTAAAAGAGGAAGAGGCTAAAGAATTTTTGAAATTCTTAAAGCACGATGAATACTGATGTGGTGGAAGCGATTCATAAGCAACCAGCTCGTATTTCGGTGCTAGCCTTACTTTTAAGTTCGGAAGTTCATCGAGAAGCTTTGATGAAGGTGTTGAATGAGACATATGTTACTAAAGACATATCTGTCAATAAACTTGACCGATTAGTTAGTAACATAAGTGCCGACAATTTTATTTCCTTTAGTGATGATGAGATTCCACCTGAGGGCATGAGGTCGACCAAGGCCCTACACATAACCACTCGTTGCAAAGGTTATACTTTATCGAGCATGCTAATTGACAATGGATCAGCCGTGAATGTTCTACCATTAACGACACTGAAAAGGTTGCCAATAGATAGTTCTCACATGAAGACGTGCCAGAACATAGTGAGAGCATTTGATGGTACTGAGAGAAGGGTTATGGGGAGAATTGACATACCGTTGAAGATTGGCCCAAACACATACGAGGTGGAATTTTTGGTGATGGATATAAAGCCCTCATACAATTGCTTGCTAGGAAGGCCCTAGATTCATTCAGTAGGAGCGGTGCCCTCATCTCTTCATCAAAAACTGAAGCTAGTGACGGATGGTCGACTGGTCACTATAAATGCGAAAGAGGACATTATAGCGACTGTTACCAATGATGCGCCATATGTAGAGACAAATGAAAAGGCCATCGAATGTTCTTTCCATTCTTTAGAGTTCGTCAATGCAACATTCATCTCGGAAGGGAGTAAAGTCCCAGTGCCTAAGATATCCAAGACCACGAGGATGGGTCTGCAAATGATGATGGGGAAAGGAGCCTTACCAGGGAAAGGATTGGGCAGATACCTCCAGGGGGATATTCAAGTACCGATGTTAAAGGAGAAGAGAGATCGTTTTGGCTTGGGTTTCAAGCCAGATGTTAAACAAAGAAGGAAGGACATAGAGAAGAAGCAGGAGAGAAGAAGGGCACGCTTGAATTGAGAAGATGTCCAATGGGAACCGATGATATTCCCTCACATATCCCATACCTTTGTATCAGGAGGGATAATTCACCCTGAGAGAGGGTTATTGGAAAGTCCTCACATCAATGCCATACATGAGTAAGGATTGGAACAAAGAAACCTGATGGGCATTCGTCCTTATGAACTTGGAAGTGTTCTAGATAATTGGACTGCAGATGAGCTTTCTATAGTTTTTAGAAATTACACAGAGTAATATTCAGAACGCTTTGTTGTTTTTTAGCCTAGGAACAATAAAGATTTTTTTGTGAAATAGGCTTACGTTCAAAAATTATTATTTCAATAAAATACATTTTGGATAATTAACTTGAGTAAATATTCTTTCATTTCATTCTTTTGACTTTCTAATTTCCTCCCAAAATTGTATATTCTTTCATTTATATCATGTGAATATTTTTCCTCAAATTCATGTGTTCTTTGTATATTCTTTGGTACTCATTACAAGTCCCTAGATATCAATGATATGAGCAATGATAATACAGATTCAGAGGTCCGCTTTGAGCAAGACATGTGTTTAGAGGAATCTCAGGATTTTGAAGGTGATCGAGATTGCGATTTATCTCCAGATTTGTTGAGAATGGTGAAACAAGAGGAGAAACTGATCTTAACCAATGAGGAAGAGGTTGAGAACATAGCCTTAGAAGAAGGGAAGGTTGTGAAAATTGGGACACGCATAGCTAAGGAGATGAAACAAGGTCTTGTTGAGTTACTTCGAGAATTCAAAGACATCTTCGCATGGTCATTCGAAGATATGCCCGGACTAAGCAATGATATTATAGTACATCGCCTTCCCATTAGAGAAGAATGCAAGCCAGTTCAGCAAAAGCTACGAAGGATGAGGCCTGATATAGTATTGAAAATAAAAGAAGAAGTCCAGAAACAGTTTGATGCTGGTTTTCTACAAGTGGTCAAGTACTCAGAATGGGTTGCCAACATTGTGCCCGTCCCTAAGAAGGATGGAAAGATCCAGATGTGTGTAGATTACAGGGATTTAAATAAGGCTAGTCCAAAGGACAACTTCCATTTGCCCCATATTGACACGTTGGTGGATAATACGGCAGGATTTTTATTGTTTTCCTTCATGGATGGATTCTCATGATACAATCAGATTAAGATGCACCCTGAAGACATGGAGAAAACTACCTTCATAACACTATGGGGTACATTCTGCTATAAAGTAATGCCTTTCGGACTAAAGAATGCTGGGGCAACATATCAAAGGGCCATGGTTACATTGTTCCACGACATGATGCACAAGGAGATTGAGGTATATGTTGATGATATGATTGCCAAATCTCGAACAGAAAAAGAACACATTGAAGTCTTGAAGAAGTTATTTTTGAGATTGAGGAAATTTCAATTGAAACTCAATCTGGAAAAGTGTACTTTCGGAGCTTGATCAGGAAATTTACTGGGATTTGTGGTCAGTGAGAAAGGAATCGAAGTTGACTCAAGCAAGGTCAAAGCGATACAAGAATTACCTCCACCACGCACTCAAAAAGAAGTCCGAGGTTTTCTTGGAAGGTTGAATTACATTGCTCGGTTTATTTCGTAATTAACCGAGAAATGTGATCCCATATTTCGTCTTCTCAAGAAGCACAACCAGGGTGTATGGGACGATGAATGCCAGAAGGCTTTTGACAAAGTCAAAAAGTATCTATCAAATGCACCAGTACTATCTCCGCCTAATCCAGATAGACCATTGATACTGTATTTGTCAGTATTCAATAACTCCATGGGATGTGTACTCGGACAACATGATGAGACAGGAAGAAAAGAAAAGGCGATATACTATCTCAGCAAAAAGTTCACTGATTGTGAAATGAGGTATTCGTCAATCAAGAAATTGTGTTGTGCTTTGGTTTGGACAACTAAGAGGTTGAGGCAGTATATGCTATATCATACTACTTGGTTGATTTCGAAGCTTGACCCGTTAAAGTATATGATGGAGTCCACTGCTTTGAATGGGAGGATGGCTAGGTGGCAGATTTTGCTGTCTGAGTTCGATATAGTCTATGTGAACCAAAAGGCTATAAAAGGGAGCGCAATAGCAGAATTCTTGGCTAGTAGAGCATTGGAGGATTACGAACCCTTGAGCTTTGATTTCCCAAAAGAAGAGCTGATGTATGTGGCAAATACTGAATATTGTCCGTGGAAACTCAACTTTGATGGAGCCTCAATGCTGTGGGAAATAGAATTGGGGCAATTTTGGTATCCCCTAGTGGTGATCATTATCCATTTACCTGCAAATTGGATTTTGACTGCACAAATAACATGGCAGAGTATGAAGCATACATCATGGGCCTTCGAGCAGCCATAGAGCGCAAGATCAGAGTGCTAGAGGTATATGGAGATTCAGCCCTAGTAATCTACCAACTTAAAGGAGAGTGGGAGACAAGAGATCCCAAACTAATTGATTACCAGAAAAGTAGTTAGGATTGATTGAGGAGTTCGATGACATTACCTTCAATTATCTTTCACGCGATAAAAATCAGATGGCAGATGCCCTAGCGACTCTGGCTTCTATGATTAAAGTAAATAGACCAGAGGATATGAAACCTATTCAGATGAGCATCTTTGAGATTCCAGCTCATTGTTATGACATAGAAGAAGAAAAAAGAGACGATTGCCCTTGGTATTAGGATGTATTGCGATATGTGAAAAATTGTGAATACCCGAATAATGCCACTGAGAATGAGAAAAGGACTTTAAGAAGAATGGCCTCTGACTATGTCTTAGATGGGGATATCTTGTACAAGAAGAGAAAAGATCAAGTACTATTAAGATGTGTTGATGCTGTTGAAGCCAAACAAATTCTTGAAGAAGTTCATGAGGGCATTTGTGGAACACATGCGAATGGATTCACAATGGCCAGACAGATAATGAGATTTGGATATTATTGGTCACCATGGAAGGTGATTGTATCAGTTATGCTAAGAAATGTCATAAATGTTAGATTTACGGAGACAGGATTCATGTGCCTCTGTCACCCTTGTATGTTATGACTTCTCCATGGCCCTTTTCTATGTGGGGCATGGATGTTATTGGACCAATCTCACCGAAAGCATCAAATGGGCATAGTTTCATCTTTGTAGTAATTGATTACTTCACGAAATGGGTAGAGGCTACTTCATACGCTAACGTTACTAAATCAGCAGTTAGCCGATTCTTGAAGAAGGAGATTATTTGTCGATATGGAATGCCTGAGAGGATCATATCAGACAACGCGCTAAACTTGAACAACAGTTCGATAGCAGAAATTTGTAACCAATTTGGGATCAAACACCATAACTCGTCTCCGTATCGTCCGAATATGAATAGGGCAGTGGAAGCAGCTAACAAAAATATCAAGAAGATAGTGGGGAAAATGACTGAGACTTACAAGGATTGGCATGAGAAACTACCGTTTGCACTCTATGCTTATCGGACGTCGGTCAGAACCTCTACTGGGGCAACGCCTTATTCATTGGTATATGGGATGGAGGCTGTCCTACCCATTGAAGTGGAAATTCCTTCTCTTCGAGTGTTGTCAAAAATAAAGTTTGATGAAGCTGAATGGATTCAGGCTCGATATGACCAGTTGAACTTGATTGAAGAAAATAGACTAAGGGCTATTCGTCATGGTCAGATGTACCAAAAACGAGTGATGCGAGCCTATAATAAGAAAGTCCGCCCAAGAGAATTTCATGAGGGAGACCTTGTACTGAAAAAGATCCTTCCAATACAAAAGGATTTTAGAGGAAAATTGATGCCGAATTGGGAAGGACCATATTTCGTGAAGAAGGCTTTCTCTGGAGGAGCACTGATCCTGACCGAAATAGATGGGAAAATTTTACCCAATCCTGTGAACTCGGATTCAGTAAAGAAATACTTTGCTTGAAAAGGAGATGAGGCCAAAGTGAAAACCCGCAAAGGGCGCTTTGAGTTTCGCAAAAAAAAAAAGAAGAAGAAGAAGAAAGAAAAAAGAAAATGGAGAGGCCAAGGTGAAAACCCGCAAAGGGCACCTTGAGACCAAAGGGGTTTTGAGTTGAAAACTCGTAAAGGGCGACTTAAATTCTGAATGGACACGCAGTCATCTCGCTACATTTAAAACAAAAATGAAAGGAAGAATGTCGCATATTGGGGCATCAACAAAATACTTTGGGTCTTCTAAACACATGTTGAACTTAAGGCAGTCTTCATAAAGTTTGTATATGGAAGCTCAATCAGCAATATCTAGGGCATCTGATTTTTTTCCTATTCATTTTACTATCTTTGGATTCTTTTATTCTCAAAGATATGTTCCAATTAATTTTTCTTTGTATTCTTTTTACAAATTTATTCAAATATTTATCCTTCTTTTGAGATTAATTTATTTGTTACCCATTATTCATAAATGTGTTGCATTGAAATAATGATTGACGAACTAATAATTTCACAAAAAGAAGTTTTACATATTAATTTAGAAATTTCTAGATAAGACAAGGAGCCAAAATAGGACAATTGATTAGAATTTCCTTGTACATAGAAATATTTGAGAAAGAAGAGTCTGGATAGAGACTATTTCTCTGAGTTCTTTGTCCAATTGATAAGTGGACGTGATGTCATTAGATCATGACACTTGGGGGTGGTGCGATGAACTATGAAACCCTGAATTATGGTAGAATGGGTTAAATTTGAAATAAACTCTATACCCTAAAATTTGCAAAAAGATTAGATTGAAAGAGTTTCGACTCTCAATGTGGTAGGATAGAACAAGCCTTGTGTTCTCAGGATCCAAGCAAAATTGACCCGGAAATTACATTGGGACAAGCTGGTTGAGCAGAACATGATTAATGAACAAAAATGAAGAAAAAATGAGTGATAACACCTAGAGTAGGAATCATACTCATAACATTTTTGTATCATAGCAAATTTTATTAGGTACATTTGATTCATTCCGGTCATTGTATTCTAATCCTAATCATTTTCATGACATGTTGCATTCATGTCACTCATAACATATGAAACCGAGTCTACAGGATAGGTCCTTCAGTAGAAGGTGTAGCGATATCGGTGAAGTTTCAGATCTTATCTTCCTGAAGTTGTAGGAAGCAGATCGAAGATGTTTTAGTCTTATCTCCCTGAGGTTGCAGCGGAGTATACTAAAAACAGAAGGTCTTATCTCCCTGAAGTTGCAGTGGAGTAGACAGAAGATCTCATCTTCCTGAAGTTGTAGGAAGCAGATTGAAAAGAATTTCAGCCTTATCTCCCTGAAGTTGTAGGGAGTAGACTGAAGACAGAAGATCTCATCTTCCTGAAGTTGTAGGAAGCAGATTGAAAAGAATTTCAGCCTTATCTCCCTGAAGTTGTAGGAAGTAGACTGAAGACAGAAGATCTCATCTTCCTGAAGTTGTAGGAAACAGATCGAAAAGAATTTCAGCCTTATCTCCCTGAAGCTGTAGGGAGTAGATTGAAGACAGAAGATCTCATCTTCCTGAAGTTGTAGGAAGCAGATCGAAGACATTTTAGTCTTATCTCCCTAAAGTTGTAGTGGAGTAGACTAAAGACAGAAGATTTTATCTCCCTGAAGTTGCAGTGGAGCAAATCGAAAACAGAAGATCTTACCTTCCTGAAGTTGCAGGAAGCAGATTGAAAAGAATTTCAGCCTTATCTCCCTGAAGTTGTAGGGAGTAGACTGAAGACAGAACATCTTATCTTCCTGAAGTTGTAGGAAGTAGATCAAAAAGAAGATTTTAGTCTTATCTCCCTGAAGTTGTAAGGAGCAGACCGAAGACAGAAGATCTCATCTTCCTGAAGTTGTAGGAAGCAGATCGAAAAGAATTTCAGCCTTATCTCCCTGAAGTTGTAGGGAGTAGACTGAAGATAGAAGATCTAATCTTCCAGAAGTTGTAGGAAGCAGATTAAAAGCACTTTCAGATCTTATCTTCCTGAAGTTGTAGGAAGTAGATCGAAGACACTTTCAGATCTTATCTTCCTGAAGTTGTAGAAAACAGATCAAAGACATCAATTTGGCATTCTTGAAATTGCAAGAAGCAGAATAAAGCTAGCAGACTTACTGAAATCGAGATGAAGTTCCAATACCATTGAAGTTGTAGTAGAGTTGGAAGCCATTTAAGGAAAGCGAGGATCAAGAAGTCGGGGCTCGGCCAAAACCGGACAAAATTGGTCCTTATATAGTCTTTGCTCTATTCTCGTTACACGATAATGAGCAAAGAGGGGCAGCTGTATGAGCCCATTTTTGCCCGGGCTGGAATAAACCAAAATAAAAAATAAAATAAAAATGTTAAAATGTCCAACACAGTCTATTTTTACAACCTTGACCCAGCAACCTAATTACACCAAGACCCAATACCCCAAAACAGACCTACCTAAACAAACCAAACCCCTTAATCCATTTACAACAAGACCTAATACCCCGTTGGCCCAATGGCCCAAACCTAAACTAAGGGTTCCTGGAACCCTAAAGAACCAACCACAAATATCCCAGCTGGACTCCAATAGTCACGCCGCTTGAGCAGGAGACTGATCGTCACAAGCTTCGCCCCAGATTTTTGCGCCAAAGACTCCTCAATAACATCGCCATCCACACGCTGTGGTCCGTGCTTAGCCACCGTCCTCCGTCTCCAACCTACAAACAAGGGAAAACACCAAAGCGAGAAAAAAACAAATCGCAACAAGAAAAGGAAAGAATAGATATGGAAAAATATCTTTCCCTTTTTTTTATTTTGTTTTTGGATAATAAAACCCCTTTGAAAAACATGTAATAGGCACGCTTACACATACAAAAAAAAATAGTCACAATTTACAGAGAAACACACATCGACACAGAGAGCACAAAATTGGCATCAAAACAGTGGGCACAAATACTGTTAGAGAAATCAGAAAAAATAAAAAATTTTGATTTTCTCAGAGGTGACTTATTATTCTGTTTATTTTTTTGTTGTTTCATTTTTATTATATATATATACTTGCGCAAATATAATCTTTGTTTTGAAAAGAAAAAAAATAAAAAATGAGAGTTACCGTGTGGAACGCGAGGAAGAACGGAGGTTTTTGGGCCTCCGGCCATCGGCCACGGAGGCGCGTATGGCGTGTGGCCCCCGGAATCTGCGATCGAAACTGGCGAAGGACGAGGCCCTTTCAGAGGGTTTTCAAAGTTTTTTTAAAAAAAACCCTAAACTAAATGATTTTAAAAAAAATATTTATAAAAGAAAGTGAACGACGTTGTTTTGTCAGAGCAGGGTCCGCACGTCGACCCGCAAACCCGATCAGGATCCGCATGTTTCGTTTAAAAGGGGAAATTGCAATTTTAGTCCTTCTGTTATTTTATTAATTTTAATTTCATCCAAATCAATATTTTTTTTTTACCTCAGAAATCTGTTTAAATTTGAATTTAATCTTTTTATAATTAATTAGTATTTGATTATTTAATTAATATTATAAAATACATAATTATTTATTACTATTCATTTAAACATATTATTTTAATATCTATATGTATTAATTATTACATTTTATAATATAATACTATATTTTATCATGTATTGTTTAAAATTTATTTTGTATATTATATGTTCTTATTAATATATTATATATATGTATTTATTTAAAACTATTATTTGTTAGTTATTAATTATTTTTGTTATATGCACTAAGTTACTAAGTTGTATATATATGTATATATATATATTTTTTATATAATAATTTCTTGTTTTTTTGTTTTACATGCAATTTTTTTTATTTTTTTTATTTGTTTAAATGTTTAAATATATCGTTCATTTTTTGTTTGATTATGAAGGTTGCATTAATTGCTATTATTTTACATTGCATGTGTATTTATTTTAATGACTTAATATGATGTTTTATTTATTTATTTATGTTATATTATTCTTTTATTTATCGTTAATATAATTCATAGAATTGCAATTGATATGTATGTTACATTACTCATACCAATTTTTTATGAAAATACCTTTTTAAATTAAGATTTTTTTTAAATATTTTTTGGTGATATATGATATTTGGAGTTTACGAAAAGTAATCGTGCCCTAACTTATTGGGTTGTGATTTTTCTCGTAAAATTCAAAGTATTATGTATCCCTCCATTTTCAAAATTCAAGTTTACTAATTTCAAAATAAAAAACTTACTGTTGAGAATTCAAAACTTTGTATCCTAACTTATTAGGTGTGATGTTTTGTGTCTCAAGGTAGGAATTTTTCTAAATAGAGATGAACCTAGCTTCAAAGTTATGGGATGTTGTATCCTAACTTATTGGGTATGGTATTTTTATTACTTTGAAATAGGTAAGTCTTGTTTTTTTTTTTAAAAAGGGATCTTATTTTAAAACTTTTTTTTAATTTCAAACATTTGGACATAATTCTATCAATTAGGTACCAATTAATGGGCATTATGAGGGCGCTAACCTTTCCTCATACGTAACCGACTTCCGAACCCATTTTCTTATTTTTCGTGGACCAAAATCAAAATGTTTTAAATAAAACGTTTTACAAGGTGATCCAATCACACCTAAGTAAAAAGATATTGGTGGCGACTCCATTTTCGTTTTTTAAAGTCGATCCTCATTTTAAAACGATTTGAAAATGGTTTCGACATCTTTTTTGACTTTTCTGCTGAAAGATTTTTCTTTTTCCAGTTTATCAAGCTTGAGGCCATTGTTGCAGCTGATTTACTCTTTCCTATCATCAAAAAATTTTAAAAATAATAATAATTTACTCTTTCCTGGAAAGCCATTGCCTGTCTTAGAAAGCATGAATCCGAATGCTCGTTGCTACTTTATAATGACCACCCTTTTTATTCTACTGATCATAGCGGTTATTGTGAACTTTGATTTACATTTTTGGATAGTTCTATGCATTTTACTTCTTGTTTTAGGGGTTTTCTTTTTTCGAAGATATAGATATGGAGCCCAAAAAGTTGAGGAAGATCATCTAGACAACATGTCGGGAATGCCAACTAGATTCTCTTATGAAGAGTTGAAGAATGTCACCAAGAACTTTAGCAACAAGCTTGGTGAAGGTGGATTTGGGTTTGTTTTTCATGGAGCACTGTCTTCGGGTTCTGAAGTTGCAGTGAAGCATCTTTTTGGCATTGGTCCAGTTAACAAGTCCTTCATAGCTGAAGTTCAGACTATTGGAAGCATCCACCATTTCAATCTGGTAAGCTTGGTTGGATTTTGTGCTGAAAAATTCAATAGGCTTTTAGTTTACGAGTACATGGCTAATGGATCATTAGACCGATGGATCTTTAATAAAAACCAGGATCTTTCACTTGATTGGCAAGTTAGAAAGAAGATCATCTTAGATATAGCCAAAGACTTGCTTATCTTCATGAAGACTGCAATAGAAAGATAATTCACTTAGATATCAAACCTCAAAATATTCTTTTAGATGAGAATTTCAATGCTAAAGTCTCGGATTTTGGGTTATCTAAGCTAATTGAAAAGATCAAAGTCAAGTCGTTACAAGTATGAGGGGAACCCCAGGTTATATGGCTCCTGAATGGTTAAGCTCAATCATAACTGAAAAAGTAGATGTTTATAGCTTTGGTATTGTGGTCCTAGAAATTCTGTGTGGGCGACGAATCATTGATGAATATCAACAGGATGAAAGGCATTTACTGGAGCTATTTAGGAGAAAGCAAGAGGAAGGGCAACTCCTGGATTTAGTCGATAAGTGCAATGATGATATGCAATCAAATGTAGCTGAAGTCGTGGAGACGATAAACGTTGCTGCATGGTGCTTACAAACTGAATATGCCAACAGGCCTTCCATGTCCACGCTTGTGAAGCATTTTGAGGGCTCGGTCGATGCTGTGATTAACGTAAATGAAGATTTTCAAAATGAATTAACATCACAAGCGCCTGCAGAGAATTTTGCTTCATCAATTACGCCCTCTGTGTTATCTGGGCCAAGGTAAGGTGATGATCATAACGTGGAAGAGATGATGGAAGATAATATTCATGAAGATTGGATGCAAGCTATGTTATGGCCCCAGTTTTAACTTATCCAATATATTATTTCCATTAGCAAATTTGTAGTCAGCCTTTCTTCAATGTTACAAATTTGTAGTCAGTCTTTCTGAAATGTTACAAATATAGTTTGCGTCACGTACTTGTTTTCACTCCAACCTTTGGGTCCAAAACATCTAAGTTACTCGACTGGAAACAGAAGACTGAAGGTTAGTGGAAGATGGTCTCTTTTCCTTATTGATTACATGTGCTCTAAAAGTAAGGAAAAGTCTTCTAAGAAAATTCCTTTTTTGTTTTCATTTCAAGTCTAAAAACAATACACGTTTCTCAAAGGTCAATCTTCATTTGTTTTCAAAGTTTCTGAAAGGTCAAATTGTGGAACTACAAATTCTATCAAGCACTTATTATAGTCTTGAATATGAAGTCAAAGATGCCGATATCTTGGCAGCCTTTCGAGTAATTCCGCAACCCGGAGTTCCGCATGAGGAAGATGGGGCCGCGGTAGTTCTTTGAATCTTTTACTAGTACATGGACAATCTGTGGACCGATGTGAACCCATAGTTCCACGGTAGTTACCACATTGAGCCTGTTTCTAGAGAAGAAGATCAATATATATGTTACATAGCTTACCCTTTAGACCTTTTTGAAGAAGGTTCTGCTACTAACATGTTTAGTGTGTATTGAGTGTAAACGCCCAATTTGCCTAGGCCCGAATCAAAACAACAAAACAAAAATAAAATAAAGAGTCCAATATAAAAGCCCATATTACAACCCAAAATAACAGCCCAATTGATAAATGGCCCAAAAAAATCTACCCTAATTCCTCGCCCTACAGCCCAAAAACTAAACCGACCGAGGAACCCTAGGGTTTCTGAGTCCCCAAGGCGCCGTACCCCTCCCATGTGCGCCTCGGCGCAAGACATCGCCCAAGGATCGACTTTGCTGAGCCATTGCACCGAAAGGGCAGCCTCCTCGCCTCTTAGTTGACTTCGCCCCAAGACTGCAAAGCAACAAAACAAGACAGAAATGGCAAGAAATAGAAGAAAACGAAAAGAAAACCCACAAAGCAAGCAAGATAGCAAATCACTTGTAAATAGGCTATAAAAGCCTTGAATCAACAATGTATTTTTTTCTCTACACACAAATTAATCAAATACAAAAAGAACTTGAAATAGATTCGAGATTTCAAAAGGTGCCTCTTTTTACATTTTTTTATTTCAAATATTATAAAACTAAATAAAAGAAAAAGCTTACCTTTTCGCTCGCTTTCCGCTCATGTTAAGGGCCATGGTCGACTCGGATACCTCGAAACCCATCGGGTTTCCGACAAGGTTCCGAAAATGGGAAAAGGAGACCAAACCTTCTATTTTTCCTCTTTTTGGGGTTTCAAAGATACCCAAGTCGGGTTAGAAAAGGGCTGAAAACCCCGTCTTCGGAGCCCCTAACCGCCGTGTATGGCGAAACCTTGGCGCGGTCATGGTGAAGGACCACCGATGGTCTTCATGGCCGATTTGTGGTTGAAACCCGGAGAAAAAGAGAGCATTTCTAGAATTTTTTTTTTTTTGAAATCAGTTGCAAAAATGAAATTCTAAAAAAATATTGCTTTTATAAAACAATCTAAACGGTGCCGTTTGGACCTCCACTGTGTACCAAAACGGCATCGTATGGCCCCGACCAAGACGCGACCCGACCCGCTCCAGTGATCCGCGCGTTTTTGATAGAAGGGTTATTTGCGCAAGCAGCCCTCCGCTTTTGCGATACATTTTAATTAAGTCCTATTTCATTTTCTTTATTTTTTTAATTTCGCCACGAAGTTTCTATTTCGTTCAGCTTTAGTCCTTCGGTCATTTTAAAAGCCTAAAGCTGGAACGACGCCGTTTTGGGATGGGTCGGACCTACCCGACCCAAACCGCCTAGGATCCGCGTGTTTTGGACCGAGGGTCTTTTTGCGCCCTCGGTCCCTCCGATTTTGAGGCGATTTTCGATTGGATCCCTATTTCATTTTTTTCTTTTCTTTCGAATTGCCCCTTTTATTTTATTTTATTTTTAATTTAACCCTTGGCCCGGCAAGTTGAAACATAGTGTATAAAGACCAGGATATTTTCCCAATAGGTCTCGACAATTTCAGATCGTTGCAATTCGATCCTTGTCCGTTCTCTTTTTTATTTTTTTTGATTTGTGCCTTTTAGTTTTATTTTAATAATGATTAAGTCCCTTTTATTGTCATTTTGTTTTCATTTATTTATCCATTAATTTATTTATTTAATCCTTTGGTTATTTATTCTTCTTTTACTTTATTCATTTTGTTTGTTTACTTATTTTACTATTTGCATTGTTCATTTTATTTATTCGCTTATTTTATTTTTTATCTTCATGTATTGTTTTTTTATTTTATTTTCTTTCTTTATTTTAATTATGTTTCTATTATTATTATTACTATTATTTATCTATTTTTACTTTACTTTTATTTTATTTTATTTTATTTTTGTATTTTCACTATTATTTGTTTATTATTATTACTATTTATTATTACTGCATTATTATTATTATTACCTAATGTTTCTATTATTATTAGTACTTTATTTTACTACTATTATCATTATTATTATTTTCAAACGCTCATTTACTCATTTTTCAAAAATAATTTGCTTTCTTTGTTTTAGTATTTACCATATTTTTATTTTTATTCTTTTTATTTTTTTTGATTTATTTTATTTTTAACTTTTAATAGATGCTTCATTTTTATCCCGAACAAATTAAATAAATGCATTTTGGGATTTGGTTTCATAATTGCTTATTTAAAAACTTCTCAAAACAAGGTAATATTTAGTGTTTGGAAATTTGAAAAATCGTGCCCTAACGTGTTGGGTTTCGATTTTTCGTTTGACCAAATAACTAAATATCCCTTCGAAATTTCGTCCATGTTTTCTTAAATTAAAAACAAGGCAATATTTCATATTTAGAAATTCGATAAATCGTGCCCTAACGTGTTGGGTACCTATTTATCGTTTGACCAAATAATCAAATATCCTTTTAAAATTTCAAGGCATGAGTTTTGGGAATTATAAGATGATCTTGAATTCGAGGATTTAAATTGTCATATCCTAACGTGCTGGATATGATATTTTATTCTTTCGGAACAAGAAAATCTTAATATTCAACTCGAGTATATTCAAATGTTTTAAAAGAAATCATAACTTAAAATCTTTTAAAAAATTTCTACACTGGGACATCAATTAATCAATTTGGTACCAATTTTGGACGTTACGAGGGTGTTAATCCCTCCTCGCACATAACCGACTTCCGAACCCGTTCTTTTGAATTTCGTAGACCAAAATCAAAATTTTAATAAAATAAATCATTTTATAGGTGATCCGATCACACCTAAATAAAAATGATTGGTGGCGGCTCCCATTTTCGTTTTCATATTCAAAATATAAAGTCGATCCCGTTTTACAAAAAAAATGGTTACGACATTGAGAATATAGATTTATGCTTCAAAATAATATATAATAAATAATGAAATGTATGGCTTGAAACTAATTAATAATAACACATGAAATATGTACTATATTAAAATAAAAAATTAGATTAAATTGTAAGTAAACGAAATTTAAACATATTAATACATCAAATTAATAATACTAAATTAATACAATTATTTAACATAGTGTTGTCATCAATCCTAAGTTGTTGTCGAGTTAATTCATGACATCATCTCAATCAATAACATTATTAATATATACTATCGGTGGAGATAATAAAATGTGCATAATAAAATTAAAATGTATAAATATATTAAAATAAAATTTTGGTATTGAGTGGTAAATTATGTTAACCCAATTGGTATGGGTTCAAATCTCATCATATGTATATTTTTATTGATTTTTTTAAAATAAAAAAAAAACTAAAATAACCTTAAATAATATAATTTATTTTAAATGCGAAAGAATATTAAAATATTTTTCCCTAATTGAATTGAACTCAGTTGGTACTTGGTAGGTGACACTAACTCAATAAAAGTATAATATACAATGAAAGAAAATTCTTCTGCAGCAATTGGGGCTTCATTTTCGCTGATTGAGTCTTAACTTGATTGACATCGGCATTGTTGTCAGTGCAAGAGTATATGGGTTCAAGTGCGTTGAAGCGCATTATTCTCTTATTTAAAGGTTGGAGAGGGGTTATGGATAGTTCTAAACAGGGGTGAAGCCAGGACAATTTTTTAGGGGGCCGGATGAAATTTTAATTTTTTATATTCATATCTTTCTAATTTGTAAAGGATTAAATCAAATTTTTATAATTTTAGGGGGGGCCAAAGTGCAATTTCACCTTTACTAATTTAAAATTTTAAAAAAAAAATTAAGGGCTTAAATAGCAATTTTACTTTTTAGGGGGGTCGGGGCCCATGCCAGCCCCCCTGGCTTCGCCCCTGGTTCTAAACATTATGTCACAAAAAGCAGATATTATAAAAACTTAAAATTAATATTAAAAAAATTGGAGCTTATTTTCCTGTCACAGTAGTAATTTTTTTTTATTTTTTGTTTCTCATTTTTTATACACAATTAAAGATTTACAATATGTTTAGATGAATTTAAGTAAATATTACTAATTCAAAAGATGTAATTTAAAAGGAAAAATTTTAAAAATAAAATTACTTATATTAAAATTAGAAAAAAATATTTGGTACATTGGCAGTGGATTTTTAGACTTCATAAGCAGGGTTGGGATGATGACAAATGTCTTATAAAGTATTGTATATTAAAAAATTAAATATATAAAAAAATTAAGACACGTGGCAATTTTTTAACTCTGTTTGTGGAGTTAAAAAGTACACTGTGAGTGTTTCTATAGACGACTAAATTTTTTGGACCAATTACAAAGTGCCACATTGTAACACCCCTCACCCATCTCCGTCGTCGGATTAGGGTTACGGGATGCTACGACAATTAACAAGTCAAAAACATACAATTTCAATTCAAAATTTAATTAAAACAAACATTAATAGACAAGTACTCACTAAACATGGTATTCATATAAAAAATGGGCTTAAAGTTAGTTTTAAGATACAAAGGATTAGACTCGAGCATGAAAAAAAAGACCAAATTATAAATTTTTCAAAACTTGAACAAAGTATCGATATCTTAGAAATAGGTATCGATATTTTATACACGGTATCGATACCAAATTAAAAAATCGATACCAAATTGGAAAATTTTGGTACAAAATATTTTATCAAAACATTTTTGGAGGTATTGATATTTTAAAATTTATCGATACTTGATGAAAATACCGATACCAAATGGACATTCTGCCAAATTTTAAAATTGTTCAATTGATCTAGTATCAATACCTTGATCCAAACTATCGATGCTTTTCTCAAAATGGTCAAAAATCATAGGATTAAAAAATTCAAAACATGCTCTAAGCATATATCACTCTTAAGGTTACATTCATACACATACCTCACCTTAAACACAAGCTTATAAACCTTATAGTCTCTTATACAACAAGAATACCATTAAACATTCACTAGACTTATTCAACACACCAAACATATCAAAACATACATTTTGCCTAAGTTTAATCAATATGTCATAGGGCGCTATCACAAACAACAATTCAAACTAACATCCAATGTCATTTTTCTAACTATTTCAAGTTTGCCTAACCATGTTATACAAAATGACAAATACCACCATTTCATACCCAACAATCATTCAATTATCAAAGCATGTTCACTAACCTACTTACCATCAAAATAAACAATGTACATATCATTCCATCACATGACAAGCTTAATACCACCTTTGAATTTCCATACTAGGCTATGATCAACTACATTATTAGCCATTAGCATATAACCTTTATATAAATACCAAAACATGCCACTTGTATTGAACACTTATAAACATATACATGACACTCCTATTACATGTCATATATCCCAAAATAAACGTTTTCAAAAATCTATCGAAAAATAGCTAGATAGTGTGATCTTCAAATTGATTCGATCATCCATTTCCGTAAATAAAATCTACAAGAAAACAGGATAACGACATGAGTAAGCTTCAATAGAGCTTAGTAAGTTCATAGGTTGAAACGACAAACTTACCGTGTAAACATAGCATAAAATTTAATAACATCATTAATAAACATTTACCCTGTCAACTACAATCGTTCAATAGGTGAGTTCTACATACACGAATTGCATAATCTATTCAACCATACAAGATCATTTAATACCAAGTCACGATATAATATCGGAAGTCATGTGAACATTTATATAAATCATTATCAAGTCATTACAACTAACTACCAAATACATATCATAATCATCATGTAACTACCAAATACATATCATAATCATCATGTAACTTAACCTGTAACGCCTTGAATTTCTTAATTATGGAATGATAAATTATGTTAAATAAATTAATTTGGTTCAGTGGATGGGTATTGTGATTGTGTGTAAGGTTTTGGGTTCAAGTCTTTCCTTTGAAATTTTGTTAATTTTTGGTTCTATTCATATCCCTGATTATTTGGTTTAAATCTTATTTCTGGACAAGTTATGATAGAATAAGCTTGTTGGTTTGGTGGTAAAGTGCTTGTTTAGTTACTCTTTGATCTTATGTTTGAATCTTTATGGTGCGTAAATGGGAAATATTTTTGCATAGGCTTTTGATTGGGTATTGAAGTTTAATTTGAATTCTACGAAATCTGGTGGATAGAATCTTAGTTATTTTATTTTAATATTTTATTTTCAAAATCCCTAAATCTGCTCCTACTCCCAATCGTCCACCCTCCCTTACTTTCACGTTTCTTTTCTATTTTTTTCTTTCTTTTGTTTCTCTATTTTCCTCTACAATCTTTACTTCTTTCTTTTGTTCGTTTTCTGCCATTATATCTTCTTCTGTGTTTGTTTCAGCAATCATCTCTAATAATTTTAATTGAGGTGTAAGTCCAATTAAATTATTTTATGTTATGTTGTGTTCTTTCATTTTGTTCTTAATCAATTTAAGGGTCGTGTTAAAGATTAATTCGTGTTTTAGTAGTTTAAACGTTGTTGTGTTTTAGTTAGGCGAAGGGAGTGAAGATTGATTACCTCCAACGGAGTAAGTCACGTTTCGAGTGTTGTTCTTCAAGTGGTAAGAACTCGATTTTGGTTTTAGGGACTAAAATTTTAACGATTATATGTTATTTATGATGGAACTTTTGATGGTTAATTGGTATGATTTATGGAATGAATGTAGGTTTCGTGAGTTCCAGACGTGTGGTTGATCAATCTCGCTGTCTGGTGTGTGAAACTAACTTGAAATATCACTCGAAACTCGAGAAAATTGCGAAACATGGGCTGTTTTCAAAACTGCCTAGTGCCACACGGTTTGTGGTTGGCCGTGTGGAGCACATGTCCTGTGTTGGTAGACTGTGTGGACCACACAGGCTAGCTTTTTGGTTAGTGTGGGCCTTTTGTGCCAATTTTAAGGCCCAATTAAGGGCCGAATAAGGGGCTTGAAAATTGGGTCCGTGGGTATCATATAAACTCGGAAAAATGTAAGTTTTAGTTCATATATATACAAGGGTAAGCTTAGGAAATATGTTAAGTAAGTTTGGTTGTGTAAAAACTATATGCTATGTTATGTTCCCTAAAAAATTATATGTGTATGCATGCCGTAAGACTTATGATATATGTATGTGTGTATGATATTATGACTATGTTTAAGTCTAATGTAACACCCCAAACCCGTATCCGTCGCCGGATTAGGGTTACGGACATTACTAAACCTCACACCATATATGCACTTTTAAGAACAATTATCAAGACATACGTATACCACTTTTTTTTTATTTCATACAATCAAACATAAGATAATTCATATCATATACGTTACTAACGAGTAGGTATATTTCTCATGTCCTTACTCTATGCAATATTATCATGAACAAAATTTCAAAGAACAGCTTGTTTATCACCTAAGTTCTTGTCACATTCGGTATTGTTCCTCATGCACACTTATATAAATATTTCAATTTAAAATATGCCAAAACCGAATACCCACAAGCAATTACACATCTTATAGCTATTTAATGTATCACCTTTAGTACGCATACACATCCGGTACAACTTACTCCATCTATATCTAAACACATGCCCAAATACCGTAATTGGGAAGCAGACTATAAATCTTTAATTTAACTACTTGTTCGCTTATACAAGAAACCTTTTCCTATCATACTTACTAAAGTAATACATACCTTATAACACATATGTTTCAAACCAAATATTCTCATGCATAATATAAACCCGAAACTTTTTATCAAATCCAACCATTTTACATAGTATTATGCCACTCATTATCACTCGAACATACTTATTCAAAATTAAGCAACAATCAACCAAAATTTCATGAACTTATATATATATATATATATATATATTCATATACCAACTCAAACATGTTCAATCAATTCATAGATAGAAGTAAAGCCATTTTCGTACGGCATTATAAACATTTAATTCAAAAGATAAGCTCAAGACAATAGATTAGCCTATACATGCCATGACTTAAAGTTCGTTCCTAAAAAGGTACCAAAATAATTGATAGTGTGCTTGACTTTGACAAGGATCCTCGAGCTTGAGCTTCAACTTCAAGAGAAATCTATAAAATAATAAAATTAACATCCCAAGTAAGCTAATATAGCTTAGTAAGTTTCAAGCAATTAACTCACATATAAACTTTATCACGTCAAAATAATTTATTTAATTTACTTTCCCATTTCCGAATAGTCAATCATTCAAGAATTAAATTGCCTCACTACATTATATGCATGTGCAAATATATATATTCTTATACCACATTTTCGATCAATAAAATGAACAGCATACACTTTCCTTACTTGCTATAATCTTTATTCTACAATTTAATCCGTCTTTAATCGTAACATGTCATAAATAGTACATACTTTAGTTTACTTATCCGTTCAACTTACCGATCATGCTTATCATGTAATAATACACCCGTACAATTCCAATACGTAGTGTCTTTAATAATAGAAATCTTTTATCAAACCTCGTACTTACACACTTGTTAATAAGGCTTAGTAACGTATTGCTCACATAGAGCCGTTACTTTAATACTTCTCGTAACGTATCGCTCACATAGAGCCGTTACTTTAATACTTCTCATAACGTATCGCTCACATAGAGCCATTACTTTAATACTTCTCGTAACGTATCGCTCACATAGAGCCGTTACTTTAATACTTCTTGTAACGTATTGCTCACATAGAGCCGTTACTTTAATACTTCTCGTAACGTATCGCTCACATAGAGCCGTTACTTTAATACTTCTCGTAACGTATCGCTCACATAGAGCCGTTACTTTAATACTCCTCGTAACGTATCGCTCACATAGAGCCGTTACTTTAACACCTCGCACCCTTAGTGTTTATTAACCGAATTCACGCATACATAGTACCATGTTCCATTTCAATTTACCACCTCATTCTCATAAACATAAATCATCAGATCTAAACTAAGATACAAAATACATCCTAACTATACATGATTGATATCACCTATCTCACCCATGAGGTCATACCATATTCGGCTTTAGGAAATAATTCTATACTCTCATAAATCTCAATACCATAATCATACATTATAAGCATATACTCAATCCCCACTTAATCAAGCATCATTTATTCGAAGCCAATAGAAACCTAAAGCTCGTATTCGGCAACCACAAGAATATATATATATTCATGTTACCAATTCACATTCAGTCACATACAAATAAATATAATTATCATTACTTAACAATTGTAATTCATATAATAAATTACAATTTAACCAAATTGCTTAAAACTTACTTTGATAGTTGTCAAATTAGGCTTCCCTTGCTACTCGCTTAATTTTGTTTTCCCCGATCCAAAGTCTTTTCCTTTTGTACTTGATCTAAATAAATTAAATCAAGATCACTTAAAAACATTTCCAATCAATTTGATCCATAAATATACCAATTTTCATTTTTACAAATTTTCCCCTAACTTTACAATAATTGCAATTTAGTCCCCTAATCATAAAACACATAATACATGGAATTTGGATTAATTCCTTAAGGGCCGAATCTTCTACATCTAGATACAAATCTATACAAACTATTTGTTTTACATTTTAGACCCTTAACTAATTTATTTTCCTAATTCGAGCCATCTTACTCCTTTTCATCTAAATTCACTACTCAAAACTTGTTAATCTCAAACACATATTTAGTATCTACTCATCAAGCATAACCATTCAAAGTTTATTCATCATGACCGAATCTATGACTTGTTTAAAACTCAAAAATTTAACATGGTTTCATTAATACTCATGGAAATGAACTCAACAATGCAAAAACTTTCAAAAATCAAAATCAAATGCTAACCTTATTGTAGCATGCAAGAACCGAAAATGGAGACTCAAGCTTCTCTTTTTTTTTTATTTTTTTTTTCGTGAAGAAGAAGATGGATAGAAAAATAATAATAAAATTTTCTTTTCTAATTTACTAACATCCATGAATAAATTATTACCCCACTAACTTAATTTAATAATATAATAAGCAAACATTAGTGCTTTTCATCATGCTTGCCATCCACTATACTCATTTTAGGGCAATTTGACATGCAAGCCCTTCCTTTCAACAATACTACAATTAAACCCTTCAAGTTTATGAATGCTACTTTTACTACTTCATCAATTTGATCCTTTCTTTCTTAATTCAATCATATCAACAAACACATTCACACAATTCAGCACACATAGCACATCAAATATATAATTATTAAGAGATTTCAGACTCGGATTCGGGGTTTCGAAACCACCATTCCGGTTAGGGTCGAATTTGGGCTGTTACATCTAACTTTTGGGGGTGGGATGTGTCATCATAGAGGAAGTGCTATATGACAGTTTTTATTGCAACTACGACCGCTAGACCGCAAGATTTCGGTCTGGCAACTAAGTTACATATTTATGAGTGGCATACCACCACATATTGGTGTGATTGGTTGGAGGGACTCTTGTAGTCCTAATTGGTGTGATTGGTTAGATGGAGATGGTGTGTAGCGGATGGGGTAGGATATAATATGATATGTTATGATACGTTATGAGATATGATATGATAAGATACGAAATGCGCTACGACATGATATAATAAGATATGATGTAAGATAAGCTCCATTATGAAATCTGTTATGCTATGATACATTCTGATACATGTATATATTTACCACGATACGTGGGCCAAATCACACACTAGGCATTAAGCTCACGCGTTTGTTTTGTTTTGTTTTGTTTAGGGTTTATGTAATTAAGAAAAAAGGTTAAGAAAGAAAAATTAATTTATCATAGTATTCTTTTTCGTCATATCCAACGACCAACTCCAATTCCATATCAAATAAAACCCATGAAAATCATATCATCTTAAATATTCTAAAATCATTGTTTATGCAATATTAGGATTTTTTTACTTTTTTTTTTGACAAAATGCAATATTAGGGATTTGATATGTATAATACGAGGATGAAAAAGTTTTGCGATTCTTTCATTGAATATGAAAACCAAACGAAATATTATTAAAATACAATATTATATAGCTGTGATATAATATCTAATATAATTTTATATAAGAAAATTTTATTAAATTAACTATCCTAAGCTAGTTAATAATATTTATTCTTGGTTTCCTCGTTATATGTTCAACTGGTGCCACTCCCTAAAATGAATGGATGGTTCAAAGTTTGGGTTTGGCTTCCGGCCCATTAATAAAATTGGGTTTGGTTTCCAGCCCATGACTTCAGTTCAGTACAATGAAAGAAGTGGCTGTCAGGAAAATAGACTCCTTTGCTGGTAGCCACTAGCCGAGAAAGGATTATATGAAACGGTGATGCCACGTCATCTATATCTATTTCTAATAGTTTTATGCCACATCAGTATTCTTATCCTGAATTTCAGGATTTTAATTTGGATTTGATTTTTTTCAGGATGAAAATGCTGAAATTCAGGATGAAAATACTGATGTGGCATAAATCTATTGGAAAAAGGATACAGATGACGTGGCGTCACTGTTTCATACAATCCTTTCCCGCCACTAGCCAGTCCTCCTATTTCATGTTGAGTTGGCACGGTCAATGATTTCCAAAAACAGTTTTTTGGTCATTTCCTAAAACATAGGACTACTACAGTACTACTCTTTTTGACTTTTCTGCTCTTTCTTGGTGATTTCATATGATAGCACTGCAGTTTATAAAGCTTGACGCCATTGTTGCACCTAATTCTCTCAAAAATTACTCTTTCCTGCAAAGCCATTTCCCGTCTTAGTGAGAATGAATAAGAATGCCCGTTGCTACTTTGTAATGAGCACGCTTTTTACTCTACTCATCATAGCTGTTATTGTGAATATTGATTTACTTTTTTGGATAGTTCTATGCGCTTTCCTTCTTGTTGTAGCCATTTTCTTTTTTCGAAGATTTAAAAATGGGTTCCAGCAAGTTGAGGAAGATAATTATCTCGACAACATGCTGAAAATGCCAACTAGATTCTCTTATGAAGACATGAAGAACATCACCAAGAATTTTAGCAACAAGCTTGGTGAAGGTGGATTCGGGTCTGCTTGTCAAGGAACATTGCCTACGGGTTCTGAAGTTGCAGTGAAGCATCTTTTTTACATCGGTCCAATTAATAAGTCCTTCATTTCGGAAGTTCAGACGATTGGAAACCTCAACCATTTCAATTTGGTAAGTTTGGTTGGATTTTGTGCTGAAAAATTCAATAGGTTTATAGTTTATGAGTTCATGGTTAATGGGTCGCTAGATCAATGGATCTTCAAAACCAACCAACAACCTGCACTTGGTTGGCAAGTTAGAAAGAAGATCATTTTAGATATAGCCAAAGGACTTGCTTATCTTCACGAAGATTGCAACCAAAAGATAATTCATTAGACATTAAACCTCAAAATATCCTTTTAGATGTTAATTTCAATGCCAAAATTTCAGATTTTGGATTATCTAAGCTAATTGAAAGAGACCAAAGTCAAGTCATTACACGTATGAGGGGAACCCCGGGTTATATGGCTCCCGAATGGCTAAGTTCAGTCATAACTGAGAAAGCAGATGTCTATAGCTTCGGTATTGTGGTCTTAGAAATTCTTTGCGGGCGACAAAACATCGACGAGTCTCAACTAGATGAAAATAGGCATTTACTGGAACTTTTTAGGAGAAAGCAAGAGGAGGGGAAACTCTTGGATTTAGTCGATGAGTGCAACGGTGATATGCATTCCAATGCAACCGAAGTCATGGAGATGATGAAGGTTGTTGCATCGTGCTTGCAAACTGAACATGCCAACAGGCCTTCCATGTCCTCACTTGTGAAGCTTTTTGAAGGTTCAGTTGATGTTGTAATTAACATGGACACAGATTCTCAAAATGAATTAACATTAGAAGTGGAAGTGGAGAGTTTAGCTTCAACAGTTGCAGACTCTGTGCTTTCTGGACCAAGGTGATGATGTAGACACAAAGGAGATGTTGGAAGATTGCATGCAAACTGGGGTATGGTCCCACTTTTAATTTATCCAATATATTACTTTTATTACCAAAGTCACGTACTTGTCTTAATCCTTAATCTGTGGGTCCAATTAAGTGTAAGTTAGTCAACAGGAAGACTCAAAGGTAGTTGAAACATCGTCTCTTATCCTTGTTGAAATATATGACCTTTTTGGTTATTATTGCTTTATGGGTGTGTTTGAGTAATAATATATAATATTGTACTTTTTTTTAAATTCGCATTTTAGAATAAAATAAGTTCATTATTTATAATTTTATATTTTCAAATAATCTCAAGATGTTGAAATATATAATGCAATCTTAATATCATTTGTGCCTTAGATTATTTTAGATTACAAGCAAATTTTGAAATTGTAGACTATTTTTAACTTTTGTTTTTTATAATTTTAATCAGTTTTGTATTTTTTTTCTCAAATAAAATTTAAATTTAATTAAAAATAAAATCTCTCTTATACTTAAAAAGGAAACAATACCATATTTTAAAATTAAAATTATTATATATACTTTAAAAAGATTTATTTATTACAATTATAATTATGGTTGACAATGTAATCATGTTTCATCAATTATATTATAAATTTCGGCTTATAAATTTATTTCAACATCGTATATTAATTTATTCATATATAAATTGCAATAAAAAATAAAAAAATATCATAATTTATCATGATTTTATGAGAATTAAGAATAAAAAGTTATAAGAATTAAACTTGTTAAAAATAAATTCTATAATAAATATAATTTGGTGAAATATACTTATAATTAATCTCACATTTTATCAATCAAATATCAAAATCTTACATTTTAACCAAATAATGTATTCTCACAGTTCCCAATCTTATTATTAAAAATATCTATTTTTCTTTAACCAAAAGCAGCCTATATTATATGGTTTAATTCGAGAGGTAAAAAGGCGCTCACGTGAATTCTGCCCCCAGCGTCGAAATATGGTTATCAGCCATTTTCAGATCCAAACCCTGAATTGAAGCACTACATTTTTTAAGTGGGTTAAGGTATAACCTTAGTCCCTGTACTTTAGTAAAATTGAAATTTAACCCCTATACTTAAAATGTTAGGAATTAAATTCTTCAACTATTATGATTTAAAATTTTCAGTCTAATTACTAAAATAGTAAGTTATTTTTTTCTCAAAATTTTTCAATTTGGTGTATTGATCAAATTGCCCTCATGTGACGTATCAAATGATTGACAAAAAATATATATTAAGTTGATAAATTTTAACCGAAACTACCAATAAGATGATGATTACGATTCTTAAATTGAAAAAATAAAAGAATTTAATTTTTAAAATTTAAAGTATAGTAATTAAATTCAATTTTTATAGAAGTATAAGAATTAATAGCATATTTTAACCTTTTTTTTTGTGTGTTACTCTGCCAAAAGTTTTGAAAAAAAAAAGTGATTAACTCAGAAACAAAGGTTTATTACTTCATTCATGTTCTTTTTATTTTTTAAAATGATGACTTGAAAATCAAAAAATATTTTAACCAAAAAATAAAATTTAAACCCCTTAATTTTAATTAAACCTTAAATTTTAAACTTTAAATCATAAATTTTAAATCTCAAATTTTAAATCCTAAATCTTAATTAAATCCAAAAAACTAACCTTAAATACTAAATTTTAAATTATAAATCCTACCCTTAGAAATTGATTTATAATTTATTTTGTATTTACGAACTGCGTTAGTCGTTTATAATATTGATACATAATAGTCAGGAGCGAAGTTAAAAAATTTTTAGGAGACGAAGTTAAATTATATATTTTTACGATAATAAAAATGTAATTTCATCCTTTTAATAGTCTATATCTTTATAATTTTTAAAGGATTAAATCAACATTTTATCATTTTTGGGGGGTAAAGTGCAATTTTACTATAACTAATTTAAAATTTTATAAATTATAAATGGCCTAAATGAGAAATTTTCCATTTTAGAGGGGTCAAAGGCCCCTGCCAACCCCCTAATTTCGCCACTGGTAATAGTATTTTATTATCTAGAAAAACCTAATTAATTATAATTATTAATGAATAGAAGTGTTGTAAAGATGTAACTTTTGTACGTAAAGTTGTCATATAAAGACATAACTTTATATAAAGTTACTTATAAAACAACACAACCCTATAAAAGGGTATCTTATTAAAAGATGCATTTATATGAAAGGGTATCTCACGAAAATATATATCAATTAAATTTCTATATAAAAAAAACTTTTCCTTTAGTCATTTTTGTTATCATGCTTAGAGTGTTGAGGATTTAGTTATATCTTAAAGGCATTTTAAAGCGCTAAAGAAAGTGTTATATACGCTTCAAAGCCATTATATTTTAATAACTTTATTTTTATTTTTCTTGTTTCAATTTTATTTCCTTGTAACAGTGACGTTAATTAAGGTAAAAATTAAGAATTAAGGTAATATAATAGAATAATATAATATCACAAAGTTCAGTTTAATCCCTTTATTATTAAAAGGAACATTTTAGTTCTTAAATGTTTGAAAAGTTGATATTTTAATACTTATACGTAAATTTTACTATTAATAGAATGACATGGTTTAATAATGATTAATGTGGCATTAACTAAATATTAAATTAATTTAAAAAGTTAAATAAAAATTTTGAAAAATGAGTAAAGGTAAGAAATTGATGTTCCTGTTATCCTAAATTATTATTTTTACTTGTTGTGTTTAAATATTTTATTTTTACTTTTCTTTCTTTAGGTTTTTTTTCTCCTAAATACTATTAAACCTACTTCAAAGCCCATATGAATTAGGGCAAACTCGTTAATTCAGTATACTAGTTTGGTTTGATGAATGGGCTAAAGCAGAAAATTAGGATAGCTATGACTAAATGTTCTATGTTTGATATTTATGCTGAAAATGCCAAAATTTTAATACAAGACGTTGATCCTTGTGGTTGATAAGAAGCTTAGGCTCCCTTAGGTTTTAAGAAATAGAAGCATTTTCATTTTCGGTTTATTGAGAAATGAGGAGAATAAAAAATATTAAAAAAAAGGTGTTTGACAGAAAATTTTAAAAAAATGAAAAATGAGAATAAAAATATGTAAAAAAAAAAGTTTTGGAAAATTTATTTTCATTGCTTTTACTAAAAATGATTTGTAAAATTGAAAAAGTCAAAAATAAAATTCATACGACAGTGATGAAAGCCTTTGAAGGTTGAATGGTGGTGTTGGAATCTAGTTCCCTTAGTTTAGTTATTCCGTTTTTGTACTAATAATTTTCCAAACTGAATGGTTTAATAAAATTCCATCATTCACATTAATATTGTTCGTATTTGTCCTCAATAGTTTTTGCACGCAAAGTAAAATGTATAAGCAAATATTGGCTCACTGATTACCTAACGCTTAACAAATAATAGGTTGCATTATGTGGTCGGATTATAATGCAAGAAGACAACTTATATTAATAGGTAACCTAATTAGTCTATAATCTGATGAATCAAAATTAAGCAATTGATTCAAGTACTATTATGTCGTCTATCAATTCTAATTGGTGAGATACCTTATCCTAAGAATCGGAGCGAATGACTCCCATAAGATAAAAACATATATGTGATTATTTTGATTGACAATGCATCGGACAAGACCCAAGTTGAATTTATCCTAGATCCATTTATGGATTTATTCGCTTGTAATGTTCATAATGTGCCTTACCTTAATCGTGAGTAAGTAATTGATTATGTGTGTGTGACTCATATACTTTGATGTATTGAAAGCCTGAGTTCAATTACTAATAGTGTCAAAAGCTGGTACGTTGGGTATACGACTTTTGCATCGAATGACTTCGTTTACAATAGTGGAATTCATAGCTCATAAAGGATAAATGATATCCTCTTATTGACATTACATGGTTGATAAAGATAACGTGACCACAATTCATTTGTCTAGGATGAATGATTTAATTACCATATATTAGTAATTGACTTTTTCATGAAAAAAGATGTAATGCTTACGACGAAATAAAATAAGATCATATTGGGCAAACAAATTTAACCCAAAGAGATTAAGGATATCTACAATGAATGTGCTTTCTCGTTATGAAGAAGAGATGATTTAGAGATTAAATTAATTTTTCGAATTACTATTTAATTGATTGTTATATCAAAATATTTGAAAATAAAAGCTAACATGATAATTCATAGAAATATACAAATATCATTCATTATCTCCATGTTGATATTTTCTTAATGGTTTTACATGTATGAGTTGTTAGGATCTAGTGCCCTTAGTTTAGTGATATTGTTATATGTACTTGTAATTTTTCGAACAAATTTTAATAAAATTCCATCATTCACATTAATATATTTTGAATAATGCCCTCAACGATTTTTGCACGTAAAGCAAAATTTAAGCAAATGTTGGCTCACTGATTATCTAACATTTAATTAATATTAAGTTGCATTATGTAGTTGAATCATGTGGAAAGACAACTTATATTAGTAGATAATCTAAATGGTCCATGGTCTAATCAAAATTGAGCAAGTCAATTAAAAGATTATTATGTCGTCTATCAAGTTTTATTAGGGAGATACATTATCTTAGATATAGAAATAGATGACTCTTAGAAGATAAACACATAAATGTGGCTATCTAGACTGACAATAAATTAGACAATACCTAAGTAGAATAAATCCTAAATCCGTTTATGGATTTATTAACTTGTGACGTTCATAGCGTGGCTTACCTTAATCCTGAGTATGTAACAAACCATGTGTGGGTGACTCATATATTTTGATGTATTAAAATCTTGATTTCAATTGGTAATAGAGCAGAAAGCTGGAATGTTGGCTATGTGACTTCTACATGGCATAACATCACCTACAATAGTGAAACTCATTGCTCGATAAAGGGTATATGGTATCCTTTCATCGGTCTTACATAATTGATAGAAAAGTAACGTGGCCATGAGTCATTTGTCTAGGACGAATGATTTAATTACTACTTATTAATAATTGACTTTTTCATGAAGGAATATGTAATGGTTACCATGAGATAAAATAGGATCGTATTGGGTGAACGAATTTAACCCAAAGAGATTCAGGATATTCTGTGAGGGTAACACGTATATGACAAGACCATTAGATGAGCAATTGATTAGTTTGTTTCATAACAACATATAATAAGGGAAAGTTCGGTCATGGTACTTTAATGGAATGATTCTATGACTAAATAATGTTGTAATTAATAGACGAAGAGATGGAACTTAATTATAAATTATTTAAGCCCTAATTATATATGTCAATTTGGTCCCTCCGCTAGCTTGGTACAATTCTGAATGGTTTGCAATTGAAATGATATGATGAATGAATGAAAACAAAAAATTACAGAAATAGATCGCATGTATCACTATCTACAATGAATGCGTTTTCTCACTATACTCAAGAGATGAATTAGAGATTAAATAAAATTTTTTGATTTATTATTTAATTGATTGTAATTAAATAATTAGAGTTCAAAGTGAAAATTAAATTAATTAATTCTCATAATTTCAGTGAACAAGATAATTAAATTCATTTACCCATAGATTCTAGTATGGTAAAGTCTACGTATCTTTAATAAAATTAGAATTGGGTTGAGGAAATAATTCAATTAGGAAATAAATTAAATTTATTTTAAATAAATAAATAATTAATATTTTGGAGAATATAAAAATAGTTATTGTAACGACCCGATAGTCACGGGTACTGGAAAGTGTATTTTTGGGTCTCTGTTTTTGTAAAATGGACTCGTAAAAGTTAGTTGTGTAGTAAATTAGGTTCTGGTTAGGTGAATTAGCTTGAATTAAGAGTAATTAGGTATAAGGACTAAATTGCATAAAGGGTGAAAGTTTAATTATAGATTAGAGAAAAAGTGAAGAGACTAAATAAGCAATTAAGCCTTAATCAACAAGTGTATGGTGATTATGTGTACATGTGTAAAAATAAAATACATATGTATATATAATAATAAAATATGAAATACTTAATACTTAAGTATAAATATATATATATTATATTATATTATTGTAATAATAATTAATAAATAAATAAATAAAATAAAAGAAAGAAAAAGAATTGAAAGAGCAAAGCAAAAACGAAACAGAGAAGGAAAGAAAGAAAAAGGAAAGAATTTAGTCCATTTTCTTATAATTTTTTATATTTTTAGAATCCTAGTATTAAATACTGTAAGAGCCCATTTATGCCCGGGCCCGATTAACAGAATAAGACCAAAAAGAAAAGGGCAAACAGAATTAAAAAATCTAAAAATTAATTACAGTAGCCCAATACAAAACCCAACAAATCAGACCTGAGCCCAAATTTTAACCCAAATAACAAGGCCCGAATGGCCCAAGTTTCTAATAATTCCAGAAACCCTAGAACCTTCTGACGCCTCTCCCATGAGCAGCTCCCACACGCCACAGCAACCACGTCACTCAGGCCACCCCACGCCCGACGGTTTCACCTGCAAACAAGGGAAACAAACAGCAAAGGCCAACAAGAAATAACAGAAAATAGAAAAAATGCATAGAAGATTCTTGTATTTTCTTTTTTTCTTTCGGCTATAAAAGAAGCCAGAGATTTGTACTGATGGTTTTTTACGAAATAGTCAAAAAAGAACAACAACCAAATCTGATAAAGTTGATTACATTTTTTTCCAGATCTATTTTCTTTCTATTTAGCCATATACATATATATACAAAAAGAAAACAAAGGGAAAGGGACTGATACCTGAATCATTTCGTGGCTCTATTGACGGAGATTCCCTCTCTGTTGTCAGAATCGAGTCACAAAAGGGTTTTTTTCATTTGTAAATTTGTTTTTTAAGTTTTTTTTAGCAGAAAAGAACGAAAAATGGCCTAAAACCTAGGTTTTATATAGCTCCGGCCACCGCCTACGGCGGAGCTGCAACGGAGCCTCAGCGGAGCCACGACGAAGGCTGGCCAGAGGTCCAATCGGAGCTGGGATTAGCTATCGGGCAAATTCAGAGAAAACATAAGTTTTTTTTTTAGAAAAGGGGTTTCAAATGAATTTTTTTTGGCGTTTAGTAACTTAAATAATACTCCAATACGGCGCCGTTTAAGAATTTATCTTCAAGGCATAAAACGACGCTGTTTTGCCCCTCCAGACCCACGTGTTGACCCGACCCAGGGAAGGATCCGCGTGTTTTTGCACCTTTTGGGCTATTTACGACTTTGGTCCTTCCGTTTTTTTATTTCTTTACAATTAAGTTTTCTTTTATTTTAATTTCGCCCTTAATTTTTATTCTATTTTTAATTTAGTTCTGCGCAAAACGCTGCGTTTTGGAGGGCGGGGATATTTTCCCTTTTAGCCTTTCCTTGTTATTCGTGCGTTCAATAAGGTTCCTTTTTATTTATTTTCAGATTTGCCCCAAATTTTTATTTTAAGTTTAATTTAGTCCTTTTTTTTGTTTTTCTTTTATTATTTTTGCTATTATTGTTATTATTTTTAATAGTATTATTATTATTGTATTTATTATTATTATTACTTTTCTTATTATTAATATTATTATTATCACTATTTTAGTATTACTATTATTATTATCTTGTTATTTCCACTATTAATTTTATTATTATCAACATTATTATTATCATTATTTGTTATATTACTAGTATTATTATTTCTATTTTTACTACTTTTATTTTTTTATTTATCACTATTAATTTTAATATTATTACTATTATTTTATTATTACTAATACTACTTTTATTTTTACTATTACTTTTATTATTGTTTTCATTACTATTATTATTATTATTATGATTATTGTTATTACCTTTATTTAGTTTTTTTACTATTATTATTTGTTTATTAACATATTCTCATTATAATTCATTTGGATCATTGTACTTTTTGTTATTATTATTATACTATTTTCAAACTATTGTATATAGTATTTATTTATTTATTAATTTACTATTAGCTTCTATGTTTGTAATTGTTTTCTTTTATTTGTTTATTTTGCTTTTATTTTATTGTACTTTATTTTCACCTTTGTTATTGTTATTTATATTTTTATCATCATTATGTTGTTATACAAATTAGTATTGTAATTCATTTTACATCTTATCGTAAAATCATATCATATTTTATCTAATTTTTGAAATAAGCAATTACTTCGTGTTCTAAGATTCGAAAGAAATCGTGCCCTAACTTACTGGGTTCCGATTTTTCTCATCAAGTCTAAAGAACTAATTATTATTTTTAAATCAAAACTTATAAGTTAAATAAAATACTCATTATCGGGGATTCGAAAGTGTTGTGTCCTAACTCACTGAATGTGGCATTTCGTTATCTCGAGGTGAAGATTTCTAAAAAATAAAGGCAATATTTTTTATTTGGAATCTTGAGAAATTGTGCCCTAACTTACTGGGTTCCGATTTTTCATTTGACCTAAATAACCGAATATCCTTCTTAAATTTAAATGTGCTAGTTTTAAAAGTCATAAGACAAGCCTAATTTTGAGGATTCGAAATGTCGTATCCTAACTCACTGGACATGACATTTTACTTCTTTGAAATAAGCGAGTCTCAACATCCAATTCAATATATTCAAGTTTTTTTTAAACAAAGAGGATCGTATTTTAAAATCTTTTCAAAATTTCGACATTAAGACATTAATCAATCAATTCAGTATCAATTTTGGGCGTTACGAGGGTGCTAATCCTTCCTCGTACGTAACCGACTCCCAAACCTGTTTTCTCAAATTTCGTAGGCCAAAATCATCGTTTTAATAAATCAAAATGTTTTATTAAAATAATCAATCTTAAGGTGATCCGATCACACCTCAAAAAAAGATTGGTGGCGACTCCATTACTATTTTTAAAGTCGACCCTGTTTAAAAAAATGGTTTCGACAGCTTGGCGACTCCACTGGGGGCATGAGAGAGTCGAGCCGTAAAATTAATTGTTTTCTGTCTTGTTGTCGAAAAGTGAAAATCTGATTTGAAAAATTACGATCCTGTTGTCGTGTTTGTTTGTATTGTTATGATTACTGTGGTTTGAGTCTTGCATCATATTGCATAAGGACCATTTTGGTCTTACCCTTCTAAGTGGGAGTGAGAATCTACTCTTTCGTGAGGTTTTCACCTCCGTGCAAGATAGTGGATCGCTTTCGGGATACATCCGTACCTATGTTTTCGTGAGATTTTCATCTCCGTGAAGCCATAGGGAAATGTATTCCCCTAAACTGAACCCGGTCCGTATGAGCCTATAATGGGTGAGGATCGAGGAATCTGCTGGTTCGGGTACCTCAACTTTAGAACTCAAACCGCATGTAAAAGACCCTAAGAGCCCAACCTAGATAGTGCCGCGATAAACCATAGTGGTCATCCGAATAAGTGCTCTACTTGTTTTTTTCTTGCTTACTTTTACTTTGTACTAATGTGTTTTGTTTTGTTATGATTGCATTACATTTCATATTTAAAAGAGTGTCGATGCATGTTCAATTACTAAATTAGAGAACTTGTCATGGAGAATGAATTTCTTGATAAAACGGAAGACAATACGGTTGTCCGTATATTTGTAATATGTTTCATGTAAAGAATTTTGCCCTCTAGTAAAGTTTTCTAAAGGAAATTGAGTCAGAATCGACACCTCTTTGCATTCGTTTCATGCATTCACATAACATTACATCACGTACATTAGATTTTATGAGAAGACCCTGATTGGTTGAAATTATTTGAGCATTAACCTGGACACCAACAAAACCAAACATCTTTACGGTACCCGAACCAAGACGAAAGATATGGATCAGAGATTAGAAAGACTGGAACAACTCCAAATAGAGATACAAGATAAACTTCAACTGCAAATGCAGGAGCAGCTGGTTAAGATCCAGCAGGATATGATGGATAGAATGATGGAATCACAGAAAAATATGATGACTCAATTGACTCAATTATTGGCGAGAAGAATAGACAAAGGAAAGACCCCCATGGTTAACACTGGTGAAGATAATGAGGAACCCCTATATCCTCCGGGTTTTACCCCGACACATCCTGAGGTGTATCCTCGAAGAGCATCTGTCACAATTAAACCTCAACAATTTTAGGAGGGTGCTTCGATGCTGATGAATTTCCAAGCGGGATCAGGCTTTAACCCGGGGAATAACCCAACCAACTCCGTAGTCCCTGATTTGGATGATGCAACAGAAATAGAGAAAGCAAAAACGGAACTGCCAAAACAACTTGAAGACAGGTGCAGGTGGTTAGAAGAAAAATTTAGAGCAATGGAAATTGTTGATTACAATTGTAGAATTGATGCCAAGGACCTGAGTTTGGTCCCATATTTGGTGCTCCCTCCAAATTTTAAAACTCCGGAGTTCGAAAAATATAATGGGACAAGTTGTCCTGAAGCTCACATAACCATGTTCTATCGAAAGATGACAGGATACGTCAATAATGATCAACTACTGATCCACTGCTTCCAGGATAGTCTAATCGGGTCAGCAGCCAAATGGTACAATCAGTTAAGTCGTGCCCAAGTCAACTCATGGAAAGACTTAGCACAAGCTTTTATGAAGCAGTACAGTCATGTAACGGACATGACACCCGATAGGATTACATTACAAAATATGGAGAAGAAGCAGAACGAAAGCTTCAGATAATACGCCCAAAGATGGAGGGAAGTTGCCATACAAGTCCAGCCACCTCTTCTGGAGAAAGAAACTACCATGCTTTTTATCAACACCTTGAAATCCTCATTTATCAATCATATGTTGGGGAGCGCCACGAAGAGTTTCTCAGACATAGTGATGTCTGGTGAAATGATCGAAAACGCTGTGAGAAGCGGTAAAATAGATTTTAGGGAAAGCGCCAAAAGATTAGCCCCGATAAAGAAAGAAAATGAAGTAAACAATGTGGGAGCATACAACAAAGGTTAATCAAAGAAAATTACCGTTGGCCCACCAAGGACGACAACCGCTAGCCTTCAGACTCCTCCAAAGCAGGAATCTAGTTAAAGGACGAATACAGAAAAGCTTCAGTTCACTCCTATCCCAATGACGTACCGAGAGCTATATCAGAGCCTGTTTGACGCACACGTGGTGTCCCTTTTCTACCTAACACCATTGCAGCCCCCATACCCCAAATGGTACGATGCAAATGCTCAATGCGACTACCATGCAAGAATTTCGGGGCATTCAATAGAAAATTGCACTGCCTTTAAGAAAGTCGTTGAAAGATTTATTAAAATTGGCATTGTAAAATTTGACGATGCACCAAGTGCCGAAAATCCGCTACCCAATCACACTGATGGTGGAGTAAATGCAATTGATGGAAAGACAGGGAGAAAAATCAAGACCAATATTGCAGAAGTAAAAACTCCTTTGAGATGGGTTTAGAAAGAGATGGTAAAAAGGGGGCTGAGCATGTCAGATCCCGAAAGAAGTTGTGAAAACTTAAGGAACTACTGTGAGTTCCATCATGAAGAGGGGCACGAGATCCAAGAATATGCAGAATTTAGAGTCTTGGTACAAAGTCTGATGGACAGTAAAGAGATCGAGTTCTGTGAAGGAGTTAAAGAAAGTGTCAAGAAAATGCTGAAAAATGTTCACATCAATGCCATACATGAAGAAATCACTGAAAGGGGGACCTTGCCAGATATCCGCCCTTATGAACCTGGGAGTGTTCTGAATAATTGGACTGCAGAAGAAATTCCTGTAGTTTTTAGAGCTTACTCAGAGTAATGTTCCGAACACACTCGTTGCTTTAAGCCTAGAAGCAATAAGCATTCCATTGTGAAATAGGCTTATGTCTAAACATCATTATGAAATACATACTTGATATCATTTTGAATAAATATCTTCTCGTTCTTTTAGATTCTTTCATTATTTTTTTCTTGGACCTTTAATCTGAATCATTCTTTCATTTCATTCATAAGCATACCGTACAAATAGTTATTCTCTAATTAATTCGTTCTTTGTATATTCTTTTGTACCTACAACAGGTTCCCCGGATATCAATGACATGAGTAACGCTGCTACGGATTTAGAATCCCTTTTTGAGCAAGACATCTGTTTATAGGGATCCCAAGACTTTGAAGATGACATAGACTGTGGCTTATCTCCGGACTTGTTAAGAATGGTAAAATAAGAGGAAAAGTAAATTCTACCTCATGAAGAAACAGTGGAGATTGTGACCTTGGAAGAGGGAAAGGTAGTGAAAATTAGAACGTGCATAACTTAAGAAACGAAACGAGACCTCGTAAAGTTACTTCAAGAATTCAAAGATATCTTCGCGTGGTCATACCAAGATATGCCAGGGTTAAGCACTGACATCGTTGTACATCGTCTCCCTATAAAAGAGGATTGCAAGCCGGTTAAACAGAAGCTCCGGAGAATGAGGCCTGACATTGTCCTGAAAATAAAAGAGGAAGTTAAAAAGTAGTTTGATGCCGGATTCCTGCAGGAAGTCAAATACTCAGAATGGGTAGCCAACATTGTGCCTGTCCCTAAGAAAGATGGGAAGGTACGAATGTGTGTAGATTATAGAGACTTGAATAAGGCTAGCCCGAAAGACAATTTCCCCTTGCCTCACATTAACACTTTAGTAGACAATACGGTAGGTTTTTCGTTGTTTTCCTTCATGGATGGCTTTTCTGGATACAATCAGATAAAATTGCATCCCGAAGACATGGAAAAGACCACCTTCATAACCTTGTGGGGTACATTTTGTTATAAGGTGATGCCATTCGGGTTGAAGAATGCATGAGCGACATATCAAAGGGCCATGGTGACCTTGTTCCATGATATGATGCACAAAGAGATCGAAGTTTACGTCGATGATATGATTGCAAAGTCCCGAACAGAAGTTGAACACATCCAAGTTTTGAGAAAGTTGTTCTTGAGACTAAGGAAATTCCAATTAAAGCTCAATCCTACAAAATACACTTTTGGAGCTAGATCGGGAAAATTGTTAGGCTTCATAGTCAGTGAGAAGGGAATCGAGATTGACTCAGACAAAGTCTGGGCTATACAAGAATTGCCTCCATCGTGCACTCAAAAAGAAGTTCGAGGTTTACTGGGAAGATTAAATTACATTGCTCGGTTCATTTCACAGTTAACCGAGAAATGTGATCCCATATTTCGTATTCTGAAGAAACAAATCCAGGCGTGTGGGATGAGGAATGCCAAAAAGCTTTTGATAAGGTCAAACAGTACTTGTCAAGTCCTCCAATATTGTCACCTCCCTGCCCAGATAGGTCATTAATCCTGTATTTGACAGTGTTTAACAACTCTATGGGATGTGTGTTGGGTCAACATGATGATTCAGGAAGAAGGGAAAAGGCGATATATTACCTCAGTAAGAAATTCACTGAGTGTGAAATGAGATATTCGCCGATTGAGAAATTGTGTTGTGCTTTGATTTGGACAACTCGAAGGTTGAGGCAATACATGCTATATCACACGACATGGCTAATCTCGAAGTTGGATCTACTAAAGTATATGATAGAATCAACTGCTTTGAATGGAAGGATGGCTAGATGGCAAATTCTCCTCTCTGAATTTGACAAAGTTTATGTGAGCCAAAAAGCAGTTAAAGGAAGTGCAGTAGCAGATTTTCTGGCCAGTAAAGCTCTAGAAGATTATGAGCCCCTGAACTTTGATTTCCCCAATGAAGAATTAATATATGTAGCAGCTACTGAAGAAGACACTACAAAAGATCAATTTTGGAAATTGAACTTCGACGGAGCATCAAATGCTGTAGGTAATGGAATTGGGGCAGTCTTAATATCCCCAAATGGAGATCATCATCCGTTCACATGCAAGTTGGATTTTGATTGTACAAATAACATGGCAGAATACGAAGCATGCATCATGGGACTCCGGGCAGCCATAGAACGCAAAATTAAAGGGTTGGAAGTATATAGAGATTCTGCACTGGTGATATACCAACTGAAGGGTGAATTGGATACAAGAAACCCCAAATTGATCAATTATCGAAGGATAGTTCTGGGGTTAATTGAGGAGTTTGATGACATTACTTTCAACTATCTCTCACGAGACGAAAACCAGATGGCAGATGCTTTGGCCACTATGGCTTCCATGATCGAAGTGAGCAAACAAGAAGATGTGAAACCCATTCAAATGAGTATTTATGAGGCCCGAGCTCATTGTTACAATATGGAGGAAGAAGAAAGAGATGATCATCCCTGGTACCATGATATACTGCAATACGTGAGAAATTGTGAATACCCTGAACAAGCGACCGAGAACGATAAGAGGACGTTGAGAAGACTAGCCTGTGACTATGTCTTAGACGGGGAGATCCTGTATAAAAGAAGAAAGGATCAGGTACTGTTGAGATGTGTCGACACTATTGAAGCTAAGAAAATTCTGGAAGAAGTCTACGAGGGTGTTTGTAGAACACATGCTAATGATTTCACAATGGCTAGACAAATTATGAGATTCGGATACTATTGGTCTACCATGGAAGGAGACTGCATCAATTATGCTAAAACATGTCACAAATGTCAGATCTATAGAGACAAAATTCACGTACCTCATTTGCCTTTGCATGTTATGAATTCCCCATGGCCTTTCTCCATGTGGGGCATGGACGTCATCGGGCTGATCTCTCCAAAAGCTTCAAATGGGCATCGGTTCATCTTTGTAGTCATTGACTATTTCACCAAATGGGTAGAGGCTGCTTCATATGCCAGTGTTACTATGACGGCAGTCAGCAGATTCCTAAAAAAGGAAATTATATATCGATATGGGATACCTGAGAGGATCATATCTGACAATGCATTAAACTTGAACAACAGCACGATTGTGGAAGTCTGCAGTCAATTCAAGATCAGACATCACAATTCATCCCCGTATCGTCCAAAAATGAATGGTGCAGTGGAAGCAGCCAATAAAAACATTAAGAAGATTGTGGGGAAAATGGCTGAAACTTATAAAGATTGGCACAAGAAGTTACCATTTGCTCTCTATGCTTATCGAACATCAGTTAGGACCTCTACCGGGGCAACTCCATTCTCATTGGTCTATGGAATGGAGGCAGTTTTACCCATCGAAGTTAAAATTCTTTCCCTTCGAGTCTTGTCAGAGTTAAAGTTAGATGAAGCAGAATGGATCCAGTCTCGATATGATCAGTTGAACTTGATTGAGGAAAAGAGGCTAATGGCCATTCGTCATGGTCAGATGTACCAAAAGAGGATGATGTAAGCTTATGACAAAAAGGTTCACCCAAGGGAATTTCACGAGGGGCACTTAGTTTTGAAAAAGATCCTCCCCATACAAAAGGATTTCAGAGGGAAGTGAATGCCAAATTGGGAAGGACCTTATGTGGTGAAAAAGGCTTTCTCCGGAGGAGCACTGATCTTGGCTGAAATGGATGGGAAAAATTTGCCCAATCCTGTAAATTCAGATTCAGTCAAGAAGTACTATACTTGACGAGGAAAAGAGGCCAAAGTGAAAACCCGCAAAGGGCGCTTTGATATCTTCTCTAAAAAAAAGAAAAAAATGAAAAAAATAAAAAAATGAAAAGCGGAGAGGCCAAGGTGAAAACTCGCAAAGGGCACCTTGAGACCAAAGGGGTTTTGAGTCGAAAACCCGAAAAGGGCGGCTCAAATCGTGACAAAAAATGGGGCAGGCGGTGATCTTGCTATACCTGAATTAAGAGGATGAAGAGATGTTATGTCTTGGGACATCAACAGAGTACTCTTGATCTCCTAAACACATACTGAGCTTAAAATGGTCTTCAGAAAGTTTGTACAGAGAAGCTCAAGCTGCGATATTTGGGGCACCTATCTGTTCCCCTCAATATTTTGTATCCTAGCCATGTTTGCTTTCTTTAATTAATCTATTCTTTTCAGATTTCATTTCCGATAAATTCTATTTTTGTCCATCATTTATGATCATTCTCAAGCATTTCGTATTGAAATAATGATTAATGGACTAATAATACATTCACAAAAGGAGTTTTGCATATTACTCTGGAAACTTCTAAATAATACGAGAACCTGAAACAGGACTTTTATTTAGAATTTACCAAGCCTAAGGGTTGAAAATATTTGAGAATGAAACTCTAAACAGTGACCATTTCTTCGGACTTTCTGGCAAAAATGTCGATTGAACAACAAGACACGATAGTACGTTAGTGATACAACCTAGAGGAACAACGAGCAATGACAACCCTAAGCATTTAAAAGGGGATCATTCTCATGAAATTATGCATTCATGCAAAACACATTTAGTTAGGAACATTTGATTCATTCTGATCATTGCATCCTAATCATTGCAAAATAAAAAGATCATTCTCATGACATTCTGCATTCATGCAAATGTCATCCATAATATCAATTAGTTAGGAGCATTTGATTCATTCCGATCATTGCATCCTAATCATTGTACATTTAAAAAGGAATCATTTTCATGACATTTTTACATTCATATCATTCATAACACATTTGGGCTAGGGGCATTTGATTCATTATGATCATAGCATCCTGATCATTTGGCATAAACATATACATGTGGAACTGAGTCTACAGGACATGTCCCTCGGAGAATGGTATAGCAACATCGGTGAATTCACAGATCTTATCTTCCTAAGCAGTAGTGGAGCAGATCAAATTTGGCGAATTTTATCTCCATGTATTGACAATAGATTTCAGCCATTGGCCTTATCTCTCTGATGTAGCAAGGGATCAGGTTAAAAATTGTAGTCCTATCTTCCTGAGGTAGCAAGGAAGCAGACTGAAAATTATAGATCTTGTCTCCTCGAGATAGCAGTGGAGCAGATCGAAAAGGGCGAATCTTATCTTCCCGAAGTAGCAGGGGAGCAGATTTCAGCCATTGGCCTTATCTCTCTGATGTAGCAATGAGCAGGTTAAAAATTGTAGTCTTATCTTCCTGAGGTAGCAAGGAAGCAGACTGAAAATTGTAGATCTTGTCTCCTCGAGATAGCAGTGGGGCAGATCGAAAAGGGCGAATCTTATCTTCCCGAAGTAGCAGGGAGCAGATTTCAGCAATTGGCCTTATCTCTCTGATGTAGCAATGGAGCAGGTTAAAAATTGTAGTCTTATCTTCCTGAGGTAGCAAGGAAGCGGACTAAAAATTGTAGATCTTGTCTCCTCGAGATAGCAGTGGGGCAGATCGAAGATGGTGAATCTTATCTTCCCGAGGTAGTAGGGAGAAGATTTTAGCCACTAGCTTTATCTTCCTGAGGTAGCAAGGGAGCAGGCTAAAGATTATAGTCTTATCTTCCTGATGTAGCAAGGGAACATACTAAAAATTATATATCTTGTCTCCTCGAGATAGCAATGGGGCAGATCGAAGATGGCGAATCTTATCTTCTCGAGGTAGCAGGGGAGCAGATTTTAGCCACTAGCCTTATCTTCCTGAGGTAGCAAGGGAGCAGGCTGAAGATTATAGTCTTATCTTCCTGATGTAGCAAGGGAGCAGACTAAAAATTGTAGATCTTGTCTCCTCGAGATAGCAGTGGGGCAGATCGAAAACGGTGAATCTTATCTTCCCGAGGTAGCAGGGGAGCAGATTTTAGCCACTAGCCTTATCTTCCTGAGATAGCAAGGGAGCAGGCTGAAGATTATAGTCTTATCTTACTGATGTAGCAAGGGAGTAGACTAAAAAATTGTAGATCTTGTCTCCTCAAGATAGCAGTGAGGCAAATCGAAGATGGCGAATATTATCTTTTCGATGTAGCAGGGAAGCATATTTTAGCCACTAGCCTTATCTTCCTGAGGTAGCAAGGGAGCAGGCTGAAGATTATAGTCTTATCTTCCTGATGTAGCAAGGGAGCAGACTAAAAAATTGTAGATCTTGTCTCCTCAAGATAACGGTGGGGCAGATCGAAGATGGTGAATCTTATCTTTCCGAGGTAGCAGGGAAGCAGATTTTAGCCACTAGCCTTATCTTCCTGAGGTAGCAAGGGAGCAGGCTGAAGATTATAGTCTTATCTTCCTAATGTAGCAAGGGAGCAGACTAAAAATTATAGATCTTGTCTCCTCGAGATAGCAGTGGGGCAGATCGAAGACAGCGAATCTTATCTTCTCGAGGTAGCAGGGGAACAGATTTTAGCCACCAGCCTTATCTCCCTGAGGTAGCAAGGGAGCAGGCTGAAGTTTGTAGTCTTATCTTCCTGAGGTAGCAAGGAAGTAGACTGAAGATTGTAAGTCTTATCTCACTGAAGCTACAGTGGAGCAGACTGAAGATTGTAGATCTTATCTCCATGAGGTAGCAATGGAGCAGATCGAAGACAATGAATCTTATCTCTATGAGGTAACAATGGAATAGATTTTAACCACCAGCCTTATTTCCCTGAGGTAGCAAGGGAGCAGACTGAAGTTTGTAATCTTATCTTTCTGAGGTAGCAAGGGAGCAGACTGAAGATTGTAGATTTTGTCTCCTCGAGATAGCAGTGGGGCAGATCGAAAATGGTGAATCTTATCTTCCCGAGGTAGCGGCGGAGCAGATTTAAACCACAAGTCTAAATTCCTTGAATTGGATCAAAGTGCTAGTTCTCATGCCCCTGAAGATGCAGCGGGATGGAATGACGCTACTTGAAGAAGAAAAGCACCGAAAGAAGTCCAAGATTCGAAGACCGGGCAAAAATGGTCCTTTTTGAAGTCTTTGCTCCATTCTCGTTACATGGCAACGAGCAAAGAGGGGCAGCTGTAAGAGCACATTTATGCCCGGGCCCGATTAACAGAATAAGACCAAAAAGAAGAGGGCAAACAGAATTAAAAAATCCAAAAATTAATTACAGTAGCCCAATACTAAACCCAACAAATCAGACCCGAGCCCAAATTTTAACCTAAATAACAAGGCTCGAATGTCCCAAATTTCTAATAATTCCAGAAACCTTAGAACCTTTTGGCACCTCTCCCACGAGCAGCTCCCACATGCCACAGCAACCACGTCACTCGGGTCACCTCACGCCCGACGGTTTCACCTGCAAACAAGGGAAACAAATAGCAAAGGCTAGCAAGAAATAACAGAAAATAGAAAAAATGCATAGAAGATTCTTGTATTTTCTTTTTTCTTTCGGCTATAAAAGAAGCCAGAGATTTATACTGATGGTTTTTTACGAAATAGTCAAAAAAGAACAACAACAAAATCTGATAAAGGTGATTACATTTTTTTCCAGATCTATTTTCTTTCTATTTAGCCATATACATATATATACAAAAAGAAAACAAAGGGAAAGGGACTGATACCTGAATCGTTTCGTGGCTCTGTTGACGGATATTCCCTCTCTGTTGTCAGAATCGAGTCACAAAAGGGGTTTTTCGTTTGTAAATTTGTTTTTTAAGTTTTTTTTAGCAGAAAAGAACGAAAAAGGGTCTAAAACCTAGGTTTTATATAGCTTCGGTCACCGCCTATGGCGGAGCCGCGATGGAGCCTCGGCGGAGCCACGACGAAGGCTGGCCAGAGGTCCAATCGGAGCTGGGATTAGCTCTCGGGTAATTCAGAGAAAACATAAGTTTTTTTTAGAAAAGGGGTTTCAAATGAATTTTTTTGGCGTTTAATAACTTAAATAATACTCCAATACGGCGCCGTTTAAGAATCTGTCTTCAAGGCATAAAACGACACCGTTTTGCCCCTTTAGACCCACGTGTTAACCCGACCCAGGGAAGGATCCGCGTGTTTTTGCACCTTTTGGGCTATTTACCACTTTGGTCCTTCCGTTTTTTTATTTCTTTGCAATTAAGTTTTCTTTTATTTTAATTTCTCCCTTAATTTTTATTCTGTTTTTAATTTAGTCCTGCGCAAAACGCTGCGTTTTGGAGAGCGGGGATATTTTCCCTTTTAGCCCTTCCTTGTTATTCGCGCGTTCAATAAGGTCCCTTTTTATTTATTTTCATATTTGCCCCAAATTTTTATTTTAAGTTTAATTTAGTCCCTATTTTTGATTTTCTTTTATTATTTTTGCTATTATTGTCATTATTTTATTATTGTTATTATTTTTAATAGTATTATTATTATTGTATTTATTATTATTACTTTTCTTAGTATTAATATTATTATTATCACTATTTTAGTATTACTATTATTATTATCTTGTTATTTCCATCATTAATTTTATTATTATCAACATTATTATTATCATTATTTTTTATATTACTAGTATTATTATTTCTATTTTTACTACTTTTATTTTTTTATTTATCACTATTAATTTTAATATTATTACTATTATTTTATTATTACTAATACTACTTTTATTTTTACTATTACTTTTATTATTGTTTTCATTACTATTATTATTATTATTATGATTATTGTTATTACCTTTATTTAGTTTTTTTTTACTATTATTATTTGTTTATTAACATATTCTCATTATAATTCATTTGTATCATTGTACTTTTGTTATTATTATTATACTATTTTCAAACTATTGTATATAGTATTTATTTATTTATTAATTTAATATTAGCTTCTATGTTTGTTATTGTTTTATTTTATTTTATTTGTTTATTTTGCTTTTATTTTATTGTACTTTATTTTCACCTTTGTTATTGTTATTTATATTTTTATCATCATTATGTTGTTATACAAATTAGTATTGTAATTCATTTTACATCTTATCGTAAAATCATATCATATTTTATCTAATTTTTGAAATAAGCAATTACTTCGTGTTCTAAGATTCGAAAGAAATCGTGCCCTAACTTACTGAGTTCCAATTTTTCTCATCGAGTCTAAAGAACTAATTTTTTTTGAAATCAAAACTTATATGTTAAATAAAATACCCATTATCGGGATTGAATTGTAAAATAAATTATAAATTTTGAGTAATAGGAACTAAATTTTGAAAATTTCAAAATTTAGGGATTAAGGTGAAATTAGAGAGTTAAAACTAGTTTAAAGTGGGAATTGAATGAAAATATAAAATTAATTGTGAGAAATAAAGTTAGTAGGTTTAGGGACTAAATTGGAAAATAGGCAAATGTTGAATAAAAATTGAAATATTCAATGTGAAAATTTAATTGTAGTGTATTTATGAATTTTAATTGTTTTAATTTTCGTAGCCAACGTTGTGCCGGAAACCTCAACTAAGAAAGGAAAAGATAAAGTTGACGAGGAGTAGCTCGGAAGCTCCGGTTTGTTTTTCTATAATCTGAATCTAATAATTAATTATTGTATTTTAATTTAATATTTATGGTAAGTGATTGAGGTGAGTAATTAGCATTTTGATATTGAATTGGAATTATATGAAATAATAATTAATTTGAAATGTGGATATTGGATATTGATTGTTGTTGAATTGTGAAATTGAAACCCTATTAACTGTATCGGGCTGAGTCAGATATGGATGGCATGACATAGGATTGGAAGAGTTCAGGGATTTCTTTGACTTCAATTCGATGAGACACTGGGTGTCAATTTACTACTTCGGATTAATTCGATGAGGCACTGGGTGCCAATTTACTTCGGTTTAGCTGATGAGACACTGAGTGTCAACTTATTGCTTCGAATATTCCGATGAGGCACTAGGTGCCAAACTGGTGTGTTTTGGTTGTATCCATGTATCCTTCCAAATCCGAGTCTTGTTAATAGGGGTAAATGAATAATAAAGTCTTACAATTGATATTGAAATGAAATGATATGAGAAATGGAAGTGATATAGTGAATTGAAAATAGAATGTGAAATATGTTGACAATACATGGAATATATGAGTTATATACTCATGAATTGAGTATGGTATGAAATGATGTATTCATGAATTAAGTATTGCATGACTGATGCCATTGTACGAATAAATATGGTTGATATGTGAATAATCATTTATATAACAATTGTGTGAATTAGGATATTGTTTAATAAATGAAAAATGATAGTTATGATACTAGACATTAATATGTCCTTATAATTTAATTGTGCCTATTATATATGTTATATTGTTTTTAAATATTCAGATTATAGAAATACCACTGAGTTTTTACTCAGCGTATGGTTTTGTTTTCCGTGCGTAGGTTAGATACAGTGATTTTGAAGAGTTGTAATTGAGGTTGTAAGCATTCATCTCATCACATCTCCAAGTGCCAATAAGGTATGTTTCAAAATTTTGAATAGAATGACATGTACTTAGGAACATCAAGTATGTTCCAAGTAGTAGGGACTAAAAATAAATTATAAAAATTTATTTATTTTTAATTTTCAAATATATTAGTGATTAGCCAAAATCACTTTGGCACCAAATGTAATATTTCTATATCAGGTTCCTTGGGTCGAACCGGGTATAGGAGAGTTACAGTTCTTATGATGGTAAAATTATATGAGTTGGTTTGATTACCAAATAACACATATAATTATACTAGATACAAGAGACATGCCCAAAAGATCAAACTATTACATTGTCGACACTTTCTTAAAGGAACTTTTGGGCAATAAAGAAAACCCTCCAATTTTGATTTCAAATCTTACTCCAAATAGTAGACCTACAAGCAACCAATAATGTAGGGAGTTTTGTCGTAGTATGAGGGTCTTCAAAAGGCCTGATTTCTTCTAGTCTAGCAAAAGTGTTTTTAACAATGAATTTGCCAAATAAGAAGATAATTACCCACTCACATTTGATGAAGCAATGGAAAGTGTTGATTCCAAGCTTTGAGATGTATCTATGAATGCTGAGATGAATTCTATGAAGTTCAACCATGTGTGAGAACTAGAAGACTTAACCGATGGGATAAAACCCATAAGGTGTAAGTGGATATACAAAAAGAAAAATGTAGAAGGAAATGTTAAGACATACAAGGCTAGACTTGTAGTGGAATGACCTAATTTTCGTCGGTGTCAGAAAAGTCAGTTTCAGGATCGAATTTATTTAATCAAACTATCCAAAAATTTTAACCGAACATGTAACACCCCAAACCCGGCCTAGACTTTATGGTCGGATCTAGCGTGTCACATCAAAGTGATGTTCAAAAACTATGCGTTCATTGAAAACCGTTTTTCAATTTAGAACCTTCTACCGTATAAAAATCCCGATTTTCGTTGCTTATTAACAAAACAATATTTGCTCAAGTCATTCCCTTGCAAAAATGTTATTATTTTTAAAACCTTGTTTGTTGCGGAAGTCTGTTTTAAACAGTTGCGGAAACGTGTTATTTTGAAAACAGTAGTTATTGTTTTAAAAACCCATGTTGAATAGACAAGCAGTTTGCAATTAAAAGAAATACCAAATAAAAGTTAAAAAGAAAAAAAAAAACCAATGGCTTTATTACAAAAATTATTAACCCATTACTTAAAATAAAGTAAACTAAAATAAAGTCGCTAAATTTAACCCAAAAAACATATTAGACGTGTGGCCACCTCCGAGTCCCTCGCAGCTCCAAATCCATTAAGGTTGGGGATTACCTGCACAGTTAAAAGAAAAAGGGTGAGTTACGAGAACTCAGTGTGTAATCCCCTATTACGGTCACAGTCTGGGCCCAAGCCCATACGGTATTAGTCTGGGTCTAAGCCTTATTCGGTAACAATCTGGGCCTAAGCCCTATATCATAACAATGCAATGGACATGTAACCCGACCCTTAACCACCAAACTCTCCACCCGTACCAACCAATCTCTCCATGTAGGGACCATATCAACCCACCCAGCCAAACTCTCCAATGGTGCAGCCTAGCTGCTAACAACGGTATACGTGGCTGAGCCACTAGAATCAGAATACGTGGCAGTGCCACTATAACGGTACTTCTTCCAAATCAGAAAAACCCAACCCAATGCAGTATGTCATGTATGCAGTGTATCACAATCATATACAGTTATATAAATATCACATAAACATCATTTAAACTACCACTAAGGGTATAACAGTCATTTTGTCATTTAGGAGTAAAATGGTAATTTCACCCCTCGGGGGTATTTCGGTAATTTACCTACCAAGGGTATTTTGGTAATTTACCCACCAAGGGTAATTCGGTAATCTACCCACCGAGGGTATTTTAGTAATCTACCTACCGAGGGTATTTCGATAATTTTACCCAATAAGGGTATTTCGATAATTTAGTCATCCAACGACCTTTCCGGAGGCCTACTGTCGCCTCGAGCGACACATGTTCCCTTTTTGGTCAAAACGGTGCAAGTGGGCCTAAAGCCCAATTTCGGCCCAAGCGGTGCCCATTTTCGGTCATGGTTCTGCGAACTTCACAGCTGCATCTATCATCCGGCACTTACTATAGATTTTGCCTCTGTAGGCCCATTAGCCCATCGGGCCCACTTAGCCCACTTCGGCTCAACAATGCCCATTACGGCCTAAGCCCACGAGAAAGTTCGTGGCACTCCCAAAGGTCTATCGCCAACGTTCGTGGCTCAGTTTATCACTACGAGTGCTCGCACGCTCGAGTGATCTCAGATACCGATATTCTGGCTTTTCGGTATTTCGACTTTTCATCAATTCACAGATCATGGCATTAACAGAACAAACATGAGTGTGAGATTACACACCTTATCATGTAGAGTACTAAATAATCACAAGCGCCTTCACCTTCACTAGAATGATCAACTGCGATTTGCCTAGTTAAACCAAAGTTTGATGCCGACACCCTTCCGCATCCAGGCGAAAAGTCCCGAACCGCTGACACCCTACACCGCTTAAACTTGGGAGTGGAGGCTATGTGCACAGTCTCGGCTGCCACCTTTGCCGCCACCCTATGGCTAGAATCCCCTTTGCTAATCAAGAACACGATCTTACAGAACCGGAGTCAACACGAATGCTTAAATCACAACCACAAAGTAACCAATCACCCTAACAGAAAGAAACGAGATAACGATGCGATTGGGCCTATGGCCCATTCTCAGCCCAATTGGGCCCACACGCTCGTGTGGCCCATTTGGCCCAAATCTAGCCACAGATATGAGATTCACATAGTCATGTCCAATATTTACTACACAATCATACAACTTATTCGATTGGGCCCATATGGCCCTTTTCGGCCCATCGTGGCCCAAACAGCCTAAACCCACAAGAACACTTATGATGGCCTCAACTATCGCGTCGAAGCTCCTACACGTGCACTCGAACGCTCGTGTGGCTACCATCGCTGTGTGACCGGCATTTCGGCATTTGCCACTCTATAGCTAGAGTAGTGCGAAATACACACCTGATAGGAATCTGGAGTTAATCCGCGCTCCGAACACTCCTATGCCCAAAAGCCAACCAAGGTATGCTTACTCTCCTCATAGATCGCTCTATTTAAAGCCAGCTTCTCGCCTACTCTCATGCTAGCTTCCCGATGTGGGATCCCTCCTTCAGCAGAGTTTAATTCCATTACAACCACCTGCCGTCCCAACTTAGCAAAATAAATATCCCTTTTTGCTTGCAATGGGATTCGAACCCTTGCCCTCTCCTATGCTCCAAACGCTACATGCCACCACAACACAAGCTCCTTTTGTGACATAAAGCATGCGCAACTAAATATAAGCCTATGGGCCAAAGTCTAAGTTCATTTAAAAAGAATTCAAAATAAATTGCAAGCGCCAAGACTTGAACCTTGGACCCATTGCTTCCTCTATGGCGTCACTTCCTTGTCTTCCATGTGGCACCATTTGCCACTAGACCACAACTCCTTTTGTGTCATTTTTCTCCACATTTTATTCTTAAAGCTTACTTACTAACTCCCAGGGTTTTGTTCATCTAAAACCAAAATTTCCCTAAAGCCCAGGTTTGAACCCGGGACTTCATGGAAGCCCCCTAACCTCCCGAAATCACTCACCTAATAGGTCCAACTTGCATTAGTGCCGTTCTCTTGTTCTAAAAAATTTTAAACGCTTCAATGCCCAAGGCCCAATAGGCCCAATTCTACTAGGCCCAAATTCGGGGCGTTACAGAACAATTATGAAGCAAGTGTGGGATTAGGAAATAGAAATATTAGTAATTGAATGAGAAATAAAATTATTTAGTAATTGATTACGTTGGATATTAATAATAGTACAAGGAATAATTTGAAAATGATTTAAACTATTGAAATTAGACTGGAATTTTAATCAAGTCCTTAAAGTGCAATTATATTAAGGATCTAAAAGTAATTAAGCCTTAGCTTGATGTATGTTTAGTGGACAAGATGATCTTGTCAAACAAATTCCACTAACCATTCTTTAAATTAATATTAACTATTATATTAAATTATGTTAATCTTATTAATAATAAATGAACATGAAATGATGAAAGAGTGTAACACCCCATACCTGACCCGATCGTCAGGTCTGAGTTACGGGATGTCACATTCATTGCCAGAGCAACTATGGTCAATTGCAATTCAATTTAATAGTTTATACCTACTATTAGGTTTAAAACCTCATTAACACATGTTATATAATCATTTTCGAGGTTAAAATAAGCTTACGAAAACTCTTTTGATAACTCGAGGTCGATTTAGGACTAACTTGCAAAGTTTTAAAACTATTAGGTTGATATAGTGACATTGGGGATTCTAGGTCGTAACATCACCCACTGTCCATTCTTCATCGTGACGTTAAGGGTACAACATCGCGACATGACTTTCTATTTTCATAAAGTTCATATGGTACCAATTCACAACACCTAAAACAAATGTCAAATGAATTATTGTAACCATTTTTGCAACATAGGACCATTTCAATACATATTTAGCATACCACATGCTTGATTCAAAATTGATATTAACTATCCACAATTCCAAAGTGATCATTTGCGATGCAAAACCGACTCAAAAAATAGGTACATACCATCTATCGAAAACATAGCGGAAACTTTACAAACATTATTGAGTTAAGGTTTACAGATTGCATGTTGAATCATTTTTTAGGACTTCGAGACCTACCAATACCTATGCACGAAAATAAATAAATCGTATGCTGAGTAATAAATCTCAGTGATACTTTCATGATTCGAGAAAATAATATGACAAACATAATATGCTAAATTTATGTTCAACTTGTTCAAAGTTCCAACAATTTCAATTCATCATCCATGACTCAAATACCAAATTTCCATGCCATATCTTAGTTGACCAAGTCATACCAATATATATAACATATATGAACACATTAATTACATGATCTAAATTCAACCATTCAAGTCACAAGGATCAAGTTTATGCACTAATCTATTTACCAATTTGTATAACACATATCAAATCACGAATTATAATCACATATCACATTCATTTCCATTTCCATTTCATTTCATACTACTTGTTCATTTCAATATCTCATTCTTTCTCGAATCTATTTATTCACTTTATTACCATATCAGCCCTCAGAGCTCGTATAAACTGGTTCGCATGATCTTTTACATGCTATCTTTAGTCACATTTCACATATATATTCATAGAGTACCATTTCATATAATCTTTTTTGTTCAATATTTTTTACTAAGTTCACATTTTATAATCTCTATTAATCGAACACAGACTCAAGACGAATTCACGAATCATCCGACCATCATACCAATCTGGCACCCAATGTCTCATCAGAACAAGACTCGGACTTTGGTGAATACACGGATCCAACCAAACACTCCAGAATGGCACCCAGTGCCTCATCGGATAGTTCGAAACAATAGTTGACACCCAGTGTCTCATCGGCCAAGCCGAAGTAAGTTGGTACCCAGTACCTCATCGAATCTATCCGAAGTAATATAGTGACACCCAGTGTTTCATCGACTCGAAGTCGAAGTAACCCTGAACAGTTTCAATCCTATGGCATGCCAACTATATCCGACTTAGCCCTACTAGTTAATAGGGTATTTATATCACTTTCCAATATCTAATCAATACACATTTCAGATAATTTCACTTCGATTCACTTCAATTTGATTCACTTTTCCAATCAATATATAATTAAGATATTCACACATATTCATAATTTCATTCACTTTTATTCAATGCAATATTCATACTCACCTCAATTTCACTTACCAGGTACTTTAATTAAAATTTAACAATTGATAATAAATAAATTCAAATTATAGTAATACAAATCAGAATTTTCCCGAGTTACTCCCCGTCTGCTTTCTCTTTCAGCTTTTTGGCCGATGTCTTCGGCACGACGTTAGCTACGAAAATTAAAATAATTTACAATTATTAATACAACACCAATTTATATCTAATACTTGAATTTCCTACTCAACTTTTACTATAATTCCAATTTAGTCCTAACTAAATTCATTTATATTCCTATCATAGTTCATATTTTATTTTCATTCAATTTCCTACTAAACTTAAACTTAACCAACTAATTTTCATCATAAATTCTTAATTTCGAAATTCTTGCAATTTAGTCCCTCTAGCACAAAACTTATAACTTATTCTATAATTTAATCCTTTAACCAATTTTAACTAGATATTCTATCAAATAAATCCCTAATTCATCAATTTTCCTATCATGAACTATGTCTAAAAATCTATCAACAAACAAAATTTCAAAATAAATCCAATGATATTTTGTTCTAAGATTCCAAAACCATCAAAATTATAAGAAAATGGACTAAATTGACTTACCAATTTAAACTTGAAGCCTTAAAACTCTAGTTTTTCTTTTTTCTTTTCTTTTCTTCTTCTTTCTCCCTATTTCGTTTGCTTCTCTATTTCTTTGTTCTTTCTTTTCCATTTTATGTGTTTTGTTTATTATTTAATTAATATCATATTATAATAATATAATATAATAATAATTTCTTAAACAATAAGTAATTATATATATATATTTTACAAGTGTATACATGTACTTATTACACATGTATATTATCATCACCATACAATTGTCAAAATTTTTATTTATTTTATATAATAATATGATATAATATAATTAATTTATTATATACTTATTCATTAAGAAAATATATATATATAATACATCTTTTAACTAAAAAAATATCTTTGATATTTTACACTTAAACCGCCTCAATTAACTAAAATGGCTTAATTTCCTATTTAGTCTTTTTTATTATTTTAATCTATAATTAAAATTTTACCTCTATTACAATTTAATCATTTTTCTTAAGTACTCCTAATTAAATCAAATTCACCTAACTAGAACCTAATTAAACACACAACTAGCTTCATAAATATTTTTAATAAATATTTACGAATTTGTTTTACTAAGACGGATGCCCAACAACACATTTTTTCGATGCCTGTGAATTTTAGGTCATTACATTTCTCCCCCTTAATAAATTTCATCCTCGAAATTTACCTGAAAAGAGATGGGGGTACTGAGATCTCATTGTTTCTTCTGGTTCCCAAGTTGCTTCCTCCACATTATGACTTCTCCACAATACTTTCACTAAAGGAACCCGTTTATTTCTTAACTCTTTTACTTCCCGGGCTAATATCTGAACCGGGTTTTCCTCATAAGATAAATCAGGTCGAATTTCTATATCTTCAGTAGAAATGACATGGGAAGGATCCGATCTATATCTCCGTAACATAGAAACATGAAAAACACCATGGATTTTCTGTAGTTCTGGAGGTAAAGCTAACCGATAAGCATCTGACCCAATTCTTTCCATGATCTCATCTGGCCCAATAAAACGAGGGCTCAGTTTTCCTTTCCGACCAAACCTCAAGATTTTCTTCCAAGGCGATACCTTAAGAAATACTTTATCACCGACATAATACTCTATATCTCGACCCTTCAAATCTGTATATGATTTCTGTTTGTCAAAAGCTGCTTTTAATCTCTCTCGAATCTTCTTAACCATTTCTTATGTTTCTTGAATTAACTCCAGCCCAATTATTTTTCTTTCACTCAATTCCATCCAACATACAGGCGACCAACATTTTCGACCATATAGAGCCTCATACGGAGCCATTTGCTTGATTGGAAACTATTATTACAAACAACTTTGCCAACGGTAAATAACGTTCTCAACCTGATTCAAAGTCAATGATACAAGCTCGAAGCATGTCTTCTAGAATCTGAATCACTCGTTCAGACTGTCCGTCAGTTTGCGGATAGAAAGCTGTATTGAAATTAAGTCGAGTACCCAAAGACTCATGCAATTGTCTCCAAAACCTCGATGTAAATCGCGGATCCCGATCAGAAATTATAGATAAAGGAATACCATGTAATCTCATAATCTCCCGAATATAAACCTCAGCAAGCTTTTGAAGTGACCAATCAGTCCTGACTGCTATAAAATGAGTCGACTTTGTAAGCCGATCAACAATCACCTAGATGACATTTTTCTTACTTATTGATAATGGTAGCCTCGTCACAAAATCCATCATAATACAATCCCATTTCCACTCAGAAATATTAATAGGCTGTAATAATCCAGTAGGAACCTGATGCTCTGCCTTTACCCGTTGACAAGTCAAACACTTACTAACATACTTAACTATATCTCTTTTCATCCCTGGCCACCAGTACAACTCCCGCAAATTCTGGTACATTTTTGCTCCTCCGGGGTGTAAAGCAAATGCGCTATCATGTGCTTCTCGGAGAATCAATTCTTTTAATTCAGAAACAGCTGGAACACAAATCCGATTTCTGAACCTTAAGCAATCATGCTCATCAATGCTGAAATTTTCTATCATACTATTCTGTACCATTTCTCTTTTCTTCATCAACTTGTCATATTCTAGCTGTGCTATTCTAATCTGATCAAACATCATTGGTTTAAATCTCAATTCAGCCAACAAACTTCCATCATCACTAATACTGAGCTGTGCAAACATTACTCGCAATTCAACTGCTGCTTTCCTACTCAATGCATCAGCTACTACATTTGCCTTTCTCGGATGATAATCTATAACACAATCATAGTCTTTTAGAAGCTCAATCCACCGACGTTGTCTCAAGTTCAACTCCTTTTGAGTTAAAAGATATTTGAGACTTTTGTGATCAGTATAAATATAACATTTCTCACCGTACAGATAGTGTCTCCAGATCTTCAATGCAAAAATTACAACAGCTAACTCCAGATCATGTGTCGGGTAATTACGCTCATTTGGCTTCAGTTGATGAGATGCATAAGCTATTACCTTTCCATATTGCATTAACACACAACCAAAACCACTTAAAGAAGCATCACTGTACACAATAAAATCTTTTCTCGATTCTGGCAAAGTCAAAACCGGTGCCTCAGTCAACATTTGCTTCAACATCTCAAAACTTCTCTGACACTTGATAAACCGTAATATATACATATTTTATTCCCACATTTAGCGTACTTTTGGATGATATATCCCTTGAATTGTGGAATTTGATGCTCCTAATCCTTTAATTTCATGTTTTATACTTAGGAGAGCACCAGAGGATGAAAAGAACGAGAAACGGGCCAAAATAGAGAAAATAGGCCAAAGCATGAAATTCACACGGCCTGGGCCCAAGCCACACGGTCGTGCCTCTTTAGCAGACCCAACCACGGCCTGGATTCGATTCACACGGGCGTGTCCCTGTCGCGGCCAAGATGAGTTTCACTCGGATTAGGATACTTAGATGCGAAGAAACACATTCCGAAGCCTATATAAACACCCTAAGTACAACCTAAAAAGTGCTTTTGGTCAGGGGCGAGGCCATAGAGGCCGAATTGTGGGATTTACTCGAAGATAGCCAGTTGATTCATCTCAAGAAGCCAGAGTCATACTCAAGACGAAATATCTTCCCTTCAATTTCCTTCAGGGGGTTTTAGGGTTTTTCTTATGTTTTGTTTTATATTTTCTTTTGAGATGTATTCTTTTATGATTATGAACTAAACCCCTCAAATACCTGAGGGGGATGAAACCTAAGACGGATCTTGTTATTATTTTCTAAACTATATGATAAATACTTGATTTGTTCTTAATTATGTGTTCTTAATTCTTGTTTTGATATTTCAGGATATTGATTCAAGTATTGATGTGCTTAGGCAGAGGAGGAATATTCCCTATCTAAGAGTAGATCTAACATAATTAAGCGGATTTGATCGCAACCCTAGAGATAGGATGATGAAAATCTGCCGGATTAGGGTCAAACCTAATATGGGAGTCCATAGATCGAGTTAATGCAACTTTAGGGGTTTTAATTAGAAAGAGATTTAATTAATCAACCTAGGGTTATACGTTAGTAGCCTTGAGAGAGGTATTAATATAAATTAGGGAATCCTACGGATCAAGTCAAGTGAATAAATCGTCTGGTTCAGAGTTAAATAACAAGTGAAGTCTAGGTGGATTCTTCCTCGGGTATTGTCTTAATCAATTTGTTTTTTCCCAAAAGTATTTTCCCAAATTCATTCTCTGTGTCTTAGCTTAGTAGTTAGTTCATTTTAGATTAAACAACAATTCCCTTAATTTTTAGGCTAGATAATAAAAAGAAAGTCAGTATTAGTACTTTTGGTTCCCTTGGGTTCGACATTCCGGTCTTGCCACTAAACTATACTACTGTTCGATAGGTGCGCTTGCCTCAATCGTTGTCTTAGTTAGTTTCTAGGCTCGATCATTCTTTATATAAATTTTAAGACTTTCAGACACACGATCAACACTGATCATCCCAAATAAAAAGAACATTCTTTTGTAGCAGCTTCGTCATCAGCAATGCTATCTTCGAGAATCCATTTACAAATATTCTATAGTATCCAGCTAATCCCAAGAAACTATGTACCTCAGACACATTCCTCGGTGCTTTCCACTGAACAATTGCTTCAACCTTTTTTGGATCAACTCTGGTTCCATCTGCAGACACAACATGTCCCAAAAAATCACCTCCGATAACCAAAATTCACACTTGCTAAGCTTCCCATATAATTATTTCTCCCGTAATATCTGTAAAAAAATTCTAAGATGCTGATCATGTTCCGGTTCTGACTTTGAATAAACCAATATATCATCAATAAAGACCACCACAAACTGATCCAACTTTGGCTGGAAAATACGATTCATAAGATCCATAAAAGCAACTAGGGCATTAGTTAATCTGAAAGGCATTACAAAAAATTCATAATGTCCATACCTCTTATGGAAAGTTGTCTTTGGTACATCACTTTCTTTTACCTTCAACTGATAGTAGCCTGATCTCAAATCAATCTTCGAAAATACAGAAGCTCCTTTCAACTGATTGAATCAATCATCAATGCGAGGTAACGAATATTTATTCTTGATCGTCACCTTATTTAACTGTCGGTAATCAATACAAAGTCGCATTAAGCCATCTTTATTTTTAACAAATAATACCGGAGCTCCCCACGGTGAAATACTTGGTCGAACGAAACCATGATCTAGCAAATCCTGCAATTGTACCTTCAGCTCTTTTAATTCTGTGGGTGACATACGGTATAGAGGTATAAATATAGGAGCTATACCAGGATAAACTTCTATCGCGAACTTAACTTCTCTATCTGGTGACAAACCCGATAATTCTTCAGGAAATACATCAGGAAACTCACAAACAGTTTGAATCTTACTGCATTAGCTTTAAACAGATTCAGAATTAATAACATAAGCCAAATAAGCTGCACAACCCTGATGAAGTAATTTATTTTCCTGAATCACACTAAAATGATACGTGTTGACTCACTAGTACGAATACCATTTACCTCAATCTTACCTCCATCTTCAGTCTGAATAATAAACTTCTTTTTATAACAATCTAAAACCACCCCATGCTCAGACAACCAATCCATCCCCAAAATTATATCAAAATCACCGAATGGCATTATCAACAAACCAATAGAGAAAATTTTATTCTATATCATTAACGGGCATCTTCGACATACTTGATCTACTGACACTGTTTGTCCCAACGAGCTAGCCACTTCTATAGATACTCTAGACATCTCAGATTTTAACTTTCCCAACTCAACTAGTTTTGAATTAATATACGAGTGTGAATACCTGGGGTCAATTAAAGCATAAACAGGTTTTGAATACAGTAAAAATATACCTGTTACCACGTCATGAGCATCACCTTCTTCTCGAGTCCGGACTACATATGCTCTAGCTGGTACTCTAGCCTCTGACTACTGAGTAACTATATCGCTCCTTCTCCTTGCACCTCCTCCTCTAGAAACTGAATCGCCTCTACCCGATCCTCTGCCTCTAGAAGTAGATACTGACCTTTGTGATGTCACGGGTGCAGCAACTTTCACCTTTCGAGCAATCTCTAATAAAATGATCTGTAGACCCACATCGAAAATAGCCTCAAGTTAATTTCCAGTATTCACCTCTATGTTTCTTCCTACAGTGCTCACAATCTGGAATCTCAATGTCCCGAGATGGACCTGTCACGCTGCCAATGGAGACTGTTGTCTGTTTCCCTCGACTTATATCACCTCTGTCTGATCTAAAACTAGGTCTCCAACCACCACGAGATTCTCTTGATCTTTTCGGTTGAGGATTTGAACTAGTAGTTTCGGTACATTTCCCAGTCGATCGAGTAATTTCGGGCTTTTTATCGAGACCTAAAACTTGTTCTACCATTTTTTCTTTTTCAATCAGATCTACAAATTCAGTAATCCGGTGAGATACCAACTGTACCTTTAATTTATCTCGCAAACCCCGTAGAAATCGTTTACAACTGTCAGCTTCTGCTGGTACTGTAACACCCCTAACCCGTATCCATCGCCGGATTAGAGTTGCGAGGCATTACCAGACTTAACTACTAATTCGGGGCATAAAAATTGAAACTGTCTATCTGCATCATGTTGACTAAATTGACTATAACTCGAGTTAGGAAACTCAAAATTTAGATCCGTAAATTTTCCTTGAAACTAGAATCATATATCTTCTTACTATAATTTTTCCAGAATTTTTGGTGTGGCAAATTAGTACAGTTTATTCATTAAAGTTTCCCCTGTTTCACTGACCAACGGTTCTGACCTCTCTTAACCTAAATTAAAATATCTCATTGTACAGTTTTCATATGTTGTTCCCACTTGTTTCTATTGAAAATAGACTCACTAAGGAATATAGACATATAAATTAAAACTCATAATTAATTTTTTAAAATTTTGAATGATTTTCTAAATTCAAAATAGGGGACTTCAAATACCATCTTGACCTTGTCTCACTAAAATTCAAATATCACAGAATATAAAATTCCTTTGCCTACTTTGTTTCTTTCACATAAAAATAGACACAATAAGCTTTAATTCTGTATCTTATTCACTTTCTAATTCCATTTCTCCTATTTTTGGTGATTTTGCAAAATCACGTCACTGCTGCTAACCAAAAACTGTTTTATTGCAAAATATGGTTAACTAGTTTATAACATCTTTACTCCATTTCATTTAACTCTATACATTAACCCTATCGAAATCATTGAATCAATAATCATATATCAAACCCTAATCGCATTTCATAACAACTTCCACTACTATATCATCATGCATATACCAACTACATTGCACATATATATATACACACCATGATCGAAATTTTGCATAAACTTAAACATCATATCTAGCCATTTTCGCATGGCTTAATACTTACAACTTCAAAATGAACCCAAAACACAAGCTAGCCTATACATGCCATCGTTTCAAAAATTCAGCTTATAAAAATACCAAAGTTAGTTGATAGTGTGATAGACTTTGACGATGATCCCCGAGCTCGTAGCTAGACTTCAAAATCTATAAAACCATACAAATAAACACACACAGTAAGCTATAAGCAATTTCACAACAACAATGCATTATAACATTATACTAGCAAAGTCAAATTAATATAATCACAATCAAGGTTTATAACCATAACTTTAGTTTATATCACCTTTCGAAAACTTTCGCATTTTATAGCCCAAAGGCCGAACTTCCAAGCCTTTGATAATAGATTTCGCATGCATATATTACTTACCGAATTTATACCTGCACTTCAAACCCATATAAATCACATATTCAAGATCAAAACTAATCAAATGAACTCCTTATACAAAATTCTACATGGCTGAATACAACATATAATTCATGTAGAAATCAATGAGATTTTGTAAACATCTCTCCATATCAACCTATATCAATCGAACTATATATTTAATTGATACATTCCATCCAAACTAAATTGTCACACTTTCTTGATTTCAATTAATATCATCTCATAATATCAACTTACCAAATTCAATCCAAGATAAAAAAAATTAATCGCACACTTAGTGCTCCTTGTCCGATTTCGCACACTTAGTGCTCGGAAATTCGATTCGCACACTTAGTGCATAACGACCGATTTCGCACACTTAGTGCTCGGTATTTTAAAATTCGCACACTTAGTGCTCATTATCCGATTTCGCACACTTAATGCTCAGAAGTTAAATTTGCACATTAGTGCATCTCTCAAACTTACTCCTTATTCATACCTATACATATAACTTAACTTCAACCATATATATATTTATTTTCGAATCAATTCATTCATTTCATAAACCATTATCACATTCGGCAATATCCATTATATAAATATATACTACCATTTAACTCATTTACATCATTACAATTAAATTCAATGCAACTATTGCTTAAAAACTTACCTCGAGTATCGACGGACTACGTTTTCTGACTATTCGATTAACTTCTCCTTTCCCCGATCCAATCCCAATCCTTTTTTCTTCTTGATCTAAATAATTTCAAATTAAGCTCATTCAAATATATTTTCATTCAATTTAATCCAAAAACACATAAATGGATAAATTACTATTTTACCCCTGACATTTACAATTTTTACAATTTAGTCCCTATTGCACAAAACACAAAATACTCAAAATTTGCACACACTTCTTTAGGGCCGAATATTTATTGACTCATTACCAGCTCATACATTTCATTTATTTCATATTTTGACCCCTAAATTTTCAAATTTCACAATTTAATCCTATTTAGGCATTTCTACCAAAAATGCCTTAATTAAACTTATAAATCTAACAACCTATATTTATTTTCCATCACTAAACACCAATTTCATCAAGCTATCAACAATGGCATTTCATGAACACACCATCAAATTCGAAAATTCTAACTTGGGCTAGCTAGTATTCAAAGTAACGATCTCAAAAACGTAAAAATTATCAAAAACCAAACTCAATTACATACCTTAATTAGACATGCAAGGGCCGAAAGTTGCAAAGCTTAAACTTTCTCTTCTTTCACTTAGTTTCGGTCAAAAGCATGAAGAAAGATGAACACTTTTCATCTTTTATCAATTATATTACTTTATCATATTAAAATAATACATTATAATATAAAATATAATAAAAAATTCCAATCACTATTACATGCACATCATGGCCGGCCACTATGTCCATTTTTTTGTCAAATTTCTACTTTAAACCTCCAATTTATAAAGACATCATCAATTCAGTAGTTACACATTTAACCACCAAAATTTCTTTTTATGCGATTAAGCCCTTTTTCACAATTAAACACCAAAACGATCAAATTTTAATACGAAATTTTCACACACACCAATTCACACATAATAAGCATAGAAAATAATTTTAAAATATTTTTCCAACTCAGATTCGTGATCCCGAAACCACCGTTTCGATTAGGGTCAAAATCGAGCTTTTACAGGTACAAATTTTGAGGCATATCTGCTAAGTCTGGAAAATTCCCGTTCATAATCCACCACTAACATCTCGCCTTGTTTCAGCATTAAAAACTCTTGCTTTTTATCTTCTATGTACAGTTCTCCAACATATTTCTTATGAAATTCTTTCTGAAATAAATCCCATGTTACTTGTTCTGTCGGTAGATGTCGGATCACTAATTCCTACCATAAGTAAGCTTCCCCTTGCAGTAATGAAACAGCACACAACAAACTTTCCCGGGAGGTGCATTCTAACTGCTGTAAAACTCTCTTTGTTGACTCCATCCAATTTTCAACTGTGGATGGATCAACTCCTTTTAGACCCAAAAATTCAGTGGCACCAAACTTACGTAATTCTTTAATCGGGGCCCGTCTAGTAGAAGGAGTAGATGCCGTAGCAGGTGCAATCCCCGCTACTCGTTGTAATGCATCGGCTATAACTCTTAGTAAATGAGAATCATCTCTTTCTCTAACATTTTCTCTTTCCATATTAGGGGGTTGAGTGCCTAACAGATTCATACTAGGTGTAGCTGACTCGGTTTCATCAAATTCTTGGTCTCTGATATACAATTCTTGATCTACATCATCCATACGTTCATCCGAAATTTTAACTATAAAACAAAATCAAATAATTATATCAGCATCCAAATCCCGACTCAGATTCGACTCAACAGTGGCAGGTACCTCTAGACTCAATTACGAGCTCGATTTAGTCTGAGAAGTGGCTAAACTTTAATAGCTCTGATACCAACAATTGTAACACCCCCTAACCCTAAACTGTTACCGAAATAGGGTTATGGAATGTTACCAGACCTTTTAAACATATTACGAACCTTACACAAATAAATATCATACATATTGTAAAGCATTCATAATGTCCCTTTTATGGACCCTCGAGGCCCAAAATACGTGTTAGAAGTGAATCGGGACTAATTCGAGTGCTTAGAAACTTTTTCGTGAAATTCCAAAATTCTTCCTAAGTATAGGGCTCACACGCCCGTGTAATGGGATCGTATGAACTCAATATAACCCCTTTATAACAACCTAACCAACCCTGCAAATTTAAACCGTAATCAATCTGAAACCAATATCACAACCAATACAATTTATTTATAAATACACCTAATTATATCAAAAATTTTAATCTCTAAAACTTACTAAATAATCATTCATATGTATCTATCAAAGTAAACTTAGAAAACTTCATTCAAATTCAATCCAAATTTAGTACCAAATGTGCTATATTAATGACTTATCATTCCTCATAACCAATTTCAAAACATTATATATATTAAGATACACAACCCAAACTACATTGACCCATATACTTAACCTAGGTACATGCCACCTTTACCAAAAGAAATATACATCACCAAGTTTTTGAGGTCGGGATAAGTTCTGGATGCTGTACTGGATCGTTTGACTTCTACTAACCTGCGCACGGAAAACAACCATACGCTGAGTATGGATATACTCAGTGGTATTACTAAAATTTAAATTATTTAAGTAAAATAACAAATAAACATATCAAATTATATAACAATTAATTCATAAATAAACTAATTTATTCTTAACTTTCATTTCTCAACAATAGAAATTCAATTTGGCTATTCATCAATTTAATATCATATAACATCTCATTTGAACATCAATCTCTTCATGAATCTTTGATTTATTCTTTTCATTCTCATTTCTCAATTTCAATTCACTTTCCATTTCATGAACAAAGTCGATCATTTTCATTCAATTTTTGCTATTTCACTTATTTGCCCCTATTAAAAAAACTCGGACTTTAGCGGATACACGGATCCAACCAAACACACCAGAATGGCACCCAGTGCCTCATCGGATAGTTCAAAACAATAGTTGACACCCAGTGTCTCATCGGCCAAGCCGAAGTAAGTTGGTACCCAGTACCTCATCGAATCTATCCGAAGTAATATAGTGACACCCAGTGTCTCATCAACTTGAAGTCGAAGTAACCCTGAACACTTCCAGTCCTATGGCATGCCAACTATATCCGACTTAACCTGACTAGTTAATAGAGTATTTATATCATTTTCCAATATCTAATCAATACACATTTCAGATAATTTCACTTCAATTCAATTCAATTCGATTCACTTTTCTAATCAATATACAATTCATATATTCACACATATTCATAATTTCATTCACTTTTATTCAATGCAATATTCATACTCACCTCAATTTCACTTACCAAGTACTTTAATTAAAATTTAACAATTGATAATAAATAAATTCAAATTATACTAATACATACCAGAATTTTCCCGAGTTACTCCCCGTCTGCTTCCTCTTTCCCCTTTTTGGCCGATGTCTCCGGCACGACGTTAGCTACGAAAATTAAAATAATTTACAATTATTAATACAACACCAATTTATATCTAATACTTGAATTTCCTACTCAACTTTTACTATAATTCCAATTTAGTCCTAACTAAATTCATTTATATTCCTATCACAATTCATACTTTATTTCCATTCAATTTCCAACTAAACCTATACTTAACCAACTAATTTTCATCATAAATTCTTAATTTTAAAATTCTTGCAACTTAGTCCCTCTAGCACAAAACTTATAACTTATTTTATAATTTAATCCTTTAACCAATTCTAACTAGATATCCTATCAAATAAATCCCTAATTCATCAATTTTCCTATCATGAACTATGTCTAAAAATCTATCAACTAACAAAATTTCAACATAAATCCAATGATACTTTGTTCTAAGATTCCAAAGACATCAAAATTATAAGAAAATAGACTAAATTGACTTACCAATTTAAACTTGAAGCCTTAAAACCCTAGTTTTTCCTTTTTCTTTTCTTTTCTTCTTTCTTTCTCCCTATTTCGTTTGCTTTTCTGTTTCTTTGTTCTTTCTTTTCCATTTTATGTGTTTTGTTTATTATTTAATTAATATCATATTATAATAATATAATATAATAATAATTTCTTAAACAATAAGTAATTATATATATTTTACAAGTGTATACATTTACTTATTACACATGTATATTATCATTACCATACAATTGTCAAAATTTTTATTTATTTTATATATTAATATAATATAATATAATTAATTTATTATATACTTATTCATTAAGAAAATATATATATAAAATACATCTTTTAACTAAAAAAATATCTTTGATATTTTACACTTAAACCGCCTCAATTAACTAAAATGGCTTAATTTCCTATTTAGTCCTTTTTACTTTCTTTAATCTATAATTAAACTTTTACCTCTATTACAATTTAACCCTTTTTCTTAAGTACTCCTAATTAAATCAAATTCACCTAACTAGAACCTAATTAAACACACAACTAGCTTCGTAAATATTTTTAATAAATATTTACGAATTCGTTTTATTAAGATGGAGGCCCAACAACATATTTTTCCGATGCCCGTGAATTTTAGGTCATTATAGTTTTTTCTATTAAATAGGCATTAAATGCATTCTACTAAATCAATTAGGGTTTCACTTCCTCTCCCTATAAATAAATGACACCGGTATGGATAAAGATACAATAAGTTACACAAAACTTTGAGATATTGTTATTCTAGTCGGAAATAGTGAGAAATTATTTCCTAGTATAAATTCTATTTTTCGGGAACAATAATTCTACCGGTTTCTGTTAGAGAGAGAGAGAGTTTTACTTTCCCACTGAAAGTAAAGTAAATAATTTTTGGTTTTGTGTTTGATTCGAATTTGTTTGAGCCGCATTCGAAGCAGCTCGTGGTACGAGAATAGCAGAGAAGGTCATTTGGTTGAAAGCCAGGAACGTCGAGGATCCATCTAGCCCAAAACACATATACTATTTCGAGAAAAAAGTTTATTCTTATAAATATCACAAACCAACTCGGTTTTCAAAATTTTATTTTTTATTGTGTAAGAAAATTGTTTTCAAACCGAATTTTTCCAATAATTTGCGTCTAATGCTCATCTACATATAACTCTACCTATCTAATCCTATGGAATACCAACTATATATGACTCTACCCAAGACAGTTAATAGGGTATTCGATGTCCAATTATATATCATTTCATATTCAATATCATAGTTCCATAGAATTTCTATCATCAACCTATATTACAAATCATTTAACAAGTTATAACATGCTTGTTTTCTACTATATTCAATTCAAATGTTTTGTCGAAACTTTAAGTTAGTGTTTTCAAATCGATTTTATTGTTTAAGGAAGTCTAAAAAAAACATTAACTTAATCGAAACCTCGATTATTTTTCATGAACCTTCGGTTAAGGGATAAAATAAGTTCTTACAAGGTTCAAGACAAGTTCACGTGGGTTCATGATAACATAATCTATATCAAAGGAAGTTTAAGATACAAAGCTAGCTTGTAAAACTTTGTAACCTAATTTCAATTTTTCTTTTCCTAAGGTGGAACCATGGAAAACTCTTCTAATTATTTCATTTATTAGTTTTATTATTAGCATTTATGGATGAATGATTAATGGATGATAATTGAATAAGCATGTCATATATGTTTGATAACATTTCATGTAGACTAAGGAAGATGCCATTCAAATTTATCTGCATTTGATCATAAATGTAAACCCTTAATTAAAAATCTTACATATTTTTTAAAGATTGAGTGGGAAAGAGTTACCAAACAAAACTCATAGCCTTTATTGATGGTCTTTATATGAAAGCATGGTAACGAGCTAGTTTTGTTAGCCTTGGTTTTCAAATGTTTTAATATAACAAAATTAACTTAAAAATCTCCTTTAATCAAATTTTCAAAACTCATGGAAAAATCTTAGAAAATTACTTTAAAGTGATTTCAAATTCATAAAATGATCCAATTTGTCTTAAAATATTTCTTATGAGTTAAAACTTTCAAAACACTTTGAAAAATATCCTCATAAAATATTTCTTATGTATCGGCATAAGGTAGATAATAATCAACCTTATGATCCTAAGGGAGTTGTATCGCAACAAAGGGTCGGTTGTATCGGTATACTAGAATTGTATCGATACCTAATGGGAGTTAGATGAGTTGTATTGCAACAAGTTCGATAGTAAACTCTCTCAACTTTTCCTAGAATTTGTAGCGATACAAGCCTAGTTGTGGCAATACCATAGGCTCCAACGACTATACTTTTCAAGCATTTGTACTGATACCAAAATAGTTGTATCGATACAAGTCCTTTGTAGTCTGTAATTAATGCACAAATTTAATGTTTCAACGACTCCAATTTATGTCTAACGACTCCAAATGTCCCCAAGCTTGTTATAGGGTATAAATATGGTTCAAGGACCCCAAAATGAACACAAGAAACAAGTTCATAAAGTCTATTGTACAAAAATCCAATCTTTCAACTATTGTTCTTGTACTTTTCTTATATACACTCGAGATTCTATTGTCTTTCAATTTTGAAGTGTTGTAAATTCAATTAAGTGAGCTTGATTGTTGTAAATCAACCTTTTAAAGACAATTTTTCTTTGATTACTCATTTCTCAAAATTGTAAGGGTTTACTTAAGGTTTTGGATAGATAACCTTAAGGGAAGTGGTTGTAGCTTGCCTATTAAACAGATAGTGTTGTAAAAGTTAAACCTTGTCCTTTAAAGGTTTTCAATTAGTGAATTTGAGAAATCCTTAATGGTAAGTTAAGGTACTGGAGGTAGGCAATTAAGATCGAATCCCTATAAATCACATTATGGTAGGGTAACGTCTCATAGTTTAATGAATCTTCCACTCATTTGATGGGATGGTTAAGATATTATCTATGGTTAAACTCTTCACAACTCATCAATGGGTATAACCCATTTGGTATGAATAGTTTATCAGTCTCGGAGTGGATGTTCTTATTTGGACATCTTGTTTGGGCTACTGGGTTTATGTTCTTAATTTCTTAGTGCAGATATTTGCAAGAATTGATTGAAACTTTAGCATGGGCTCATGAACGCACACCTTTAGCTAATTTGATTCGATGGAGAAATAAACTAGTGGCTCTTTCTATTGTGCAGACAAGATTGGTTGGATTAGCATACTTTTCTATAGGTTATATATTTACTTATGCGGCTTTCTTGATTGCCTCTACATCAGGCAAATTTGGTTAATTCCTTATGTTATGCGCTGTATCTGCGATAATATCATCTCTTTCGATGGAGAAGGGGGGTATGCCCTTTCTATTTCTACATCTAGGATGTGACTTGTATCATTGATAATAATAGGAATTGAACCATTATGGCAAAGAAAAGTTTGATTCATAGGGAGAAGAAGCAAAAATTGGAACAAAAATATCATTTGATTTGTCGATCCTCAAAAAAAGAAATAAGCAAAGTTTCGTCGTTGAGTGAGTAATGGAAAATTCATGGAAAGTTACAATCCTCACCACGAAATAGTGCACCCACACGTCTTCATCGACGTTGCTTTTTGACCGAAAGATCGAGAGTTAACTATCGAGACTTTGGACTACCCCCTTTATCCATAAAAAAATATGATATTATCGCAGATACAACGCATAACATAAGGAATTAACCAAATTTACCTGATGTAGAGGCAATCAAGAAAGCCGTATAAGTAAATATATAACCTACAGAAAAGTATATCAATTTTTATTGTTATATTTTTTTTTTCCAAAATGTTTAAACACCAATTCACCCCCGTTTAGAGTACATTGAACTTTACAAGTTTTACCCTTGCTGCACCCTACAATAGGTGTTTAACAAAGCCAGTTCACTATGTGTGATTTCTTGGATACGACAACATATTTATGTATGTTTCAATTAGAAACTAAAAATTAAAATTAAAACCACCACTACTTTTAGAGAAAATAGAGTGGACAAAACAAAAATCACGATAATGTAGACTGAAATGAAAAACCAAAGAGAATACTATTAAATAAGTCGTGACTAGTAACTAACCTGAAAGTTGACTCCATCGCCAACAAAGTTAAGATTTAGTTTGAGAAAATTGAACGCCTCGAGTTTTTTCTAAAGAGAAAAAGTTACAAAATTATTCTCGAGTCAAATACATATCTCAAATCCCAACACATTATTTTTATACAAAAATTATTATATTTAGAATATATAAATATTTACATATTATATGCAAGAAAATTAGAGAATAATAATGAAAATATTTATTATTAAATATTTATGTTAATGATAAAGATTAATGAAAAATATTAAAATAAAACTAAGTTGATTAGTGATCTAGATATTATTAAAAAAGTGTTTAGTTAACCAAATAAATGAAAATAATTTTCATCATACAATAATATTGTCATGAATCACATTTTTTTTTGGAAGAATCACGTTTGATTGAAAAACTAGACGGTGGCCTTCATGGGTTTTTGGGCGTAGTGGGTGTCGACGTTGTTTATAACACCAGTACCTGTAGTAATCATTTTAAATTTAATTTTTATTTAATGAAATTTGGTTTTAACTTTCCCACTTCACAGCCCAAAGAATCAAAAGATTTGCTTCCTTTCTTTCTTTCTCACTTTATATTTAATCAGTTTCTCCAATTTTCTTTCCACCCAAACACCAAACGTCTCTCTTTATTTTTAGTTATTACCTTCCCCATCCCTTATTTGAATTCCACACTGAGAACATTTTTAGGGCAACTCTTCATTGATCCAATCAAGGAAAAATCTTTAGAAGGGTATTGACTGGTTACCTGATTTAGGTTTTTTAGTGAAGGCGGTCAGGTTCGAGAATGTTCTTCACCGGTGATCCGACCAGTCGGAAGCGAGTTGATTTGGGTGGTCGGAGCTCGAAGGAGAGAGATAGGCAGAAACTTCTAGAACAAACGCGATTGGAGCGGAATCGCCGCCTCTGGTTGCGTCGCCAGAATTCCGCAGCTCTCACGATTCAGGTTTGCTTTTGTTCTCATTTTGAGTTAATCCGTTGCTTTCGCTTTTATAATTGAACAACTTTGTTTGCATTGAGTTATTTAATTTCTTGAAAACTTTTCCATGCGTGTTTAATTTTAATACAAGTAGCAATGAACAATTTCGAGTAACAATACTTCAAGTTTTTTATATAGATTTTGTAGGTTTGTTGGGTGTGGGAAAGAACTGGTTACATTGGATATGTTGCACTGCTTTACTATTATGCACAGGTTCTTCTGTCATGCTGTAGATAATGTAACTTTGGGGCTTAATTATAGGTGGATGTAGTCATTAGGCTCTAGAATGTAATGAGAGGGAAAGGCAAATAATAGAATTAACTCATATGATTCTGTGTAACTGGATTATATACGGAAACGGATTCAATACCAAGGCATTGGATGTATGTTTGGTATTTGAATGGAAATAGGAACCTTAATTGATGTTGTTGGTTGTTGAAAGACGGAATACGGTAATCATCAAGTTTTACTTGGGAAAATATGCGCTTTAACATGTACTAAAAATATTATATAATATGTTGAAGAAAAAAGGTTTTGTTATTTTGATTGACTAGAAGATGTATATCTAAAATTTGCTTTGCTCCTTAATAGGTGGATGGTTTTCCTGCATTTTTGAACACCTCAAAGAACTTATACACCAATATGATTTTGTTTTTCTAAATTCAAACTTATTATACTCAAACATAAGTTTGAATTGTTTTAAGTCATCATGTTTAAATAGTCCAACTAAACCAAATGGTCTTTACATTATTAACTTGTTGAACTATCCTCCAATCTAGCAAGGTGATGCAATAAATAAGTTTTGTTTAAATCACAGCGGTACGCTGTTTATTTTAAGCTTTTACTTTGCTGTGACCTTGTGTTTGGCATGTTGTTGGGTTTTCTGGCTAAGGTGGTATATGAGAATCTTTTAGCTATATCTTTCTATTAGGCAATTTCTGCGGAAAAATTGGTTACCTGGATTTATCTTTAAGAACTTGTCGGCCTTCATTTGCAAAGTGTTGACTAATTACTAGCTACAGAAATACTTCAGAGGGAGAAAGGTTGTGGAAGCTGAACATGCCAAGGTCCGAGAGCACTTCTACCAAACCTACGGAAAGCACTGCCAAAATGTAGATAGGTAAATCTGGACTCTTTAGGATTTGCTTGGTATGATGGAAAGAAGCGGTGATGGAAAATTTGTTAATCTAATGGTTAAACTACAAAGTAGTAAACTGTTTATGAATCTTAACCCTTTGATTAACAAATTTCCATCTTCACTCTTTTCCATCCTTAGTGTCTTTAAGCTCTTTCCAGGTTAATGAGAATTCTGTTTAACATATACAGTGAATTGATATACTATGTTTTTAGCCTGTTTCAGTGGTTTCTAATTTACTTGGTCTATCATGTGATTTTCTGATTTAGTTCAGATTTTCTCTGTTAAACAGGCATTGTTTTGGTCCAGACTCAGAGTTTCTCCGCCAGCTAATTTTCTTCTTTGATGCCCACAATTTAAATGATTTTTCAGTTCTTGTTGAGACTTGCCGATTAATTCAGAATTTTGTTCGAGATAGCGGTATTCTTATCAGGACCCCTTCTTCCATACTGTATCATGTATAATTTTCAGTGTGTGAGTGTGTGTGCGAGTCTTTTTTGTGTTCTGTATATTATTGGTATTGTTATCCTTCTTTCTTTCCCTAACTTTTCAATATATATGCAAACAGGGGATACCGTTGGACTCTTTGCAGGTATGGACTATTCACCCAATCATTCTTTAGTTGCCTACAGACTGAAGCAGCTCTCATTTGCTTGTATTCAGGCTATACATCAGAACAGGTTAGTGCCTCAAATCTTTCTTTGTCTGCTGGTTTTGTTTTATATTTCATTTTTATTTTTGCATCACATTATGTAGCTTGTGCTCTTTATTTATGTAAGTAGCTTTATATGTTCTGTAGAATCTCAGGTTTATAAAATAGAAACAGAAACAAGAAGAAAAAGTGAACACCTGATCTTGATGTTATGTATAGTCATACCTATCTCTTCTCCCCTTTCTCATTGTTCGTGTCTTGTGCTCTTGTCTGGAATTTAATATACTCATATGTTCTCTGTATATCTTTTTGTTGTTTCTAAAGGTTATTTTACTTTATTTTTTATTGTATAGAAATCAATTGAAAGATCAACTGTTGATGGCTCCTGAGGAAGCCACTGCATCAACAACCATCTTGCTTCAAACATTGCTTTTGTTTTTAGATCCTAAATTGCCATGGGCATGTAAGGCAGTTGGTTATCTCATGCAAAGAAATGTATTCTCTCTGTTTAGAGAAGTTATTCTAACGGTAAAGGTACATTTTTCTGCCTCCCTGTTTTTAGGTTTTGTTTTCTTCCTTTTGGATGTATTATTTTTGTAGCCATTTTGATATCCCTATCTCCATAGTTGCGCATCTTAAAATCTGTGATTAGTAATTGCCTTCTTCTTTCCTGATACCAGCTTAATTTTGTGGTGAAGGAAAATATAAGTGCTGGAGGTTCTTTTGGGAAAATATCTACATTGGAGCGTGTGCTTGCTCTTATGATTTCTCATGTTGGTCAGAGTACATGTGTTTGCTCAAATGTGGATTCACAGTGGAGTTTCTCATCCCAGATTCTTACAATCCCTTTCATATGGCAACTTTTTCCATACTTAAAAGTGGTAAAATTCTTCTTCCTTGTTTGGGACTTTAGAAGTAGGTTTTTTGAGCCTAATTGAATTGGTATTGGTAGTATGTTGCATTGAAAACTTCGAAGCATATTCTTTGTATTCTACTTGGTTGTTTCTACTTTATCTTTTCAGAAACTACCTTTTTTTTCCTTTCCTTTTTAGTGTTGCAAAGCACCCAAATCTTTTTTCATAGCAATTTTTTTGTTTTCATTTTATATTTGTTGCAGATTATAATTTTATGATGTTTCTCTATGTAGGTTTTTGCTTCTTGGAGATTGACTCTGCACTACACTAATAAGATGGTCTTGAGCGTGCAAAACCACGCTAATTTACTTCCCACTGATATATCAAATAAGTTTCCTGGTTATGCCTGCCTCCTTGATAATATTTTAGAAACAGCAGGTGCTGCTTTATCTCAGCCTGACTGCTCATTTGAAATGGTAGGAAGATGACTTTTGTTAATGGTACTGTATGATTTTCTGCTATGAGCTTTTCTGTATATCATTAGCTAAATGTGGTCCTACATGCATTTCTTTAGAAAAATATTTTCCTTTTAATGTGATAGAAAGCAATGAATATGTGCAGCTGTAAATGCAAGTACATAGTTGAGATATTGGAGCCAAGTAGCTTCCATTCTAATAATTCTTTTAAATCTTTGTTTTAGTATTTCCACTAAAGCTGTGCTTATGCTTGCATTGAGTGTTGTTGTCTACTCTTATGCTTGCATCGAAACTGCTGCTTGTGTTAAAAAATTTCGGTTTTTAATGTAATTAGGTTTTGAAGGTAGTTTTTTTTTCATTATTTTTATATTTTTAATATTTCGAGCAGGCCATGGACCTTGCAGCTGTTACAACTTTCTTGTTGGATGCTCTTCCTCCTATAAAATCATCAAGCAGAGAAAGTATGCCTTGCCTCTTGATATGCTACCTTTCTCTCTCTTTCCTCCTCTTTGCCAATGTAGGCTTTTTGCAAGCATTCTCAACATGGAAACTATAAATTTGGTTATAGTACAGAAACAATGACTGATTTTTTTGCGCATCAATTCTTCTTTTAATTGGTTCATCAAAATTCTCATGCATAAGTATTGGCTTCAGGTCCTACAGTTGCAGAGGATGATATGATCATAGGTGATGAAATAGAGGAAATAGTTTTGGATAGTAATTTGGAGCAGCAGATAACTAATGCTATTGATTCACGCTTTCTGCTGCAATTGGTAAGCAGTCTTGATTCTTAGTATGAAAATGACTTTGGCTATCCTCATGAATTTAGTTTTTTATTTTCAATATCAAAGAAAGGGTTCAAAGTTTGATTCATCTGAGCAGACTAATGTGTTGTTTGGAGGGATTTCCGCTGCCTGTGATCCACATAATGAAGGACCAGATGATAAGGAGGTGGCAGCCGTTACTGCTGCTTGTGCTTTTCTGCATGTTACTTTCAATACTTTACCTCTAGAGAGAATCATGACTGTACTGGCCTATAGAACTGAACTTGTTCCAGTGCTTTGGAATTTTATTAAGCGATGTCATCATAATCAAAAGTGGTCACCCTTGCCTGAGCGTTTTTCATATCTCTTGGGAGATGCACCTGGTTGGCTGCTACCTCTGGCCGTTTTCTGTCCAGTGTATAAGTAAGATGATTGGTTGATTTCTGGCAGAAAGATGTTATGCACTTCCTGTTTCTTTTTCTTTTCAACCTTAACTCGTTTTTGTTCTTAAAATTTGGAATGGTGTTTTCAAATTGATGACTGAATAGTCTTGCTTCTTGGTGGTTGATGATTAGGCACATGCTTATGATAGTTGATAATGAGGAGTTTTATGAGCAGGAGAAGCCATTGTCTTTGAAGGATGTCAGATGCCTAATTGTCATTTTGAGACAGGTGTTTCATTTTGTAAAACTGTAGTTGATGAGACTATTACTTAGACTGTGAAGCAGTTTTTATTTTTCATTCTGAAAAACATTTTGTATTTGCTGGACTTTCATTAGATTAAGGACATGACCTATTGATATGCTTCAATTCTTCTGTTTTATTATGTAAAGGCGTTATGGCAGCTCCTATGGGTGATTCCTTCTGTTCACCCTACCTGTGGGAAATCTATCTCCAGTACTTCTGCTCATAAGAGGCAACTTGTTGAAACTATTCAAAATAGGGTTGGTACTGTGGTCTCAGAGCTCCTATCCCAGGTAGATGCCTGTGTGTGATATTACACACATATGTTGGCTATTTGTCTTGTGTGTGATATTACACTTTATCTGGCTTGTGCTCTATAAATATAAAAACAATGTTTCTTGAGGATAATGGCATGCAGGAAAACATTATTCTCTTTTCGCCTTTCCGATTTTTTTCTTAAATGGGTCTTACAGTTGCAAGATTGGAATAACCGGCGGCAATTTACTCCGCCCAGTGACTTTCATGCTGATGGTGTAAATGACTTTTTTATTTCTCAGGTAATAGAATCTCCATTGGAGTTTTCCAAGTATTGATATTTTTCTATGCAGCATGTTTGTTCTGATCTCAATTGTTCCTAGCAGGCTGCGGTGGAAGGCAGCAAAGCACATGACATATTGAAGCAAGCACCTTTTTTGATTCCATTCACCAGCAGAGTTAAAATATTCACTGTGAGTAACTAGCAAATTTTGCTTCTGATCCTTTAGTTGGAAACTGTTGGATCTTGAAGAACAAGCAGTTGACATGACTATCTTTATCTGAATTCATTGGATTGGGAGGTTGGGAGTTACCTGGAAAATTAGTCTAACATTTGGATTCTTTTTCACTGATATTTAATTTACTATTTGCTTTGCTTTATATCTTGATTCTATAACTCCACCTACCAGTCTCAACTAGCATCAGTTAGGCAGAGACATGGGGCTCATGGAGTTTTTACCAGGAACCGATTCAGAATACGAAGGGATCATATTTTAGAAGATGCTTATAATCAGATGAGTCAATTGTCTGAGGAGGATCTTAGAGGACTGGTATACGTTACGCAAGTCTTGTCTTCCCTCTTGAAACTGTCAAGAATGATATAATCATTTTTATTTGCTTCCCTACAGATTCGAGTAACATTTGTCAATGAGTTTGGGGTGGAGGAGGCTGGCATTGATGGTGGTGGAATTTTCAAAGATTTTATGGAGAATATTACTCGGGCTGCATTTGATGTGCAATATGGGTTATTTAAGGTTGTTAATCTCTGCTAATGCTTAATTGGTATCTTCTTTCCGTATGCGTGAGTGGTTTCTTAATAAGCTGGTTGGGAGTTAGGACGTTATCCATGTATTTTGTATTTTTAATTTCAATCATGGTAAAGATGCCAGCAGTGTCATCCTTACCTTTCTTCTATGATGGTATTGGTAGGATTTAAGATGGTATGCTTCTTAGGGGTTGAGCAGGTTGAGAGAGGACATCAGTATGCAATTCTTTCTGAACAAGGAAAAGATGAAGAATACTCAGATTTTCGTAATCGTTGCTTTTATTTATTTTCGAATAATAATGTGTTTGGCTTGATTTGTAGACCAAGAGAGTGATGCTCTCTCAACGGGATATTTCAATGATAAAGATGGATTTAACACTTATTGAAATCTGAAGTTGGTATAAAATGTGGGAGGAATCATGGAATCCAAACAGACTAGTATGGCTGTTATGGAAAGTTCATAATCTTCTCTTTTTATTCATTTAAAGTCAAATTTGGTTCTCACTAGTAGAGATCCATTTTGTTGTATATGTTAATTTGTCTTGCTTGTTATGTATAATAACACATGTTTCTTGACATACTTGGCATTCTTACCTAGGAAACAGCTAATCACCTCCTATATCCAAATCCTGGATCTGGGATGATACATGAACAGCATCTCCAATTTTTCCATTTCTTGGGAACACTACTTGCAAAGGTATGTCATCATATTACAGAGCCTAATCTGTATCTATAGGGTTTATTGATGAGGCTTAATGTCACCTTCCTTGTAGGCCATGTTTGAAGGGATTCTTGTGGATATACCATTTGCGACATTCTTCTTGAGCAAATTGAAGCAAAAGTAATGCTTTGAATGGTTTCCTCCTCTCTGGATGGCATTTATTATATTTTGATTGTATTCTAGAGATACTAATAAATGCATATTCTCCTATCGCTGATTAGGTACAATTATTTAAATGACTTGCCTTCTTTGGATCCAGAATTATATCGCCACCTTATTTTCTTAAAGGTGATTCTTTCTTCTCCATTTCCCTTTTTCTTTCATTCATATTTAATGGAAAAATATTTGACTTTATTTCTCATAGTCAATACTTTCACGTGGTCTACATGTAGCCTTCTTATTTATCCCACCTTCTTTGCTGTGACTTTCAGCATTATAAAGGGGACATATCAGAGTTGGAGCTCTACTTTGTAATTGTGAATAATGAATACGGCGAACAAACAGAAGAAGAGCTGCTTCCAGGAGGCAAAAACATACGTGTTACAAATGAGAATGTCATCACATTTATTCACCTTGTATCTAACCACCGTTTGAATTTTCAGGTAGTGTGAACCTTCATTTCAAAATAGTTCAATGCATCTGTATTTTAATTTTCATGATGGTGAGGCAATGAGATGGCATCGTTGCAGATACGTCAGCAAAGTTCTCATTTCCTTAGGGGATTTCAGCAGCTTATGCAGAAAGATTGGATTGATATGTTCAATGAACATGAATTGCAGGTATTATCTTCTACTTCAAATCTCACAGCTGGTGCTTACTTTGTAGTCAATATAGTATCCTAATCTTACTTGAGGTCTTTAATGCCTATCCTCTGGAATTCCTTCTCTTAAAAAAATTAAGGTTATAAAGGGCAATTTTATCACATTATAAGGTTGGGTTTTGCCAATGTACTCTTTATTCGTAATTTTTGGGCCAATTATCTTTCATAGAATATTTTGTTAATATATATAAAATAAGTTTTGAATAGAACAATACTATAATGTGGATATTCCACCTGTAACAGAAGTTTGTTCATGTGGATTGCCATGTTGGAATAAATTAATATTTTTTTATGTAAGTTTATAATAAAATAAATAGTTTCCAAACATTAAATTTTAATTATTTATAGGAAAAAAAACTAATCTGAAGTTAGTTAGTCTTATGTCACTAATTCTCTTACTAAGCAAATGTACTATAATGAGTAAATAGTGCAAAAAAAGAAAAAAGAAAAAAGAAAAAGAGAGACACCTAAATATAAAGGTTCTCTATTTTCTTTCCTTGATTTCAGGTTAATATCTAGTGGTGAGTTATATTTCAAGTCACTCGAGCTTGTCTGACCTATTAGCTTAAAGTTTTTGTAAAAAATGAAATTCCATAAACGTTTTTAGAAGGAAAAATGTTTTTGGGCTTAATAGAATAAATTAAAAATAAAAAAGCTAGAACGAGTTAATTAAACACAAAAATCCTTAATCTCTCAAATGTCAAAAGGCTGATAGGCAATTACTTCTCTCTATTCTTTTCTTTGCTTAGGGAAAAATAGCAGTGTGTTTTTGCTTATGTCTTCCTGATGATGAGCCTTCAAATTGTTATGCCTTGTGAACTGCAGTTTCTGGTTGAGATTTGTAATTATTTTGTGCCAAAATGCCTTTAAGCATTGTTCTAATTTCCTATGATTTAACATCTTTCGTGATGATTTAAGGTCTTTAAAGTATTTATCACTCGAGTGCACAAGCTTCATGTTGAGCTTTACATAAATCATTGAAATCTATTTTTGGTTTCAGCTTCTGATTTCAGGTTCACTTGATAGCTTGGATGTTGATGACCTTCGATGCCACACCAATTACGCTGGTGGTTATGATGGCGTAAGTTATTTACCCTCTCCTGATCTCTTTTTTGTTGGTTTAGAATGATTTATTATCCCACGAGTGTGCTTTGATTCCTAATTTTATTTCAGTTGAAAGGAGAGGAGTGCAAATTGTTACTAAATTGACTTGTTCCCCTATCTGATATTATTATCAAGGTTATTTGCTTTCAAAAGCTTATTTTTACTTCTTTATTTGACAGGAGCATTTTGTCATTGATATGTTTTGGGAAGTCCTCAAAAGCTTTTCACTGGAAAATCAAAAGAAATTTTTGAAGTGAGTTGCATCATCTGTGATCTGTGCTTGTTCTCATGTTGGCTACTTCAATTGTTAGCTTCAAGAATAATGAACTTGAGAGAGGATTAAAGTAGACGAGATTTTTTTTAGGTTTGTGACTGGGTGTTCCCGAGGACCTTTGCTGGGATTCAAATATCTCGAACCTCTATTTTGCATACAAAGGTAACAATCATACTAAATGTACTCTCGAAATATGATAAACTTATCAGCCAGGTGGTTAACAGGAACATAAGCGTTATAAGAGACTGCTTATTTCTCTTTTTTCCACTATCTTTTTTTTTCTTTAAAACCTTTTCCAATCAGAAATTAATGATTTTGCAGAGCTGCTGGAAGTGCCTCTGAAGAAGCATTGGACCGATTACCAACATCAGCTACTTGTATGAACCTTCTAAAGCTTCCACCATATAGAAGGTTTGTCTCTTTGAATAGCTTACAATAGAGTAAGACTTTGAGATAAAAAGTTTAAGTCGATATCTTGGCATGAAAATAGCATTGCTATTTATGGTGATAGATAAATTAGCCTGCAAAAGAATGGGATTAGCCATTCTCTTGTGCACCGTTTGTCATTTTGCCTGTACTAGCTTCATCTTGGCTGCTTACTACCTCCAGAAATCTGATTATAAAGCTGCTCATCATTATCATGTTAATTTATATATATAGATAGATATTAATTATGGTTAACTTCCATATGATGTGTGCTTATGGTGCAGCAAAGAGCAACTGGAAGCCAAATTGATGTATGCAATAAATGCAGATGCGGGTTTTGATTTGAGTTGATGTATCCTGTGGATTCCAGTCCGACACAATGCCAGGCTCTGCTGTTGCTTGGTTGGGAACACTCATTTTGCAGTTATATTAAAGGTTGGAAGGACATGCTATGATAATCTCCTAGTGGTTTCAGAGATGCAAGCAAGGAGCCTTAAGAAGAATCAATGAGTGCTGGGCCAAAGGCTGATGGCTAAGCATAACAGTGTATAGATAACTAGCTTGCTGCTTTAGTTGAAATGTACAAACGTGGAGACATCTGCATTTTAGTATTCTCTCATCTCCTCTTTTGTGAAGGTTTAAGCAAACATATGAAAGAGGGAAGCGAACAGATATGGAATCTGCAATATTTATGAACTTCTGAAGATCACTCGTGCAGTGCAGCAGCAAGGCTCATCAAAACTACCAGGTTTGGTCTTTTGTCATTGTCAAGGTGTTCTTGATGCAAGTCAAATATATACATAAAAATAAAGAAATAGATAAATTTCTTGTATAATCATTTGTATATGAATAAACATTTAACGTAATTGTCTGTTCAAACTTATGAGTAATACCCCCCCTCTCTACGCCCCTGCCCCGCCCCTTATAGTTGAGCTTTATGCTATTTAAAATATTAAGCATTGCTTGGTTTGGGTACATTTTGTGATGGTTGCTAATGTTCTATCCTCCCTTGGCTTTTATATAGTATGATTAGGTTTAGAGTAGGCGAGCTAAGCCAAGTTTGAACAGAGAAGCTTGAGCTCGAGCTGGATTTGAAATTAGCTGTTCAAAACTTGGCTGGAGCTTAATCAAATATTGTTATAGAAGCTTGTGGATTTAGGATTATAAGTCTCAAATTTTAGGGTTTAGGGTTGTAAGTTTATATAAGTTAAGGGTAATAATTTAAGATTAAAATCTCATAAATAAATAGTTTGATTAGAAACTGATTAGATTGCAAGCCTAAGTGGTTGGCCACAAATCTTGTTTGTTGTAATGAATTTTTAGGCGTAAATATTTTACTCAATGAGCTTAAATGTTGAGTTATGCACAGGTGGTGATTCTTTTATGTTACTAATTTGCTTTATAAATATTTAATATTAAAAGATGAATTAAGTTTTGTCTTGATTATTGCTTGTATATCTAAGAACTTTATTTGATATTATAATAAATTACGCTGATATTTGTTTTTAAACAAAAAACTATTGAATAAATTGAAATATTTTGTTGTTAAAGAATTATTATCTTAGTAGATGGGTTTTTCCTTTTTGAGAAATCATTTATTCGTGCAGATCTTAAATTTTCAAAAAAAGTTGAAAACATGTAAGAATATTTTATTAATTAACATATAGATTAAAACAACTGTTTTTCTGGTTTTGATTAAAAATAAATATGCATTTACATAGACACCGAGAAAAAGAATAAGGTTAAAAGGTGCTCGTGTCTTTATATTCTTTGTATGTTTATAATTTAGCTTTTTTAGTTAGTTTTATTGCAACTAGTCAAATTTGAAAATGCAAGTTTTGCTATTATGAATTAAGTATTTCTTTAATTTTAAATGTCACAGTAGCAAACTTGATAGATTAATTGTAAAAAAATTTCAAATTTATGAAGAGTAGAAGAATTTGGAGTTATTTTAATTATACAATAAAAAGGTTGCCTAATCAATGAAAGCAGATATATTTTTATTATCTTTATAAGGAATAAGCAACATTTTTTGTGTTTGGAAAATTTTTATTTGGGTTTTAAACTTTTTTATGGTTTACATTGATCTTAAAATCTAGCAATTCTTTTCAAGTTGATCTATAAATATGGATTCAGTTAAGGTGTGATGATGTGACATTCTTTTATAGTATGATGGACAATTGAATGGGTTAGATAATTGGTTCCTGATTTGATTGTATGAAAGCTTCAATCATCTTTTCAACAGGTTTGATCGGTTAGTTTAATTCTTTACTTTTGATTGATAGCTTGATCAGTTATTAATCTAACTGGTTAGTCCAATTTTGAAAATAGTAGTCATCTAAAATTTTCAAAAAAATTTATATAAAATTTAAATTTTAAAAATTGTAAAAATACTATATTTTAAAAATAAAATATAGTTGGAGTGATAACTTGTCCCGTCATTAGAATTTTTTTTGGCTGGTTAGATAGGCTCCTCCTCTTGGTTTGGTTATTGAAATCAATGTGGATGGCGCTTACTTTGAGAGTGATCACAACGGTAGATTAAGCATTGTGACAAAAGATACCGAGGGAGGGCTTGCACAATCTCTTAGAAGCACCTACTCTGCTGATTATGCCCTTCAAATTTGTTTATATGCATACACTGAAATCAAGTTAGCAAAAACCAAAACCACTGTAATATTGCTATTCATAATCCATCTACATACGCAAAAATTTCATGTTTCCCAATCTTTTGGACCATAATTTATAATTAAGGAGGATGTATAATTGATATTAGTTTTTTTACTCATATGAAGCACAAATTAGTTGTATATATTAATTAACTTATTTTTAAATTCTTTTAAAAATTATAATATTTCACAAATAACATAATTAAGAAATTAAAACATGATAATATACATTTAATTTTAAAATCTTGATAATTAATATTAGAATAATTTAAACTTTTACAAAAGTAACAAAATGTAAAGGCAAAAAATTAAAATGGTACACCAAATATTCAAAACCTATAAACTATAAAAACAATCACTTAAAATGTGACATCATGTAAAAGAAAAAAATATATAATATAGAATTGATTCCAAAATCAAATGATAAAACTAAATTAGTTCCAAAAACAGATACAATTTTTATTTATTTATTATTATTAATAATGAGTTTTAATAATTATATTAGTATTGTAAAATGTTGACGTGTCTAATCAATGAGTTAAATCTCAAAACTACATAAATTTTGATCTAATGTCCAATTTCATACATGGATTTTGATTTGGTTCAATTATACACATCAAACTTTGATTATGGTTCAATGTATACATAAAGTTTTGATTTTGATTAAATTGTATATATTTAAAAATAAATAAATAAATACATTACTTTATTTTTATATTAGTTAACTTAAATTATTTATATGTGCAATATGTAAACACAAAATGATGCAATGTCGATAACTGTGTTAGTGATTTGTGGAAATTAAATCAAAATATATTTTCATGTATAAAATTACATAAATCATAGTTCATATATATCATTACATATTTGACCAAAGTTAATGTATAGTTTAAAGATTTATCCCATGTAAAATTTCATAAAATAAATATAAGAATACCCTTAACTTGGATCTAAATATATGAACAAAAAATTAGTATAAAGAGAAAACATAAATTTTCTCTTATCGTTTTGGCTAAATGCGTTACAAGAGTAGGAATCAATTCCAGTCTTAAAAATAATGGTAAAATTACACTTTGGCTCTCTTAAAAATATAAAAATTTGATTTAATCCTTTAAAATTTATAAAGATATAGGCTATTAAAAATAGTGAAATTACATTTTTGCTATCGTAAAAAGTATAATTTAGTTTCGACTCCTCTTAAAAAAATTTCTGGTTTCGCCCCTGGTTGTAGAGTTATATGTGCAACTATATCAATGCCCACCCTCACTGCACAGACAAAAACCAAGATATTAGACGAATGAGACTCATCAAACAGATCATTAAGAAACTAAATTGCCATCAGTGAATCTAGTTTAACAATTAGTTGCAAATGCTGAGATTTAAATTGAAACAGAAATTAATAATTTATTTATTCATAACATTGATTGAAGAAACAAAAAAAAAAAAGAAAAAAGAAAAAGAAAAACTTTGAAATAAGTCAAGTCTCGAGATAAGAAAAAAAGTTGCAAATGTTCGAAATTTAAATTTCTGCATTTAATATCACTCTTTAATCAATACATATTGAGTCGAGTGAAAAAGAATTCGATAACTATTTAAGATTTTAAGTGATGTAGCAATGATGCAGCTTCAAAAAATAAGGGGTGAAGTGGTAATAAATGCAACATGTGGTAGGATTAGATATTTGAAAGAAGAGTTAATTAATATATCTATAATTTATACCTTACGTATTACCACACTCGTTCAATTCATTGAATTACGAGAGAAGCAAAGCGATAGTAGCTAACCTTTTAGTTCATTTTCCACGTTTTGTGGTTGTTTGCATAAAATGGGAAAGTGAAGGACTATATTAAAATCTTAATTGAATAAACCAAAACCCAGTTAATTGAAGAAAAAGAAAATGAAAATACCCTTCACTGAAATAGGATGAATAATTTTTATTTATTTTTTTAGTTTATTGGGTAAATAAAACGAAAATGAAAGGTATGGCATTGGTAGAAAAGGATGTAAGCGTGGGTGAAAGAGGAATTATGTAATTGGGTTTTTTAAGTATTTGGGTAAATGAGTTTAGATAAATATATAAATGTAGTTTGTATCCTCATGGGGTGCATAGAATGTCTGCTAGTGTTATTGTCTTTAAAACGAAATAAAAAGCAATGTAAATTTAATCTTAACATAAAAAATCATATTAGTAGTTTATAAAATATATGTTTTACTATACAGTTTGAAATTATTATATTTAAATAATCATAATTGTTGAAATAAATCGAAAAATTCTGATTTTAGTAAACAAATATATTAATGTTTTATTATAAAATCTTGTACTACCAAATAAATTAATTTATGAAAATAATTATAATTAATAGTAACAAAAATAATTTTATTATAAAATAATAATAATAAGATTAATTTTAAAAAAAGTCTTATAAATTGTAATATACATATAATAATTAAGTTATGTTTAAAGTAAATTATCTAATATAATTTTAAAAAACAAGGAGTAAAAAAATAATTTACCTAGAATGAAAATAAATGCTTAAAATGAGGAATGCCATGTGTTACAAAACTATAATATGAACACACTTGTTTATTTAGAACCTTATGATATATAATATATTAGTTTTTTTACCCTGCGTTGCACGAGTTTAATTTTATATATAAATTAAAATATATTATAATTATTTTATAATTTTGTATAAATTTAATTTGATGGTTGATATTATTAATAAATTTAAGTCATTTTATAATTTTTTTTATATTTTGTAATTCAATATTTTTTATAAAAATAATGTCTTAAATTGTTATTATTATTATTATTATCATTATTATGCTATATACAATTTCCTAAATTAAACATAGATAAAAATGTATTTATGGAAGGGGTAAACATAGGTTCGAACTTTGGAGACAACATTGCTGAGAGGGGCAGCCATGAACCCCGAACATGGATCTTAAAATGGACATGTATAATATAAAAAAATAGTGTTCATGAAATCTATTTATAGTAAGTGTTTTAATTTTTTAAAAAGGTTTTTTTTAATTGTTTTAAAAATCAATCCTATAAATATTCATTATTATAATTAGCATAAAAATCTAATTAGCATAAATTATAACATAATAAACTTTAATTTTTTAAATATGCTTCATAATTTAAATTTTAAATAATATATATTTATATAAAAAATTCATTTATCATAAATTATAATGAAATCAACTCTTTATTTATTAGTCAAAAAATTTTTATCTAAAAAAATTAAATTGGGAAACAAATTTAAAAAATTAAAATTAATTTCAAATCTATTAAAAATAGAACCTTTAAGGTATTTAACACAATAATCCACAATTAATAAAGTTAACTTCATTGAAAAGAAAAATGTAGATTGTTTTTTTTTTTAAAGTTATACAATAAACATGCATGTGTGTAACACTTAAAAATTGTAAAGCATTTTTAATTATAATGAAGTAAAAAAACTGAAAAAAAAAAGCAAGTAAAAGCTAAATATTTTTTAATTTCTTAACAATATCTATGTTTTTAAATTGTTAAATATATATTTCACTGTTATGAATATCTTATTAAGTGGATGTCCATCAAGATCAATATAAATTTTGATATACTTCAAATTCTAATAGTCATTAAAAGTAGATCTCTACTTCATTTATACTTCTTATGCCTATAAATAGAGATTTTGGAGAAGTTTTGTAAATATTCCAATTGATCAATAAAACACACTCTTTCTTTCGCTCTCCCATTTTCTTTGTTCTTTACTCTTTGTCTATTTATTTTATAACACGTTATTAGCACGATTCTCTTTTAATTGTTTTTCTCCAGAAGTCACAAAAATATCTCAAAATTTATTATTGTCGATTGCCTCCTAAATCTGTTGCTATTTCAATTGAGGCCTACACACTATGGGTAATTATTAGAGCCTTTAACCACTCAAGTACACATAAATCTCTAAATTTTTTATGCCCTTTTATGCAAAGAAATTTATATAATCCTTACGTGGTATGTTTTTCTCCTTTGTTGATTGATTTTTTGGTAAAATTATTTTATGGGAAAATATTATTACTTTAAGGTTTCTTTTAAACTGAGATTCTTTTATTAAATTATAGTATGCATAATATTTATATGTTTAAAGATTTGATTATTAAATTCTTGTTATATTCTTGTAATTTGATTAAAATTATGGTGGAAAGTGTTATTAACCTACCATAGTTGATTAAAGGGAAATTTGATAGAATCTATTCAGTCTTATTAACTTACTGATGTTGAATGATTGTATTATATCTTTTAAATTGAATTTGTAAATACTTGATTAGAAGCTTCATAAGATTTTATAACATATATATGGTATTGAAATTTGGTATGATGTGTATCGGATAACTTTCAAGCATCGTACACGAAAATTTTGATTGTTTATTAAATATTTTTACTATTAAATTATAAATGTTATTACGAAAATAAAGTTGTTTTACTACTTGCAATAGTGCTTGTGATAATAGCTAGGGTGATGTCAATGATGTTAAAGATCTTCAAGTATATTTTACTATGATTTATTCATTATATTATGTTTATTATAATTGGAGACTAATCATGACAACACGAATAGATAGATTTTGATTTGAAATCCACGCATGTTTGCGATAGTGATTATGAAATAAAGAATTTTTGGGACGTTTATAAGTTCGTCCGAGTAAATCTATTGCATTTTCTGAAGTGAACACAAAAAAAAAAATATAAACCAATATTATTTCAATATTTGGTAGTACAAAATTAGTCAAAAGCTCCGGAAGAGCTAATATGTTGTGATGGTTAATCCATTGGTTTTAAAAGATATTTATAATGTATATCATATTGAGATTGTGAATGAAGATAAATATCTATTTTGAAAGGATGAAAAAAAGGAAGGATTGAGTTATTGATTACTCTTGTTATTAAATTGAATTGACTGTAGTTATCTTTGTGATCTTCTTTTGTCACCATACCCATTAAAGGATTGAAAGAAAAATAATTGACTGTGGAAGATTTACTTATGAGCAATAGAATATGATAAATCTATCTAAAACTCGTTATGGTTGGATGCACCTGAAGTTGCAAGTTTTTTTAAAATGTGAGTATAACTCTACAATATTCAAAATAAGTTCTCAATTAAAAATATGTGGAAAAATATTACTGATGAGAACCTTGCAAGAGAGAACTTATTCAACTTTTCATGATTCAAATGTGCTCCTACAATAGCAATATCAAGAACAAAATTTTACTTCTGATTGAACAAAAGTTTTTAACCACAAAACCTAACCATTCCCTAAAGAGAATGTAACAATATGTAAAAAATCCGAAAGACATAATATTTAACGTGGATGTAGTAAATTGGACTATAATAATAGTTATGGGGGATTGTCGTAATAAATTTTTTCACCACCAAAAGTGGAAAAATGAAGAAAGTAAGAAAAGAACAAAAATTTCCAAGAACTTCTCAAGAAGAGAGAAAATTTATTTATAAAGAGTCATTGGTTATGTACCTATTGTACACTTGGGAAATAAGATCCACTCTCAAAGTTTGCTATTAATAGATTTTGGTTGGATTCAAAGTCTACTACTGGAATTTAATTTTCTTACTTCTTGATAAAATCGTCAAGACTAAATGCAGAAAAAAAAGGTACATCTTTAAATATTAAATCAACTTAATATATGGTTTAAAAATTTGAGATGGTCTTCTTTTTAAGTTTTGATTACATCGATTACCTATTGTTTTAATCATCTCATTTGTTCATGAAAATGAATATTAACTGATTTATTTATGTGGCTATAGTAGGTTTTATAATTAAATAATATATTAGATTAAAACATATCTAATATGTAAATTTGTGTTAAACCAATGAATTTTATGGTTATTCAGATTTGATTTAGTTCAAAGAATTGTTAAAAGTAGTAGTTCATACGTTTTATATTATTTCATTTGTTAATTATTTAGAGAAATGACATGAGCAATTGTAATTGAAAAGTTCGATGAGTATGAATGGTTGAATTTTGAATTAAATTTCATGCATGTTTATGATGATGGTTATGAAAAAAATTTCTAGTTTTTTATAATGTTATATTTTTATGTTTGAGATGTGACGCTTATTGATATATTTAGTATAGGCTTGTTTCTATACATGATCTAGACAGTTATTCTTGGTAGTTAACTAATCATGCAAAACTCTTGTTAAAAGGGTTTTAAAAGTATTTTAAAAGTATTTTAAATCGAACTCGGGACTTCTCGCATCCAGAGTGAGAATCATACCACTAGACCAAATAACCTACATTTGAAGATTTTGGCATATTCCCTGAAGCAAATATTGGATATAATTATTTGGAAATTATATTTATTGACTTAGTGACATTATAGATTTTAGACATTTCCAGTAGTAAATGTCACAATAGTACTTATATGTGGATACAAAATAAAAGGAATGATAGTAAAATTATTAATTTGTTACAATTTAGTACAATTGAAACGCATGTTAGAGTAAACCAGGAATTTATTTATACAAATACATTTACTACTTGGTGTGACCAGTTAGACCATCTTGGATCATATATGATGCGAAAATTAATTGATAATTCATATTGACATTCATTAAAAAACCAGAAGATTTTTTAATTTAAAGAATTCTCTTTTGTTACTTGTTCTCAATGAAAATTGAATGTTAGAAACTCACTAGCTAAAGTTAAGATTTACTGTCTTGCATTTCTGAAATGAATATGGGCCCATTCATCCACCATGTGGATGGTTTTGATATTATATGATTTTGATAGATACATCTACAAAATAATCACGTATGTATTATCAACTCACAACCTGTCATTTGCGAGATTGCTTGTTTAAATAATTAATTTCAGATAATACAATTAAGACAATTCATCTTGCCAATACTAATGAGTTTATATCTCAATTTTTTATTGATTGAGTTTGAATTTTTTTTGTAAAAGGTTGTTATTTATGCACATAATAGTTTAGAGAAATTATTGATTGAACGTATCTAATTAATGTCCAAACCATTACTTATGAGAACTAAACTTCCTATTTTTGTAACAGTCCGAATTCGACCCTAATCGGAATGATGGTCTCGGGACCATGAATCCGAGTCGGTAGAATATTTTAATATTTCATATTAGGTCTAAAATCTATGATTGAACATGTGTTAAATTTTGGTGATTTAATTTATTTATTTGTGTGAGTAATTTGACTAAAGGACTAACTTGTATAATGGGTAAAAATGACCTTTTAATGAATTTAGTGACAAATGCATATGGCTTTATAAGGTGAAGTCCTTAAAGGACAATTTAGCCAATATTATGATGGTGGACGGCAACATGATGGAATGTGATTTAGAATATAAGTATTATTATAATATGTTGTAGTGGTTGAAGAATAAATAAATAATAGTATAATTTAACACATACAATAATAAAACATAGTAGAAGGAAAGAGAAGGCACCTTGTTCATCTTTTTGACCGAAATTTGAAGAAAGAAAACTCCATTTTTGGAGCTTGAAAGTCTGCATTTGAAAGCTCAATTAGGGGTATGTTTATGCTTAGTTTTCAATTGTTTTGCATTTTTGGAATGGGTGTTTTGAATACTATATAACCCATGGTGAAATTTTAGAGTTTATGGCACTTTTATATTCGGCCATTGAAGCATTTTAATAGTAAATAATGGTTGTTGATAGATTATTAAGTATAAAGCTTAAACTAGCATGTTTATTATTTGAAGTTTGAGTAAAATTGATTGTAAGGGTTAAATCAAAAAATGAAAATTTTTGAAGGACTAAATCATGAATTAAATAACATGCAAGGCCTTGTATAAGGTCAAGGAGTATTCGGCCTAGGGTATTTGTGATTGAAATTGGTGAATTTTGTGTGGTGTCCAAATTGGACTAATTTGTAAAAGTGTGAAATAAAGGGGGCAAAATCATAAATTTCTTATTTATATGTGTTGGGACCAAAATTGTTATAATATGCTTAATTGAGTTTAATTTAATTCATTTAGATCAAGAAAAAAGGAGGTAGGATCGGATCGGGGAAAAAGTAAATTGATCGACTAATCGGAAAGTTGAATTGGTGACTACTTGAGGTAAGATTTTAAGCATTTGAATTTAATTGAACTCAATTTAGTTTCATGTACTTATGTTGGATAATTGTGGCATATAAATCATTATTATGCTGAATGGTTTTGGTATGTATATCTCCTTTAGTGAGTTTAATTGCTATTGATTATTAGAGAATATGTATGTGAATCACATTGAACAATAGCAAATAAACACTGGCACTATGTGTGCGAGTTTATACCGAGCAATCGTGTGTGCAAGATCGGTCGGTTAGCACTAAGTGTGCGAAAATGGGTAAGTAGCGGCACTAAATTGTGCGATACGTTACGTTTATAATTAGCACTAAGTGTGCGGAGTTAACTACTAACAGCACTATGTGTGCGATATGTGACCAAATTAAATAATATGAGAATATAATGATTTGAGGTTAGTTGGGATGTGCTGTGTTTATTCAATGTTATTTTTTATATGTATGGAAATTCGCAATGGTATTATCCTGTGTTACATAGTAACGAATGATTTCGAAAGATCGAAATATACTCAAGGTAAGTAATATTTACTTATGATATAAAGTTGAATAGTGGTTGAATGTGGTTGATTAATTACTTTGCCTTGAGATGTATAAGACTTAATTTATATGATGGTTATGAGCCTAATTATGGGGAATAACAAACAACTTGAGATGAATGTAAAGGAGAAGAGTTATTTCCTTATGAGTTCATACATGCTTATGTGAATGTATTCATTGCTTAAGTCTTACTAAGCTTTGGAAAGCTTATTCTATTTTGGTTAATTCTTGTGTGTATAGGTTACTTTGGAAAGCTCGATTTTGTGCTTGGGATTCGTCTCAGAAGTTCACCATATTATCATCTCTTTTGGGTATACCTTATTTTGAAGTAGTAAATTATGTTTTTATGGCATGTATAAGCTAAGGTATTTTGGAACAAGGTCAACCATGTATGTACATACTCATGCCATGCTAAAATGGCTAAATTATAGTTATTTGGTCTTGTTTGAAGTCGACCTTGATGTTTGTTAAACTTGCCAATGATATATTATGAATGTGGTAGTTGTTAAGTTAGGTTGTTGGCATATAAATTCTTAGGCATATTTGGTCTTGTAATGCCTTTAATAACTTGATTAAATTAAGGAACTTATAAACTAGTTAATCATATTTTTGTTATGAAACAGTTTTTAGCTGCAGCAGTGATGTGATTTTGAAAAATCACCAAAAATAAGAGAAATTGAATTAGAAAGTGAATAAGACATAGAATTAAAGTATATTGTGTCTATTTTGATATGAAAGAAATAAGTTAGGCAAAGGAATTATATATTATGAGATATTTAAGTTTTAGTGAGACTTGTCCTGAATGAATTCGTGAGTCCCTGTTCTGTCTTGGAAAATTTGTAAAAATTTGTACAAAAATAATTATGGAGCATAGTTTATATGTTTAGAATCCTTAATGAGTCTATTTTTGATTGGAATAAACAATGACATTATTGAAATTTTTTGCAATGTGATAACTGAGTTTTTGTAAAGATAGGTCAGAATTATCAAACAGTGAAATAGGGGTAACTTTGATGAATAAACTGTACTAATTGGCCACATGAAAAATTCTGGAAAAATTATGGTAAAAAGTTATATGAGTCTAGTTTCAAGGAAAATTTACGGATCTAAATTTTCGAGTTTTGTAACTCGAGTTATGGTCAATTTAATCAGCATGATGCAGTTAGGCAGCTTTAAATTTTTATGCCCCAATTTAGTAGTCAAGTCTAGTAATGCCACATACTGGAAACTCCGTCAAAGGTTTCGGGTAAGGGTGTTACATTTGATTGATATCGAGCTATGGTTTAGTCGATTCTTGGACTAACATAGCATCTGTGAGTCTAGCTATACATGCCGTAAAATATATGAATGATAATATGATGACTTCTGACAGTGAAATGTATTTATTTCTTACGTATAGTAATGGATCCGGATCCCGAGCAAGCGTTAGCTGACGATGTTGAGAGTGTGGCGCCTGTTCCCGCACAAGGGACCGCGTCGGAAGAATCTCGACCTGCTGCAAGTGGCCCAGATGAGAGGGTAAAGCAGGCCTTCCATAATATGATGAACGATTGGTTCAGTCATTACTTACGAACCACTCCGAATGTTCAACCACCCCCAAATCCGAATGTTCCCCCTGTAACACAAATTGTACCTCCAGTTACTAATCTTGAAAGAGTGACTAAATCTCCCGTTGATCGCATTAGGAAGCACGGAGCTCAGGAATTTAGAGCCGAGGATGATGATGACGCTGAGCGAGCTGAATTTTGGCTTGATAACACCGTTCGTGTTTTCGATGAATTATCTTGCACACCCGATGAATGTTTGAAGTGTGCTATATCGTTGTTACGGGATTCTGCTTATTACTGGTGGAACACGTTGGTGTCAGTTGTCCCGAAAGAAAGAGTTACTTGGGACTTCTTTCAGACTGAATTCCGCAAGAAGTACATAAGTCAGCGTTTCATCGACTCCAAACGTAAAGAATTCCTTGAGCTTAAACAGGTCGTATGGCTGTATCTGAATATGGCGTAAGTTCGTGCGACTTAGCCGCTACGCTCATGAGTGTGTCTTGACAGAGGTGCTATGTGCGTAAGATTCGAAGATGGCTCGAATGAAGATATCAAATTGTTGGTTGGTATACTTGAGATTAATGAGTTCGTGCGTGTTAGTCGAGCGAGCTTGTAAAAAGTGAAGACACAGGAAAGAAAAAGCAGAAAGCAAAGCTAGATTCAAAAGATGTTCAAAAGATCGTGAGTAAATCTTCACGATTGGCATTAAAGAAGTTCAAGAATGATGGTAGCCGGTCCGGACCTAATACCGGATTTCTATACGAGAGCGGCCACCAGTGAGTTCTCGGGCTACGTCGATGGCTAGTGTGGGCGACGCCGATCGAACAAACCCGATCGTCGTCGATGTGGGTAGACGACATTTTGGGGAATCTTTGGGGTAAATATATTAATCGCACTTGTTATAGGTGTGGTTCTCGAGATCACTTCATCCGAGATCGCCGGAGGTCGATGATAAGAGTAATACTCGTGGTGCGAGACCAAGTGGCACTCTGACTAGAGACGAGATCTTCCCGAGTTGGTAGGGGTAGAGGTGGTATTCGGAGGGGGACTCACGATGCGGCTATTAGATCGAGACACGTACCGCGGCGAGCTTATGCCATCCGTAATAGAGAGGAAACCTCAACTCCGGATGTTATTCGGTAACTTTTCACTCTTTGATACTAGTGTCACTTGCATTAATTGATCCCGGTTCAACTCATTCGTATGTGTGTGAAACTCTAGTGACCATGATAAGACTCTACCGTTGAGTCTCACCGAATTTGTGAATCGGGTTTCAAACCCCCAGGTCATTTCGTATTAGTAGACAAAGTATGTAAGAATTGCCCCTTAATGATTCGAGACATATGTTTTCCTACTGATTTGATGTTACTACCTTTTGATGAGTTTGATATTATTCTCGGCATGGATTGGTTGTGATTCATAATGCGATAGTTGATTGTAGACGAAAGACTATGGATTTGAAAGGTCCGAATAACGAGAAAATTTGAATTGAGTCGTGGATTTGAGTGGATTACTCACCGTGTGGTATCTCCAATGTTGGCTCGACGGTATTTGAAAAAGGGTTGTGAAGCCTACCCGCATATGTAATTGATAGCAAGGTTACTGAAAGGAAGATTGAGTTAGTCTGGTTGTTAGTGAATATCCGGATGTGTTCCCGAGAAATTACCGGGATTGCCGCCAGTTCGTGAGGTAGAATTTGGGATTGAGTTAGTGCAGGGACTACCCCAATTTCAATAGCTCCATACCGAATGGCACCAAGCCCAATTAAAGGAATTAAAGACTCGATTGCAAGAATTATGAGATAGAGGATTCGCGGACCGAGTTTTTCTCCTTGGGGTGCTCTGTTCTATTTGTGAAAAAGAAGGACGGAACTCGAGAATGTGCATTGATTATCTACGACTTAATAAGGTGACCATAAAGAACAAATACCCACTACCGCGTATTGATGATCTATTCGATCGGCTTAAAGGAGCCTCTGTGTTCTCGAAAATTGATCTCGAGGTCGGGTATTACGATTGCGAGTTAGAGAGTTGGATATTCAAAAGCGCGTTCGAACGAGATATGGTCATTATGAGTTTTGGTGATGCCATTCGGGCTTACTAATGCCCTCTTTGTTTTCATGGATTTGATGAACCGGGTATTCAGACCGTATTTAGATCGGTTTGTAGTTGTGTTTATTGATGATATACTTGATCTATTCGCGAAATAAGACCGAGCATGCCGAGCATTTGAATTTGGTCTTTGCAAATTTTACGTGAAAAATGCGATTATATGCAAAATTCGGTAAGTGCGAGTTTTGGCTAAGTGAAGTTAGCTTCCAGGACATGTTATATCGGCATCGGTATTCGAGTTGATCCAAGTAAGATTTCGCCATACTTGATTGGAAGCCTCCACGAAACATTTCCAAATTCGCAGCTTTACGGGACTTGCGATACTATAGAAGATTCGTGAAAGGATTTTCTATGATTGCAGCTCAGATGACCAAATTGTTGCAAAAAGATGTGAAATTTGAGTGGTCGAAAGGTGTCAACAAAGTTTCGAGCAAACAAGACCTTGTTAACGGAAGCTCAGATACTTACTCACTGAATCTGGTAAAGAATTTGTCGTTTATAGTGATGCATCTCTAAATGGCCTAGGTTGTGTATTGATGCAAGGGGTAAAGTTATAGCTTATGCATCGAGACAGTTGAAACCTCACGAGAAGAATTATCCAACTCATGACCTTGAATTGGCCGCTATAGTATATGCTTTGAAAATATGGCGACACTACCTTTTTGGTGAGAAATGCCACATCTTCTCGGACCATAAGAGCTTAAAGTATTTAATGACTCAGAGAGATCTAAATTTGAGACAACGAAGATGGTTGGAGTTGTTAAAAGATTATGAGCTTGTAATTGATTATCATCCGGAAAGGCTAATGTAGTTCTTGATGCACTCGATCGAAAATCGTTATTTGCTCTGCGTGCACTTTGAATGCTCACCTAGCTATGTCTGATGATGGTATCCTCACAGCTGAAATAAAGGCGAGACCATTGTTTGTGCGGCAAATCAGGGAGGCTCAGCAGATCGATGATGATCTCAAAGAAAAAAGAAGACTTTGTAATGCAAGTGTGAATTCAGAATTTTCTTTAGATGACGAAGGATGCCTACGGTTTAAGAATCGGTTATGTGTGCCTAAGAACTCTGAGTTAATTCGAATGATTTGTGAAGAAGCTCACAATAGCAAACTATCGATTCATCCAGGTAGCACAAAAATGTTTAATGACTTGAAACAACATTACTGGTGGCATGGAATGAAACGAGACATCTCGATTTCGTGTCAAAGTGCTTGATATGTCAACAAGTGAAAGCCAACATCGAATGCCGTCGGGACTACTTCAACCAACTTTGATACCTGAATGGAAGTGGGATAGAATCACGATGGATTTTGTATCGGGTTTGCCGTTATCACCGAGCAAAAAGGATTCAGTCTGGGTTATTGTGGATAGATTGACAAAAGTAGCTCATTTCATCCCAGTGCGTACTGACTTTTCAATTGGATAAACTAGCTTGAGCTCTACATATCGCATTGTGCGGTTGCATGGAGTACCGATATCTATCATTTCGGATCGTGACCCGAGATTTACGTCGCGATTTTGGAAGAAATTACAAGATGCTTTAGGTACTAAACTACATTTTAGTACAGCTTTTCACCCGCAGACCGATGGTCAATCCGAGCGAATCATTCAAATACTAGAGGATATGTTGAGGTGTTGTGTCCTTGAGTTAGAAGGTACGTGGGAGCGGTACTTACCTTTGGTTGAATTTGCTTATAATAATAGCTTTCAATCTAGTATTAAAATGGCACCTTCACGAAGCTTTGTATGGTCGTAAGTGTCGTGACACCATTGTTTTGGACCGAGCTCGGTGAAAATAAAATACACGGGGTGGATCTAATTAGAGAGGCTGAACAAAAGGTAGCATTGATCCGGGATAGTTTAAAAGTCGCATCGATCAAAAAATCATATGCCGAATTGAAGCGTAAAGACATTGAGTTTCATGTTGGAGATCGGGTATTTTTGAAAGTTTCACCATGGAAGAAAGTACTCGATTCGGTCGTAAAGGAAAGTTGAGTCCAAGATTTATTGGACCGTTTGAAGTCACGAACGCGTATTGGGCGGTTGCCTCTGGACTCTGATTGCCACCTGAGTTAGAGAGGATACATAATGTCTTTCATGTTTCGATGCTCCGTAGATATCGGTCAGATCCTTCGCATGTGATTAGCCCGACGGAAGTTGAGATTCAGCCCGATATGACTTACGAAGAGGAACCGATTCGTATTTTGACTCGGGAGACAAAGGAATTAAGAAACAAGAAAATTCCCTTAGTAAAAGTGCTATGGCAAAAGCACGGGTTTGAAGAAGCAACTTGGGAATTGGAGGAGACTATGAAAGAACGCTACCCGAACCTTTTTATCGGTAAGATTTTCGAGGACGAAAATTTCTAAGGGGGGGAGAATTGTAACAGTCCGAATTCGACCCTAATCGGAATGATGGTCTCGGGACCATGAATCCGAGTCGGTAGAATATTTTAATATTTCATATTAGGTCTAAAATCTATGATTGAACATGTGTTAAATTTTGGTGATTTAATTTATTTATTTGTGTGAGTAATTTGACTAAAGGACTAACTTGTATAATGGGTAAAAATGACCTTTTAATGAATTTAGTGACAAATGCATATGGCTTTATAAGGTGAAGTCCTTAAAGGACAATTTAGCCAATATTATGATGGTGGACGGCAACATGATGGAATGTGATTTAGAATATAAGTATTATTATAATATGTTGTAGTGGTTGAAGAATAAATAAATAATAGTATAATTTAACACATACAATAATAAAACATAGTAGAAGGAAAGAGAAGGCACCTTGTTCATCTTTTTGACCGAAATTTGAAGAAAGAAAACTCCATTTTTGGAGCTTGAAAGTCTGCATTTGAAAGCTCAATTAGGGGTATGTTTATGCTTAGTTTTCAATTGTTTTGCATTTTTGGAATGGGTGTTTTGAATACTATATAACCCATGGTGAAATTTTAGAGTTTATGGCACTTTTATATTCGGCCATTGAAGCATTTTAATAGTAAATAATGGTTGTTGATAGATTATTAAGTATAAAGCTTAAACTAGCATGTTTATTATTTGAAGTTTGAGTGAAATTGATTGTAAGGGTTAAATAAAAAAAATGAAAATTTTTGAAGGACTAAATCATGAATTAAATAACCTGCAAGGCCTTGTATAAGGTCAAGGAGTATTCGGCCTAGGGTATTTGTGATTGAAATTGGTGAATTTTGTGTGGTGTCCAAATTGGACTAATTTGTAAAAGTGTGAAATAAAGGGGGCAAAATCATAAATTTCTTATTTATATGTGTTGGGACCAAAATTGTTATAATATGCTTAATTGAGTTTAATTTAATTCATTTAGATCAAGAAAAAAAAAGGAGGTAGGATCGGATCGGGGAAAAAAGTAAATTGATCGACTAATCGGAAAGTTGAATTGGTGACTACTTGAGGTAAGATTTTAAGCATTTGAATTTAATTGAACTCAATTTAGTTTCATGTACTTATGTTGGATAATTGTGGCATATAAATCATTATTATGCTGAATGGTTTTGGTATGTATATCTCCTTTAGTGAGTTTAATTGCTATTGATTATTAGAGAATATGTATGTGAATCACATTGAACAATAGCAAATAAACACCGGCACTATGTGTGCGAAGTTTATACCGAGCAATTGTGTGTGCAAGATCGGTTCGGTTAGCACTAAGTGTGCGAAAATGGGTAAGTAGCGGCACTAAGTGTGCGATACGTTACGTTTATAATTAGCACTAAGTGTGCGGAGTTAACTACTAACAGCACTATGTGTGCGATATGTGACCAAATTAAATAATATGAGAATATAATGATTTGAGGTTAGTTGGGATGTGCTGTGTTTATTCAATGTTATTTTTTATATGTATGGAAATTCGGCAATGGTATTATCCTGTGTTACATAGTAACGAATGATTTCGAAAGATCGAAATATACTCAAGGTAAGTAATATTTACTTATGATATAAAGTTGAATAGTGGTTGAATGTGGTTGATTAATTACTTTGCCTTGAGATGTATAAGACTTAATTTATATGATGGTTATGAGCCTAATTATGGGGAATAACAAACAACTTGAGATGAATGTAAAGGAGAAGAGTTATTTCCTTATGAGTTCATACATGCTTATGTGAATGTATTCATTGCTTAAGTCTTACTAAGCTTTGGAAAGCTTATTCTATTTTGGTTAATTCTTGTGTGTATAGGTTACTTTGGAAAGCTCGATTTTGTGCTTGGGATTCGTCTCTCAGAAGTTCACCATATTATCATCTCTTTGGGTATACCTTATTTTGAAGTAGTAAATTATGTTTTTATGGCATGTATAAGCTAAGGTATTTTGGAACAAGGTCAACCATGTATGTACATACTCATGCCATGCTAAAATGGCTAAATTATAGTTATTTGGTCTTGTTTGAAGTCGACCTTGATGTTTGTTAAACTTGCCAATGATATATTATGAATGTGGTAGTTGTTAAGTTAGGTTGTTGGCATATAAATTCTTAGGCATATTTGGTCTTGTAATGCCTTTAATAACTTGATTAAATTAAGGAACTTATAAACTAGTTAATCATATTTTTGTTATGAAACAGTTTTTAGCTGCAGCAGTGATGTGATTTTGAAAAATCACCAAAAATAAGAGAAATTGAATTAGAAAGTGAATAAGACATAGAATTAAAGTATATTGTGTCTATTTTGATATGAAAGAAATAAGTTAGGCAAAGGAATTATATATTATGAGATATTTAAGTTTTAGTGAGACTTGTCCTGAATGAATTCGTGAGTCCCTGTTCTGTCTTGGAAAATTTGTAAAAATTTGTACAAAAATAATTATGGAGCATAGTTTATATGTTTAGAATCCTTAATGAGTCTATTTTTGATTGGAATAAACAATGACATTATTGAAATTTTTTGCAATGTGATAACTGAGTTTTTGTAAAGATAGGTCAGAATTATCAAACAGTGAAATAGGGGTAACTTTGATGAATAAACTGTACTAATTGGCCACATGAAAAATTCTGGAAAAATTATGGTAAAAAGTTATATGAGTCTAGTTTCAAGGAAAATTTACGGATCTAAATTTTCGAGTTTTGTAACTCGAGTTATGGTCAATTTAATCGGCATGATGCAGTTAGGCAGCTTTAAATTTTTATGCCCCAATTTAGTAGTCAAGTCTAGTAATGCCACATACTCGACTCCGTCAAAGGTTTCGGGTAAGGGGTGTTACAATTTTAACATGAGGTTATGTTGATTTACGTGTTGTACGCATTAAGCCAATAAGTTATAAATACTCCCTGTCGAAACCATTTTTTTATTTGGAAAACGGGCCGACTTTAAAAGGAAAATGGAGTCGCCACCAATCTTTCTTGAGGTGTGATTGGGTCACCTTATAAAATATTTTGGTCTACGAATTTTAAGAAAACAGGTTCGGGAGTCGCTTACGCACGAGGAAGGATTAGCACCCTTGCGACGCCCAAAAATTGGTACCTTATTGATTGATTAATGTCCTAATATCGAAAATTGGAAGAGATTTTAAAATACGAATCCTTTAGAAAATGTTTGGATCATTCGAATTGGATATCGAAATTCTCTTGTTCCGCAAGAATGAAATATCACATCCAGCATGTTAGGATACGATGCTTCAAACCCTTGACACCAAGATCATTTCATGATTTCCAAAATTCATACATTGCAATTTTAAAAAAGGTATTCCGTTATTTGGCCAAACGAAAAAACCGAAACCCAGCACGTTAGGGCACGATTCCTCGAATTTCCAAACATGAAATATTGCCTTATTTTTGAAGTTAAGAAAACACTGTCAAAATCTTAAAAGGATATTTAGTCATTTGGACGAACGAAAAATCGAAACCCAAAGACGTTAGGGCACGATTTCTGAACTTCCAAACACAAAATACTACCTTTGTAAAAACCCTTTTTATGAGTTTGGGTAAAAAAAGTGGAAAAAAATAAAATAAAAGATAAAGTCAATGTAACCATTAAAATAAAAAATCGGTTAAAACGTAAAAATGGTCATACTTAGCGAATAGTGATAATGTAAACATGATAATAATAAAGAATGATAATAATAAATATAATAGGAAAAAATTTAAAATAAACAATAGTATTAATAATGATAAAAATGATAGTAACAGTAATGATAAATAGTAATAATAAAAATGGAAAAAAATTTAAAATAAAAAAACAATATTAATAATAAAAATAGTAATAATAGTACTAGTAAAAATAAAAATAGTATTAATAATAAAATAATAGAAATAATATTAAATTTAATAATAATAATAATAAATAATAGCAATAAATAAAATAAAAGTAATATTAATAATAATAAAAATAGTAGTAATAATAATAGAATTAATAAAAATAATAGTAATAAATATAGTAATAATAATAAGAATGGTAACAAAGATAATATTACATAATAACAATACTAACAATATCTATAAAAAGTATTAAATAATAATAATAGTAAAAATAAAAATATTAAATAATAATAGTAGTTGCAAAAATCACTGAATATGACTAAATTAAAAGAGAAATAAAATTAAAGAACCAAGTTAAAAAGAAAAAAAAAAGGTCGGGGGCCCCTTTGTAACACGCGTGAGAATAGGGGGACTAATTGGGAAATTATTCCCTTTCCCTAAAATGCTGCGTCCCAATAGGGACAAAAATGAAACAATTGTGAAACTTTCGGGCCCAAATTATAACCAGAAAAACCTAATTGAACTAGACTGAAAAAGCGGAAAGACCAGGGCTGTAAATAGCCCATTTTAAAACAAAACGCGCGGATCCCTTCGGGTCGAGTCAACTGCGCGCGGACCCTGGGCCAAACGGCGTCGTTTTGGCTCTTAAACCCCTGATGCAAAACGGCGTCGTTTTCATTCCCTATTTAAAGCAAAATTTAAAAAAAAAAAAACATTAGTTTTCTGTTTTTTAAAAAAAAAATTCAGGTCTCCAAAAAATCCTCTCCCCCTGTCTCCTCTGGGCGATTTTCGACGGAGCCTCAGGTGCCGATCACCGCCGCCCGCCGCCGTCGCCGGCCGCCGTGCAAAAAAAAGGTAATTTTCTCCCTTTTTTTACTGTATATTATATATACATTATATACGAAATAAAAATTTGAACAAAATAAAATGTAGTATTCGGAAATGAAAAGAAAAAGGAAAAATTAATAAAAAACCTTTGTTGATTTTGGTATTCTTTGTATATTCCGTGTAAATGGTACACTGTATTACTTTTTCTGTCAAAAAAAAATCCCCTCTTTATGTTTTTGCCTCGACCTTTTATAGCCGATTTTAGGAAAAGGAAAATACAACAAACTCTAGATTTTGTTTTGCTGTTGCTTTGTCCTTCTTTTCCGCAGGTGTGGCGACGTGGAGCGGCGTAAGGTGCGGAGACGCGAGACGTGCTGCGTTGGGGAGGTTGTTGGCGGCGCAATGGAGCTTCCTAGGGTTTTCTGAGACTTTGGAAATTTTGGGCCATTTGGGCCCTAATTTAATTGGGCCCCAATGTTTATTTGTAATGGACTGTGTTTTTTTCTATAATTTTGGACTTTATTAATTTCTGGTTTATCTTTGGGCCCGGGCAAAAAATTGGGCTCTACACTCCCCATTACAATTGGTTTTTGATCAACAGCTAAATATTTCTCATCTTTGAATTTTGTATGTGTGTATATGTTCCAATTGCTCCACCACAACGCACAAAGATGAGTGAATCCTCAAAGAAATTTGGGAATATATATTAATTACAAGTTTCATTGTATTATTAGATGTTTTGAATGTACTGGAGATTCAATTATGACATGATTTGTGACTATAGTTTTGATTCGATAATTTTCCCAACATTAGGGGGAGAGAAATAATAACTTGTAATGAGTTAGGGAGAGAGTAATTTGAACCAGAAGTTCAACAATGATAACTCATTACAAGTTAACTGTCAGATGTGTTTACAAACTTAATAAGAATAACAAAGTGTTAAATGTCATCAAATATTTTAATTTGAATCAAAGTCCTAATAGAACAATAAATTAGAATAAATAATAGATTGATCGGTTCCAAAGATGAAAATTCTTCTAGATGGTCATATAGTGGAGACAGGTGCTCCAAAAGAGATCCAAGACATAACTAATGAGTAAAAATCCATAAAGATACAAGTACCTGAAACTGAAGATTTAAATAATGAAAATAAGATATATTGACAAGTTATGTAAATTCAAGAAAATGTGGAACTGAATAATAAAAGTGGTTGACAATGATTTTGCATTAGTCCAAATATCTAAAGGTATAAAGTCAATGATGGTGCAAATGAAGTAGTTTTGTAAAAGCGGAATAAAAATATGAAGTTTTTCGCTAAATCCTAACATTGATTATGAAAAGATATAATATTCTTTTGTGATTGATGCAATATCCTTTAGATATATTATTTTGACAATTCATAAAAGATTTAACTTGCGTCTAATGGTTGTTGTTACAACCTTTTATGAACCAATATATAGTAAAACTTATATTTAAATCCTTGAAGGATTTAGGATGCCAGAAGCATATTAAAATTCTCAGGAAATACATTCTAATAGTCATGTGAAAGGCTGGTACTCTTTTTCCTTTAACCAATGTTATTATTTGAAAGAATAGCAATAACTTGTTTAATAATTAATCATATTTTAAAAATTATAGTGGTCACTACTTTTTCTTTGTTTTTATAAATTTTTTTTTTTTTTTTTGGTTTTGAAAGTATATTTTTAAATAAGTAAAAAGATAATTTTGAAATTTGAAATAAAAACTTAGTTATATTTTAAGTTTTCACATAAATTTTTAATTTTTAATTTAAAATATAATTTTTAAATTTAAATATATTAAAAATATTTAAAGGTTAAATAAGAAGATGTGATTTTAAAACGTAAAATTTACTTTTTAATTTAATTTTAAAAAAAAATCTTTACTTACTTTTTGTTTAAAAAAAAAAAAAACAATTTTTCTATGGAAGTTGCTTGAAGAGCTAGGGGGTTTGGCCGAAATAGAAAATTGTTATTTTAATCCACTCTAAATTAATAAAATTATAAATTAATATTTAATCAAATTATACTTTGATCCCTTAAAAATAAAAATGAATTCATTTTAATTCAAATGAAATTTATAAATTAATAAATGGTAATATTATGTTTTTGACCTATCAAAATTTTATAATTGAATTTCTAACCCTCTAAAATAATTTCTAGATTCGCCACGGAGCAACATCGATCATCATCCCGCTAGTTGAAAATCAAATTATGGGTTAATCCTCGTCGTCCCCAAAAGGGTCATTCAAAATTTCCATTATTTCCCAACACGCCCTTTTTTGACAAATCCAACAATAGCTTCATCATCATCATCATCTTCTTTTTCTTTTTGTTAGCAAGTGTAAAACTCAACCAGCTCTTCCACGGAACCCATTTGAGTCCCATTGTTTTCAAGCATCCAGTGTTCGAACAAAACACAACCTCGCAAGACACCACAACTTTACCTTCGTTACTGGACCTATCGATCAACTCTTGAAATAGAAGATGGCAAATGATTTCCGACCGTACCAGGTATCTCGGTCGCCACTCCTCGATGTAAACCGCGTGAAGACCATATTTTACTGGTATCTCTTCTGGTCTTCAGGATCTAAAGCTGTCGCTATGGCGCTGCTTTTACCTTTCCAACTTTTACAATATATATAATGCTTGTTCTCTTAATTGCTAGGTAAATTTATCTTTTCTTAAATGTGACTATTAATTTTTTAAATTTTTTCTATGTTAAGATTAAAATTTGAAATAGATAGTATTATAGATAATATTAAATATTCATCTAAAATTTAAAAATTCTAATTATCTAATTAAAATTATAACTTAATATTATAAATTAATATTTTAAATTATTTTCATTATCTATTAAAATTAATATAATATTATAGAATTGAGTATATTCATACATACATAATGCACTAATTTGTTTTGAAAGACATAATGCATTAATATTAACAGACGATTAAATATTTTATTTGATATATTTAATATAGGCACATAATGTATTTAATTATGAGTTAACGTATAATTTAATTAATTTACTTATTTTGTAAATAGAGTGACTGATACTAACTTGTACAATACTTTTATCCTTTATTTTCAAGCTAGACCAAATTATGGACCATTTTATTCATTTTTGAAATAGAGAAACTCAGAATTCTACTCTATTTTTACTGAAGGTAATTATATCTACCAAAACAGTATCTCAAAAAGTTATTACTGAAACATAATTAAGGGAATTGAAATTTTAAGCACAGTTGAATTTCATAAACATGAATACAATTAAGAATAAATTTATTATATAACTATTTAATTATCCATTCCCTTCTCACTACTTATATTTAATTGTATACATTCACACTAAATCTTAACGGTATTTGATGTTTTCTCATGTTATGATTTCAATGAAATGTGATTATCAGGAAAATTACTTTATATCGTTTGGTTTATGTTGGATGGTATTAATTAAAATCTTGGAAAAGTTACATTATCACGTTTGGTTCACTAAGTACTTTCCTAGGAATATAATGATAATTTACGAATTTCCTCTTATTAAATAAAATTTAATATTCATGTATTTAATTTTTTTTTATAATAAGCTTCATTCTTAACAAATATGTGGATTAAATATTTAATATTGAAATTTAATTGATAGTTTTTACAATTCTTTTCAAAGCCCCAATGTAACATAATTTGCTTTGGATATTGAAAAACAAACATAAGTTACATGAATATAATAATACATAATTACTTTGAAATTTGATTGATCACTTGTCTTATCTATTCTATTTCTAAATGGGTTGCTAATCATTTGCTTATTCTCGAAAATCATTCCAATAGAATTCTCAATTACATACAACAAACCATAATTCAAAGGTAAATCATGCAAAAAGGTTATGATGAAATTAGTCTTAAAGCTAAACCTAAACATTAATTTTTTTTCCCTTTTGCTTGTAAATATTCATAAATTCTATAATAAAATTAAAATTTCAATTCATATAACGAAAAGAAAAGAGAAAAATAGAAAAAATATAACATGTAAACGATATAATATATATGATTAAATATGCACATTGTGGGGTGTGCCTCACATTTATTCGACGCATTGCAGACACCTTATAAGAGAATCGACAAGCAACTGAAGAAGGGCCAAAACAGGCCGTCGGGACAGCACGATGATTTTTAGCAATGGAGGCGGCGGTGATGTCGTGACGAGAAAAGCTGGCACGTCACGACGTCACTACGATTCCTGATGTTATACAACCATATTTTAGACAGCTCAACAAGACTTCTTCTCCCAGTTGGACTCTGACTACTTCATGGATATTTTAGTATGATTAAAACTTTAATCTTAACCTATTTAAAGGGCCTTAGTAACCCTGATTTAGACACGCCAATCAGCAAGGGTTTTTATTTGAGGACGACAAGATGTAGTCGCATATAGAGTTTTGGTGAGATTTTGAGAAAATTTTGTGAAACCCCTTTTGTGAGAGTTTCAGATGTGAGCTTTGTATTCGGGGTTTGGGTTTATTATATTCTTGTTGTACTCTTGTTTTTTTTTGCTCCATTAATGTTAACCCGATGCCTCCTTTTCCCATGGTGTTTATCTTCTTTGGAGGAGTTTTTCATGTAAAATATTTGTGTTCATTCTTCTACCTTTTCTATTTCATTGTTTATACGAGTCAATCCCCAACACATATAAAAATAAAATAAATTAAAGAAAAAAAATTACTTTCAAAAAGTTCATTGAAGTGGTAGAGAAAATCTAGTAGGAAGGAGGAAGGAGGTAATAACTGTAACACCCTATAACCGACCCGATTGATAGGTTCGGGTACCGAATGTCACAATTAACTTGAGTATTGTATCAAAGTATTAAAATTTGATTTAACTATGTACTTAAACATATCTCACTTCTGAAATTTAACTTCTACTAAAACTCTTATCACACGAGTGTTAATTCCTACAATAATGAAATTTATTAAACTTAACAGTTAGTTACAAAATTTTAAATACTTTGATAAAGATATATGTCGTAACCATTTTTTGATAAAACAGTAAACGGCGCGGTCGACTCGTGGTTTTTAAAAAAATGAAGAGGAAAGGAGTCGCCACCGATCTTTATTTGGGTGAGGTGTGATCGGGTCACCTTAAAAAGTGTTTGTTTTTAATAATCAGATTAATTTATCAAAAACACAATTTTGGTCTACGAAAATCAGAAAATGGATTCGGGAGTCGGTTACGTACGAGGAAGGGTTAGCACCCTCGATACGCCCAAAATTGGTACCTAATTGATTATCTAATGTCTTAATGTCGAAAGTTGAAAACTTAAGAATTCAAAATACGATCCCTCTTGTTGTTGAAGAGTAAATTTGGATAAATTGGAAGTGTATGCCAAGGGCCGTCTCGTTTTAAGGTGAAGTGTTACATCCAATACCTTAGGACACCACATTTCGACCTTTAAAGTTGAACTTGCCTTTTATTCAAAACTTATGGATTTAATTGAAAGGATATTTTGTTATTTAGAATGGACGAGAAAAGGAAACCCAATACTTTAGGGCACGACTTCTCGAGCTTTTAAATACAAAACATTGCCTTGGTTTTAGAAAATATTATCTCGGAATAACAAAACATCACATCCAATACATTAGGACACGATATCTCGAGTTCACGAGAATAAGCTTTTAGTTTAAAAATGTATTAGTTTTAAAAGGATATTCGGTTATTTAGACCAAACGAGAAGGATCGAAACCCAATACTTTAGGGCACGACCTCTCGAATTTCTAAATACGGAAGATTGCCTTTGTTAAAAGAATTCATTTTGTGTCGGGCGAAAATTGATGTAATGCAAGTTTATATTGGAATGTAAAAACAGATCATAATACTGGATATGCGTAGCAAAAATGGGAATAAATGTGTTAGTATATATATAAAGACAATGATGGTAATATGTATAAGATAAGTAACATATCTATACATATATAAATAACGTGATGCTAATAGCAATAATGAAGTAGATAATATAATAAACGTAATAATACAAATAATATAATGATAATGAAATTATTAATATATTAATAATAATACACAATGCGTGAATAGTGAGAAAAAATATAATGAATGATAAAATGATAGCAATAATAATGGTAATAATGTTTGAGAAATGAATAATAAGGTATATACAAGAACAAACAACAAATATATATATATATATACATGAAAACTATAATATAACTATAGTAATAATAAAGATATTAAGTAATGATAATAGGGTGATAGTAATAACGATATGATGATGATAAAAATGCTAAATAATAATAACAATGATATAATAATATCGCAATAATAATGATTATAGGAGAAATAATAACATAAATAGAAATAATAGTAATAATAATAGCAATCATAATAAAGTAATAGTAGAAATAAAATAATAAAATGAGGAGTAATAGTAACAAAATAATAACGATGGTATTATAAAGGAACATAAAATAATAATAATGGTAATGATAATAATAGTGATAATAAATAAATAATAATATAGATGATAATGATAATAGTAGTATATTAGTAATAATAATAAAAATAAAATAATGATGAAAGTAAATATAATAAACAATAAATATAATAATAACGTATTGAAAAAACTAATACAATGCAGTAATGATATTTGAAATAAATAATAATATTGAAAGAAATAATAATAATAAAATAAATACGATAAATAATAGATTAGCAAAGATAATATTAAGAATAGCATTTAAAATAATTATCAAATACAATAATAATCATTAAAATAATAATACAAATTAATATTAACATCAAAAATAATAAATATAATAGTAATATAAAAAAATAATACATATAATAATAATAATTTTAAAAGTAATTAATTTAATAGTAAAATAATCAAAATAATCAAAAAAGGGACCAAAATCGAACTAAAAACGGATTATTGGGGTAAATCAAATAAAATAAAAGGAGAGGACCTATTTGAAGCGCTTGGATAACATGGGGACTAAAAGGCAATTACCCTTTCCTCCCAAAACGCACAAAGATAGGCGGGGGCTCGATTGAAAACCGAATGGACTTTCGGGCCAAATTAGAAAACAAAAACTTGATTGCAAAATTCGAAAAAGCGGAGGGATCGCGCGCGCAAAATTCTTTTTTTTTCGGCAAAACGCGCGGATCCCCGGGCTGGAGCGGGTCGGACCGGTCGGGTTAAGGGCGAAACGACGCGTCGTTTGGGGCCACTGAATCAGGCCCTAAACGGCGTCGTTTTGGAACCTTTATAAAACCAAAATTTTCTCCTATTTCTTCATTTCAGCTGCTCACACACAAAAAAACTAATCTCTCCCTTTTTTTTTTCTCTGCAGGTCCAAAAGGAGGAGGGGATTCCGGCCGTCGGACCGCCGCTCCCCGTCGCCGACGTTGTTGTCGCTCAAACCACATGCGCGCGGTGGCCGAAAAAAATAAATTTTTTTTTTTTTTTTTAAAAGGAAATAATATATGTATATGTGTATGTCGAAAAAAAGGAAGAGAAGAGAGAAAAAAAGACTTGAATGTAAGAAGAAGAGAAAGAAAAATCACCTCTCTCTCTCGGCTTTTTTAGTCTTTAGGTTTTAGTCTCTTATTGCTTTGCTTGCTTGGAATTTCTTTTATTTTTTTGTGTGGATCTTTCTGTTTGTATTGCCTTAAAAAAATCCCCCTTTACAATAGATTTTTGATGGCTTTATATAGCCATTTTACATGTTTTTTTATCATTGTTGTCTTTTCTTTTCTTCTCTTGCAGGTGCAACTTGAGGAGTGGCAATGGCAGAGGGCAGGTGGAAGCAGGCTTCGGCAAGGGCGGTGGCAGAGGCAGAGGGCAGAAGTCAGAAGGCTAGGGGCGGCACATTAGGGGGGCTAGGGTTTTGTTTTTTTCTGATTAGGGTTAACTTGGGTATTGGGCTAGCTGTTGGGTTAGGTTAAGGGTAATTGGGTCATTCGGGTTTGTAATTGGGCTGGGCAAAATGGGCTTGTAAGCCTGGGCAAAATTGGGGTTGTACAGCTGCCCCTCTTTGCTCGTTGTCGTGTAACGAGAATGGAGCAAAGACTTTAAAAAGTCCAATTTTGCCCGGTCTTGCTGAGTCTTGACTTATTTGGTGCTTATCTTCTTCAAGTAGCTTCATTTCAGTCCATTGCATCTTGTTTCTTTGATCCACTCCACCGCCTTTTCAGAGAGATGAGACCTATAGCTTCAATTTGCTCCTGCTGCGACTTCGAGGGGATGAGACTTGTTTATTTTAAATCGCTCCACTGCAACTTCAGGGGGGTAAGGTTTGTAATCTTCAGCTTATTGCACTGCTGGCCAAGACAATAGGATGATGGCTTAAATCATGTTCCCTCTTGTTTAGGAGACAGATTTGCCTTCGATCTTGCCCCACTCATCGGTAGGGGCGACAAGATCTACAAATTTGACCTATTTCACTGCTGGTCAGTGGCAATAGGACGGTGGCTTAAATCATGTTCCCTACTGTTTAGGGAGACGAGATTCGCCTTCGATCTTGCCCCACTACTGGTTAGGGCGACAAGATCTACAAATTTGACCTATTTCACTGCTGGTCAGTGGTAATAGGACAATCTTCAACTTATTCCACTGCTGGTCAGTGGTAATAGGGCAATCTTCAACCTATTCCACTACTGGTTAGTGGTAATAGAATAATCTTCAACCTATTCCACTACTGGTTAGTGGTAATAGGATAATCTTCAACCTATTCCACTACTGGTTAGTGGTAATAGAACAATCTTCAACCTATTCCACTACTGGTTAGTGGTAATAGAATAATCTTCAACCTATTCCACTACTGGTTAGTGGTAATAGAATAATCTTCAACCTATTCCACTACTGGTTAGTGGTAATAGAACAATCTTCAACCTATTCCACTACTGGTTAGTGGCAATAGGATGGTGGCTTCACCAATGTTTCTACACCTTCCTCTGGGGACATATCCTGTAGACTCGATTTTATATGCTTGTGTTTATGTCAAATGATTAGGATGCTATGATCAGAATGAATCTAATGCTCCTAACTAAATGTACTATGGACTACACTTGCACGAATGTAGGTGGTCTTTCTACAATGATTAGGATGCAATGATGAGTCGAATGCTCCTAATCAATGTGATGATGTATGAATGTAAAGCTAAATGATCCCCTTTAATGGTTAGGGTTGTCACCGCTCGTCTGGTCATCAAGGCCGCAGTTCCGGCGCAATTTTTGTCTTCTCGTAGTCGTGAGCTATGATTTTAGACTCCTCTTTCTCGAGCGTTTCCAACCCCTAGGCGTGTTGGTTCTAAACAACAGTCCTGTTTCAGGTTCCTGTGCTGTTTAGAGACTTCCAGAGTAATAGGCAAAACTCCTTTTATGGAAGCATTATGGGTCCATCGACCGTTATTTCAATTGCAAAAAGTAGTTTTTTTTTTTTTTTTTTTTTTAAAAAAAAAAAATGATGAATATCAATGAAGAATGGAATTGGATTAATCAACCAAAACAAACATGATTGAAATACAAAAAATGAGTGAGAAAGAAAAAAGGGTAGGTGCCCCAAATATCGCAGCCTGAGCTTCATTATCCAATCTTTCTGAAGATCATTTTGAGCTTTGAATGGATGTTGGGAGATCTGCAATACTCAGAGATCTCCCGAGGCGTAACATTCCTCCTTTTGCCAATTCAGGAGAACAAAAATCGTCACACATTTCGTCTGTCGTTTGAATTTGAGCCGCCTTATCGGGTTTCGACTCAAAGCCCCTTTGGTCTCAAAGCGCCCTTTACGGGTTTTCGCCTTGGCCTCTCGTTTTTTTTTTTTTTTTTTTTTTTTTAGAAGAGCGCCTTTGCGGGTTTTCGCTTTAGACTTTTCCTTCTTTCACGCGTAATACTTCTTGACCGAATCAAATTTACTGGATTTGATAAGTTCTTCCCATCCATCTCGGCCAAGATCGAGCTCCTCCAGAGAAAGCCTTTTCACCACATAAGGTCCTTCCCAATTAGGCATCCATTTCCCTCCTCAAATCTTTTTGTATGGGGAGGATCTTTTCAAAAACTAAGTTTCCTTCGTGGAATTCTCTTGGGCGCACCTTTTTGTTGTATGCTCGCGTCATTCGCTTCTGGTACATCTGACCATGACGAATAGCTTTCAACCTTTTTTCTTCAATCAAATTTAACTGATCATATCGAGCCTCGATCCATTCTCGCCGTCCAACTTCGCCTCGCATAAGACTCGAAGGATGGAATTTCAACTTCGATAGGTAAACCGCCTCCATCCCGTAGACTAGTGAGAAAGGAGTTGCCCTGTGGAGGTTCTCGACCGACGTTCGTAAGCAAAAGGGCAAAACGGTAATTTCTCGTGCCAATCCCTGTAGGTCTCAGTCATTTTCCCCACTATCCTCTTGATGTTCTTATTAGCTGCCTCTACTGCCCCATTCATCTTTGGGCGATATGGCGATGAATTGTGGTGTCTGATCTTGAATTGCCCACGCACCTCTGCGATCATGCTATTGTTCAAGTTTAATGCATTATCGGATATGATCTTCTCGGGCATTCCATATCGACATATGATTTCCTTTTTTAAGAACTTGCTAATCACTGATTTTGTCACATTGGCATATGAGGCAAATTTCTACCCACTTAGTAAAGTAATCGATTACCACGAAGATGAACCGATGTCCATTAGAAGCTTTTGGCGATATTGGCCCAATGACGCCCATGCCCCACATAGAAAAGGGCCATGGGAAGTCATAACATGTAGAGGTGAAGGTGGTACATGAATTTTGTCCGCATAAATTTGGCACTTATGACACTTTTTAGCATAATCAATGCAATCTCCTTCCATGGTAGGCCAATAATACCCGAATCTCATGATTTGCCTAGCCATCGTGAAACCATTGGCGTCGCTCCACAAACACCTTCATGGACCTCTTCCAGATTTGCTTAGCCTCTGCGGCGGCCCACACACCTTAATAGCACTTGATCCTTTCTTCTTTTGTATAGGATTTCTCCGTCCAAGACATAGTCACACGCCCGCCTTCTTATCGTCCTTTTGTCATTCTCGATCGCTTTGCTCGTGGTATTGACGATTCTTTATGTATTGCAAGATATCATGATACCACGGACGATCCCTTTTCTCTTCTTCTTCGACGTTGTAGCGTTGAGCGGGGCCTCATGAATGCTCATTCGGATAGGTTTCATATCTTCTCGCTTTGTTTAATCGACCATGGAAGCCAAAGTGGCTAGAGCATCACCATTTGATTATCGTCTCTTGGCGATAATTGAAAGTGACATCGTCGAACTCTCGATCAATTCTTGGACCAATCTTTTGTATTCGACCAACTTGGGATCTCTCGCTTCCCATTCTCCTCTAAGTTGATAAATCACCGGTCAGAGTCTCCGTACACTTTTAGCACCCTAATTTTGCGCTCTATAGCGGCACGGATGCCCATGATACAAGCCTCGTACTCCGCCATATTGTTTGTGCAACAAAATCCAACCTACAAGTGAAAGGGTAATGATCTCCGTTTGGGGATACCTGCACTGCCCCAATTCCATTGCCCACGACATTTGATGCCCCGTCGAAGTTCGGTGTCCAAGGACGATCCTCCGGGGTACCCTCTTCAAAAGAGTTGCCACGCACATTAGGTCTTCATTGGGGAAATCAAAGTCCAAGGGCTCGTGTCTGCTAGAGCTCTCACCGCTAGAAAAATCCGCTATTGCACTCCCTTTCACCGCTTTTGGTTTACATAAACTATGTCAAACTCGTAAAGCAAAATTTGCCATCGGGCCATCCTACCATTCAAGGCGATCGATTCTATCATGTATTTCGAGGTCCTGCTTCGAGATGAGCCAAGTCGTATGATACAAAGATATACCGTCTCAATCTCCGAGTTGTCCAGATCAAGGCACAACAAAGTTTCTCAATTGGCGAGTACCTCGTCTCACATTCGGTGAACTTTTTACTAAGGTAGTATATTGCCTTTTCTTTCTTTCCTGACTCATCGTGTTGGCCGAGCACACATCCCATTGAGTTATCAAGTACCGTCAAATAGAGGATTAATGGCCTATCTGGATTAGGCGGCGTCAATACTGGAGCATTGGACAGGTATTGCTTCACTTTATCGAAGGTTTCTTGACATTCCTCGTCCCACACACCGGGATTGTGTTTTTTAAGGAGACGGAATATGGGGTCACATTTCTCGGTTAATTGTGAGATGAACCGAGCGATGTAGTTTAACCTTCCTAAGAAACCTCGAACTTCTTTTTGCGTGCGAGGTGGAGGCAGTTCTTGTATTGCTTTGACCTTGTCTGGGTCAACCTCAATCCCCCTTTCACTGACTATAAATCCTAGCAGTTTCCCTGATCGGGCTCCGAAGGTACATTTTGCTGGATTAAGCTTTAGCTGGAATTTCCTTAACCTCAAGAATAGTTTCCTCAAGACTTGGACATGCTCCTTTTCAGTCCGAGATTTGGCGATCATATCGTCTACGTACACTTCAATTTCTTTGTGCATCATGTCGTGAAATAGGGTTACCATGGCTCTCGATATGTCGCTCCCCGCATTCTTTAGTCCGAACGGCATCACTTTATAGCAAAAGGTCCCCACATGGTTATGAACGTAGTCTTGTCCATGTCCTCGGGAGCATCTTTATCCGGTTGTATCCTCGAGAAACCGCCCATGAAGGAGAACAACGAGTAACCCGCCGTGTTGTCCACTAGGGTATCGATGTGAGGTAACGGAAATTATCTTTTGGGCTAGCCTTGTTTAGATCTCTGTAGTCTACACACATTCGTACTTTCCGCTTTCTTGGGGACGGGACGATGTTGGCTACCCATTCGAATACTTAACCACTTGCAAGAAACCCGCATCAAATTGTTTCCTGACCTCCTCTTTTACTTTCAACAGGACGTCTGGCCTCATCCTTCGAAGTTTCTGTTGGACTGGCTTGTATTCTTCCTTTATAGGCAACCGGTGTACCACGATATCGGTGCTTAGCCCAGGCATGTCTTGATACGACCACGCCAAGACATCTTTGAATTCATGAAGTAACTCAATGAGGTCTCGCTTTGTCTCTACTGGTAATACTAGCTCCGATCTTCACTTCCTTCTTTTCTTGCCTGCCTCCCGTGTCCACTATTTCTACTAACTCTCGCGAGGCGTGATCTGCTTTCTCCTCTTGTTCTACCATCCTTAACAGTTCAGGAGATAGGTCACCACCTTGGTCATCTTCAGAATCCTGAAAATCTTCCACACCCGTATCTTGCCCAAAAGGATATTCTGAGTTATTGGTAGTGTTGCTCACGCGTTGATATTTGGGGACTCATTATGAAGATGAATAAAAGCTCATAGAATAAAGGGATCTAAGCATGTTTATTGGCATTATGAATGAAGAATGGAAATATTTAGGAATATCTACAGAGTAATGATGAATGAAGGAGAAGATTTGCTCAAAAGGTAATGGAGATGCATTTCATTGAGAATAACGATGCCTCGTATAAAAGTCATGCTTTCACAAAAGGGGCACTTATCGCCTCTAGACAACAAGTGTGTTCCGAGTATTACTCAATAAGTTCTAAAAGCTACAGAATCTCCTCTGCAGATCCGCTTGTTTAGAACGCCGCTCGGCTCGTAAGGCGGATACCATTCCAGCTTTTCTTCCTCTATTTTATCCTCGAATATGGCATTGATGTGCATGTTTGCCCGTATTCCTTTTATGGCTTTCTCATCTTTCGCTCTCGTTCTTGGTGGATAATCCTCCCGATATAAAGGTCTCAAGAATATGAGGAATTATCATCGGTTCCCACTTAATCTCATCTCCGCCCAAACGCGCTCTCCTTCTTTCTTGTCTTTTTGCTAATTCTTTCCTTTTTTGCTTCGCATCCGGTTTGAACCCTAAACCGAAGAGGTCTCGTTTTTCCTTCAATCTCGGGACCTCGATCTCTCCTTGGAGATACTTCCCAAGTCCTTTCCCAGGTGCGGCCCCGTTCCCGATCATCAGTTGCAAACCCATTTTCGTGGTTTTAGATAATTGAGGTACTGGGATCTTGTTCCCTTCAATGACGAATGTTGCATTGACAAATTCCAAAGAGCGGAAGGAGCACTCAGTTGCTTCATCATCTGCTTCTAAATATGGCGCGCCATTGGTCACAGTTGCGATTATGTCCTCTTCGGCATTTATTGTCACCAAACGACCCTCTACAACTAGCTTCAACTTTTGGTGCAATGACGAGGGCACTGCTCCTGCCGAGTGTATCCAAGGTCTCCCCAGCAAGCAATTATAGGATGGTCTGATATCCATTACTATGAAATCCACCTCATATATACCTGGGCCGATTAGTAGAGGTACTTCGATCCTTCCCATAACTTTCCTTTCAGTTCCATCGAATGCCCTTACTACATTGTGGCAAGCCTTCATGTGAGAGCTGTCAATGGGTAATCGATTCAGCGTCGGCGATGGCAAAACATTTAGTGTCGACCCATTATCGACCAAGACTTCGTAACGTGTATCCTTTGCATCGGGTGGTGATGTGGAGAGCCTTGATGGTACCCGTACCTCCCGGAGGGATTTCATCATCACTAAAGAAAATGAAGTTATCGGCGCTTATATTGCTAATCAGGCGATCCAACTTGTTAACGGTGATATCATTAGCAACATAAGTTTCATTTAGTACTTTCATTAGTGCGTTGCGATGCGCTTCTGAGCTTAATAGTAAGTCAAGCACAGATATACGGGCCGGCTGCTTATGTAACTGCTCTACGACACTGTATTCGCTATGCTTTAAAAACTTTAAGAATTCCCTAGCCTCTTCTTCCTTCACTGGCTCATTTATAAACGCCTCCGGTTTGGTCACTTTCCTTTCTTTGGTTCGCCTACCGTGGTCTTCTCTCTTTGTGAGCTCCATTCGTGTATTCACCGCGTCGTAGCGCTTTCCATCTGCAGCGTATAGGAGCCTACCCCTGTTTTTTTTTTTGCGGCGTTGGACGAGCCTTCCTTTTCAGGAACCGTCACGTTGCAGTTATAGTTCCAGGGAACCCTTTTGTCATCTTCATATGAAAAGGCCGCCGGTTTTCGAATCACGATCTTCGGAGGCCCCCTGCTCCTTTTGCGATCTTCGGGCGAGTCCCCTTTTTCAGGAATCGTCATGTTGCAATTATAGCTCTCGGAAACCTTTTTGTTATCTTCAGATGGAAGGACCGCAGGTTTCCGAATCACGATCTTCGGAGTTATTTTTATTTCGGTTCCATCATTCTTTGGTCGCGAGATGGTGACCAAAGGGTAGCTGGTCTTCGAAGTTTTTACCCTCGCTTCATCTTCTAACACGCAGATGTTTCTTTCCTCTTGGTCTTCGTTGCCTTCGTAGAATTCTAACTCTTTATCGTCCATCAGCCTTTGTACCAGAATCCTAAACTCTATACAGTTTTGGATTTCGTGTCCCTCCATGTTGTGAAATTCACAACCCTTGCTTGTTCTTTCATGCTCTCTTCTTGGGCTTGAAACGATCAATCCCCTTTTCATCATTTCCTCCCGCACTGCCTCATTGGGGTTTTCACTTGGCAATATCCCACTTAACTCTTTTTCCCATGTTCTCGCCTATCATATTGACCCCATGATTAGGCAAAGGGTGCCCCATTAGAGAGGTATCGTCTACTTCTACAACACCCATCCGGATGAGTCTTTCCACCAATTTCTTGAAAGCGAGACAGTGTTTCATTGAATGCCCCACAATTCCCGCATGGTATTCGTGACTGCATGCGTTCGCATCATACCACTTAGGGTATGGGGCCGTAGGGGTTTTAAGTAATGCGGGGCAACAATGTGTGCATCGAATAAATTTTGGTACATTTCTTTGTACGTGATCGGGATTGGTGTGAATTGAATTTTCTCCGCATTTTGCTTCGCATTGGATTCCCGCTCTGAGGACTCGATGGTGGGCGCTTCGACCACTCGGGTGGTTTCACGCTTATAGGCTTTGAATAACTTTTGCTTATGTTGTTTACATCGTTTCTCTTTCTTTCGGATCGCTTTTTCTAGCACCTTCTCCCGCCTCTATCTTGCCACATCCGATTATGTTTCTATCATTTCCCCGACAACACAATATCGAGAAACTTTTGGTGGCGCCCAAAGATGTGGTTAATGAAGGAGCTTTCAATGTATTGACGAACAACATGGTTGTCTCTTTTTCTAGGAGCGGTGGTCTGAACTTGTGTGGCTACTTCCTCCACCGTTGGGCATATTGCCTAAAGCTTTCGCCCGACTTTTTCTCCATATTTTGGAGCGTGATTCGGTCGGGAGCTATATCGCCTACGTGTCAGAGTGTTTCGTGAAGGCTCGTGCGTGTCCTTCCACGACTTGATCTGGTACGGCTAAGCCGATTATACCATTTAGCCAGCGGACCTTGCTAAACCGTCCCGGAAACAAGAAATCGCAATTGATCATTGTTAACGCGCCCGCCATTCGCGACGAGAAACATTGTGATGTGCGCCGACACCGGTTCCACTGCACTTTTCAAAATCGTGGGTCTTGAACTTTGGCGGAAGTACGAGGTCCGGACTAGACTTAAATCCTTAGCGCCTACTCCGTAACGGTGGTCGCATCTCTATTTCTTTAAACTTTTCCTCTAGCCACTTGCAACGATCCTCGAGCCGCTTTGGGAAGTCCATTTTCGCTTTGTCCATTTCGGGCATTTCGTCAAATCGGGGACCACCGGGTTAGCTTGACCTTCCCGTGATTAGTAGTACCTCGGTTGGGAGATGCGTTGGTACCGTGGTATCAACTCGATATTGTGGCCCGATAATAACAGTGTTCTTTGGGGATACGATCCGTGGCGCTTGGGTATTTGGCGGGGTAAAACCCGAGGGTAAACAGATCGCCATTGTTGTTCCCGAACTAGCAAAGCAACGCCTTTCCTTCTCACGCTCATTGGCCAACAATCACGCTTAGCCGGTTTATCATGTTATTTTGGGATTCTTCCATCCGCCTCTATCATGTCCTGTTGTATCTTGGCCAATCGTTCTTGCATTTGATCCTGCATTTCTTTTTGCATTTGCTCTAATCTTTCCATTCTTTGATCCATCACTTTTGTTTTGCCTCTCGTACCGTAGTGATGTTCCAGGGTAACTCTCTCTGTCATAATTTAGGGTTCCTTTGTGAGATTTGATGTGTATGATGCAATGTAATGCAGATGCATGAGATGTGTGGTACAAAAAGGCATTGATTCTGATTCAATTTCCATTAGCATAACTTTTCTTAGAAAGCAAGTCTTTTTTCATAAAATGGATTACATATAAGGCCTCGCCCTAATACTTAAAGCCTTGACTTTCTCAAGAAGATCAGCTAATTCTTGTCCTCTCTCTGATCTTGACTCGTACATTAAACTTAGTAAGTCGGCTTGACCGCTAAGGCTTGTAGATGATCCGCCACTTCTCATTTCTTGGGCCACAGCTTCCCCATAATATAATCTCGATCTCGACTTGGTTTTGATAGTGATGCAGCTTGTTGCTTCCAACGCTCTCGTTGACTTCAAAAAGCTCACTGTAGCTCACAACCATGTAAAGCGATTCTAGTTCTTCGACTCTTGCTTTCATCTCTTCAATCTTGCTCGACTAGCCTTCAATTCACCACCACGAGTTGCGGTTTCGATGCTGGTACAATGATTTCTCTAATTCGAGATCCGCGTCTTTAATTTTTCTTTCTCATTTTGGCTCTCTACTAGACTTCTTTTCGTGGTATCCTCCCGCTCTTGAGTCTCTCTGAGTTTTCTTTCCCATTGACTTGCTCTATGCTTCTCCTCTTTAATTTCTTGACGCCATTGCTCGACGCTTTCCCAAGTCCCGCAGCTCTCATCGATCTTCGTAGCTTCTTGTAGTCCGTCTTTAGGCATGCCTAAATCTTCTTCACTTTATTTTTCCTTTTCTCGCTTTCTCGGCTTCTAGCTTCAAATGTCGACATCTAATCCCAATTGTATTTTCTCTTCCTCTAGTTGCTCCATCCTTTTTCCTAACTCGCGGTTCTTCCTTTCAAATCTTGTTTGATGATTTCAAGTTCCGAGGGGACCACCTGTAAGTGCTCTTCTAGTGACCTGGATGTCTTCTTGGTCCTGCGTGGGGATATTATCATTGATCCTTTGACTCCTCCACCACCATATTCGGGGGTTGTCATTGGATTGGCAAAGAAACCTTTTATTCTCGTGAATTCGCCCCCGTGCTTTTGATATCTCCCTACTCTCTTCTTGTAATTTTCTCCTTTGTAGTCAAACTCGCATTGAGTTAACCCTTGTGTCGGTGGCGTAAACTGCCTCGACCAGATTGTCTTAATACGAGGAGAGGTGTATACCCGATAGCTCCCCATATTCCGAGCATAGGGACATAGTCAAAATCCCCGCATCGATATATAATCTCATCGGGGATCGCCAAGGGGGGCTCTCCATGCTACATCCTCTTCTTGTAATTTTTGCAAGATCATAACCCAATTTTCTTCCGTAATATCATCTCTTCTTGGCGTGGTTGCCATTTTTTCCAAATGGGAGTAGTCCTCGGAGAAAATTCGACACGACATCTTTTCCATCTTCCAAAAATGACCATGAAACCATGCTAATAGGAGTTGGGCGCAACCGATGAATCTTCCTCGCCCGCTCTTCTAAGATGTGCTTAGGGACCTCGAATGTTTCTGGGCCAAAATTGCAGAACAGGAGTAATCCTCTTTCTAATTTGTCAAACAAATCGGTGACCGCTTCATCTATATGTCCTAGGGCTTTGGGGAAGATAACTAGCCCATATATGCTCAAGGCTAAAGCGCCAACCCTTTTTCTTTGCTCAGATGTGCTATGATCAAATCTCTTAGATTTTTCCAGGATGCATTTACAATCTCCTTTCTCGCTTTGTTCGGGTCAGAACCCATTGTTCGCTCATTCCTGTAATGTTCATTAACTTTTTACGAATGTGGGGACATTAACGCCCCTTACATAAACTTTGTCATGTCGAATCTTCGGCAATGAGCAGAGCAAAGGTATTCTTCCATAGTAGGTACCAAGTCCACTTTCCCAAAAGTAAAGCAACTATAAGCGTGGATTCCAAAACCGGGCCATAGCTCGGAATAAGTGCCGGTCTATCTTAATGTCAAGCGGTAAGGCGGATCGCCAGTAATGACAATAGAACAGCTTGCTTGATACCTTCGTCCCCATTGGCTCCATATCTCTTTCATTTCTTGAAGATTGTTCGGTTACGCTGATACGGGTGAAGTCCCACGCTTCGACACGCACTTTCGCAAGGCTATCACCCTTCTCTTGCCGCACGGTCTCGCCCATATTCGACGGCCGCATTGTCTCCCACTTTATCAAAAAACTCTTTTTCCATGAAAAGCTATCCATTTGGTAATTGAATGTGAATCGATACATTTTTGATGAATATGCCATGCAAAATAAATGAAGCAGGTCAGTATTTCATAAATAGTAAGTAGAGGATAACATTCATAATCAGGTAAGCACTAGGGTTTGGCATGGCTCTACCCAGAGTGGTTCTTAAGGCTCGCTATATGAGGTTCGGTTCTAAAGTAGGGGTACCTGAACCAGCAGATTCCTCGATCCTCACCCATTATAGGCTCATATAGACCGAGTTCGGGCCTCAGGGAATACATTTCCCTATGGCTGCACTGAGAGATGAAAATCTCACGAAGACATAGGTACGGATGTATCCCTAAGCGATCCACTATCCCGCACGGAGGTGAAAACCTCACGAAGGAATAGTTTCTCACTCCCACTTAAAGGTGCGACCACAACGGTCATGCAAATGTACTGTGCACAAGAGAATAGAAATCATATGCAATGACACAAATGAATGCAACACAAGGATAGTAAAAATTTTAAATCAAATTTCCAAACTTTCGACAAAGGACAAAAATAATCAATTTACACCGACTCTCTTTTGGTGTCCCCAAAGGGAGTCGCTTAAGTCATATCGTAACCATTTTTTGATAAAACAAGAACGCGCGCGCGGCCGACTCGTGGTTTTTAAAAATGAAGAGGAAAGGAGTCGCCACCGATCTTTATTTGGGTGAGGTGTGATCGGGTCACCTTAAAAGTGTTTGTTTTTAATAATCGATTAATTTATCAAAACACAATTTTGGTCTACGAAAATCGTAAAATGGATTCGGAGTCGGTTCACGTTGAGGAAGGGTTAGCACCTCGATACGCCCAAAATTGGTACCTAATTGATTATCTAATGTCTTAATGTCGAAAGTTGAAAACTTAAGAATTCAAAATACGATCCTCTTGTTGTTGAAGAGTAAATTTGGATAAATTGAAGTGTATGCCAAGGGTCCGTCTCGCTTTTAAGGTGAAGTGTTACATCCAATACCTTAGGACACCACATTTCGACCTTTAAAGTTGAACTTGCCTTTTATTCAAAACTTATGGATTTAATTGAAAGGATATTTTGTTATTTAGAATGGACGAGAAAAGGAAACCCAATACTTTAGGGCACGACTTCTCGAGCTTTTAAATACAAAACATTGCCTTGGTTTTAGAAAATATTATCTCGAATAACAAAACATCACATCCAATACATTAGGACACGATATCTCTCGAGTTCACGAGAATAAGCTTTTAGTTTAAAAATGTATTAGTTTTAAAAGGATATTCGGTTATTTAGACCAAACGAGAAGGATCAAACCCAAATACTTTAGGCACGACCTCTCTCTAATTTCTAAATACGGAAGATTGCCTTTGTTAAAAGAATTCATTTTGTGTCGGGCGAAAATTGATGTAATGCAAGTTTATATTGGAATGTAAAACAGATCATAATACGGATATGCGTAGCAAAAATGGGAATAAATGTGTTAGTATATATATAAAGATTAATGATGGTAATATGTATAAGATAAGTAACATATCTATACATATATAAATAACGTGATGCTAATAGCAATAATGAAGTAGATAATATAATAAACGTAATAATACAAGAATATAATGATAATGAAATTATTAATATATTAATAATAATACACAATGCGTGAATAGTGAGAAAAAAATAATGAATGATAAAATGATAGCAATAATAATGGTAATAATGTTTGAGAAATGAATAATAAGGTATATACAAGAACAAACAACAAATATATATATATATATACATGAAAACTATAATATAACTATAGTAATAATAAAGATATTAAGTAATGATAATAGGGTGATAGTAATAACGATATGATGATGATAAAAATGCTAAATAATAATAACAATGATATAATAATATCGCAATAATAATGATTATAGGAGAAATAATAACATAAATAGAAATAATAGTAATAATAATAGCAATCATAATAAAGTAATAGTAGAAATAAAATAATAAAATGAGGAGTAATAGTAACAAAATAATAACGATGGTATTATAAAGGAACATAAAATAATAATAATGGTAATGATAATAATAGTGATAATAAATAAATAATAATATAGATGATAATGATAATAGTAGTATATTAGTAATAATAATAAAAATAAAATAATGATGAAAGTAAATATAATAAACAATAAATATAATAATAACGTATTGAAAAAACGAATACAATGCAAGAATGATATTTGAAATAAATAATAATATTGAAAGAAATAATAATAATAAAATAAATACGATAAATAATAGATTAGCAAAGATAATATTAAGAATAGCATTTAAAATAATTATCAAATACAATAATAATCATTAAAATAATAATACAAATTAATATTAACATCAAAAATAATAAATATAATAGTAATATAAAAAAATAATACATATAATAATAATAATTTTAAAAGTAATTAATTTAATAGTAAAATAATCAAAATAATCAAAAAAGGGACCAAAATCGAACTAAAAACGGATTATTGGGGTAAATCAAATAAAATAAAAGGAGAGGACCTATTTGAAGCGCCATGATAACATGGGGACTAAAAAGGGCAATTACCCTTTCCTCCCAAAACGCATGAAAGATAGGCAGGGGGCTCGATTGAAAACCGAATGGACTTTCGGGCCAAATTAGAAAACAAAACTTGATTGCAAAATTCGAAAAGCGGAGGGATCACGCATAAATTCCCCTTTTTCGGCAAAACGCGCGATCCTCGGCTGGAGCGGGTCGGACCGGTCGGGTTAAGAGCGAACGACGCCGCTTTGGGGCCATCGAATCGTGCCCTAAACGGCGCTGCGTTTTGGAACCTTTATAAAACCAAAATTTTCTCCTATTTCTTCATTTCACCGCTCACACACAAAAAAACTAATCTCTCCTTTTTTTTTTCTCTGCGCAGTCCAAAAGGAGGAGGGGATTCCGCCGTCGGACCGCCGCTCCCCGTCGCCGACGCCGTTGTTGCTGCACCACACACGCGCGTGGGCGGAAAAGGTAAATTTTTTTTTTTTTTTTTTTTTTTTTAAAAGGAAATAATATATGTATATGTGTATGTCGAAAAAAAGGAAGAGAAGAGAGAAAAAAAGACTTCGAATGTAAGAAGAAGAGAAAGAAAAATCACCTCTCTCTCGGCTTTTTTAGTCTTTAGGTTTTAGTCTCTGCTTTCGCTTTCCTTCGAATTTCTTTTATTTTTTTGTGTGGATCTTTCTGCTTGTATTGCCTTAAAAAATCCCTTTACAATAGATTTTTGATGGCTTTATATAGCCATTTTACATGTTTTTTTATCATTGTTGTCTTTTCTTTTCTTCTCTTGCAGGTGCAACTTGAGGAGTGGCAATGGCAGAGGGCAGGTGGAAGCAGGCTTCGGCAAGGGCGGTGGCAGAGGCAGAGGGCAGAAGTCAGAAGGCTAGGGGCGGCACATTAGGGGGGCTAGGGTTTTGTTTTTTTCTGATTAGGGTTAACTTGGGTATTGGGCTAGCTGTTGGGTTAGGTTAAGGGTAATTGGGTCATTCGGGTTTGTAATTGGGCTGGGCAAAATGGGCTTGTAAGCCTGGGCAAAATTGGGGTTGTACAATATATATCCTATTTAATCCCCGAGGCGTGACCTCTAAGGGCGCCCCTCTATATACATGAAACAACTACCCCGCCCAATACTTCAATCTGGTAGTGTCTGGCTTGTTCCCTTCACTCAATCCTTGGGTCTTCATCTATCCTGCATACAATCAGTAAATTTTATAAGCTCGAAAGAACTTAGTGAGATCCTGTATAGGAGACTTCTTAAAATTTAGGGAAAATGATACTTTATTCGCAAATGTAAAACTCCCTGAAGTTCATAGGAGAATTTGTAAATTCCGCCAGCGTAGCAAATGCTTTGTTTACTTTAAGCTAACGGACAACGGGTATGACCACCAACCAGCACTATGTAGTATCAAGATTACTTCTATATTTTATTTTGTTATGGGCCTTGACCCTGAATATCATTATTCTAGACTTTTTTTATACCCTTTGTGTCGTATCTCATCTCGGATACTCGTTTTTGCCATCACGGAATGGTAACAACTATTGGCGCTGTAACTGAGACTTTGCCATAATCGTGGATCACTTTCTTGATCCCTTTAATCCACACTGAACTCCATATGCATTTGGTGTAGTATTTAGTCGGTAATCTGGTTTTTGTTTTAGCCTATGTTAGAACCGTTTCCTGAATAAGGTCTCGTTCTATTATCCCAATCCACGGACTCAAATTTGATACTTGGCTGACTGAATCAACACTCTCTTTTTTTCCTGGTGGACTCGCACCCACAATGCAACCCTCAAGCACTTATTCACCTTAGTCCAATCTTTAAGGTGCTCCAATTAATGGATAGTTCCAGCGGACTATCTCCTATTTAGGCATCCCTTGGTAGTCCCCGCCTTAGGTAGTCTCACATGATCTATCTGTGTTATTAGCACTGATGGATTTCCTTTTTCTTCATTATTTTCTGGCTGACTTTTCACCCAAGATAGCGGACTTCTTCATTGGATGGTCATTGTGGATTTTCTCGCACTTCGTAGCCCTATCCTGATGTCCCTTTTTCTTTGTAGATCTCTGGTGGACCTTAACGATCAGGCCATTTGGATCAGAAGCTACTTCCTTGATTTATTTTACTTCGCCCAATGCTAGTTTACCCACCAACCACTAGTGAAATCAAAATGGCGGATACTTCATAACCTAAAGAAGGTGTCCCTTCTATTTCCTCTACCCTATTAAGATCGTTTATACCAACTTTTTTCTCCGTAGCAATTTGGTGGATTCCCTCATTAACAGACTTACTCGTAGTCTCAAATACTTCTACCAACTTTTCTTATATTTATAGGTTGGCGGTTTCTTTTCCTTTCCTGGTTTACACACGTTCTCATACGCGCCAAGATCATTCTCTCTTATCACTCGTTGTACAAGTCATTCCGAGGCTTCTCCTTTTTATGTCCTGGATGGCATCCAAGTTCTCCATCTTGGTGAACTTCTTATGTTGCCACAGCCTAGCTATGGTCTTACACAATATTAAACCATGTTTACTGTCTTGGCGGACTCCATATGTTGCCATAGCCTAATTATGGTCTTACATATTAGACCTCTTTCGAGATGTCATCCCGTAGGACCTATAAACAGCTGTCGCGACGTCGCTTCATAAAGTCGATAGACCGTCGCCACGGTGTCTCTCTAGCGAGCCAGTCCATACATTCCATAAGGCCGCCCAAACTCCCTTGAATACCCATTTCAGGCTGCCCATTCCTTCATTTCACCAATTATTCCTATCTTCATCTACCCTGTCAAGGTAAATCCCCCCTTACTCCGCATCACATACATATAAGCATTTCAAGAAATAGATTGTACTTATTTATTTCTATAGCATACAATATGCCACCCATTAATACTTCCATTCATAACTAATTAACATTCAACAAACATACATGCAAGCGTATTCAGTTACCATGTTCATACATAACCACGAATACAAACAACATAGAACAGAAAAAGACTCATATCATTTCAGCAATTCAATGTTATTGATCACCTAAAGGTGGGGCACAGAAACTCACTTGAACTCTTTCATCCTCGTCAGCATAACTTCTCCATGTCACATCCCTCCTTATTCTGCTCCCTATAAATAGATGGCACCGATAGGGCTATTTACACAATTTAAAGATATTGTTACTCCGCCCAAAAATAGAGAGAATTTATTCTCAACAATTAAATTTATTTTTCGGAATAATAATTTCTACTGGTTTCTGTTTGAAAATAGATTTTTCGTTTTCACACTTAAACAAAGAAAACTATTTTAGTTCTGTGTTTTGATTCAAATTATTCGAGCCCACACTTGAAGCAGTTCGTGGTACGAGAATAGCGGAGAATGTCGTTCGGTTGAAAGTCAGGAACGACAAGGATTCGTCTAGCCAAAAACACAAACGTGAATTCAATAATTGGTTTGTTGTTATAAATATCACAAACTAACTCAGTTTTGAAATTTTTTATTTTCTGCTGTGCAAGAAAATCGTTTTTGAATCGAATTTTTCCAATAGTCTGTCGCCTACAACGAGTCCCCATTCGTCCGATTGTTCAACTTTATTTCAGTTTGGTTATGAGTCTACTGTGCTTTTTTGGGTTTTGTTAAGAAATTTGAGATTACAAAAATTCCTAGTCTATTTTCGGTTCACATGATTTTCTAATTTTACAAAAAAAATAAAATTTAAAAACCTGCCTAGAGATGATATTCCACGATCTAATTTCAAATTTAAAAAATTTAACAACCTAAATTAAAATCGATCTAAAATTTAGAAACCACAGTTTTTGGTAAAATTATTTTATAATAAATTAAAATAAGTAATATCCATACATTCACATATGTAAATCCAAAACATGCTCATAATGCAATAATGACACTTCTCATCAATTTAATCAATCAAGAGAGAGAGGAGAAAATTCATTAAAACCAATTTACGCTATAAACACAGTACAACTTGGCTCTAATACTAATTATTGAAAAATTTTGATTTAGAAAATAATTTTGTTGCATAACAGAAAACTAAAAGTTTCTTAAAACTCAAGCAGTTGTGTTATTTATAGAAATAAACTTTTTACCAAATTTGTACTTGTGTTTTGGAATAGGTGGTTAAAGTCGATTCTCAACTTCCAACCAACACAATTTTCTCTACTATTCTCGAACTTCAACTTGCTTAGAGTGTGGACCCTAATTCAAAAATTGATTAACACAATGAAACCTTTCTATTGATATTCATTGAGAATAACAATAGCTCTCAAAGATTAGAAACCGAAAAGTAAACTCTCCCAAAATTAGAATTTTATTAGAAGATATATCTCATTGAATTTTGACAGAGTGTCGATGCTTAGTATAGTCTATGTTCGACCTAACATATGGTCTTTATTTATAGAGAATATCACAAGAGTCTTACTTGAATAAGGATAAACAAAATAATAATGTTTTGATAGAAAATACCAGAATTTCTTACAAAGAATGGGGAGTGGAGTTCTGGGAACTAAGGTTGTTGCCCATCATGCTACAAGATGGGTCACTGGGTCAGTCTTGTGTGTTAGGTATAATTATATGTATTATATGGTCTTTTAACCAACTCATATAATTAACCAACTCAATAAAAAAATTTTCTATTTTCCAAACATTATTTATTTAATGGAAATAAATTGAATTAATTTTCCAAATTAAATTATTTTCTTAACCCAATTCTAATTCGGTTAAAATCATGACTGTAATACCTCAAACCCGGCCTAGACGTTGTGGTCGAATCCTGGAGTGTTACGAAGAAGGGTTTTGAAACTGATGATACTTTGATAAAACCATGTTTAGTTACTTGATAAAACGTCCAAGTTTTATAAAACATATTTATATATATTACTGAAATCGTTTCATGTTGTCCTTTAAAGTTAACCAATTATTTCGCAGCGGAAGTTTAAAAATCGTTTAAAACAAAACCACGCTCATGTTTTCAAAAATAACATTTGTTCGCGTAAAATCAGTATTTTGTCGAATCATCGCAATTTAAAAATCATAACGCAACTAACCCTAAAAATTCAAACCAAACAGTCCAAAAAGTCCGAAAAGTCCAAAAATTACAAAATTCTCACGAAAACCGAAAATTTTAGTAAAACCGTTAAATAATTATAATAATAATAAACAATTTTCGTCAAGTAGTCACCGCTGAGCCTCCGTCGCACCGATTCGCCTATGTCTGTGGATTACCTAAACAGAACAGACAAACATATGTGAGTTTTTGTAAACTCAGTGTGTAACCCAACAGAGATAGTCATGCAACATATACAAGATTTCATATACAGTTAGATACAGATTCAGACCTAAGTCCATAACAGATACAAATATCAAAATCAGACAAACAAAACAGATATACAGAATCCTACCCCCATCCTCTACACACCATCTCCGACCATCCCATAACACCATGTGGGGTTAAAAACACCCACCCATCCCTACACACCATATAGTGTCGATGCGACACATAACAGATAGTATGCAGTCAAGCTGCCAGAATATAGGCGAAAGGTCGTCGTACAGACCACTTCCTCTACATATACAAATCCCACCCCAAACACAGATACGGAATACAGATGCCAAAAGTAATAGAATAAACATGCTTAACATGCTCGTATACAGATAAATACATACTTAACAGTACAGTCCAGCATACATATCAGTTTCCTACTCAAGTCAGACTATTAGAGTATCAGATCACATGAAATAGGGTTTACTTAGCCCTTACCGACCCTATGGTAGGCCTACAGTCGATCGTAACGACTCGTGCGACCCTAAGGAAAATTTTAGAATTTTGGGCCCACATGCCCGTGTGACTTGCTAGTGTGGGCCCACACGACCGGATTAGCCTTGCCCGTGTGGCTCACACAGCCTGGCCCAAATCCCACATGCCCATATGGCCCACACGCCCATCCTGGCCTAGCCCGTGTGGCCCACACGGCCACACTCACACCGTCACACAGCCGTGTTAAGCGTACGACCACACATTCGTCAGTCACACTGTCCTGTCTCGCACACGACCAACTATACGTCCGACCACACTCTTGTGTGGCGTCGACAGATCCAATTTTTTGGCTTTCGCCAAACCTCAATTTTTCGTGTTCAGGGTACACACCTGGTTCGTTTTCAAAGCAATCGCACCCCCGGAGTGAACAGAACCTAAAATTATCACAAAACACCCACAATCAAAATGAGTTCACAATTTCAAATGAGACACCCCTTTGAGCGCAACGCAACCAAACGCAAAATTTCAATAGAAATTTGTACTAAAATGATTCAAAAGCTTACCATCGAAAATAGCAATAGCAGCCCCAAAACTTCACTACGCAACTGAAGGTCTCGGATTTCATGAGAAACAGCTATCAAAACGATATAACAAATCAGCCCAAAACACCCACAGAATCTAAAGCATTACACAACCACTCCTTCAACCCACAGCGAAATCTTACCTACTAAGCACGTGAAGGGACCGAAAATTGAAGGAAAGGAATAAGACTGAAATCAAGAAAAGAAAAGAAAAGAAATTGGTAGCGGAATAGAGAGGAAAACGTCAGAGAGAGAGAGGAAAAGAAATTGAGAAATTAAAATAAAATTTCAAATTAATTCCCCCAATATCTCAACCCCCACATTATCCCACTACTAACCGACCCACTAACTCTTAACTACCTCAGAATTCCACTTCCACCGAACCTCTATCACACAACCAGCGCAAAAATTATCACTCTCGCATAGGTATTCAAACACAATACCTCCAACAAGCTAACTACTTACCACGTAAACTAGCAGACTCATTCTGATATAGATTTACAGATGATTTTGTATAAGCCCACCCAACAGGAATAAAGCTTGGATCTAAAATAACAAAATTTCCCTAATATAGGACTTGAACCCAAAACCTCAAACACACCTTTAAATCACTTAACTACTAAAGCAAATATACATTTATGTGCAGTTTCACAGAAACAAAATTAAATTACTCAAGGCGTTACAATGACAATTTTATTGTTCTAAAATCTATGAGTAAATATAAAATTAATTGTCTTGTTCAACAAACTAAAATGATTAATTAATTTAATTTTTATTTTGAATTCCAACTATTTAATTATAATCAGTTAAATAATGATTTGAAGAAATTAATTTAGTCCCGTGCAAGAAGACATATTCATTAAGAATAGTTATACATGTAATCTATTTCTGTAATTCATCTCATCAATTCAAATGCAAACCGTCAAGGCTGTACTGAGCTAGCAGAGGGACCAATTGGACTTATTTAATTAGGGCTCAATTAATTGTTTTAAGGTTTTAAGGTTTTAGTGTTTTAGGTATTTTTATTGTTATTTAGTAAGTTTTTGAGGTGTATATGTTTAGCTTTATTTTAAGGGAAGGAATCCACTTACAGTAGTATAAAACTAAAGTAGTTTTACTCATTCTGTAATTTTTTATACGTTTCATATTTTAACAATTTAACCATCATATTTTATGTTCTAATCATTTAAATCATGCACATTAAGTTTGGCATAAATTAGAAAACTCTAACAATTTATTTTATGCTAAAAATTTCAACCGTTCAACATATATTTATCTAGATGATATTTTCGTTTGACATGATAGAGATACTGAATCAATTTTAAAATTTACATGCATGACAAATATAACTATATTGATAAATTCAAAAATTAAATTGTTAAAGTATCAATCGTACAAAAAAAGTTATGAAAGTGTGTAAAATTAAATAATTTTACGTCAGTGTAAATGAATCCCTCCCTTATTTTAATACTTTTAGTAGCCTACTTTTGCTGTTTAAATGTTCTACTTGTAGGTGAAACCCGTAGAAGATTGAGTGAGCAATCAAGCGAAACAAGTTGGTAGAAATGGCTCAAGCCATGGCGTTGGGACGCTATCATCAACGTTGGGACACCAAGCTACCGGGAGGAATTGGATGCACCATGAACAAGAGCATAGCGTCGGGACGCCAACCACCTAGCCAAAGCACCACTTGCCACTTATGCCAATCATCAGGAAGCCATGTGCCACGACGGCACCCCTCGGCATCTTGTGATTTTAGACTTTCTACACTTGATCTTTTCACAAGTCTGAGATTTCCACCTGCAGATAGCCATGTATTTAACTGAATCTGTATCAAATTTTAGAATGAGATTTTACAAACAAATTAGATTTCATTTTAAATTTTTAGGCTATCTTTGGATTTAAAATTATGATCGGTGCGGTATGTATTGAAAAAATTATTGCCCAAACGTTTAAAACGAGCTATTTGATTGATAAGCTTCAACTCAGTTGAGACTTCACACAGACATCCAATTTTTTAATTGGTATACTCCAACAAAAGATAAATTCGGCCGTTCAGTTTTTGGACTTGTATGCTCCAATGAAAGATTAACTTTTCAACATTTTTCCAAGAGAGCTTTTTAAATATTTAATCGTTTTTTAGCTGTCTTTTCAACCATTAAATTTTAGTTTAATTCATTTATTTGCTTTTGAGCTAATTTTTTTTTTTTTTAATGTTAAATCATATAAGAGTATTAAACATCATCTTTATTTTACTGCCATACTGGGTTTGAATCCAAAAGCATATTTCACCAATAATTTTAATCTTAATCTCTATCAAAACTAATTGCTCTACCCATCAAGAGAGCCTTTGATTTATTTTTGACTTTCGAACTTCTGTTTAGTCTCTATTTACCGAATCTCTAGATCTTATAAACACGTAATTCTCTCCCCAATTCGAGTTAGTTTCTAGTTGATTTTGAATATCTCTTTCATTTGTTCGATTAAATTTCTCATTTGAACGAATGGATCATAAAGTGTGATGGAAGATCAATCAAGCTTGGACCTTGGAGATTATAAGCGAAATTACTGGATGAAGATTTGGCATGATTGCACGGTGGATCTAATACCAAATTGTGTTTAATCAATTATGCTTAATAATTTAAAGATTTGACTATATTGATTAAGCAATTCCAGCTCTAATATCCAGAGAGTTGAGAAGTTTAACAAAAATGTTAATTCGCCTTTTTCTCCTTATTTGATTTCTTTATTATTGTACGCAACAAAGTCGATACCCAGTATGGACAGTGGCTTCATCATTGACGACATTTCTCAAAGAAGAGAACAGAAATGTTAATATATCTCTAGTCAAGAAGCGCCTACCGAATTTTGATTATATAATATTATATAATATATACTAACATATGCTATGTATAAAGAAATATCAATTGAATTTATATTCAAGCAGAACGATCACCCAATATTTGTAATAGGCTTTGCAAATATATACTACACTAACCGTTTTCCTTTAATGCCATTTACAGCTCCAACAATGCAAGCATGCAAAATTTGTAGCACTCAGCCAACGCTGATTCAATGATCCAAGATGGATACTGAAACTGATGTTAGTGTCCGTTGGCACTCATTCCCAAGTTAGTTGTTGCTGCTGCTGCCAAAAGTTGGTCTCGATGTAGGCACCTGTTGAGGAGACCAGGTGGGACCCCCTTCTTTCAGACTCATTTCAACGGCAGTGCTATCAGTAACTGGTGAATATGGTTTAGTAACATTCTTCTTCAGCAACTCCTGTTTCATTGAAAGAAGCTTTTACTACCAGGAATAAAACTTAAATCTTAATAAGGATGATCCAAGGCCATGCTTAGAGATATTCCAATCTATGTTGCACCCATTTCAAGTTTTCAATATCCAAACCTTAAAAATAACAAAAGAAGTCCAAATATGATATGGTGCAAAATATCAAATGGTGTATATAAAGAAAACGAAGGGAAAAAAATCATCTGGAAACTAACCTTTGAAATGTTTTGTCCATATGTCTTCATTGCTCGTTCTATAGAAGAGTAAACTTCACGAGCCTGATGGGTATCTCGGCTGCATTTTACGACACGAGCTTGTTCTTTTGTATCTGATGGTCTAGTCCTTAGGTAGAGTATGAGCCGTGAAGGTGGCCCTTTGAATTGGTCTTTCTTTCCCTGAGTCAATTCCATTGTTGCCAGATCATTCCATGGTACATCCCACAATACTAAACATGGATCCCTCATCGGATTGAATTTCCTCTGAGTTATGTTAGAGCTTTGCTGAGAAAGACAAAATAGAATGTGATCCTTTAGTTTGATCTCCAGCTTCAATAATAAGAAGAAAAAAGGCACCAGTCAACCATAAAGTCTTTCCGACAAGGTTAGTTGACCTACTTGCAGTAATATTACTCTCTGATGAGTAACTATAATAATTTTTCCCTTTGGTAACATGAAATGATCTTCATATGCATCTGATAATGCAAATTTCCCGCGTACTTTGAATAGATCAACCTGGCCCAAGAAAGAAGTTGACTGCGCCAATTGCAATATTACCTTCAAAAAAGGCCAGCAGGTTAAAAGAGTTGTACTTATAACGTAAGCAGGTGATCATCAACAGAATTTTCATATTTAAATACAACAAATAAAAAGTAAATACAAAACCATAACAGAAATGGAAGGACAAAATTATATTAGAAAAAGGGTCTTTTCCACTTGCCCTTTTAATTAATGTACTCAGAACCAACTATACCCCTGAGATGAGGGGACACAAAAAATAAAGTACCTGTCCTTGTGCTTTATACTCATCATATGGTCGAAGCAAATTATCACCACTAACTACACGAGGCAGTCTCCTGCGGAGGAGTTGGTCATCTGAAGCTATAGCTGATGCTATCTTCATTCTCATAGCATTTGCACCTTCAGTAGTTTTTGACAAAAGATCTAGAACCCCACTCACAGGCTGTGCAGCTGCGCCAATTATGCCCTTTCCAACACCCTGAACAAAGCCCTCAACACCTGAAGTTTTTGCACCTTCAAGAGGCTTCGTTAATATGCCAGTAACTCCTCTAAAGAGGCCTTTTGCTAGTGCTCCACCCCCTTCTCTAATGACACCACCTAAGTCCTCTACACCCTTGCTCTCCTGCCAGAAAAAAAAAAAACAAATTGAAAAGAAAATGTGAATGTTCCGGGACAAGTATTACCCAAGAAGAGGTCCATTGGATGACAATTGACTTTAATAGACAGAAGATTATTAGCAACAGCATGAGTAGAAAAAGAAAAAAGTTGCCTAATTGGATGATCATATATTGTCTTAGGGAGAAATCTACAAGGGAAAGTCACCCCATTCAAAATTGACATAGACACATCCCTTTTCCCAGTTATTACACACGTCATACACATCATCTTTCAGGGTTTAGGGCTATTACACACACCTTTCAAATTAGATCAAGCACCTAAGTAGTAAACAAGGCTCACAATAGCTTTATACAGTTTGCAAAAAATTACAGCTGTTTAGACAAAAGAGCACAATCTAGAACAATGAATGAATAGTCATCCAAAATTTGGGTTTGTGAAGCACCTGTTTCTGTCGGCTTTGAATGAATTTCTTATCCATTGATAAAGCAGCAACTCCTTTACTCATATGACCAAGAGCACTACTTGCGTTCCCCAATATATCAAGGCCCGAGAGCAATTGAAGTGGTTGACCAAGAAGATCCTTTTTGATGTTTGAAACAGCATTACTAATCATAGTACTCTGCCTCATGCACACATTCTCATGAAATCTTTGATTTATCTTGACCTGTTTATTCAAAAGGTTGTTATCACAACGTGCATAACTAACCACAAATAGCTCATTAAAATTTAGAAAATCTAGAGATACGCATAGCTCAAAGAGTTGCCAGTGCTACTTCATCCAAAAAATATTACTTAATTAATTGAAACATAGCAGTTAATAGAGTCACAGTTCAGTGTTACGCAACCAAACCCTTGTAATTACCAAAATAAGTTCTATCAACAAATTTACTGCAACTTAGAGATATGCATTTGGAGGCTGTGACTCATAAGAGATATTTATACAGCAAATTATTTTCTAGCTTCCATATACTTACATAAGTGGCTTCTCAGATCCAGTCAGGGATTGAAGGTCAAACTACTGAGAGATATAGAAATGAGGAAACAAAAGGGGATTGAATGTAAAACTTACAGTCATATTCTCAGTGTTCCCTAGTGCAGTCATTAGGGATGCCCAGAAGCCAAGTACTCCCCTAGGCCTTTGACTAGGTGACATAGTCATTGACACTTTAAGTCGAACTTCTGATATGTTGAGAACCCTGCATTTCCAGTTAAATATAGGTAGTAAGCGCCAAGTAATCATGTACAGAGCAAAGCACATTTTTTAAAACGTAAATTGAAGAAAGGTCCTCACATACCCAATTTGAATAATTGGATCAACTGATACAGCTGTAGCTTTAGCATCATATAACCTACTGAAATTGACCTTCTGCATCATCTCATGTATGCGCCATATAATTGGTTCATGTATGTTTATCAAAAATGCAGAATTATCAGGCCCCTGGTCAAAAGCCAATAAAAATGAATATGACGGTACAAGTGACAGAGATGGTAAAAACTAATACACTCTACTCATGATGTTGAGATTTACCATGCCCATATCAAAACCTATATATGGATAGACACAGAGATCCAGTGATCCATTTGTCTGCAGAGTCACAGAAATTTTCATAATATAATCAGTTTCCTGCCCAATTTTCTGTGGTCTGAAGAGAACTGGAGTTGGGGTTAACGGCAACTGGTTATCCATTTGAATTCCTCTCATTCTTAATTTGAACCTGAAATAGCGAAATTCCATAAACATTGACAAATAGTTAGAAAACAGAGAAAGGTTTTGGTATAAGAAATTACAGTTTTGGACATCTGTTCTGCCTACATAATAAGTAGACGATTTATTAGGTTGTCTGCAGAACAGTGTGCAAAAAAGAAGAGTTCTGCTAAATCTAAGGTTTCAACTAAAAACTTCAGAGCCTTCTTTGAGGTTGGGGTGTGAAAGGGGAAACAAGGTGTGGTATCCCCAATTATTTAATGTACACAAGCAAGCTTAGAAATTCTTAACGCTCAACATGAACATAAATAAATTTATGCTTAAAAGAACTTATTTAACTGTGTAATTTATACATAATTGTGCTAACAGTATCCTATAAGAATTGAATGGATCAAGGAAAATCCACAATGGGTCAATAGACAATTTATCACTTGAAATAGAATTCCCAATAAAAACAAAGCATCACTAACTCAATGATACACAATAATTTCATGAATAAAACCAAGTTGAAATTTTTATATAGAGCATATAATGAATGGTTCAAAAAAAAATTTACAGTTTTTCTTTTTCTAAGAGAGCAATTCTTTGAGGTAAAAGTAAATTTGTGTTGTGATTACATAAATCTCTCTATTGCATTGCAGAATTTATTAAAGCAGACATACCTGCTACAACCAGATCCCAAGCCAGTTGAATATGCCAAATGAAGATTTTGCAGTGAAAGGTATAATAGTTCCTCAGGTGTATGGTCAATAATGGACACCCCAAGCTCAGAAAGTTCGACAATAAAATGAATCTCACATTCTGACGCAGACTGCAATTGTTGTTGCCAGGACTCATTTCTAGAGAAATGTGATAACGAGGACGAAATCCTTTGTCCAGTGATTGCTGACTCACTTTCAGGCATCCAGTCACTGATCTTAACAACATTTAGTTTTTCTTCTTTTAGGATGGTAACCCGTAAAGCTCTGGCAGGGCCAGTCACATCAACTGGTAGGTGATCAGCAATCTCATCAATGTCATACTTTTCTGACCTTGATGGGTCAGTCCCATCTACAAGGATTTCCAGCAAATGCTGTCGACCAAGATCTTCCCATAAGAAAGAAACAGCAGTGTTGGGAAGAAGAAAGTGCCATGAATCACTGGTACCATCAACTTGCCGGCAGCGAATTGGTAAAAAGATGGAACGATTTTCAATCCTGTCCCAAGACGATAAATCATATTACAAATGAAATATAAAAGAAACACAAGAATTTGAGAAAGTGGATTAAGCATGCAGAACACGAAAATCCGACCCAAGCTGAAATGTGTGCTGGATCCAAAAGGCCCTGATCCAACCTTATTTGATTTGGTATTCATGACCTAAACTTGAACACGAGTTTGATGCAAATGGACCTGAATAATCCAAAACTTCAATTGAGCATGACTTTTATTCTTTTCTCTTTCTAAACTTCAACTTAAGAAATAATATATATGTCAAATGGTGTTATCACACATTTTTAAGTCTTGGGTTTCTCGTGATCTTATATCCAAGTTGAGTATAGTGTGTTTTGCTCTTACTACCTATTAACCCAGGTGAGGCTGTCCAAATGCTTGTTGAACTACACGTGATGGGGGTTTTAACCCGCATCTGTTAAGTCTTGAGTTTTCTATGATCTTATATTCAAGTTGGGCTTATTGCCAATTGCTTTTACATTGGATGATCAATACTAAAATATAAATCATCTAAAAAAATGACTAGGTGGTGTGGTTTAGGGGAGAAAACAGTAGTAACTAAATGAATTAGGGCTGAACAAATGAATAGGAAAGAAGATGAAACTCTAGAAAACTTAGGGTTATAGAAAGCCTCTAGTTTTTCTATTAATTCAATAATAATGATGATAATTATTATGGCTGTAAAGACTACAACTTATTTATATATACTTTCTTTCTTGCAAGTAAAGTTACTAGGCTTTCATGTAAACAAAATTTTATCCGTAGCCCTAGGTTTAAATCCTAATGATACTTAACAACCCTAGCCGTCTATAATATATATCCCATGCTTAAATAAAATATAATAAGATAAAACCGACGTAATAAAATATTATAATAAAAAGAAAAGCTCCTGCGTCACTAGGACTTGAGCACTGTTTGAAATTAGTTAATTGATGGTATCCCACACCCATTAAGTATTAGGTTTCCTATGGTCATATATGAAAATTTAGCCCCTTAACCTATTACCAACTAGTTTTAGGTTGGATGCTTAACATGGTAGCAGAGCCCATGTTTGTTTTGTTCTTCCTACCTAATCCTATGTAAAGTTGATGACCCTTGGTGAGGTTCTTCACATGTAGGCCTTGAGAGATACACCTGGGGAGAAGTGTTAATTGGTGTTATCCCATACCTGTTAAGCATTAGGTTTCCTATTGCCTTACATTAAGTTCAGCCCCACCACCTATCACCAATTGGTTTTTAGTTAGATGCTTAACAAAATCATTTTAAAAAGTTGACAACCCAGAACCGAGCAATTTGAAACCCAAAGATAAGATGATCATACATTAACCAAACCCCAAAATGACTCAACTTGCTGCTCCAACCAGAACTCAACTCAACCACCAAATTGCCAAGCTTGGGAATTAATAGTAGTAAATGGGAAAAAGTAAAGAGAATACAATGGGAAACATAAAATCCTCTACCCCATCAACCATTCTGTGAGTATTTAAGTAAATTTTAAAAGTATGTAACATAGGTGTATCATGTAACCTGTAAGGACTGGATGAGGAATTAGGGCGGAAAATAACTTCGTAGCGTGAGCTTTTTGTTCCACTCCTAACTTCAACCTTAAAAAATAACTGATCGCTTCCATTGCCATTTTTCAAAGAAACACGCATCACACCTTCATTAGAAACACTGAACGGTGTACTCCAGTCATATCCATCTACACGCAACTGAAAAAAAAAAGAAAAGTCCATTCAGTTAAAGTGGATACAATGACGACGATGATGATGATGATGATGATGAATGACTGATTTACACAACCTTCAACAGTTCAAGTTTTGAAGAACCCTGCCACCCAATTGGTTTTGGAGGATCAGTGGGATGGATCCATTCCACTGTGTGGGAATCACACTGCCGCAGGCAAAGGCTTAAACCTATCCTGTTGATAAACAGCATGTATGGCTGAAGATGAATGACCTGAACATCAACCATTTTTAGTAGTTATTCACCAAACAGTATATCTATAAATAAACATTAACTATTTTTAAAGCTGTTTCAAAATCTAAATCAATATAAACTTACAAATCTATAAATAACATCCTTTATATTCTAATTCAATACTAGTAGAAGCACGCTGAATAGAGATGATTTACAAATCTATAGGTTACTCAGATGATCTACAGTAAAGAACATAGTCTGACCCAGAATTTCCAGGTCAGTAAATGCCAACACAGGGATAAAGTAAGTAATACACAAGGCAAGAACTGTTTCCGAGATTGAGGCTGCAATGATCTTAATGCCTATCGGCAATTATATCTAGGCCAGAAGAGGGAAAAGGAAAGATAGCATAGATTGCATAGATTATAAAAATCTCAATTAAGCATGAAACAAATGAAGGTCAAAATTTATACGGATCGCTACAACTTTCAGAAGTACAAACACTATTACACTATTATTATTATTTTGGAGTGAGAGACAGAGATGCAAAAGAAGAAGCCCCAATGAGGAAAAAAATGTGTTAAGAAATAAAAGAATAAAACTACTATAGTATTATTGCCAGAGAATGGAACCAAGAACCACAATAAAATCCAGCAACAGCAAATTTTTAAAGACAGGTTTCCACCTTTGTTCTGTCTGAGGTCATATTCACTATAGCTGAAAGCTTATAATACGACCCATCTGAACTGAATGCTTTTACAGCAACACGTTCCTGGAATAGAAGTTACATATCAGTCAGCAAAACCAATATCTGAAACACCACCAAACAATTTAACAGAAGCAGTAGCCCTCTCCACCAACCCCACAAAAGAGAGGAAACAAGATTCATAAGTACTTAAGCATTTTGATTCTTGACCTACCTTCTTTTCAAGCTCAAGAAGAGAAATACCAGGACTGTAAATTTCAGAATCACGAATAGCCACAGAAATGCCAACCCGTGGGGACACATATGTATCTTTCTGTGATGGAAACAACATAACACCACTACGACCAGCAGAGTCTTGTGGGGAAAGCATACTTGCTATTGGACTGGTGTCCTCAATAGCTTCAAGTACTTGGATGTTTCTCCTCAGACCAGAGTTTCTCCTTTCCAGCGAGTAAGAAGGGGTCCTCAAAACTGTTCTTGCAGATTTAACTGCTCTAGAGAGTGAGTGTGAATCAGTGTCTGCACTATCTGAACCTTCAATTTCTACCACTTGATAAGCTAGAGGCAGAGATGAATCATTGATGATCCAATATGGAACAAAAAACCTTATTGTTTTTGGCGCAGCATTGGTACCCCCCATATCACTTTCAATGCTCACACGCAATCTCCTGTAAAACCATGTGATGGATCACGCGTACTGCATAAGTCTGAGGGTTTTTTTACTAGGAAAGAAAAAACACTTAAAAGAGAATTTACAGTCAACCGTTCACAATTAGTGACTAATTTATCCCTTTACCGTGAAAATTTTATCAAAGTATCTTTCTTTCAGTAAATAAATTCCAACAAAGTTGATCATGAACATGCATGATCAAGAATCATGTATATATATATTCCTTTCACTTATCTCATGAATCCAATGTCAGTAAAAGATATAGAGAAACATGGCATCAAATTTGACACCATTCGCTCAGGTTTCTGTACACTTGGAACTAACCATTATCAAGGAGCAAACATACATGAATGAAATATAGTTTACTTCCATTTCTTTTGATAAGTAGCAAACTACACCTAGTGAAGAATGGGGGCACCAGAAAATATCATGCATAAACAATCAGACAAGGATTCTTACATATTTAAGATCACAACAAATTTAGGTCTGACAACTAATTTAGAAGGGATATATATATATATATATATATAAAAGTAGAAAGCAACAAACACATTATGCAGAATTTCTATACCAATATCGAATTAGGATTCTTTATATATATAAAGGATGTAGTGAAAACCAAATGCCGATCTAAATATCAAAGTAGAAACTAAAATGAAACCATAGTATCCTTTCTGATACCTTGTGCATTGAAATAGGTGTATATAAAATCTAAACTGCTTAAATATGCATTTGTTCTGAGGGAAAAAATCTGTCAAACCAAAATAAAATTTCTGAAAGAAGGGTAAGTCCAGTTTGTATTAAACCTCATTCATAACAATTAGTATTTGAATTAAGGGAAAAAGGACACAAATATTGCAAGTAAGCAGCATAGGAAAAGAATGTAGCAATTTATGCAGTATCCTCCCATACTGACAAATCAGTAAGAGATGTAGGAAGGAACACTTTTAGGAGCTCCCATCCAAGAAAAGAAAAAGAGACAAACCTTTTACTTCGCTGGTGGAACATCCAGAAAGATGAAATGTGAGCACTGGAAGAAAGATCCAGAATAAGAACTGGGTCCTGCAAATAATAATGCATTGACCACAAGCTTTAATACACATTGGCATGCAGATGAGAAAACACAATGCACTGTCCAAACAAAGTAAAACTCATTACCTTTTCCAAAACCCAACCACCCTGCACACGAAATGTAAGATATACAGGTCTTCTGATGTCCACTGAATATATTTGAGCACTATTGCGTGAAAAAATCATACCATGCTCTCGCTCAATATAGTTCCCTTCTTTTTCTTTTTCCCATATTGTGAATGCAGCAGGACAAGGAAGTCGATTTTCCAACTTCAATGGAGAATTGACAGATATCTTCCAGTCATAAACAGGTTGATTAAGCTCTGTAGGAAGGGCTGATGCATCTGCACCTACACTGAGCCATATCTGTTTACTCCCAACAGTAGGGCAACAACAAAGAAGTACATCCTTCTTCTCAAGTTGACTCAAATGGAGAGCAAAATTGGGCATTTTGCTTCCTTGTGGAAAAGAATCTTGTCTATATAGTGAACCTAGATCCAAGAAAGGCTGGTCCTTTCCACTAACGAAACTAGAACTGACACCAGCAACAATGGCATGACCCCAAGTGTACGGGGGCTGAGGATGATCAACACAAGGACGAATGCGTAAACACTGATCGGATGCTTTAGATGTACTTCTCCATGGTAAAACAGTAGAACATCCAGGACTTATGCAAGTGAAGTCACTCTTTAAACAACTTTTTCCGCGCTCAGCAATTTGTTGCCTTCTTCTGATCCAACGCCTCCTGCGCACACCATGACTAGATTTAACATGTGACTTCGAAGAAGTTGGGGGCCATCTCAGATTTTGATAGTCAGGACCATAAGCCCAGCCGTCTTCATCAACAAATTGGGATTTATCAAGACTCCATGTTGATATCCATTCCCACCCATTGGGAAGGGGAGGTTCAAAAAAATCCTTCAAGATAAAGGAGGATATAAGAAACAAATACATATTGACAGTTACACAAGAAATAAATCCCAAGAATGTGACAACTGTTAGCACGCAAAATCACTCACCTTCGAAGAATATGAGAAGTCTTTGGTGCTCCAGAGCGGGGGATCATTGCCCTGACCAGAATTTGGTTGATAGCGTTGATTCTCAAAGATTTCTTCCACCACAATGTTATGACTGCTTGATCCTGAATCCTGAATCATTGATGCATGACATACTGAAATATCCAAATTAATATCAGAATCATTTACAACTGTTGCAAGGCCCCTGAAAATAGCATGCTTCTTTCCATTTTTCATCACAACTTCCATTGCAATAAATTCACTTTGTAATGATTTGGGAACTACTGACAACGGAAGCAGTGAACGAATGCTCTCCCATGAACCCTCTTTTCCAAACCTAATCCAGAAACCAATATCCTTAGGAGAAGCATCCTTGCTTTCTGCATCTCTTTGAAAATTTGCAGTTGTGTTCCTCTCAAAATAAGATGTCGAAATAGAGAGGTATCCATGGTCATGAGTATCTTCAGTATTGTTGGACTGAACCAGTAACAGAGGGACAATAAATATAAGTCAGATACTAAAATCCATTGAAACAAAGAAATATAGAACCTTTTAGACCAAAGATGCAGAAAAGAGGGGCTCACCTTTCTCCTCAAGGGATATGATTCGACATGCTGAATATCATTTATTTGAGACAGAATCCTTGATGAAGATACCTTCTTTAAAATACTGGCACCATGTCCAACAGGAAAAGAAAGTGCACCAACAACTTCACCTGCTTTATTAAATTACAAGATCAAGAGAACAAACATATAAATGTTCAAGATTGAGTAAAGAGGATAACCGAATATTTGATGTATTATAAAAAAAAAAATTTAAAAACCTACAAGAAAGTTATAAACCTAGAAAGATCATGAGACAGAACTAAATAAAACACAAATTAATACATAGAAGAGAACAAAGGAAGAGAAGAATAACAAGTGAACCACACTATAATGAATAGAAAAAATCATCATACAAATTTCTATGGCTATATAAATAGTGTTCTTGTTACCAAAATATACATGAAAATAAATGCAACAGGCATCAACTCATAAAAGTATAAGAGTCACACAGATTTAGCACCACAAGCAACAAAAACCAGAAAAAAAAATTCAATATCTAGTTTTACGTCAATTCCATTTTAACTCAAGTTCATGCACCAATAAAACATACCTTTACCAGCTTTTGCTGAAAGGTTTGTTACCTCCACCTCCAATTTTGCAACCCCCTACAACAGCACATGCAAAAATACCTTAGCAATTGGGAAATTAACAACTAGTGCTTACCAGCTCTCGCGAAACAGAACCACATTGCAGATTTCCCTTAATTGAGCCTATCATAACGTGACATTTTGCTATGATGGAATATTTTACTACTCTTAATTAGCTAACATACCTTAATTCCAGAACAATACGAATATATTAGCATTTTTTACAGAAGACCACAAACTAAACCATGCCTACTGTAACAGTCAATAAGCAAAAACAACAAAAACAAAACAGACCTTTCGAGGAACTTCGAATATGAAAATTTCGTTCCACTTTGCAATGCCTTTATTTTGATACTCCATGTCTGAAACTAAGGGCTTCACACATCTTGTCCTCGCACTCTGAGGGAAAAGTTTTTGCTGATCTGTTGCTTGACCATCAACGACAAGGCGCAAAACACAAAAGAAGTTATGGCTATTACCATCATTGATTAAAGGTAAATCCTGCCAAATATACCGGGTCATATTTCTGTTTACAAGTAATTAGGCTACAAAGAAAAAAAAAGAGAACTTATGTTGCAAAAGCATCAATCATAATAGAACCTTGGCAAAAAGAATCTGCACAGCAACAGAATAGCGTGCTTCCCTAGATTCCTCTGCAACATTTAACCTGTCTGAGAACCTTGGAGGAGGAATCCAAACTGAAGCACAGTCACCATGATGAAGTTGGTCAACCACATTTGAATCTTGCTCAATTCTTTTCAGGAACAGATCATCACCAAGCTTATTCTCTACTGTCAATGTTTGTAAATCATCTTCATCCAGGGCAGAAAAGGCCATATCTTCATGTCCAGAATGAGCACGAGCCTCCTGAAAAAGAATAACTAGTCAGATGTTTGAAGGCGCAGTATAGAAATCAGCTCAGCATCTTCTTAAACCAAAATCAAGATGCAAGTTCCAATTGACCTCAATCAGCTTCGTCATTTTTTGTTCAAGCTCTAACTGTCGTCTCCATGATAGAATGGTCCCTACTAAAGTTTCAAGATTTGCAGCACTGACATTTACATTCACAATGTTGGTGGCAGCAATGCGCATCCTCTTCCCAAGTCTTGATGGTGAATTCACATCCGCATCATATGTTTCGAACCTTAAAAAGGAAAAAGAGAAATAATTATTACAAAGAACACCAAACTCATTAAAAGCTTGTGCACTTTTGCCACTCTCATTAGGGAAAAAATAGTAACTATAACGAGGAAGAAACGAACTTGAATATGCCATCAAATGGCTCCACCAAGGGCTCCCATGCTTCTAGTTGTGTATTAAAGGTTGAAGCAGCAATAGAAGCAACGAGGACTGCATTCATAGCCTCCACCCGACCGTGTGTTGCCAACTTGATATTAGCAATAGTCACATCAAATAGCGGTGTCATCTGAAACGGTACAAATACATCATAAACAAAAGGCAAATCATGTCAAAAGGTCCAGGTCATTAGTTTAGAAAACATACCATTCCATGTAGGCTGTCTAAAACAGTTAGAGAGAAGTATCTTAGTTTAATCTCAGCAGTAACGTTCTCCCGTGTCTTCGGCTTCACATAATCACCAATAGTGTAAGCCAACTGTGTTGATGGCTTTTTTGTATCAGAGCATGCAAGAAAAGTACAAGCCTACAGAGAAACAGGAAGCAAAACATTATTATTATTTTTTTCTTCCAAGTAAAATTCAGACAATAAACAGCCATGGACTAAGATTATATCAGATATGAGCTTCAATAAAAAAGCGTACTTTTTAATAGACATTTGTTTCATTTTTAAAAATGATAGACAATCACGGACTGAGTTTAACGAGCATTCTATTTACCTGATTTTCAACTTTCCAAAGGCTCCAGCACTGGTATGCCTTTGAGGTTGAAGATTTTGAAATTGGCATTTCAAGAATGTTAGCTGGGTTAACAAGATCCATCCTTGGGCAGCACAAAGAATCCACGCATGGGGTTTCATCTGTTCTGGAAACCACACACCCCAAAGAAGCATAACCAGGGGGAGCAATTGGGTACCAGAAGAAAACTTCATCAAAACCTTTCCCTGTAATTTGGGCCACTTTTACAAATTTTACCGGCTTTGCAGAGATTTCTGGATCATCAGACTTAAAGATCAAACCCTGAGCAGGGGGTTCTAAGCTGGAAAAGGGGGAAAAAATACAATGGAAAATGTCAACAGAAACTCATAAAGAGACCAAAAGATATCTATGATAAAGAGCTTAACAAAGAAACGTTCCAATATAAGGAGAACTAACCCTTCCACAATGCAATCACCCACTGTGGCATAACCTCGACGAGATATAGGCCGCCAAATTGACACCGGTCTTCGATGTTCACTGCCTACATCCCACCACATTCTCTCAAAGTGACGGGTTGGCACATAACAACTACTTGCTTTTGATATTGACCTGAGAATGTTCCATCCAGATGAACTAGCGCTCTTGTCACCTTTTTTCTGACTAGCACGATCATTATCCACAGCAAACCCAGGAATAGATTCCTTAATAGATGCATAGGACAAAACTGAATTCCAGAGTAGTAGATGACTCAGGTCAGTACTATTTTCTCTGGACGGGCATGTGGTTGAAGAATGGGCAGAAAATGATCCAATAACATTGTCCAAACGCCAGATGCTAAATCCAGAAGCAAAATGCTGATTTGATGGTATGATCATCATGCATTCTGAATAAGTTGTAGATGTTACAAGGTCAGAGCGCAGGCAATATACAGCATGATTTGGTGGTGGATGTTTGCCTATATTTGCTATGCAACCCATTGAAGTATACCCTGGGGGCGGAACTGGCATCCAAAGGGAACAGTCACTGCCAACATCAGAATGGCCATCCTCTCCTTCCAATCCAAGGACACGAGAGAGAGAGCCAATAAGATTAAAACCCACTGGCTTCCGCACACGGCCATATGTATTACTTACTGCTAGTACAACCTGTGAAGGAGGAATTGGCCTAGAGAACAATAGAAGGAAAACCATATTAATAGTAAAAGCTTAAGATATTAATTAAAAAAATATAAATGTAGCAGATACAAGTAATTACATTAAAAACACCATTTACATTTAGGAAAGCTGGATAATATCTTTCTTCAAAAAGTAAACTCAGTGAAAGAAGCAATAGCCAGAACAGAGTGCAGAAATAAAAAGAGCCATTAAATATTAAAGAAAAAGAAAAGAAGAGTCAACAGAAACATGGAAGAGCATTAATGTCAAAGAGAAGACTAATATTAGTTCCAAACCTTGAAATTTTACTAAACCTAAGGCTCGTAGTAAATAATACTGAACTGTCAAGCATTTCCATCTTAAAATATCAAAAAGAAAAATAAATACTCTCTTCAAAGACATCTTCGGATCTTCCTAGCCCCACTTCCCAGTCATAATCTATCTCAGCCAAAAAACATTTCCCCAGAAATCAAAAAAGACCCAAAGACAGATATTCAGCCTAAAAACAAAAACACAGCCCATTAAACACCCAACTCATCCTCAGAAAAAAGCCCGTACATCATTCCCATAAAGGTAGGAGTTAACAGCATAGACCAGGATTTCGTTTTAATTTGGATATATGCCATGGTTGAAACATGGAAAATCATCTTTTACCTAGATGTCACACAATCCCCCAATATAACATAGTTTGCTGGAGCCTGTGGCCTCCAAATAGTAAGATTGTTATGAGATCCATTTTCTGCAGACAAATTAAAACAAGACAGAAAGAGAAAACCAAAAAAAAAAATTGTTAAAAAAAATAATTAAGATAAAGCATCATACTATTTCAACTAAATTGAAGAAACCTTTAGGCGAAACCCAAATTCTGTCAAAATTGATGCAAGGAGCTAGAGGAATTGCATTTCCAAACTGTAATGCTGCAGCTGCTTGGTTCAGTAGGTTAAGTATAAGAGAAATTGCACCTAATGAAAGATGAATACAAATATCAGTTAACATCAAAGACATGTTTGTTTTGTCTTTGATGGAAGTATATCCCCCCGAGATATCCAGTGGATCCAAAATGATAAGACCAGAACCAGCCTCAACAGTCAGATCCTTCACCAGAGCACGAATCCAGGTATCATTCTCCTTTGATGCATACCTATTCATAAGATAAATATACAAGAGAAAACATTTACATTATTCTGACCAAAAGTTTGATTTTTATTAAAATGCCAAAAGGATATTGTTCAAAAACCATGTATGGAAATAAACATGAACATTCAGAAAAATAGAAGGGAAAAATATAAAGAGAGACAGAGAGAGAATGCTTACACTAATATAGAGACTAACAAAAACCAACAGAGAGAAGTTACTGAATAGCATAATAACATTCAAGTCAATAGGACCCATCATTAGTCATGTATATTAATAATTCCACACAAGATATTGCACACAACTTACATGTTATGTTCTGTTAAGGAAAAATAAATAAGATTGTAATACAGTTAGTTATAGTTACTTCTCTTTTAAGTTAGCATAAAATTCAAACTGACCAAACAAATATCAATATAAAGAATAATTACATCGATGTGTACTAGTTTGATTTCCATATTAATGTTCCACAAACAGTAAGGAATCAATACATACACCGACATAAGATATAAGATTGCATGGATTCCATCCATACGTGGGTAAATCAAGACATGCATACGCATATTATGGGCTAGTCATATACACATATCCTTATCTACCTATCTAATGTCACAGACAAGCGTACATGTTAAGAGAGAGAGAGGGAGGGAGGGACACAGAGAGAGAGAGCAAATTTTCTGTGGCTTAGATCATGTTGCAACCATATATCAAATCTTCACTGCAACTATATTTTCTGTCAATTTTATTTGTAACTTAAAAACCAAACGCTCCTACTTTATTTTTCTCGTACCAGTTTTCACACTAAACAGCAGAAAGAAAAAATCCTCTGAGAAATCATTTGCTGCCTATTATCACACACCAGCAAAATGAAAATAACCATGAGAATATACAAAAATATAGAAACAAGATCTGGTGCAACTCTTACATGAAGTTCAAGTCCATTTTTGCACGTAAAAGCTTTTCACCGTAAGACGAATCATCCAAGTAAGACTTTGTACCATCAAAGAAAGTAAACTCTGGAGAAACAACCTAACCACAGATGAGAAAGTTTAATCAGGTATTGTCAAATCAGAAAAAAATAGATTTCAGGAATGATGAGAGATGGATCCCAATTAGCCAAGCAATATAAATGTTTTCCAAAGTTTCAAACCAATGAATGAACCACTTCTAGATCCCTATTTGTCAACTCTTGATAATACAATGCTTATATAATGTAAGAATCATTGTGCTGAAAACTACAGCAACAGCAAGGACAATTAAGAAAGGTCTTAAATAAAGCCCGATGTTAAAACTAGGTAGACAGCAAGCCCATACTGCCAGTGGACTATAAATGCAAACTTTCACAGATACAGACATGCTGACATTTGGTCAAACTCAGCTCCATATGCATAAGCAAGCAAGGAGCTTTCTGTAAAACACTGCCACTCTTCCTGAGGAGGTGCAGTTTACATAATTATTAAGAAATGCATATCTCATTCCAAGGCATATTTTATCAAGTTAGTATATGTTTCATTTAGTTTCCTAACAATCTATTTCATTTTGCAGCACCAGAGACAGGATTCAGGAAAGGAGCACGTTCAAACTTTGAAGCAACAGCTGAAAAAGTTGATAGAATAATGATTGCAGCAGAGAGTAGACAAAACAATATAAGATGTATGCAGATGCTAATTATTGGAAATCTTTCCCATTAAGTGCCTCATTTCAGCATAGCAAGAAATATTAATAAGATACAACAATGTTCCAAAACCATGTCCCAAAAAAACGATTTGATATTTTAGTAACATTCAATTTACAGAGTGAAACCAAGATGAGCACAAACATTCATATGCTAATACATTATAAAACGTTCAACAGCTTGAAATTTAGACTGCCACAATCCCTTCAGAATATTCAAGAGAAAAACTTATCTATTTTAATTATTGACTTCAAAGAACACAAAATCTAGCATAAAACCAAATAAAAGGATCATAAAATCCATTGTTTTAGAAGAGGGTCAGGGTGGAAAGTACATGCTGGCAGCAAAGTGAAACCAGAGTAGTGAGCAGGAAAATCTGAATAACAATATAGGCTTTAATGCGAAAAGCCAACAACTATAGGTTTTTCACTTTAAAAAACTCCACCTTAAAGGATTATCTAAAATATGCAACTTTTGAAGGAATTATACATACCTGAGCTTCAAAAGTGAAACTCTCCACAGAATTCTGGTTGTCTTCTAAATCTGAAGAAGCCTTTGAAGCGTTTATTAGCTCCATACTATCTACATTCTTCTTGTCTCCATCAGAACTTAAATTATCCATCAACAATATATCAACATCATCTTCTGGTGAGACTGAATAGCTGCTATCATTGCTCAAGTATGTATGCTTTCTCAAAAGTGAACCATTCTGATGGAGATATTTTTAAAAAATACAATCAAGAAGTTTATAAAATAAAGACAATTCTGATAAAAGTTACATGACAGAAATTCTCGATCATGACCATCAAATACTCGATAACAAAAACATAACATATAAACTTTGCTCTTTATAGAGAGTATGACAGCACTCAATGAATAACTCAACCATAAGACAAGCCATAATAACCTCTCATTATACAGGGAACAGTATTCCGCATTATAACACTTTTAGAACATATTCTTGAAGCCAAACTATATTTTCCAGTATGTAAAATTCACCAATTTCATACTTAATAGGTATGCCAAGCAAATAACCAAATGAGAAGTGATAGCTAAGATCACTTTGCCAATGCCCACAAATATCCTGGTCACGCAGGTGTTGACCATTAGCTGGAACTATTACCATTTTAGTGTGATCATTTAGAATTAGTTGTGAAATGCAATGGACATTATTCATAATGATTATGTGGTTGCCTATTTTACATGATGACAAAAAATGCAATACAAAACAGACATTCGAACACTTATACTCAGAAATATTTCCAGTTAATGTCTGACATTTCTCATTGGCATATTTATTTATGCAAAGTAGCTGAACAATATCAAACAAAACACAAAAGTTTAGAAGCACAAATACCTCAATTTTTATGTTGACAAACCGCAACCTCTTACCACATCCAATGATAACAATAGGACGAAAACTTGTAGAGTGAGACTCCTTTGCATCATTCTCTTCACTTAAAATGATAGTCTTTCCACAACCATCATATATATACTCATAAATGCCATGGGTATCGGCAACCAACTGTCTGCTCGGTGACAAGTGCACAACATCATCTTCCTGTTTATAAATACTATCAGAAAGCATGATGCTATTATTTTTACTTATTGGATCATTCTTCGGGTCCATTGTTTCTTCCCTTCCAGTTATTGCCCCCAATGCTGGTACAAAAAACTCACCCAAAGCAAGAAGGAAATCCGGCACAACAAGTACTCGGGGCTGCTGAACTCGAAGCACAAATGATTGGGAGGATAGTCGCCATCTGTAATCCATTAAGAACATTGTTGAAATGGGTACATTTTCAAAACCAGCTTCAGAATTCACTCTGCTCGAGCTGCGCTTGTTTAATAAATGTGGAAAGTTTCCATTGGAAGCTTGTTTGGAAGCATCAGCAGAAGATCCAAGCATGAGTCTCATTTCAGGCTTTGTATTGGAGCGGATATCCAGAACAGAAAAGGTCGGGATAGTCACATACAAATCTGTTTCTGATAATGAAGTCATTCGGTATGATACCCAAAGACCTTCTAGCTAGAAAAAAGCAAGAGTATGTGTAAGTGAAGGCATAAAACTTCAAATTAATTAAAAATATCCAATCAAGGCTATTGTCTTTTTACTTATTACAAACAATACATGCTTAGTCAAGAGCAAAACATTAAACAAGAAAATAAAATATCTAGCCTCAAAAACAAACAATAGCAATAACAATAGTAAATAAATATCAATACTCACAGCTATACGAGCTAAAGGTGATTCCTCATGAATGCCATTACACAATTCCAACAATGCATAATTGACTTCAACTGCCACAGTAGTTACACTACGTGATAGAAGCATCTGACTATTCATGTTGACCTTATCAACCAGTAGCCTCATTGTATCTTTAGAACCAGATTTGCCGCCACGGAAACTTGGAGGCAGATTTGGGGTTTCATTGAAATTCATAGTTGTACAATTCAGAATAACATCATATTCTTTATCAGACATTACACCATGCAAAAAATCAACCTGCAGAGAATAGCATCAAAAGGAACTAACTGAAGAATTTTATCGTAAAAAGGAATCACTAGCAAGGCACTCCAATCCAACAAAGCCAGATTTCATATAATATGAACTTATGAAATGAAACTAAATACTATTAAGAGTTAAAAATTAAGAAAAAGAGAGCAAGGGATACACCCCCTGATATATGACAAGATATAATGAAAAAAATTATATTTGGAACAATGCAGCCTCCATTAATGCAAGGCTGGCCATCAGATCTAGTCAGCATTACAAAGTATAGGAAAATGAGAGTTCTAAAAGAAAACAACTGAGAAATGTCCATATTCAGTCATAGTGCTTAATAGTGCTAAAACTGAAACCAGTTAGGCAGTGTAAGACAGTCTATTATGTATTCATATAATCGCTAAACAAAAGATTAATTTTTGGGTTGCCAACTTCAATTTGAAGGACTCAGATGCCACCAACGTGTTTTTCATAGGGTAACTGTGCACAAGTATCAACAGCAAGAACTTGAATCTAACCCAGTGCAAAGGTTTGCAGCCATTATTAAGGGGAAAAAAGATAAAAGGGGAAAAGACTTAAATGCAAGATGTAGTTTCCACAGTTTTCAGTATGAAGGAACAACTAACTAGCATGCACACAATATTACCCACTATATCAACCTAACAAAATGGAGCAGCCACTATAGTACTTTAACAATTATAGAACACCATAATTTCAAGTTCAAAGATTACCTTAACTTCCAAAGCAAATGATGGGACTTTTCTGAAAACATCCCTCAAACTCCGTCTAACATAAACATCGAGCCCTCTGCCTTCACGAATCAGTGGTTTACCAATACAACCATCAATTCCCACGTACATGTTTACTCCAAGAATCTGCAAATTTAACACAATTTGAACCATAACTTAATACTCAAAGTTGAGACACTGCATAAACATAAGCAATATACCTCAGCATGAAGAACATCAAGATGAACAGCTGAAGGGTCTTTTTCAGGAAATCCATGCCAAGTTATTTCATTAGTGACCTTTAGCAGACCCACATCAAGTTGAATGAAGCTGCAAAAAGAAAATATATTAATAATATTCACACAATTCAGTAATATAAACATCTTGGGAAGTTCAATTTCTAATTAAAAAGTATCCTATTCCAGCATTTGCTAGGAAATCCTATATCTACATTTATTGGCAGGAACAGAACTTTTGGTTACATGGGAAGCAAGGAAGGCAGTTTCCTGATATTCATTCAGATCAAAATTAAAGTTCAAGATTCTCAGCTCAGTGCAAATTCAGACTTGTTCCTAATAAGATTTTTGTTAATTGGGGATCGGATAATTAATGTAATGTGCAGGTTTTTGACAGCATATTGGGTGATTCTGTAACCATTTCATAGTGTTTTTTTTACCAGTTCATAAATGTAGCAAACAGTTTTGCTTATACTTGGAAAAACAAAGCATCTTATCCCAAAAAAGTCTACGAAGAATAAGTAGAGGAAACAGGAACAAGGCTAAAGACATTCAAAAAGAAACAAACAGAAAGAACTTTGCAAACAGATGCAAACCTAGAAATATGCTACTTATGTTAACTGTGCTAATTGAAAGTTGAAACATTTTTCAGAAATTACAGTTCAAGAAAACATTGATCATATTGACAGAAATAGTAAGCTATATGCCATGTAAATTTACACTCATGTGAATTGCTAACATTCAAGCATAAACTAAATGGATACAAGGAAAGCAGTTCTCGATCTTCCGAGTTTTTACTATACAAGCTCAAAACTGTTTAATGCAAAATTTTAGAGAAATTGGCTAACCAAATGAGTACTAAATAATAACAAGAGCTAACGGAGTATAAACTTACTCTCTGCTCAGTGAATTCATTGGAACTATAATTATAGGAGTGTCAAGTGTGAGATCCAGCTTCAAAGCAGTAGTCCCATCAATTTCGGATTTCTGAATTAACCACTCAAAATCGCCAACTTTATCAACAAGTTTTATTACTTCTTCAGTATGTGGGGTGGCAAGCTCCATAAAATAAACTGTTATCTGCAGAACCGAGTTTCCAGTCATTTATAGATACAAAATAACAAACACTGTGACAAGAACAAGAAAGGTGGGAATAGTCTAAAGAATAAGTGAACAACTAGACTTAGTGCAACACAAAAATGATCAAATGCTGGCTATTTGTGAATACGAGAACTTCAAATGTTAAAATGTTAATGATAACTTAATGTGCGAATGCTAAAACTGAATACAATTCAAACTGTATCCCAGCATACCTCCTGAATAAACCTATAGAGGAAAACAATTCGAACGGCAGAAAGTCGCCCAAACAAGCTGTAATCATACCCTTCATAATCATCATCTCCAGCACCGAACGAATTGAATTTGAACTGAAAAAAGGAAAATGTGAAATCAGCAAACATGTATACAATCAAAAGTAATCTAAATGCCTCATATGCCAGCAAATGTATATCAGCATAAACATCAATGTACCTTTATAAGGGATTCAACCCCTGGATTACGTATATCACATAACCAACCTAAGCAGTTATCTGTTCCAAGTGACATATCACGAAGTCTCAAATTTCCCAATGTACCTTCAATAGAAAGGGATGCCGGATGGACCTTAGTAGGAAAAGTTTTTAAAAAATTGTCAGAAAGTAGAAAATTATGAAACCAAATCCTAAGTCAGATATGCACAAGAAATTTAAAACCACAGTTGAGCTGACCCGGAGTTTATAGATGTAACAAAATCAAAATAAAATATGAGAATCAAATTCAAATTGCAAAAGAGCAACCATAAGAGACAAACATTATTAGGTAATTAACAAGATGTTATCTTCACCTTAAGATCTAACAGGAAACTTTCTTGCACAAACATTGCCAACTGAGATCCATCCTCCTTGTTAAGAAACACAGTGACACTATCAACATTCATGTTCAAATAGAATACAACACGAGCTTTACCATGCCCCAGCAATCCATCAACACGACCACTTTCTTCAGCCTTTTCTTTATTCATCAAAGATTTATCATCCAATGTTTCATGTACATCCATAACACTTGCTGGATAGCTCATAGAGCCTAAATCCAAGCCAAACCCAATCAAAGCAACTAGAGTTGGTCTGTTACAAAAAAACTCCAGCTTGGACATGCGAATGCTCATCTGATAATTTCAATTGAACCAATTAGCTGTGTAATTCAGTCAAGGAAATTTAATGGATGTCAATGATGCATATTCTAAATACCTGTGTGTCTATGCCATCATAAAAAGGTGAACCAGAACCCCTCTTTGAGAAAGTAACACATACAAAATCCAAATCATCACCACCTTGAGCTTCATAAAATATCTCTCCAGAAAGTCTCTTTCCTTGTAACAAACTGTTTTCATGATTTAACACTTCAGAAGACTCAAACCCAGAAGCATCCTGCATATCCATATATTGTGAGAGAGCACCAGGATCAGTCAGAGACATAAATTCAGGCAGAGCATCCTTGAAAGTATCATCATCATCTAGGTGCAACTCAGACATCTGGTTTCCATGTGAACCACAAATTTGATGGGATTGAAGTGAAGTGTCATTTTTCAGCACAGAGCAGGCCAAGTACTGTGGATCGCCTGACAGACGACCTTGAAGCTCATCCTTTATTTTCAAAGAATGCAGCTTTGTCTTCAACAATAGGTCACTCCCCAAACTAATCATTGTCACCTGTAAAAAGATATTGCTGAATAGGTAATAGCAACAAATAGAAGAATAGGTAACTCAATGGAATTAAATATAGTTACTTGGGGTTGAAATAAATAAATAAAAGATTTAATGAGAGAAAACAATATACAGTAGTAAAAAATCTAAATAAGAAACTAGCAGAATGGTAATTCTGCTGGAGATACCAAAAGGCAAGCAGACATACCCACCCTCAATAAAATAAATCATATAGAAAGCACAGGCACGATATCTTCTATTTGTTTGAGAACATTGAAATATATTTATTTTTACAGAATAAAAGAAATACACAAGAATATTTATTTGAGAATGTTGAAAGAAATAACCAGTCACTTGATCTATTTTCGGAGCATACAGAAAGCTAACTCCCTATATGGAGATTACTGGTATTTCATTTACTGAAAACATCTAGTTTTAATGTTATAGTACTTTCTCACAAGACTAGATTTGTATACAAGTAATCATATGGATATATCTCTTTCCAATCCCATGAGTGGAATTTGACAACACATATAAGCACCTCATTCATGACAATCTTCAAAAAGTTTTTGTTTCTTTGTATGTGATCAATAAGGGTAAGAGAAGACTGACGCCGAGGTGAGACTGAACTGGCAAGCCCAATTTGCACAATACCACAAGCAAAGCTGATGTATTGAACTATATGATGATTGGCTGAGACAGAATTTACAGTTATATTGCCTAAATGGTATGTTCAAATCTTTAACCTAGAAAACATGATTTATGTACAAGATAAATATCCCTACTCCATGACATAAAAGAGAGAACCTTTTTCAATAAAAGAGAGAACCAGAAGAGCATGTTCCAGATTAGAAATTTGTAGAGATAGACAAATAGAACCCCTTTTCAAGTATGATGGTAAGCTATAAGTCACCAATGAAATATACAAAATATCCACGTCAGAGTTTGAAATGAAAAAAAAATGGTTCCACTGCAATTCTACCACAGGGTACAGCAGCACTATGACTGAGATTCTCAGAACAATAGGGTTCAGATATAGATGTCATTGGCACCTCCCATCTCAGTAAGAGTTACTTGCAAGCAAGATGACAGGATGTTTACTGCTACTGTTTCCAGTTTTACATTACCAAAAGAAGAGATGTCCTCCAAATTATTGTAAATAAATTTGCAGGAAGTTTTACTAAATTAAGTTTCATCTTTATCATATCCGAAGGTATGGTAGGAATAGGCTGGGTTCTTCAATCATCAGTACAGTTCAAAGATGCAGCAACCTAGAAAATAAATACAATAAACCTAATTTTCTCAATATATTTTAATGCTACACATGCATGCCATGATGAAGAACTGGAAAACAGAGAAGAAACAGATTTTTAAAATAAAGTACAAAATTTTAAAAATTTGAGTTGCTTTCCAGCTTAAAATATCACAGCAATTGTTCATATTAACATTTCCAAATTGGTTTAGCACCAAATAGCAACAGAAAGTTGCAAACCTTTCCACCACTAGCAAGAACCTCAAGAATCAGTTGCTCTTCTAGTTTCTCAGCAACACCCTCTCCTGTCTGCAAAATGGTGTAAAATTTGATTGCTCAATAAGTAAATATTTTAAGAGACATTAAAACGAAGACATTGGTTAAATACCTAAAGTAAGTTCTAGCCAGAAATCCATCAAGTTTTTAAGAATTGTATAACCATAACCTTTCCATATATGTATAACTTTGTCTCCACAACTGCCCCATTAATAACAAGGTCTGCTGCTTTTGAATTTCTTGTTTGAGGATCATCAGATTCACTTATACCATCACTTGTTTCTCCAAGTATATCAACAGATGGAGGAGCCTACATGAATATGAAGTAATCAAAACCAAATGAAAATAAATAAATGAAAAGAATGAAAAGGAAATTATATATCATCGCCATACAGAAGCTTGATACGTGGCTCGTATAAGTCCTCTCAACCAAGTTATCTTTTCTTCCTCCCCTCGGAATTCAATAACCCAGGTACCTGAAGACTCTAAAGCCTGGAAAAGACACTCATATTTGAAACAAGGAAAGAAATAATTATTCAAGCCCATGCAAAAGTACAATACCATAAAGTATAATTTAACAGTTTGCTTTATATAAAATCAAGAGTGTTTGTTTTACCTAATCAAAATTAAGAAAAAAACGTAATGCTTTTCCTTATAGATAAATAAATACCAATTCCATCTGGTTTGTAAAAGCATCATAACTATTAAGCTTACCTTAGATAATGAATAAATATTTTTACCTGATATAATGGCAATATTTAATATAAGAATCCCCTCCTATAATGAGAGAAACCAGTACACACCAGAAAATCTCCTTTTATGAAGCACTTATGAACGTATAGTAATCTTATGACCTAAGCCGGTGCTTCCTGTGGCCTTGACTCTTGATGTTTAATACTTCTTAAATACTCCCTTTTTTTTACCATCTTTAATAGTCAAATTAGACCATCTATTTTCTGTAGATACTGATTATGAATTAGTCTTTACTACCAAAAGACATGCTAGTTATTGGGGAAACTATTTAGTGACAACCAAAAAGAAAATGAAATGTACCACAAATTCTTAAGTGTAAAATAGTGGCAACATACAATGAACTTTTTCCAAGAAAGGACAGTAGAATTGAACTTCATACCTCCTCATTTCCTTGTATATCATTTCCAATCAAAATTGATCACTTGTTCTGAACTGGAAATTGATACATAATTGTTAATCATCTATGTTAACATGACTCGGGACATGGGTGTCGTACACGGGTAAGGATCTAAGGGTCAGATTCGTGAAGTGGTAAAATTTCTGACATGGGAACACTGTCCAAAATTTGGACACGGATACTTAGGGTGGATTTTTTATAATACCCATTTTTAATTTAAAAAAACCAAATTAATGATTTTAATGTTGAATTTTTAAAATATCAATTCTCTTTTTAATGCTTTTAAAGGTTTTTATGATATTATATATGGTCTAATTGGTTTAATACTATACCCATATTCTTTTACTTTTTTTCCCTGCCAGACTCTCCACTTTCCTACTTTCCTTTTTACTTTTTTTCTCGCTGACCTTCACCAAAAATTGTGCCTGACATTATTTTTATATATTATTCTCTGTTATAAAGGCAAAAAGTCATATGGCATTTATTATCCCTATTATTTATTGATTTATTTCAAACTTTTTTTTTCTCTTTCTTCTATCATCGTCATCTTCTACCCTGTTTTATCTTTTCCTTTCATTTCAGCAAATCAAAGTTTTTTTCCTCTTCTCAGTTATAACCCACAGCCGTGTCCACCTTTTTTCGACGGATCTGATCCGTACCCCATGTCAGATCGTGTCAACACAGGTACGGTACCCCAAAAAGCCAAGTCCGCGTAACGAAGTTAATCATTACCAATTCTCGCTATCAAGTTAAATACTTGAGGTTTAAGGTTTAAAGAAATGGTAGAATTTCATGAAAACTGATAAATGCCAGGGAGATAACTGAGAATCTGTGAGTTTTAATAACTAGTGACTAGAATGTTATTTTGCAGGTTACCATGAATGAACAGGCTAGCAGATATTCGAAGCAATCACAACTTAACAAGAGTGTGTTATGGATACCATTCTGGGCAAGACAAGAAGTCAAAAGCACCAAAGATGGAAAGAAGATAAACAACTTTATTTTAGCAATATTCCTAATTAGAATAATTCATTAAGTACGTTACTGCAATTAGAAGTACATAGTTTTAGTTTCTTATTCTACAAGTTAATTTTAGCTTTTTAGTCTACAAGAATAAAGCCCTATACTCTCTCTTTCTAACAAGTCTAAGGTTAGCAGCTCTCTTTGATGAGTTCTAAGGTTAGGATCTCCCTTCGACAAGTTCTATATATTAATAATCATAGGTTCTTCACGAGATAGGAACTGAAACAAGGCTAAAGCTTTATCAATCCAAGATGGTTTTCCCGTGAATTGCCTGGTGACTCGATCCTTAACCCATTAACTTAAAAATCTAGAAGAATTAGAATAAAACACCATACTAGCAATGAAAGATCACTTTGGTTGCAAGATTAAATGGCTCACCTTCTTAGTGTCCATCCCTCTTGAACCCACAGCAATACAAAATGGAGACCCACCAATATTTGTTGATGGAACCTCATGCAACTGTCTTCCAGCCATGCTGCAGGGTTCCAAAAATTAAATATAGATTAGATTTCCTAAAAATTCCACAGGGACTATCAAATAAAAAAGGGAAATCAGTGAAAATTCAAGAAGACAGAGGCTGCAAAACTACTATCCTACATATTAACCACCAATTAGGCAATGAACAAAGGCAAAGAGATAAGGAAGGGCCCACACCTCAAGTACCGCGAGTAGTTCTGAGATTTTTCAGATTCCAAGACATAAAGATAGAATCCAGATAACACAATAAAACAGGGCTGCCATGAAGCAACAGAGTTTCCAATACCCTGAACCAACAAAGTTATTCACGGTTAAAATCAGGTGCATATAGACAAAGTACCAATTCTAGAACTCGCTTTTACAATGGAGTTAAAACCAAACCCGCCAAACTAGGATTTTGGCATCAGTAGCAAGATCTGCAGCACTCCAAGGAGTCACCCCAGCTTGGAAATCAACACCACCAGGCTGACCACAAGGATCCATAGCAACATATAATATGTCTAACAGTTCCATAAGTCTGCAGTATCTTTCTGGTGAAAAGTGAATGCCAAGATTCGGCACTTGAACAGACACATGGGTCGACGGGTAATTTAGGTGAGGAACTTTAATCTGCAGTACCAATACACAAGTAGAAATCATGTGAGTAATTCAAGAAATTCAAAATGAAAATGATCTAGTGATAGGTTTTACTTGCTGCAACCAAAAATAGATAAATCATACCTGATCAACAACTACTGCCATCCCGCACTTATCAATGAGAGAATAGAAATTGCCAAACTTCTCCAAACCAGGAGACATCAACATAGTTCGATTGCTAGAATTCGGTTCAACAGAAGTGCAGCTCTGGCAATCAGAACCACAATCTGTAAAAAAAGCAGTAATATCCCTTCCAGATATGTACACGCGAGAATAGATATTCTGCCTCTGTTCATCAGACTGACTCTCCTGCCATAATGATTAACTGCTTAGGCAAATAAATTTAATTAATGGCAATTTGAGAGGTCAATAATTAATACACATACCATGGTATGCAATGTAAAATGACCAAAATCCAAAAGAAAATGGCTCTGACATTTGGAAGAGCCACGTGTCCTTAGAGGAATCCTAACTTTTGGAGCATCAAGATCAATGTCCAGAGCAAATCTGAGAAACAAAGCAGAAAAGTAAATAACCATATAAAAGTTATCATGCTTTTTCTCTTAAGCTGAAACTAGGAAAAAGAAATAAAATCCAGCATAGCAATAGTTACTCTAAGTTATTTCCCAAGATAACAACTTGAATTCTACCATGCAGAAATTTTTCTGCTGTGTAATCCAAGCTTAAAATCAAGAAAACAAGACGTAACAAACTAATAAACCAAGCATTGGTCCAAAACATAAACTCAATTATTTACCCTTCACGAAATAATGAACAGAAATTAAGAATGAACCATCCTGCATCTCAAAGTTTGCAGAAAAAAATTCAAATGTCAATCCAAGCTTATCGAGGAGAGAGAGAGAGAGAGAAGGTATGCATAAAAAGGACATGGGGATACTCCACTTTTGGGGGGATTTTAAAAGACCGTTCTTTTTTAGAGTAATAATTATAACTGCACAAAACCTAGTTACCTTCCTTTTCATTGTTTGGCTAGTTTAATATTGTTTTATATTTACATATCTTTTTTACCAAACTACACTGACGTTGACTTCATGTCATTTTGAATGCCCAAAGTATTTCAATAGATACAGGGTCAACACAACAATACCAAACCATGCATCAATTTAGTTTTCACTTCAATCATATCAACCTTAGCCTCACTTGAATCAAGTTTATATAATGGCATAGCAACCTCCAAGCAACATGACCTGTACTGACATGAATAACATAGCCAACCCTTAATAAACAATCATTTCATAGACATGTTCCTCAACTTCAAGCCCTTTTCAACAGAATGTATCACCTGCCTTCTGCCCATTGTAGATGTTCCAATTGGTATATCAAATAAGATAACACAGCTTAAAACATAATATCAAGTAAAAAAAAGCACCAATAAAATGATCAAACAAATGAGATATGAAGAACACAATTGAAAGTAGAAACAAGCATTTAACCTGCTTTGTTCCTCTAACACTGTTTGAAGCTGCTCCTGTGCTCGACGAGTCACTTTTTCAATCTTCGTCTACCATTGGTTTTAAATAATTATCAGCACAAAGGATAAAAGAAGTTGTTTCTATGCTCATTATTCTACAAAGTGACTGAGACTGACTGAGTTTGGTATCATTTAGTCAAGTGACGCCATGCATTGACACAAAATCCAAATTATATCGTAATATATAATAAAAGATATAATATCAAACTTAAGCATATTTTGAATAATTTGTTTTGAGAAAACAACCCCTTATTTTTATAGTTATCATAAATTCCTGTTCTTAAACTATTTTTCTCAGTTCTTTTAACTTTTATCATTTTTTCACCCACATAGTGGATGTGTAAAATTCTAGTTCTATTAATGTCATTACCTGCAATGCAGTGGCAGTTTCCAAAGCAACAGTTGGACTGACTGCATTACTCCTCTTCACAAACTCAAAAAAGCGATCACAACTTTCCTTCAAAATCTGCAAAAAGCCATAAGAATTTATCCAGCCTCATCTGCTAAGAGATGATAAAACTAACTAAATGAGAGCAGAGAAAGTAAATAAAGGATCACCTGCCAAATGTTAACAGATGAAGTGCAAATGATGGATTTGAACAAGGCAAAATACTACAGTATAAAACATCCGGGGGAGCAAAATAGTTGACAACAAAGACCAGGAACTTGATACTTTCAACCAGAATTAGAATGACATTTTCATAGCTTGGAAGGTTAAGGGCCTCCAGAGAAGGCCTCACAAAATCTAGTGGGGTTACCAAGTTTGCTCCATTACCCCCAATGGGGTTTGAACACAAACCATGTCACTCAGCCTGCATTCAGCTAGACCTTTCATATCAGTCAGGCACTACCCTTTTCATTGCAACATTTTGTCTTTCCTCGATCCAAGATGAGAGATTATATAAATCTATGGGATTATTCCTACCTTATACTAGTTGTTGTCCTCCTAAGCAAAAAGGCTTGGAGCCAATTTTGGAGATCATTGAAAAGCATTATCATAGTTAACAGATCAACAAGATACTATCTATAGTACAAGATGCAAAACACAAGTCAGGATGAGTGTCCATTTGTAAATTGATGCTGACCAAGCCATCCTCTTTTCCTTCTAGGGTCAAAGACATTACCGTAACATGACAGGGGGAAATTGTAGCTGACAACCTCCAATCAACATTCTCTCCCACTGGTGAGTGGACAAAACTAGCAGTTAACGCATTCACCTTTTTCTCACTGCAGACACTCTGCAGAAAAACCCAACATAAGGCAATGCACGTCATTATATCATCATCCAATCTGGCAATAGCATAGAGTTTGAATCTATTAAAGCCATATTTAAAAAAAAAGGTTAGTATAAACTTCTCCCTGGTATTTATTTTAAATCTTTGGTTATCATCAACTAAGTATCTTTTAGAAAGAAACAGCTCAAACATGCAAAGCAAACAAACCTGAGCAATCGAACCTTCAGGGGCTGACAAACCATAGAATCTTAACCTTACATCACAATGGGTACTGCGATGTTTAAACTTCGCAGACACATGAAGTTGTTCAAATCTACCACAAATAATCTCTGTCTGATTTATATTGATGATCCTCGCAGCAGCTTGACTAATAGATACAGTAGCCATAAACCGGATCATACTTTGCAAGTCCTTCCCTGAATGTGACATCAAGTCCTCAGCTGGCTGGTAACTGAGTAACTTATTGATTGCCTCCCACTCTTCTTTACTCAGTCCTTCATCTGTTAACTGCGATCCATCCAAAGCCTCCCCATCAGATGCATCTTCAGATTGTGTGCGCCTGAGATTATAGGTAAATACAATTTGTAGAAGTTAATGTTTGGGGGGAAAACTAAAAACAAAATCAAAACCAAAACCAAGTTAATCTTTTCATATTTCCACATACCATATTGATGAATACCAACTTTTCTTCTTAAGCCTTCTCCGTTCAGCTGCTTCCTTTGACTTTACAGATTCAACCTTTGCATGTGCAAGTAACCTAATTGGTCCAAGCAGAAATGGAAAATGTTAAACATTTGACCAGTGAAGAAGCAACATCGTTGAACTATGTTGTACATTAATATCCTCGATCACTTTTAAAAACAGATTCGCATAAATATATATACATATATGCATGTATATACATACCTAGAGCAGTCTATTCAATATTTGAATAATAATTCATCAAATAAATGGAACAAATATGGTAATCCAACAACTTCTAATCCTAGCAAGTATTTGAACATAATGAAAAATTATGGCCAAGAGAAGACATTCATAATAGTGCACTTTCTCTCTCCTTAGTAAGCCATGATAGGTTCTGTATCTTGACTGACCATATCTGTCCCTAGTCTAATATCATTTGTTAACAACTTCGCTGGTGTATCTGGAGGCATCTGATACATGTCCATCCATTCCAAATGCATATCCATACTATAGTAGGACATGTACTGGTACATAGCAAGTGGAGCCAAGTCCAACTTTCAAAGCAGAAAACATGACTGCTGGTTTCACTATCATCTAATTTCTTTAAATTATTAAGCTAGAATTCTTTTCATTTTCAAAGAGATACAGAAGCATAAATACGGCTAAATGGCAAGAACATGACTGCTAGTTTATCATCTAATTCCTTAAAATCATTTAGCTAAAAATCTTTCCATTGTCAATGAGATAAAGATGTATAAATACGGCTAATTGACAAGAACGTTCATGTAGCAATCACAAAAGCAGTCAGAATCTATGGATGTTTCATCCTTAGCAGTGGAGATTACTACTGACATCATACACCAAATAGCAAGTTGAGATTAATACAGGACTTTGAAAACTAATTACCTAAAACAAACCTAAAGTTATCAGCCTGCAAGACTATAACTTCATGCACTAACTACTAAAATCATGCATGATCATGATGGCTCACAATAAGCAAACCTATCTAGTTTCCACTTGAGCTTAAGTAAATTTGTGCAGTAGTTACCAAACAATACCTCAACTAAACTAAACCATGTCTTCCCAGAACTAGTAAAAGATTGGGACGTCCAGCATGCAGCTCATTTGTCCAAGCAATGACCAAGTTGTGCTTTATTTCAAAGAGGGGGAGCAGAGAAATTAGGCAAAGCTAAACATTCTTACCTCCATAGAAGAATTACTTTTGAGTCAAGATCTTTCTCAATGTCTCTAACTTCTGACTTGTCAACATTTGATGACTGTTGTAGCAAACTGGCATACAAGTGAACATAACGCCGACGAAGCTTGCACATATGTGAAATTCGATCCCACGAGAACCGAATACTGAAATAAAGATACATTTTAATGGGGGGATACATTTATTCACACAGATGATGGAAAAGAGACAACTAGTCCCGAAGAAAAAAGTTGAATTCAAGTGTAAATCTTCAGATTATCAGACAAGGTACTCTTCAGAGTATTTATCAAATGCAAATATTTATATAAGGATTACTCCGTACCACATTTTCCTCTGCTGCAATGCAGCCTGAGCTGCATATCGCCACCACAAGAAATAAGACTCCTTTGAAACTGGCACCATGGGTCTTAAATGGGAAATTTCAACATATGTCCTATATCTTGAAATAACTTCTACAAGTTTTATCCAATCATGATATTGTGCCTGTAGAAAGGGAAAAAAGGTTAATTTCAAGACTTGATTAGAAGAAGCATTTCCCTTATTGTTTCTTGGTTGGAGATGCAAAGAAGACTGAACTTTAGATCTATCTTATTCTCTAGAGAAAAATGAAATGGAGATATTAAGTAAATACATACTATATATATGGAAAAAGAATAAGTATAGGACCTCAGTGATGGTTAAGGAGACATCACTTAGGACAAGAGAAGCCTTCTCAAAAGGAATATTAGGATCATTTCTTTCTTGATTGCCAAGCCTGTGATACTTAAGTACTCCATTGATTGGTGACACCAAGTAATTGCGATTCATAGCCCACTTCGACACCACTTCACATCCAGTAGCAGGTTCATTGATACCATCTTCAAATACCTGTATATACAACAATTTAGCAAGATGAGACATTTAAAATTTAGCGAATGTTTCAGTTAATCATCATCACGCTAACACAACAAAAATTATGGAACTATGGGAGTGAATGTGATTATAATGCAACATAAGAGCCAAACCTCAATCCACTCTTTGGGACTAAGATCTTCCCATTTCTTATCCATCTTCCAAGGCAGGTTATCTGAATCATGATACATAGCAAGCCTCTCCAGTTGCAAAGACTGAGCACAAACTTCACAGGCATTAGCAAGAATATTTTGCATGTCATTCAAAAACAAAAGGCAGCAGTAGCAATTATTGACAAATCAACAAAAGAAACCTAAAAGGGAAAGCATAAAAACTCAAAAGTTCAAAAGGAGCATAGACCCATCTTCTCTCATTCAATTAAATGTGAAATTTTTAAAATAAATCTTCAGATTGGCATGTAAGTGGAGTTGTTTAGACCATGCCATCATCCAGCCACTTCCACAACCTAGTTTCACAAATTGTCCTCTCCAATATGGTATGACATCCAACTCACAAATCATGGTTTTGAATTCAGTTGCAAGCTATGTTGCTCAACCTCGGGAACGGGTGTTGGATACAGGTACGTGTCTAAGGGTTTGACTCGTCAATCAAGTTAAACTCAAGACTCAGGGATCTGGCACAAAAGGATCCGAGTAGAAAATACAGATACAGGGACTCATTTTATATGTATTTAAATATATAATATTTAATTAAACAATTTTTTCAACCATTATCAATTATAAATAATTTTGAAAAGATATAATATTATTTAAAGTATAATAATATATTATTTGGAATTAATTTATACATTCAATTAAAAATATTTTGGGCTTTCATATTCAAAATAAATAAAGACCCAAAATCAATATATAGGTTTTTCAACATTTTACCTTTTCTTTTTAAACTTTACTTTTTTACCTTTTGATTAATTATCTTTTTACTTTTCCAGCCTTTTTTAAAGGTTATTTTTTCGGTTTTCATGTTCTTTCTTGGATTCCAAGATTCCAATCTTCTTTTTTCTCTTTCACCCCACCCAGTTCTTCTACTTTTTTTCTTTTCTTCTTCTTCTTCACTTCTCACCCAGTCACAAGAGTCTGACAGATCCGACCCATATCCCGTGTTGTGTTGTGTCGACATGGGCATGGCTGTCATTTTGCCGAGTCCCGAGCATCAGAGGTTGCAAGAACTCAAAGAAAAGACAAACAAATTTCTCATCAACTCAATGTTTTTCTAACCCCAAAATTTACTGATAAAATTCAGTTCCAGTGAGGGTTAACGAAAGTCTAAATTCAAGAAGACTCAGTATCATCATCATGGAAACTATATTCTCTAATTTTGAATAATAATAATAATGCATTTAACTTCACAACTTCAAGGAGCCCCAATCATAGATTAATTGATTCATATACTTGTTTCGAATTCAAGTGAAAGTTCCATGCATACATACAACACAAAATTTGAAACATCAGAAAATTAATCTTTTACCATCAGACTTGAAAAGCAGATCACCATTTATCAAACTGGAATTTTGTTTATTCAAACACACGTCATCCTCTCTTGAGAAATCCAAGAATAATTATTAGCTTCAAAGCAAGGAGAAATTGAGAAGCATCTAGATGCCACACTCTATTTGGATGCAATACCCTCTATATCAAGAAACAACCATAGTGTTTAACCATTAATGTCTTTTATCAAATTACTTATACCCTTCTCAAGTCTCAACTGTTTCAAAAGGACAGTAGCATAATCTAATATGGTAGGAAACAAAACAGAGCTAACCTTACGCAACTTATCCAGAGCACCACTGGTATCAAAGGTCTCATTTCCTTGCTCATCCATCGTAACAGCAGCAAGCTTAGCCAGTGTAACACCAGAAGCAAATGGATGGCCTGGATTGCTACAAGATTACAATCCATTTATGAAAAAGTAAACCGGTTAGTAAAGACAAAGACAAATATGGAACTGAGAGATTAGAAGGAAAAAACTATCTTAGTGTACAAAGGTTAAGAAAACTACAAACTGAAATCAGACAGAAAAAAAAAAAAAAAAAAAAGCACATGATCACCACCTGATGCAATCCTCATATCTGATATGTACATTGCTAATAGTTATCTTCAGGTTTCCAATAATTGTAGCAATCAGAGAACCAAGCCATGAATTCCCAGAAGAAGGCTGCATATACAAACAGAAAGGGGAAGAAAAGAGCTACCAATGAGTGACTATTATTAGCAAAAAGCAACACATTTTCTCCAAGATACATAAGCTGATATGTAAAAACAAAGAGCATTATCAAATTAGTCAAACTAACATAAGCTGCATAAAGTAACTATGAAAGATATAAAGTAAAACAATTAGCATATCAAGAGCCATCCATCAAGATTTTACCAGGAAGAACATATTAGCAAGAAGTGAACTAGGCAATAGGCAGATAAAAAAATGTATTTCAATGTATCTGAGTTAATCGATAAAAACAGAACAAAACAGTATCGAGAGAAAGTAAAACATTTTTACATACATTTCCCAGCTTTGACCCAGCTATTGCTTCAAGAGTTGCAGATTCTGCCTCCTGCAGACAATAGAATAAGTGTAAAATAATTATGTCCTCATGCAAGACCAGAAATGAAAACTCTCATACAGCAAACCATCAAATTACAAAAATGCTTGTATGATATGGCATCTTGAGTGCACAATTCTACATGACTGCACGACCATGTAAGCTTAGGATAATTAGTTCAGGTTGCCTTCAGTTATTGAAAATGTTATGTTGAGCATCCGTTTTTACCCTTCCATATATAGGGGGGTGTAAGAAGAGGAAGAGAGAAATAAGAATAAAGTAACAACAATCTATAGAAATCATTATTGATCTTAAAGAACAAAAGGATTATAGATCTTTCAACTCAACAACACAGCAAAAACCTGTAACGAAAAATACAATATTCTCAAACTGTTGTCAGTAAAGTTGATGTTAAGAAATATCTAATGTGCTACAAATAATAGCTCCAGTAACATATCTCTATACAGAAATGTAATATTAAAAGAACGAAACGTAACAAAATCATGAATGTTTTAAGCATTAGATAAAAAATCCAGATCTTTAAGGACTCCATTTGATGACAAATATTTAGTCATGAACTTGATGACAGAAGAATGTTATTGTCTTACTGGTAATTTTTCAAGAATAACATAGTTGGAGGAATCACAATAATATTCTGCACACATGCTTTAAGCGTACTAAATCATATATGAATGCAAAAGTTTACCTCAATTTGTTGAATTTTAGCCTTGAAAAGTTTTTCCCTATCATCCTCCTATACACAATTGAAATAAGATCTCAAATCAAAATAGAAGAACCTTATAACGAATTCAATCCTAGCAAACAAAATATCATCCTACCTTAAGAGTCTGGCCATAAAGAGCTGGGTGAGCAAGAAGAAATACACGATCAATAAGAACTATCACAGGTTCTTTACCTAAACTTTTCCAAGGAACCTACAATGTAAATTACAAAAATGAATAAGAACATAAATAATTAGAACAAAAATTTATATGTCCAAGCATATTTAAAAACTAATATATAAGAAGGATTTGTTTTTCCAAGACCATTCAATGGCTGAAGTGCCAGAAGATAAACCTAGTAGAAAATAAAACGAACACTAATGATGAACATAGTTACCTTCAGAGTTATGGTGCCCACAAAACCAGCTTTGACAGTAACTGGAAGATTTAAAGAGTTTAGTGCCTCTGCCTTCAATTTCAAATCCTTGAGAACAACATCACCTGTAGAAAGAAAGAAATTTTGTAAAAAAGATGCCATCATGTTCACATCCCAAATCGCTTTCATAAGAAACCGCCATTTAACAGTTGTAGCTCAAACAGATGGTAAAAAGATCAGTAAGAAAAGAACAGAAGAACAAAGAATATTTCCTATGAAGAAAAAAGAATAGTTCTGAAGAAACCTTTCCAAACACTGATCTTTAAAGTCTCTAATGAGAGATCATGAACATACTCCCCCAAATATCTTCGAAGCAAATGCAAAACCTATAAACATAGAACAATATGCACAAATTCAGTAGCCTGTAGCCCCGAAAGAAATGTGCAAACAAGTTATATTTGCACAAATGATCAATTGTCTAAAAGCCACGATAATAAGTAATAACATGAGAAAAATAAAAATATAATAACCTCAAAGGTTCAACGGTTAATAAATAAAAATCTCAAGGAAATATGATGATTGAATGAATGAATGCAGACATCGAATTGAAACCAAACATCCACGTATCACTAACCATGTTAGCTGGTTCACTTACCTTGATATCATTTAGAAACGAATCTCCCCACTAGAAAACTTGTATAAATTTATGCCTAATATAACTATGTTTGGCCACTCCTCTCTTATCATCTAACACTGCTGTTATTTATGCTCTATGTGATGATAACCACGTAACTCATTTTGCATTCTAATTTACAACGGGTACAAACCCCTTTTTTTCTAAGAAAAAACCCTTGAATTTAGGCTCCTCCGATATAAATCGTTAAACAAATACTCACCGAACAATAACAATTTAATTGACAAAATTTATAACCTTCCAAAATATTGCGAAGCTATATAGACTCAGCACTTGAATTACTGATTCTGTCAAGCAAGAAAAAGAAGCTTACATGAGCTTCAAACATGGCGATGATCGAAAGAGTGCCTCACTCACTCCCGCTTGATGATTCGGTTCGAGTAATTCAAAATGAGATTGACGGAGAACGTCCAATAAAAGCCATATTTCAGGGTATTTGATTTGGAAGTATGTGATGGAATTAGGGTTTTCGGGGAGCGGTGAAAAGTTTTGAGTGATTGCACCGTATACAGCAGAAGAAGCGGACGGTTCTTTCCAAGAGAATAGAGAAATGTAGAAATAAAGCTGTTATATTATCATCACATTACATTACATAATAAATTCTCAAATGGAGAGAAATTAAAATTACTAATATCGTTTAGGATGCTTGCTAATAAAAAGAATAGGGCATAATCAGAACTTTAGTCCTTAATGTTTATATCTTTTATTAAATTGGTCACTTTTAGCTAAATTTGACCATTAATTTTTCAAATGGAGTCAAAATGTTTTTTCCCAAAGTATCGATGAGAGCGAGTCTAGTGACAACTCATTCGTGTTCTGCGAGCTCATTAAAGGGTAGGCATTGGCCTCGAGCTTTAAAGTTATTTCATATTTAGGATATGGATCGAACCACTAGTTAAATAGGAGTCAAATTATTTTTTTAATAATAATGTTAACTAAAATAATTTTTTAATGATGTTGGTGTGACAACCCTCATAGTAATCCATGTATATTCATATTGACATGATATTATTTGTTTTATATGTCATGTTAATGAATAATTTAAAAATTATAAATCAAAAAATCAAAAAGTTATAAAAAAATTCATAAAAATTATTTAAAAAATAGTATGGAGTATAGTGAATTGCGATGTGTGTTGTCATCTTTAAAATTTTAATATTTTAGTCATTAGAAAATAGTAATTCAATTCTTTTTAAAATATTAATAATTAAATTTAGCTCTTTTTAAAAGGTTAAGGGTCAAATTTAACTAAAAAATAAAATTAATAAAAGAAATTTAACTAAAAAATAAAATTAATAAAAAAAATAAAAATTTATAATTATATTTCATATTAAGACTCAATGTATCATATTTCATATTTTTCATATCTTTGTCTTGTTTATAATTATATTTTAATTCATTAAACTCTAATATCGAAACAAAACAATAAGATGATACAATCTAAAATATTAGTATTTTAAAACTCACAATTTTTTAAAAAGTTATTGAATCACACGTTTAAGAAACTTTTAGATAAAATTTATGTCATTTTTTATAATAAAAAATCTAGTAGATCTAGCAAATCAAATCCTTAATATTGCATAATAATGAATTTAAGGTCTTTAGAATGATATAATTTTCACAAGTTCAAGAAATACATGATGCAAAATTAGAATTGACCATTAGGCTTGATGAAAAATAACACTCAATAAATTGATTTTTCTCTCTTAACTTTTTCCCCTTAATTACACAAACCTTAAGCGATGGAGACTATAATTTTGTATGTGCATAACTCAATTTATAATGATCGACTTTTAACCCAGAATGTCCACCAAGTAATACGAATGAACAGATAGACTCTAATTTCTATTAAAAGTAAAACTCTTATCCTCCTTAGCTTGGACCATATTATGTTAAACTTAATTGGATTAACATAATTGGGCTAAAAAATCTTACATTCTTCCACTTGGCCCAATGCAATAAAACATAAAATTTAGTAGCACAAGTATTGAGAGCACATAAAATAACACTCATCATAATTACCACATTATAGTGAATTGCAAATGTGAGTTATGTTGGAAAAACTTTGATTCGAAAACGGTTTTATTGCACAGTGAAAAAGTAAAAATTTTGAAAACTGAGTTGGTTTATAATATTTATAGGAATAAACTTTTTCCAGAAATAGTACATGTGCTTTGAGCGAGACGGATCTTAGACGTTCCCGACTTTAACTGAACAACCTTCTCTGTTATTCTTGTACCATGAACTGCTTCGAGTGTGGGCTCAAACAATTTCGAATCAAACACAGAACCATAAATATTTTTTCTTATTTTGAGTAGGAAAATAAATCGCTCTATTATAGAAACCGGTATAATTGTTATTACAAAAAAATAGAATTTATACTTAGAAATAAATTATGACTATTCTCTAGTAGAATAACAATATCTCAAAGTTGTGTATATTTGTTTTCTTTTTTAGCCCTACCAGTGCCATCTATTTAGGAGAGAAAGTGGAACACAAGTTGAATTAGTAAAATACAAATGATATTTATATAATAGAAAAAAAAAACTCATCTCCTAGTTCAACTAGGAGAGAAGAGCGACCAATAGGGTGTGCCTCCCCTTTTATTGGGTCAAATTATATGTGCTTCATGGACTTTCATTATTTGCTAAAACAACATTTGTGGTTGTTGTAGATAAAGGAACATTAATAGGTGTAGGAAATTCTACTCTAATTTCTTTTATATCCATAACTTGTTTTGGAACACTCCTACTAACTTCACAATTCTCAAAAAATCTAACATTACCACTTTCTACAATTCTCAAACTATGATTTGGCATTTAAAACCTATATCATTTATATTTCTTTGGATAACCAATAAAATATTCACTTTTCATATGAGAATCTAATTTTCTTTCATAGGGATTATGTATTTTTACTTTCGCTTGATAGCCCTAAACATGTAGGTGCCTTAGGTTAGGTTTCCTTCCAGCCCACAACTCAAAAAGAGTTCTTGGAACTGCCTTACTAGGAACCTTATTTAATAAGTATATAACGATTTTAAGTGCATGCATCCACAATGGTATAGGTAAGAAGTAGTTACTCATCATACTCCTAACCATATCCAATAAAGCTTGATTACGTCTTTCTACAACACCATTTTGTCGAGGTGTGCCTGGCACAATATGCTATGCACATATGTCACGACATTTAAGGAATTTTGCAAATGAACTGGGACATTATCTCAATTCAATAAATTTTCCATAAAATTCACCACCTTTATCAATTCTTACTATTTACACCTTTCTATCTAATTACCTTTCAACGTCATTAATGTTCTCAAAGACATTTACTAATTAAGATTTTTCATCAAGCAAATAGATATAACAATAACGTGAAAAATCATTAATAAAAGAGATAAAAATACTTTTTTTTTACATTAAAAGATGGAACATCAAAAGGTCCACATATCTCGGTGTGTATTACCTCAAGAAAATGGGTAGTTCTTATGGCAACTTTCTTAGTATTTTGGTTTGTTTTTCCTTAATGCAATCAACACATACATCAAGATCAGTAAAATCTAGATTTAGTAAAGTTTCATTCTTTACTAATCTTTCAAGCCTTTCTTTGGATACATGACCCAAATATTTATGTCACAAGTGAGCAGAATTTTCATTTAGCATATTGCGCCTAATTCCAACATTTCAATGATCAACAAGTAAGGATTCCAAAAAAAATATTATCAATTTTCAATTGAAATAAACCATCAATAAAGTTTCATGAAACTAAAACAATATTATTCTTAAATAAATTGAAACAACCATGTCCAAACTTAACATTAAACCTAGAAACATCTAGTTTTGAAATAGATATAAGGTTCGTAGAAATTGAAAGAACATAAAATGTTTGAAATAGGTCTAAGTGATGACCAATATCTAAGACCAAATGATAAGTCCCTATGCCTTTAACCGATTGTTCCCCATATATAGGAAATCTTCAATTGGATTTGTGGTTTGGATTGAAAGGAATCCTTGCATCATGTTGGATACATGAGTAGTAGCACTAGAATTAAACCAACAAGTATTATTAGGAACTTCAATTAAGTTTGATTCAAAACATACATAAAAATAAAAATTACCTTTCTTTTTTAACTAAACTTTGTGTTTTTGGCAATCTTTCTGATAGTGTCCTCATTTCTTACAATATATGCCATTTGTTCCTTTTTCTCACCATTAGAGACATTGATAGACGAGTTTTTCTTCTTTTTAAACTTGTTGGTTTTTGCCTGAAGTTCTTTGCCAGCTCAATAACCAGAAGGTTGGTGGAATTACTTCATTGACTCTTTAATCTTGCTTCCTACTGAATAAGCTTACTAGCCAATTCATTAACATCCCACTTTTTTTAATAATGTTATAGTTAATTTGAAAGGACCCATAATTCGAAGGTAGTGAGTTCAATATGAACTGCACTAAAAATGTGTCATACACCATCATCTCTAAAGTCATTAGCCTTGTCGCAATATTAGTCATCTCAATGATATGTTCTTGCATTCCTCTTGACCTATGATACTTTATGGTCGTGAGTTGTGTCATTAAAATACTAGTGAGTGACTTATCCGTAGAACGGAAACATTCTTTCACAAGCATAAGATATTTTTCACACTTTCAGTTCGTGGAATTGTGGTCTTAATGTTGCTGACAATAGTCATTCGCAAAAACACAAGGCTCAATCTATTTGATTGTTCCCATTGTTTATGGTATAACATCTCTTTCTCACTACTTGAATCAGTAATAAAAGCATGTTTATCTTTTAAAAATGCCAAGTCACAATCCAAAACACCTGAATGGTACTTGTTCACTCCATTCAGAGAAGTTTAACTGATTAAATAAAGTAACAGATGAAGCTTGCGAATAAAGAGAAATAGCTAAAAACAATACATAAATCCTCAAGATTGAATTAAGATATGTAAACAATCCAAGTATATCCTAGTTCTTCTTTGGTAAATACTACAATATACTATCATAAATAAATGTTAATAACCTTAATGGACAAATAAATAATTTTCACCAAATATACATGTAGCCTTTGGACATTCATATATATATATAGCAAAAATATTAATTTGTCACCATAATTTTCACTATTCATAGAACAAATGATTTACCTTTAAGCAAATTTCGAAGTTCTAATGAGTAGTGAAAATCAACTATCAACTTTTTCATCATAAGCATTTAATTAATTAATTATGTATACATGAATACTGACAATTTACATATACATAACTTATTGGCATCTATAAAAGTTTCTAATTTGACCACTTTGGTGACTAACAAATTATATACATCATATAGACATCAAATTAAAAAATATTCAACTTTAGGGGATAAAACTTTTTAATACCCATTCATATAAAATACATAAAATACTCATGATCTGTTATATCCTCAAATTTATATATCAAAATATAATTCATTAATTATATAAAATACTTAAAAGTGACATAATATAATATTATTAATTTTTTTAACAAAAATTAAACACACTGATGCTATCAATGTAAAATAGTTATAATAGTATTCAATTTCATAAAACATAATAAAAATCCTATCACACATGTATTCGTGTGGAAATCACAAATATAAAATATAAATGCATGTTTAAAAATAACAAACAATAAATAATGAAAAATTTGGCTTGAAATTAATTAATAATAACATGTGAAATATGTACGACATTAAAATTAAGAAATTAAATTAAATTGTTTATCATTATATTGTCATCAATCTTGAGTCGACGTCGAATAACTTGTGACACCTACTCAATTAAATACATTATTAATATATATAGAATTGTTGGAAGTAATAAAGTGTGCATAACAAAATTAAAATATATGAAAATATTAAAATAAAGTTTTAGCTGAGTAGTAAATTAAATGTTTTACTAATGAAATTGATTTTAGTTCAAATATCATCATATGTGTAATAACCCATTTTGCCCGGGCTTGGGTTTCAAACCAGAAAAATAAAAAAATAAAAGCATAAATGTCCATTTATGTTTTAAAAACAGTCCATTTACAATTATAAAGCCCAATACCCAAATAGAACAGACTATCCTAAACTAAACCCTAGACCCAATCTAAACCTAAGCCCAAATGGCCCAGTTGGCTTGCGGACGCAGGAAACCATAGGTTTCCACTGCGCCGCAAGAACCCCTAGCAGCTTCGACACCAGGGCTGTAATCGCGCCGCAAATGCGCAGCAAGCCCCCAGCCTTCACGCCGCCAATCGCACCGCAGCATGCGCGAGTTCCATGTACCATCGCCGTGTCTCCGCCTTAGTCCTGCACAGAAAAGGAAGGAACCCAAAGCAGAAGGGACAAAACAGTAGCAAAAATGGAAATCTTTTTTGTTTCCTTTTTCTTTCATTTTTTTTTCGGGTTATAAATACCCTAGAACAAAACTCTGTAAAGGGGACAAGAGAAAAAAATACAGAAATAAAAACAGAGAGGTGATTTTCGTTTTTTTTTTCATTCGTATTATTCTTTTATTTTTTATTTTCTTTTTTCTTCTTTCGATTTCTGCAAACAACAAACATACGAGCAATAAAATAAAAGAGGAGGTTTTACCTTTCAAATCGCGTTTGAAAACGGAGCTATTGGCCTCCGGCCGCCGCCTGAGGCCGCGCATGTGACGGCGCGTGGCCGGAACTTGGGCCGGATTCTGGTCAAAGACGGAAAGGAAAACAGAGCTTTTCAGAACTCTGTTTTGTTTTTTTTTTTGAAATGTCTGTTAAAATGATTTTTTTATTATAATTTCTGACTTATATAAACAGTTGGAACAACGTCGTTTTGGGGGTTGCCCTTAAAGGCCAAAACGACGTCGTTTAAAGGGCCAAATCCGCGCGTTGACCCGACCCGGGGAGGATCCGCATGTTTTCATTAAAAGGTCTAATTTCTATTTTAGTCCTTCCGCAATTTTTATCTTTTTAGTTCCGTTTAATTTTATTTTTTTATTTTTAATTTGGCCCTAAAAGTTTAATTTATTTCCAATTTAGTCCCACGGGCTCTTTAAAGGCTGGGTCAAAACGTCGTAGTTTTTAAATTTGGCCTAATTATCATTTTAACCCTTGTGAATTAACGCGTATTCTTATTTAGTCCTTATTATTCGTTTTTATTTCTATTTAAACTTTTTTTATTGCTATTTGATCCTTTTTTATTTTATTTAAAAAAAACCCTTTTATTTTATTTTTTTTAAATTAATATAATATTGTTTTAAATTATTTTGTTATATTAAATATGTTATATTAATTTTATTATTTATATATTAATTTGCTTATAGTATAATATATATATTTTATATGTATTATCTTTATATATATTAAATTACTACTATATATTATTTTATTCAGTTTTTATATCATTTAAATTATATATTATTTTATAAACTTGTATATTTATTATTGTATTATATTTTCAAATTTTATGTATTATATCATATTATATGTATACATATTATATGTATAATTCAAATCATTTATATTTAATAAATTTCAGTATATTATATATTGTTTATACTATTTGTATTAAATATATATAGTTTTGTATTATATTATATTATTATTTTTATTTAAAATGTTTATTTATTTCAAAACATACCTAATTTTCTCAATATTCTTTCTTTTATCATTTGGTATATGTTTTTGTATAGAATGTTTAATCTCGTGTAAGAAGTTTCGTATTTACTTTGTAGTTTTTATTATTGTTATTTATTGCTCAATATTTGTACATATTCTTCCATTATTGTTTAGTGTACGTATTATTGTTAGATATATTTTATTACTTGTATTAATATGACATTGTCACATAGATTATTGTTTAAAATAGAAATTCATTTTTTGCAAAATTACTATATTTTGTTTAAAGGTTTTTAAAAATAAGGCAATGTTTTGTATTTAGAAATTCGGGAAATAGTGCCCAATCGTGTTGGGTTGCGATTTTCCGTTTGGCTAAATAACTAAATATCCTTTTAACAAGTTTTGTAAATTATGAGATGATCTTAGTTACGAGAGTTTAAAAATATCGTGTCCAATCGTGCTGGATGTGATGTTTATATTCTTTCGGATCGAAGAACTCTCAAATTTTAAATCAAAGTTTTTTAGAAATCATATTTTTAAATACTTTTAAGTTTCAAACATTTGGACATGATTTTATCGATTAGGTACCAATTTTTGGGCGTTATGAGGGTGCTAACCCTTCCTCATACGTAACCGACTCCCGAACCCGTTTTCTTGTTTTTCGTGGACCAAAATCAAATGTTTTAAAATGTTTTATAAGGTGATCCAGTCACACCTAAGTAAAAAAGACTGGTGGCGACTCCCACTTTCGTTTTTAAAAGTCGATCCCTAATTTTTAAACCGGTTTTTAAAATGGTTTCGACAGCTTGGCGACTCCACTGGGGAAATAAGAGAGTCAAGCCGTAAAATTGATAATTTTATGTCCTTTGGTCTGAATTTAAAATTTTGGTTTTTTAAAACATGATCCTTTTATTGCATGTGGTTCTAAATATATTTCTTTGCATTGCACTGCATGACCGTTGTGGTCGCACCCTTAAGTGGGAGCGAGAAGCTATGGTTTCGTGAGGTTTTCACCTCCGTAGGGGCTAGTGGACTGCTTCCGGGATACATCCGTTCCTATGTCTTCGTGAGGTTTTCACCTCCGCATAGCCATAGGGAAATGTATTCCCCTGAACCGAACTCGGTCCGTATGAGCCTATAATAGGTGAGGATCGAGGAATCTGCTGGTTCTGGTACCTCAACTTTAGAACTAAACCACATATAGTGAACCCTAAGAGCCCACATTAGGTAGAACTATGTCAAACCCTAGTGGTCATCTTGATAGATGTTCTACATTGTTTATTTTTCCTGTGCTAATGTGTTCTCTTTTGTTTTGATTGCATTGCATTCACATCATAGAAAAGAGGTGTTGATTTCAAATTCGATTGCTAAATTGAAGAGTTTGTCATAAGAAAACGGGTTTTTTGATAAAGTGGATTATAATACTGATCGTCCGAATATGGTCCAAGTAAACACAATAAGAGAAGACGATGGCGGCGAAGGAATACAAGACCTTATTACCCAAGGATTCAAGTCGACAAAGACAAATCGGAATCACCACGTCTCGACTTTCTTGAAGAGGCTAACGAGCATTATGAAGCGGTGAGTCGCGTCCCCGGATCAAGCAAAAAGGAGCTAGTGAAGGCATTTATTACAAGTTTGCGAGATTTGACCTTTGCGAGGAAGGGGATTAATGTTTTTGCTTGGAATATGAGGGCAAGGTCGTGTATGCGATCCGTTTTATGTAAAGAAATTTATTTTCTAGAAAATTTTTCTAATGTAATCGAATTCGAGAATCAACGCCTCTCTTTCTTTGCATTCATGCATTTGCATTACATTGCATCATTTGCATTAGACTTTTATAAAAGGACCTAATTAGGTAAAATGTTTGATTAACTTTGAAAACATGGAACAAAGGTTGGAGAGAATAGAACAAATGCAAATACAGAATCTGAGGGCAATTAACCAAGATTCAACAAGAAATACGGAACAAATGCAAGAATTCCAAACCCTTGAAAGAATCGAAAGCGAAGAGGGAATTGGGGAACAATGTTTCCAAATCCTTATGTACTTGGGAGTGTTTTGAATAATGGGATTGTGGAGAGATCCCCAGTATTTTTAGAGTGATCTAGAGTAATATTTAAAACATGCTTGTTGCCTTAAGCCTAGAGGCAATAAGAACCCTTTTGTGAAATAGGCTTGTGTCCGAAATTTTATTTCAATAAAATGCATCTTTTTTTTGAATACATATTCTTTTATTCTTTACATTTCATACTGTACATTCTTTTGTTTTTAGAATATTCTTTCATGACCATACCAATAATCATCCTTAGAATCATTTATTCTTTGGATTTCTTGCCTTTGTACCTAGGTACCCAGATATCAACGATATGAGCGACGTTGTTACTGACTCCCTTTTTGAACGAGATATGGGTTTAAGGGATCTCAGGACTTTGAAGATGACAGAGATTGTAACATGTCTTCTGACTTGTTAAGAATGGTTTAACAAGATGAAAAACAGACCTTACTCAACAAAGGGTTAACGAATATTATGAGCCTAGAAAAGGGGTGAAGATTGTAACCTAGTTCATCACAGAAATGAGGCGAGACATTATTGAGTTATCTTCGAGAATTCAAAGATGTTTTCGCACGATCATATCAGGACATGCCTGGACTAATAAGACGCGGGCTAAACAAGAGGATGGGGCACTGCTGATCCACCATGGAAGGGGATTGCATCAGTCATACCGGAAATGTTGAATTTAAGGAGACAAGATTCATGTGCCTACTCCAGTTCTTCACAAATTTTCCATATGTGGGGCATGGATATGATGGGGCCAATCTCGTCAAAAGCTTTTAGCCAATATCGACTCATCGGCATAGTCATCGTTTACTTCACTAAGAGAATGGAAGTAGCTTCATATGCCAATGTTACAAAGTCGAAGTCATCAAACTCATCAAAAGAAGAAGAAGAAGAAGAAGAAGAAGAAGAAGAAGAAGAAGAAGAAGAAGAAGAAGAAGAAGAAGAAGAAGAAGAAGAAGAAGAATGAATGAATGAATGAATGAAAGGATCAAATGCCAGCAAAGAATGCCATAAAGGATCGCGTTTAAATAACTGTACAAAGTCAAAGTTTACAGTTTGTCCGAATATCAGGCAGCATATCACATTGCAAAAAAAAAGGGTGGCTAAGATTTGTAAATATTGGCATAAGAAGTTATCACTACTCTCTATGATTATCGAACGTTGGTCAGGACCTTTGTCAGGACAACATCTTACATATTGGTTTATAGATTTGAAGTGTTTTTTATCAATTAAACTTAATCGAAGGAAAGGTTAAAAGCTATTTGCCCTGGCCAGATGATGTGAGCTTATGTAAAGAAGTTCATCTTAGGGAATTCTACGAAGAAACCTAATGTTGAAAAAGATTTTCTTCTACAAAACGATTTTAGAGAAAATCATATGCCAAACTGAGAAGGACTTATGTAGGACCTGTTCTAGAGGAGCATTGATATTGACCGAGACGAATGGAGAAGACTTGCCCAATCCGGTGAATTCAGGTTTAGTCAAGAGATATTTTACCTGAAAAATGAAAGACCAAGGTGAAAACCCGTAAAGGGCGCCTAAAAAAAAGAATAAAAAAAAAGAAAGAAAAAGGAGAGGCCAAGGCGAAAACCCACAAAGGGCGCTTTGAGACCAAAGGGGTTTTGAGTCGAAAACCCGAAAAGGGCGGCTCAAATTTTGATCAAAGATAGGACATGTAGTAGTCTTGCTATGCCTAAATTAACAATGAGGAAGTATGCTGCGTCTTGGGGCATCGACAAAGTACTCCGGATCCCCTAAACACATATTGAGCTTAAAATGGTCCTCAAGAAGTTTGAACAAAAGAAGCTCAGGTTGCGATATCTGGGGCACCTAGCTTCTATTTTACCCATTTTTGAATTTGTTATTCTTTTCAATATGCACCCCAATCAATTTTCTTGGTTATGTTTTATAACTTATTTATTTCGAGCTATGCTCTTGATTAATTTCTTTCTTGTCCATTGATCTTTTTCAAGCATTTTATATTAAAATAATGATTATTGGACTAATACTTTCATAAAAGGAGTTTCGCATATTACTCTGGAAGCTTCTAAATAATATGAGAATCTGAAACAGGACTATTGTTCAGAACTCACCAAGCCTAAGGGGATTGGAAACATTGAAAAATGATTATCTTTTCAAATTCTTATTGGATAAGACAATTTCATTGGTAACACCATATCGACAAAGGACGAACAATGTCAATCCAAGTATAAAAGGGGATTATTGTCGGAATACCCTGCATACATACATCTGGTCATTATACTCAGGGGATGATATAATAGACCAAGTTGATTGAAAATTTCATACCTCTAAGTGATAACTGGATGGATGAAAAAACCAAATGTTATTCCCCAGAAGTTGCAGTGGGAGGTTTAAGGAAAGGGATTCTGGAATTACAACGGGGCAAGCTTGCTGAGCAGAATGATTGTTTCTTTGGGTCTTTTGTCCAAGATACCAGCTGAACGAGAAAGCATGGTAGCGCATCAGTGATAGAACCTTGATGAACTATGAGCAATGACAACCCATAGGGATCATTCTCTCACTTCCAATTAGGAGCATTTGATTTATGCCGATCATTGTGTCATAATCGTTTTTCATAAAAAAAAAATCGTTTTCATGACATCCTGCATTCATGCAAATGTCATCCCTAATATCATTTAGTTAGGAGCATTAGATTCATTCCGATCATGCGTCCTAATCATCATTCTCATGACATTCTGCATTCATGCAAAAAGTCATCCATAATACATTTGAGTATACAGGACATGTCCCTCAGAGGATGGTGTAGCAAATCAAAAAGTTCAGATTTTGTTCCCTAGAAATGGTAGTGGAGCAAACTGAAGAATGAAGTCTTCCTGAAGATAGTAAGGAAGCAAATTGAAATTTCAGATTTTGTTCCCTAGAAATGGTAGTTGAGCAAACTGAAGAATGAAGTCTTCCTGAAGATAGTAAGGAAGCAAATTGAAATTTTAGATTTTGTTCCCTAGAAATGGTAGTGGAGCAAACTGAAGAATGAAGTCTTCCTGAAGATAGTAATGAAGCAAATTGAAATTTTAGATTTTGTTCCCTAGAAATGGTAGTGGAGCAAACTGAAGAATGAAGTCTTCCTGAAGATGGTAAGGAAGAAAATTGAAATTTCAGATTTTGTTCCCTAGAAATGGTAGTGGAGCAAACTGAAGAATGAAGTTTTCCTGAAGATAGTAAGGAAGCAAATTGAAATTTTAGATTTTTTTCCCTAGAAATGGTAGTGGAGCAAACTGAAGAATGAAGTCTTCCTGAAGATAGTAAGGAAGCAAATTGAAATTTCAGATTTTGTTCCCTAGAAATGGTAGTGGAGCAAACTTAAGAATTAAGTTTTCCCGAAGATAGTAAGGAAGCAAACCAAAAATTTCAGATTTTGTTCCCTAGTGGAGCAGACTAAAGAATGAAGTCTTCCTAAAAATAATAGTAAGGAAGCAAATTAAAAATTTCAGGTTTTGTTCCCTAGTGGAGCAAACTGAAGAATGAAGTCTTCCCGAAGATAGTAAGGAAGCAAACCAAAAAGTTCAGATTTTGTTCCCTAGTGGATCAGACTGAAGAATAAAGTCTTCCCTAAGATAGTAATGAAGCAAACCAAAAAGTTCAGATTTTGTTCCCTAGTGAAGCAGACTGAAGAATGAAGTCTTCCTGAAATTAGAAACAGATCGAAGGCATTAGTCTGATCTCCCTGAAGCTACAGTGGAGCAGATTAAAAGATAGTGGATATTGCCTCCCAGAAATAGCAGTGAAGCAGATTGAAGCTATCAAACTTACTGAAATCAAGATGCAGTTGGGATTAGAAGTCGCTTGAAGAAGGCGAGGATCAAGAAGTCGAAGCTCGGCCAAAACCGGGCAAAATTGGTCCTTTTATAGTCTTTACTCTATTCTCGTTTCACGACAATGAGCAAAGAGGGGCAGCTGTAATAACCCATTTTGCCCGGGCTTGGGTTTCAAACCAGAAAAAAAAAGAAGCATAAATGTCCATTTATGTTTTAAAAACAGTCCATTTACAATTATAAAGCCCAATACCCAAATAGAACAGACTATCCTAAACTAAACCCTAGACCCAATCTAAACCTAAGCCCAAACGGCCCAGTTGGCTTGCGGACGCAGGAAACCCTAGGTTTCCACTGCGCCTCAAGCACCCCTAGCAACCGACACACGGTGGTATGTCGCGCGCGCAAATGCGCGGCAAGCCCCTCACCTTTACGCCGCTTGATCCGCGCGCGAGATGCGCGAGTTCCCTGCACCATCGCCGTGTCTCCGCCTTAGTCCTGCACAGAAAAGGAAGGAACCCAAAGCAGAAGGGACAAAACAGTTGCAAAAATGGAAATCTTTTTTGTTTCCTTTTTCTTTCATTTTTTTTTTCGGGTTATAAACACCCTAGAACAAAACTCTGTAAAGGGGACAAGAGAAAAAAATACAAAAATAAAAACAGAGAGGTGATTTTCGTTTTTTTTTTCATTCGTATTATTCTTTTATTTTTTTATTTTCTTTTTTCTTCTTTCGATTTCTGCAAACAACAAACATACAAGCAATAAAATAAAAAAGGAGGTTTTACCTTTCAAATCGCGTTTGAAAACAGAGCTATTGGCCTCCACCGCGCTGAGGTCACGCGATGTGACGTGCGTGGCAAGGCGTGGCGGCTAGGCGGATTACGTCGAAGACGGAAAGGAAAACAGAGCTTTTCAGAACTCTATTTTGTTTTTTTTTAAAATGTATGTTAAAATGATTTTTTTATTATAATTTCTGACTTATATAAACAGTTGGAACGGCGTCGTTTTGGGGGTTGCCCTTAAAGGCCAAAACGACGTCGTTTAAAGGGCCAAGATCCGCGCGTTGACCCGACCCGGGGAGGATCCGCGTGTTTTCATTAAAAGGTCTAATTTCTATTTTAGTCCTTCCGCAATTTTTATCTTTTTAATTCCGTTTAATTTCATTTTTTATTTTTAATTTGGCCCTAAAAGTTTAATTTATTTCCAATTTAGTCCCACGGGCTCTTTAAAGGCTGGGTCAAAACGTCGTAGTTTTTAAATTTGGCCTAATTATCATTTTAACCCTTGTGAATTAACGTGTATTCTTATTTAGTCCTTATTATTCGTTTTTATTGCTATTTAACCTTTTTTTTATTGCTATTTGATCCTTTTTTATTTTATTTTAAAAAAAAACCCTTTTATTTTATTTTTTTAAATTAATTTAATATTGTTTTAATTTATTTTGTTATATTAAATATGTTATATTAATTTTATTATTTATATATTAATTTGCTTATAGTATAATATATATATATTTTTTATATGTATTATCTTTATATATATTAAATTACTACTATATATTATTTTATTCAGTTTTATATCATTTAAATTATATATTATTTTATAAACTTGTATATTTATTATTGTATTATATTTTCAAATTTTATATATTATATCATATTATATGTATAATTCAAATCATTTTATATTTAATAAATTTACAGTATATTATATATTGTTTATACTATTTGTATTAAATATATATAGTTTTGTATTATATTATATTATATTATTTTATTTTATTTGAAATCATTTATTTATTTCAAAACATACCTAATTTTCTCAATATTCATTCATTTATCATTTGGTATATGTTTTTGTATAGAATGTTTAATCTCGTGTAAGAAGTTTCGTATTTACTTTGTAGTTTTTATTATTGTTATTTATTGCTCAATATTTGTACATATTCTTCCATTATTGTTTAGTGTAAGTATTATTGTTAGATATATTTTATTACTTGTATTAATATGACATTGTCACATAGATTATTGTTTAAAATAGAAATTCATTTTTTGCAAAATTACTATATTTTGCTTAAAGGTTTTTAAAAATAAGGCAATGTTTTGTATTTAGAAATTTGGGAAATAGTACCCAATCGTGCTGGGTTGCGATTTTCCATTTGGCTAAATAACTAAATATCCTTTTAACAAGTTTTGTAAATTATGAGATGATCTTAGTTACGAGGGTTTAAAAATATCGTGTCCAATCGTGCTGGATGTGATGTTTATATTCTTTCGGATCGAAGAACTCTCAAATTTTAAATTAAAGTTTTTTAGAAATCATATTTTTAAATACTTTTAAGTTTCAAACATTTGGACATGATTTTATCGATTAGGTACCAATTTTTAGGCGTTATGAGGGTGCTAACCCTTCCTCATACGTAACCGACTCCCGAACCTGTTTTCTTATTTTTCGTGGACCAAAATCAAATGTTTTAAAATGTTTTATAAGGTGATCCAGTCACACCTAAGTAAAAAAGACTGGTGGCGACTCCCACTTTCATTTTTAAAAGTCGATCCCTATTTTTTAAACCGATTTTTAAAATGGTTTCGACAATATGCATATTTTTATTGTTTTTAAGTAAAAGACTAAAATACCCCCGAATAATATAACTTATTTTAATTACGAAAGAAAATTTCTATAATTTTTCGAACCGAGTTGGTGACTCGATTAAGAGTGACACCAACTCAATTAGTAGCTTAAATAGTAGTATAGATAATAAATATTCATGTTGTTGCCTTTCCTAAACTAGAACCAAAAGTCTTGAGGGTAAGGTATGTATATTTATATTGGTCATCAATCTCGATGCTCTTTTGTATACTAAAAATTTTATCAAACATATATACATGTAAAAACCACAAATTTAAAGTATAGATGCATGTTTAAAAGTAACATTATTAATATATACAACTGATGGAAATAATAAAATATTTATATTAAAACAAAATTGTATTAAATAAATTAAAATGAAGTTTTGGTTGATTAGCAAATCTAAAGTTTTTAATAATTCAATTGGTGTTGGTTCAAATCCAACTATATATATATTAATTGGCTTATGTTAAAATGAAAAGACTAAAATACCTTCAAATAATATAACTTTTTTTAATTAAAAAATAACATTTATGTAATTTTCTGATCATGTTGGTGATCCGGTTGAGAGTGGCACCAACTCAGTTAAGGCTTAATAAATAGTATAGATATACAATTGATGAAAAGAATAAAGTGTGCATAATTAAAATTAAAATGTATAAATATATTAAAATAAAGTATTAGTTGAGTGGTAAATTAAATGTTTTGCTAATAAAATTAGTTTAGATTTAAATCTCATCATTTGCATATTTTTATTTGATTTTTTAAATTGAAAAAAACTAAAATACCTTTTAATAATATAACTTAATTTTATTACGGAAAGATATTATTGTAATTTTACAATTGAATTGATGACTCAATTAACGATAACATCAATTCAATAAAATATTTAAATAATATATATATATATATATATATATATATCCATCAAATTCAAAATCTATGCTTAATATCAAAGCTGATAATGATAGATGGAACACATCAGGAAATCGAAACGTAAATCTTTAAAAGCAAAATAACGCAATTCTTTAGAAATAAAGTAAATTCAGATTCTTAAACAATTGATGTGAGGTTATTTCTATCATATACCATAAATACTTATTTTAACCACATGAAACTTTGAAAATTAATAAAACTTGACAGCTCTTATCGCATGGATTTATGGTAAACACAATACGAAAAATCATATGTTCTTCAATCAGGCTCATAATACCACATGAAAATTTTTTTTTTGGTAAATATGAAAAATTAGCCAAGGTTAATTACATTAAACTTAATCTTCAGCAGGTAGAATTTTCATCACACGACAGATGACGTCTTCAAGTAAGTTCCTCACATATATTAGTAGATTCACATGACTGAATAATTCTTTCATGCCGCCTTGAGCTTCTCTAGCAAGACAATCTGTCACCATATTGTTGTCTCTCACAATCTGACGGAAAGTCACATTCTAATCTTTAAAGCATCAATCAAGTATAAGTCGAACTTCATTGTAAATGTTGCTTGCTGCTAACCTATTCTGTATGACGGAAATCAATATAGCATTATCGCTCTCGATCTCCACTTAGCGGTATCCTTTTGCCCAAGCTAACTTTAAGCCCTCGAGTAGTGCCCGAGCTTCAACCTGAAAAATATCAAACAATCTTATTACCATCTTAAAACCCCCATCCATCCTCCATTTGCTTCTCTCACTACTCCCCCTATGGTTGCCCTTGGTCTAGTACTTGACATAGAACCATCCACATTCACCTTATTCCATCCATGAGGCGGAAGCTGCCACCAACCTTTAGTCATTGAAGTACAACTCCAATTATGAGGCCCACTTGTACCAAATAAAGATCTTGTCCAAGCTTCCGCAGATGTTAGCAAAGGCTGACTACTACCACTAGTTTGTGTAAAAATGAAATCATTTCGATTCTTCCAAAGAAACCAACACACAATGGAAAAGAAGGTAGGCCATTCAACATTTTTTAACACTATTTTACCTTCATTCCTAATGTTCCAAATAATCCACTGAACAACAGGTAAACTAAAGGAACCATTCAAGAGCCGTCTAGGTACGATAGATTGCCAAATTACTTTTGAGAAGACACAATCCCTAACTACATGCATTATAGATTCAATGTCCAAACCACAACGATCGCAGAAAGGAAAAGTTGTCATACATTGCCTAGTTCATTCCTCTTTTGTTAGAAGTCTACCACAAGCCAATAACCAAAGAAAGGTTCGAACCCTTTGCGACGCCCTAACTTTCCATGCCATTTTATCATTGACAATACTAATCGATACGCTATCAACAAACAGATGTTTATAGGATTTCGAAACGAAGAACTTACCCTCTAAAAACCATCTCCAACTTAAGTGATCCATGCCTGCATGCGCCGATGAAGGTATATAAGACAAAATATACCCAACAATCACCGATGGAAGAATCGTAGCTAGCCAATGAACATTCCACGCCTCTTTTGTCACTACATCACAATCATGAAATGAGTCTTGAAGGGCCTCATGGCCAATGTAATAGTGTCATAGAATGCCCAAGTCCCGTAACCAATCATCATTCCATAAATTCACTAGCTTACCATCACCAACAACCCAATATATACCCTTTTTCACCTCACTCCATATGTTGGCTATAAAACGCCATATATAGGAGCAACCAGTACGACGAATGTCCATTGGCAATAATCCATGCACTTTGTACTTATTTCTCAAGACCTAAACCCACAACTCCTCTATACTAGTAACTAGTTTAAACCCCAACTTCATGAGAAAAAGTTTGTTTTGGTCTTGTAATCTCTGAATACCTATGTAATAGCCTAAATTTCAGCGATGTAGGAAATAATGGTTCGAGACCCCCAAATCCGGCAAATGAACACGTAAATTATATTATTTAATATTTACGAGCCAAATGTAGCTTTTAAAAGATTTTTGAAATAGTAAACTGTGTTTTATAAAGATTTATTTGGTTAAGAAATTGAGAAAAATAGGTATTGAGATCTCGGTGTTATAAACCGAGCCATAAATATTTTTATGAATATTTACTGCACTGATAGTTATTGGAACTATTTTCAGTTTTTCTTTTCTAATTGGAGAATACCATTAATATTGAGGTATTATTCTATTTATATGGTTGAAATGCCGACTCTATTAAGGTACTATGGTTTCAATCTGTATGATGGTAATAATTTCAGAAAATTTAAGGTTTCAGTGTTGATAATTGATAGCTATAATTGATAATACAGTTATTACAGAAAAATGTAAGATTTGAATGGCCTGATAAATGTTAACAAAATTTTGACCAGATGAAAGTTCTGTTGACCGAAGCATCAGTTCTGATTCAGCCTAAATCGGGTAAGAAAGTTGTGATTTACAGTGATATATCATTGAGTGGGTAAACTGTGTTTTGATGCAGTAAGACAAAATAATAGTCTATACTTTTAAACAGTTAAAAAAATCGTATGAAAAGAATTACCTGATATATGATTTAGAAGTGGCAGTTAATGTTTCGGCTTTGAGAACTGGTGATACTATTAGTTAGTGAAAAATATTTGAACCTATCCACCGAAGGAATTTCCGAGGACGAAAATTCTTAAGGGGGAGAGTTGTAATAGCCCAAATTTCAGCGACATAGGAAATAGTGGTTCGAGACCACCAAATCAGGCAAATGAACTTGTTAATTATAGTATTTAATATTTACGAGCCAAATGTAGCTTTTAAAATATTTTTGAAATAGTAAACTGTGTTTTGTAAAAAAATATTTAGTTAAGAAATTAAGAAAAAGAGGTATTGAGATCTCGGTGTTATAAACCGAGCTATAAATATTTTTATGAATATTTATGGAGTGCTAATAAGGTAGTATTAAAATTTGGTCAGAAAACTTTAACGTTTCGGTAGTCAATTAGATAAAAAGGACTAAATTGAAAAGGTGCAAAACTTGCTAAAGTGATTAAATAGCTTAACCATTAAATTAGGAAGGACTAAAAGGGAAAATGGATCATTTTAAAATGGCTGAGGCGCCATAGCGTGAGATATATAAAATATTTTTATGTGACAATGACAAAATTGGAATTTTAACAAAAGTTACATGGCCAAAGTTGATTTTAATGATTTCTAGGCCATTTCTTCTTTAACTTTCTGTCAAAAATAGCCATGGAAGAGGGTTTTGAGCTGATATTTCATATTTTAGCTTCAAGTAAGTTCAATTCTTGCTTTTCCTTGAAATTTTTATATTTTTAGACTTTTACAATTAGGTCCAACTTAGTATTCTATTCGTTTTTGATTTTTTTGAAAATTTTGGAAGTTACCATTGATAAGTTCATATAATTTTTGTTATTTTATGATTAAATTGAGATGTTAATGGGTGTTTAAAGGTGTTTTATTAAAAAAATTTGGATGAAAACATGTTTTAGGGGTTAAATTGAAAAGTGTTGAATTTATGGAAAATTCTAAAATTTCATGGAATTCATGGGCTGTGGTTGGTATGTATGAGAATAATTAGGCTTGGAATAAGGATTAAATTGTAATAATTTCATTTTCCGAGCCTAGGGATGAAATCGTCATGTATTAAAAGTTTAGGGGAAAAATGGTAATCAACATTTTGCACTAAAACAGTTTTGGACAGCAGCAGTAGTCTAACTTTGAAAAATCACCAAAAAATGTGGAAATCAAATTAGAGGATGAAATAAGATATGAAATTAAAGCTTATTGAGTCTAGTTTCTCATAGAAGAAACTGTGTAGGCAATGAAATTGTAAATCATGAGATATAATAAATTTTGTGAGATAAGGTCAGAATGATTTTGGGTTCCCCAGTTTTGACTTTGGAAAATCATCAAAAATTGGAGAAAAATAATTAGGGGTTTAAATTTATATGTTTAAATTCTTAATGAGCTTATTTTAAATAGAAACAAACGAGAATATCATCCAAATTCTGTGTTAAGAGATAATTAATTTTTAGTAAGCAAATGTCAAAGCTGTCAAACAACAGAACAGGGATAAATTTGAAGATTTTACTGTACTAATTGGATAAACTATAAATTTTGAAATTTTTATGGTAGAAGTATATATGAATTTAGTTTCAAAAAAATCAAGCGGATCTTAATTTGGAGTTCTGTTGCTCAAGATAAAAATAATTTAGTGACTATGACACGGATGGACAGCTTTGAATATACATATAAGTAAATAGTGAAATTATAGATAATGTTACTTATAAGCGTGATATATACAGTAAGGATGTGGAATGGAGAGGAGGAGGAGGAAAATATATGAATGACTTGTGTATAAATTGATCACATGCCCGATTATAATCGATAAACGTTGAATTAGAAATGATATAATGTTTTATTTCAAATATTTATTATGAAATTAGGATTATCGTTATGGTATAAAAATCGAATTGTAAGTTTGTGTAACTTGAATTGTATTCTTAAATGTTTGAAATGTATGTTTATGTGATGAAAATGTGATTTGAATGCTCAATGTTTGATTATTGATGAAATGTTGATAATATTCAATAAAAAGGGAAATAAATCCCAGTTGAATGGAATGGAATTTGATGGATCACTGAAAAGAATTTGAAGGTAAAAAGGATCTAGCCCGGATAGGTGATCCTGATATAAGTCCTCCAGAAGAATATGTGTGAAAAGGATCTAGCCCTGACGAGTGATCCTGATATAAGCCCTCCTGAAGAATATGTGTGAAATGGATTTAGCCCGGACGGGTAATCCAAAGTAAATGTGAGTCTGGATTTAGCCTGGACTGGTAACCCAGACAAAGCTCTATAGTGTATTTGTCATTGCAGGGGATTTAACCTGGACTGGTAATCCCGGAAATACTCTTTGAGCATATGTTACAGGGGATTTATCCTGGACTGGTAATCCCGCTGTAAGAAATGAGGTTCGCGGGAGTGTGCTCTATTACATAGGATTTAGCCTGGACTGGTAATCCTACTGTAAGAAATGAGGTTCGCGGGAGTGTGCTCTCTGAAAAGGACTTATGTATATATGTGTACGAATTGACGGTTAATGAGATTGTACACCATGAGTGTACTACAGGAAATCCATCGAAATTCTGAGGAATTCAACTGGATAAATATAGAAAACGGTAAATACATGGAATTATGAAATTGGAGAGCGTATTCACAAGAATTTGTCATTTGAAATTGTGATTGATAGGAAGAAATAGCGAATTGCATACTTATGTATGGTTTCAAGTAATTATCTGAAATACAAGAAAATGATGGTTATTGATATATGGAGACATGAGACTATGATATATGAACATGGAATATGTTTGATAAATATGTTCATTCATAATTATGGAATTATGTACCTCATGTGTACTATTTGCATAAAGATGATATTTCAAATACTTTGATGAGTAAAGCTCAAATGTAAAATAGTATGAAATCAAGACAAGTTGTTATGAAAATGTATTTAAAATACAGAGATATGGTTGCTATATGTTATATGATTACATAATGTGAAATTGTCTATATAATTTATATGAAGTGTACGACTAACAAGGGTGATGAGGTTATGTGTTAGGGCTCGTGATCAAGATGATTGAATATGCCTTGTATGTTTATATTAAATTTAAATGAGTGAGTTTTCGGAAGCTCGTTGGCTAGGAAGCTCGTTGGTTAGGAAGCTCGGCGGAGATCACTCACACTATCCATCGGCCTATTTTGGTATGTATGGTAAATGAATTATGGTTATAATGGCATGTATAGGTTAATTAGTCAATGTTGGCTTATAAATGATCTAACTGTAACTAGCCATTGGTATGGCTTGTATTTAGTAAGTTTTGAGTTACATATAATTATGATTTTATCATGTTTGATATGGGTTTAAAATGAACAAATGATGAGATGGTATAAGTATAGGGATGAAGATGATGGTTAAGAATGCTATAAAAATTTATGAATATGTCTATATATATATATATATGAATAGTTGATTGATAAATTTATATATTTAACCATATAAATTGAATCCTGAACATATTTAAATGTTGGTGTAAGTAAAAGACCAATTGGGTGAGAAATGAGGCTTAGATATAGCCTTGTTTTTGTCCACACGGGTAGACATACGGGCATGTGTCTAGGCCGTGTGTGACACACGGTCTAGTACATGGGCGTGTGAAGCCACACGGCCTAGAGCGAGGTAAGTCACATGGGCGTGTTGGTCACATGGCCTGAACCACACGGGCGTGTCCCTATAGCACATGGGCGTGTTACCCCTGTAATAGAGAAAAAAAATTTGGGATTATGCGAAAAATTCCCTATGATCCCGATTTAGTCCCGAATCATTTCTAATGTATGTTTTGGGCTTCGAGAGCCCAATAGAGGGATATTATAATCACGTTCGGAATATGAATAGTAAAATGACTCAGTTTAATGAAAAATGGTTCTGTAAACTCCGTTAATGCCTCGTACCTTATTTCGGCGATGGATACGGGTAGGGGGTGTTTCAACCTATCCCCCTATACGCCTGAAGTTTGCAACAATCCTCCCAACTCACAAGTGACGGTTTCCACAGAGAAGATGTTGAACCCCATAAAAATCCATGAGCTAGTTTCTCAATTTCATTACAAACTGAGCTAGGAATTCTGGTCCTTGACAATAAATAATTTGGAATAGCAGGTAACACTGACTTAACCAATGTTAGACGATCCACCAGAGATAGTTTCCGTGCCTCTCATCTATTAAGTCGATTGTAAACTTTATCCAAAATGAATTGAAATGTCCCAATACCAACTCGATTGTGAAAGAAATGAACACCCAAATACATACCCAGATCCCTTACCTTTGTAAATCCAAGACTGTTACATAAATTAGTTGATTCTTCCTATGTAACTGATCGCTGTAAATTAGAGTTTTAAAATTTATAAAAGAATGATCGAACCTGGAAACTAACTTTGACAACGATTAAAGGCAAGTGCACCTATTGAACAGTAGTATAGTTTAGGCAAGAACGGATTATCGAACCCAAAGGAACTAAAAGTACTGATACTAACTTTCTTTTTATTATTTAGCCTAAAATAAGTGAAGTTGTTTATTAATCTAAATTAATTAACTACTAAACTAAAGACTCTAAGACAAAAAAGAATGAATTTGGAAAATAACTTGGGAAAAACTCAGTTGATTTAGACGATACCCTAGGAAGGATCCACCTAGACTTCACTTGTTATCTAACACTGAACCATACGATTTATTCACTTAGTTTGATCCGTAAGACTCCCTAACGTATATTAAACCCTCTCCCGAGGCGAATAACGTCTAACCCTAGGTTAATTAGTGGAACTCTCGCTCTCTTATAATAACCCCTAGAATAGCAGTAAATCGATCTATGGATTCCCATATTAGGTTTCACCCTAATCCGGCAAAATCTCGTTACCCTATCTCTATGCGTGCGATCAACTCCGCTTAATTATGTTGGATCTACTCTTAGGCAGGGTCTATTCCTCCTCCACCTAAGCACATTAAATTTGGATTAAGCTCACATAATTAAGAACAAACTAAGCATTTATCATATAATTTAAATAATCAAATAATAAGATTCATCATAGGTTTCATCTCTTCTGCACCAAAGGTTTTAGTTCATAACAATAAAGGAAAACATCTCAAGAGAAAAGATAAAACAAAACATAAGAAATCCCTAAAACCCCTCAAGGAATTGAAGAGGAAATCCTCCGTCTTGAGTATAACTCGCTTCTTGAGATGGATCAACTGCTATCCTCGAGTGAATCCCCACAAATCGCTTTCTCCGCCTAGCACGACGCCCTCTGGCAAAAGCCCCGCGTATAACCTGCCAACTCCTTCTAAGTTGCTACAGGGTGTTTATATAGGCTTTGAGATGCTTTACTTGGCCTTCAAGTATCCTAATTTGAGTGCAATTCCTATTTGGGAGTTTAAGTAGACTTAGGAATGTGTTTCTTTGCCTCTAAGCATCCAAATCCGAGTAAAATTCCTCTTTCCCGCGGCAGAGACACGGCCATGGCACACGCCCGTGTGAATCATCTTCAGGCCGTGTTCGACACTGTTGAATGAGACACGGCCGTGTAAGTCGTGGTAAGGCCGTGTTCTAGTAGGAATGGTGGCACAACCGTGTGGCTTGAAGTCCAGGCTGTGCTGATTTCGTGGCTTGGCCCAATTTGGTCCGTTTTAAGCCTGTTTCTCGTTCTTTTCGTCATCGGGTGCTTTCCTGAGTATAAGACATGAAAAGAAAGGATTAAGAGCACCTTTTTACATAAATTGGGACTTAAATAATCCAAAAGCATATTAAATTTGGGCTTAAAATATGTTACTTTTACGGTTTATCAAATACCCCCACACTTAAGCTTTTGCTTGTCCTCAAGCAAAATTCTCAACTTACAATTAAAACGAACTTCTTATAATTCATAATTCCTATTGATAGTGTCTCATCATAATTCAGAAATAATTTATACATGGATAATTCAACTCAAAGAGTCCTAAAAATTCAAACATTATAAGTCATAGATTGTGTAGCTCAAAAACATAGGTGTCTCCCCTTATCTAAATAATTACCTTTAATTTGAAATCGACAAGGATTGACATCCTCACAAAAGATTCACTCAAATCACTCAAAGTGTTTAAGGTTCAAAATTTAGGCGCTCAAAAGTCAAACATGAAGAGTTAATCCCATAGGCTTGCATGAAAATCAAATCTCCACCACTGAAATATGAGATGAAACACAAATCAAAAGCTCTTTGTTAGGGTTGTAACGGGGCTAGGGTTAAGGTGTGGAACAGGTTGAATTAGAGGGTTAAAATCGATATTGAATTGACAAATTACCTAACTAAGAACTAATGAACTAATAATAATAATTACATCAATTGAAAACTAATAATACTAATAATACGAGCTTCTTTTTTCGATCTTCGGATTTTAAATGTATGAGCTCGTTTAATCACATAACTAATAATGAATATACTTCATTTTTTTAAGAACAAACTAAATACATAATAAGGGATAAATTACTAAAATTTATAATTAGGCAACTAATCAAATCAAATCTCGATATAAGGGTAGTCAGAAGGAATGGTAATAACAAAAACAAAGGGGTTCTGGGTTAATATTAGTGGTTATGTCAATAAAAAGGGTTGTTAGGATTAAAAGGGGTTCATTAGGGGTTAATTGTGAAGGTAGGCTTTTTAATGGAGTTAGTGGGTTAGATCCTAGATGCCTTTATCATCTCTGTGTATCAAGTCAAAAAAATGTGGTCTCGACATGTATAATCGATGCAAGTTCTAGAATAACAAATCAGTGTTGACATACTCATAATTAATAAAGTGAGCAAGAAAAAGAATAAATGCTCTATAAGGCTAAAAAACTCACAAAAATTATGGGTATTTTGATGTCAACCTCGTAAATTTCAAACTTCAAGATAATATTTAAACTCAGTTTGACAACCTAGCAAATTTTTAATTTCTGAAAAATAAACTTATCATGCTTGATTCTCTAGTATTCTTAGAATTTAATTATCAATGCACAATTATCAATGACTTAATCTAAAACATATCAATAAAGATCATAAATCATCAGAAATTCTAACCTAATTAGTAATATGAGTAATTTACTTTAAGATAAGGCATAATTCAGGGATTTTCAAATAATACTATAGTTAACCCCCCCACACTTAAGATGTACATTGTCCTCAATGTACAAAGGTAGATAATATCAAAATAATCATAAAATCGTAAGATGGGGAGAGAAGGGAAACTTCCTGAATTTTGGATGAAGCCAATGAAAAGAAACCGGATAGGATTGGAGGTGAGCATGGGAAAGCGTCTCGAACTGGTTGAGTCCTCGAATGCAGCCATCCTAATTTCTTTTGTATCCTAAGCTAAATCTAAATGGAATGAATAACAAGAAGAAAATAATAAAGAAAATAAAAAAAATGAAATAAAAATGAAAATAAAAATGAAAATAAAAATAAGAATAAAAATAGAAATAAAAGTAAATATTTAAATAGTGATACGGTCCACGCCCTTGTTCGAGTTTAATCAGATCCCGTGTTTTTCGTGATTTTGAATTTTGGGCGCGTTTAGGTGTTTTCCACGCCGTGGGTCTCGTGAGCACGCCTGCGTATTCTTCACACGGTCCTTTAGAACGGCGTGTTTAACCCGCGTGCTCGCCAAGTCGGTAACCTCGCACGACGGTTGTAGGGCACACCCGTGTCTCACCTGTGCTCAATAAGTCGGTAACCTCACACGGAAGTCGGCATGGGCGTGGCTTTTTATCGCAGCCCGTGTTGGGAAAAGAAATCATTCTTTGTCATGCACGATTACTAGCACGTCCGTGGTTTGTCCTTCTGGCTTCCACACGGCCACGGCCACGACCGTGTGCAAGGCCGTGTGAGCATGGAAATCTGTACTTTGGTTAGTTTATGGTTAGGTGCTAAAATGAAAAATAAAAATAAAATAAAAAATGTAAAAATTAATAGGGTTAGTGCTCGGGTTGCCTCCCTAAAGCGCTCGTTTATAGTCTTAAGCTAGACTTTACTTCTCATTCGTATGGTCAAGGTGGTTTGAGGAGGTGAAAATCCTTCCTCATGCGATCAACTCGATTTTTGATATAAAATTTAAGTCGAGTAGTGTTTACCTCAAAAGTACTTGAATTTAGGATTGCTTACCTCGACCGGCCGTATAGGAAGACATTAAGTACCTCAAAAGTGATTTCTTCGGTTGTCTTAAGGTCCGAATTGGCGATTCGAGGGTCTTCCTTATTCAACAATACCCGATCCCCTATTTTGAAGTGATTTGTTGTTCCTATCACTCGTCTCCTGGTTCCTTCAGATTTTCTTCGTATGCGGTTTTAGCTCCTCTCTTTAAAGTGTGTCTTCCCCTCTTTTAGTTTGTTGATCTCAAGGCTTCGTTCCTCATATGCTTCTTCTTTGTTGACACAAGGTTCTGTTTGGCTCAGTTCGTAATTCTGTGGTTGTTCTCGGTGAAATTTAAATGCATTGATTATCAACCGATTTTACTTTCTCACCTTCATCGATCGATGTTCGCCGAGTCAAGAGCTTGTAAACCGATTGATTCATCACCTATCGAAGAATGAGTTCTCCTATACCAACATCAATTTTAGTCCTGGCAGGTTGCTAGAAAGGGTCTTCCTAAAATTAAAGGGATCGAATTGTCCTCATCCATGTCTAAAATGACAAAGTCTACTGGGAATACGAATTTATCAATTTTGATTAGAACATTTTCAATTATACCCTAGGAATTCTCGATAGTTTTATCGCTTAATTGAATGCTCATCCCGGTTTGTCTCGGTTTCCCTAGACCTAGTTGTTTAAACATTTTATAAGGCATAACATTGATGCTTGCCCCTAAATCACCTAAAGCATTATCAATAGATAAACTACCAATTAAACATGGAATTGTAAAACTCCCGGATCTTTTAATTTCCGTGGCGCTTTATTTTGTAGAATTGCCGAGCACATTGCGTTTAGCTCCACATGTGATTCCTCGCCTAGCTTCCGCTTGTTTGTCAACCGCTTTTTTAAAAATTTTCTATAATCGGCATCTGCGAAAGAGCTTGAGAAACAAAGATAAGTGATCGTTGTAAATCGTAGTTTTAAAATTTATAAAAGAATGATCAAACACGAAACTAACTCGACAACGATTAAAGGCAAGTGCACTTATCGAACAAAGAGTATAGTTTAGGCAAGACCGGATTATCGAACCCAAAGGAACTAAAAGTACTAATACTAACTTTCTTTTTATTATTTAGCCTAAAATAAGTGAAGTTGTTTATTAATCTAAATTAATTAACTACTAAACTAAAGACTCTAAGACAAAGAAGATTGAATTTGGAAAATAACTTGGGAAAAACTCAAGTTAATTTAGACGATACCTAGGAAGAATCCACCTAGACTTCACTTGTTATCTAACACCTGAACCATACGATTTATTCACTTAGTTTGATCCGTAAGACTCCCTAACGTATATTAAACCCTCTCTCGAGGCGAATAACGCCTAACCCTAGGTTAATTAGTGGAACTCTCGTTCTCTTATAATAACCCCTAGAATAGCAATGAATCGATCAGTGGATTCCCATATTAGGTTTCACCCTAATCCGCAAAATTTCGTCACCCTATCTCTAGGCGTGCGTCAACTCCGCTTAATTATGTTGGATCTACTCTTAGCGTGGTCTATTCCTCCTCCACCTAAGCACATTAAATTTGGATTAAGCTCACATAATTAAGAACAAACTAAGCATTTATCATATAATTCAAATAATCAAATAACAAGATTCATCATAGGTTTCATCTCCTCGGTATCTCAAGGGTTTAGTTCATAACAATAAAGGAAAACATCTCAAGAGAAAAGATAAAACAAAACATAAGAAATCCCTAAAACCCCTGAAGGAATTGAAGAGGAAATCCTCCGTCTTGAGTATAACTCGCTTCTTGAGATGGATCAACTGGCTATCCCCGAGTGAATCCCCACAAATCGCTTTCTCCGCCTAGCACGACGCCCTCGGCAAAAGCCCCAGCGTAAGGCTTCGCCGAACTCCCCTCTAAGTTGCTACAGGGTGTTTATATAGGCTTTGAGATGCTTTACTTGGCCTTCAAGTATCCTAATTTGAGTGCAATTTCTATTTGGGAGTTTAAGTAAACTTAGAAATGTGTTTCTTTGCCTCCAAGCATCCAAATCCGAGTAAAATTCCTCTTTCATGCATGGCAGGACACGGCCATGGCACACGCCCGTGTGAATCATCTTCAGGCCGTGTTCGACATCATTGAATGAGGCACGCCGCTTTAAGTCGTGGTAAGGCCGTATTCTAGTAGGAATGGTGGCACGACCGTGTGGCTTGAAGTCCGTGCCGTCTTGATTTCGTGGCTTGCCCAATTTGGTCCGCTTTAAGCCCGCTTTCTCGTTCTTTTTGTCATCGGGTGCTTTCCTGAGTATAAGACATGAAAAGAAAGGATTAAGAGCACCTTTTTACATAAATTGGGACTTAAATCATCCAAAATCATATTAAATGTGGGCTTAAAATATGTTACTTTTACGGTTTATCAGTAACATTGTTTGAGAAAAAAACCTGGGTCTTTTGGCGATTAACCCGATGTCTAGAAAAATGATAGAAAGTCATTAGAACATGTTGGAGGCACTCTACATTTTTCCAGTCAGCTTTGTAAAAGAGAACCAGATCATCTGCAAAGAAAAGATGTGAGATACCTGGTCCCAGTCGAGAGAGAAAAAGAGGTTCCTAACTCCCTCATCCATAGCAACTTCAATCAGATATCCTAGATGCTCTATTCCCAAAACGAACGACTGCTTCCTAATTTCTAAGCCTTGTCGTATTCTGCCTCTCTAAAGCTCTTTATACCCTTTCTAATTCTCGTATAGCTCATCTTTTCTTAGAAAAATCATTTCCAAACACCATTTTATTCCAATTTTAGTCTGATTGGGTAAAATTCTCCAAATTCCCAACAACTCTATCATTTTTTTACCATAACTATTTCACCCTATCCTTGAACTCTAGGTGCATCAGCCAGTTAGTGAGGAAACAAAACGGTCCATCTTCTCTCCCCATTTGTGTCTTATCAATCGATAAAGTATCGGACGATGATCCATTTAAGCTTATACAAGTGTCGTACCTCTAAATTTGGTGTGAAAGATTGCCATTGATCATTACAAAGGCTTCAATCCAAATGTTGAAAAAGATTCCCTCTATTCCATGTGAAACACGGTCCATAAAAACCCATATCATAAAGACCATGTTCAAAAACAAAGGAATTGAAATGATTATAGTCTGCTCTGCGGGATTCTGAACCCCTTCTTCATTCCTCACTACACAAAATTGCATTGAAATCCTCTACCAACATCCAGGGCTCATTCACTTCTTCCGCAACTCAACCTATGCTTCCCATAACTGCATCCTTAAAGCTTGTTGTAGACTTAAATAAATAAAGAGCAAAAAAAAGAGAAACATAACCACTCAATTTTTGAACACGTAAATGAATGAACTGAGCATGGGCTTTCAAAACTTCAATACTGATATTATCACAAGTTTAAGAAATATCTTATTTGGAATTAGAAGTGGCCATTAGACTTGACAAAGAAGAACACTCAGTAAATTGGTTTTTGTTCATTAACTTTTTCCTCCTTTAATCATACAAACCCTAAGTGGTAGAGGCTATAATCTTGTGTATGTAACCCTAATAGGTAGAAAAAGGATCAATTTATAATGATCTAACTTTTAATTAGGCACGTCCATCAAGTAACTGAATGAATAGATGAAATTTCACTTCTATTAAAAATAAAACTCTTATCTTGCTCATATAATTTCATACTTAATAGAGTCTTCATAATTGGACTAAAAAAATCTTACATTTTTAGATTGTCAATAAAATTATTGTCACTATAGATACTTTCTAAAACAAATTTCTTTTTATCAAGTAGTTAATATTTAATCCATTGTTACTCATTACATTTGCAATCACTAAAACAATTGACAATATAGATATTTCCAAAACAATTTGTTTTCTGTCACTATATACATCACTATTATATACTTTTTCAACAATAAAATATTTAAACATCCATCTTGTAGATATTTTTAGCAACAAATTATCTTCACCACATTCATATTCTTTTTACTAATGAAGGCAAATTGTCACTAAGACTTTTCGCAAAAACATCAAGCTTGATGCTGCAAAATTTTACAAACCATCATTCAGAATAAACAACCAATTAGCCAAAGGACAATGCCTCAAGTACTGTTGGTTGTTGTAAGATTGATCAGATTCTAAGGTATATAGATAGGATCAAGATAACAAAACTAAGCTTTTAATCTCAGTAGCAATATTTGTAGTAATACCTAAAAACTCAACCCAACTTGGGAATTCAACAGTACCAGGCTGAACACAGGGATCTGTAGCAACGTGTAATATGTCCAACAATTCATAAGTCTGCAATATCTTACTGGTGAACAATTCCACAAATCTGCAACTATTTTACTTGCAAAACTACCCACCAGCTTTTTTTCCCATGTGATGTAGAGGACTAAGCATTATAGTTTGTGCTCATGTACATCATCCTCACTATATGATTTTATTTTTAAAACCAAAACTTAGCATCATAGTCAATTAGAAAATCATCCTTGTCATGTTGGTTAGTAAACATATTTCCTTTAGCATCATTATTTCTTGCTTTACTTGTTTTAGGGCCTCCACTTTGTTCACCCATTTTATTTGAGAATACATTCAAAACCATGCCAAACATGAACCTTTGGTTGAAACTTATCCAGTACACTATGCCAAGGAGAATGTAATCTACAGTAATAAAAGGCACCACCAATTAGAAGATCCATTTTCAATTAATTATGATGAAATGCAAGTTCCCCACCTAGAATGTTATAAATAGGAAAAATAAAACTAGAGACAAAGCTAATTAGCATATGAGAAGCTTCAAATATGATATTTGGTGCCAACTTATAGCATTTCAATCAGACAAAAAAAAAAGGTTTAATTAATGACCACGTAAATATATCTAATGTGAGTGTGCTGAAGCATGGGTAAAACTATCAATAATGCTTCCCAATTACATACTTGCATTGTCCATCGGGCACTAGTCAAGGCTCTAAAAGAGGCTGAAAATGTAGAAACCAAGTTGTTTTTAACTTCTCTTTCATTAGGTTTATTAGCAATTTCTTCTTGAGTATCTAACAAAAAGTCTTGTAAACAATTTGGAATGCCACTTGTTGAATAACAACATGTAAATACACAATTGGAGATATTGGGTTTTGATAAGTAGGAATAGTACAAAATTGTTATGCCCTTATAAATGTGTCATGATGTTGGATTTAGTATCATAAGTGTAGTATATTCGTTTTATATATTTGTATTTTTTGAATAAATTGGTTTAATAATATCCATTAATTATATTAATACCCTTTGTATATTATCTTCAATGTTTTTACACGCAAAGCAAAATGGAAGCAAATATCGATTCACTAGTTATCTAATGTTTAACTAATACTAAGCAGTATTGCATGGTCGGATTGTAATATGGAAAGACAATTTGTATTAGTAGATAAACCTAAATATGTCCTTAGTCTAATAAAAAAGAACCAAACCAATTGAAAGATTAATATGTCGTCTATCAAGTCCAATTGGGGAGATGTTTTGTCTTGGGCATCAGAGCAGATGGATCTCAGAAAACAGAGACATAGATGTGACTAACTAGACTGATAGTACATCGAACAGTACCCAAGTAGAATAGATCCTAGATCTGTTTATGGATTTATTCATTTGTTACATTCACAGTGACATACCTAATCATGAGTTGATGATGGACAATGTATGTGTGACTCATATACTTTGCTTTACGTAAAAGCCTGAGCTCAAATTGACAAGGAACCAAAAGTTGGTGTGTTAGGTATACGACTTTTACAATATGTAGTATCATTCCACAATAGTGGAATTCATAGCCCAACTAAAGGGTAAATGATATCCTCTTATTGACATTACATGATAAGTGAAAAATAAATGCGGCCACGAGTCATTTATCTTTGTGATTAATAACTTGATTACTATTTGGTAGTAATTGAATTATTATGAAGGAAGATGTAATGGTTACCATGAGATAAAAGATGATCATATTAGGAGAACGAATTCATCCTAAAGAGATTAAGAATATCCTATAAGAGTAGCACACTGATGATAAGGTCATTGAACGAGCACTGATTAAGTAGCTTTTGTAATGGTATGTAATTGGAAAGAACTTAGTCACAATACTACAGTGGAATGGCTTCGTGACTAAATAAGTTTATAATTAATAGGCGAAAAGCTGGAACTTAATTATAAATTATTTGAGCCCTAATTACATATGTCCAATTGGTCCCTTCGTTAGCTCGTTGAAACCAGAAATGAATTGCATGTAGAACCAAATGAACAAAAATGGATGGAAATGATGAAGTTTGAGAAATGAGTTACATTCACAAATAAATTTATTTTCTCACTAAGTATAGAAATTACTTAAGAATTAATTTAAGTTCTTTAAATTATTATTTAATTAAATAGTTGAAGTTTGAAAATAGAATTAAATTAATTAGTTATTGTGAAATCATTGAATATGAAAGTTAAATATATTTCCTCATAGATTGTTTTACGATAAAGTTGTCATGACTTTAATAAAGTTAGAATTAGATTGATAAAAGTATTTAATTAGAAAATTAATTTATCTAATTAAATTAATTAATTAAATAATATTTATTTTAGAAAATAGGAAACATATGTTTGGTTGAATTAAAATTTAAAGTGTTGGGTTAAAAGTAAAAAAAAAAAACACATATAATTGGAAAAAAATACAAGAGAGATCTAAATCCTCTCATCATAAAAGAGAGGGGCGGCATTCTTAGTATTATTTACTAGGGTCTGCCGCCCACCCCATCTACTTAGAGTAGAATATTGTTTTCTATTAGATGAATATTATTTGTGTTTTACTAATTCAACCAAGATTCTCTTATCTCTCCCTATAAATAGATGACACAGGTAGAGTTTTTTACACACGTTTTATATAAGTTTGATATATTGTTATTCTGTCAGAAAGTAGTGATATTTACTTTTTTAAGAATAAATTCTATTTTTCGGGAATTAAAATTCTACTAGTTCTATGTTTGGTTCATGGTTATTCGAGTCCACACTCGAAGTAATTCGTAGTACAAAAATAGTGGAAAAGGTCGTTTGGTTGAAAGTCAGGAATGCTTCAAATCCGTCTTGCTCAAAGTACATGTATTTTTCAAAAAAAAATATTACTATAAATATTACAGATTAACTCAATTTCAAAATTTTAATTTTTGGATGTGAATGAAAATAATTTTTTAAATTGATTTTTTTTACCACGAGATATATCATAACATGTATGCGAGGATTGCATGGGTTGTATAAAGACTGCATATCCATATGGACTCAGGTAGTCTTTCATGATTTAAAATGTTTATTAGATTGTAGTTAGGAGTTATGTTATTTGAAAGTCAAATATGAATATGGTTTAAAAAATTTAAATCTATTTTATATATTTAAAATGATTTTAGTTCTAAATATTATATATAAAAATAGATATAATCATAACTTATAAAAAATTATTTAAAAAAATAGTTCATATCACGTAATTAAATATCAAACACATACTTTTAAAAAAAATAAAATAAAGAGTTAAATACATTTGTGATCAATATCAAACTCATGGGCTCATCCTTCCCATGACATTGTTTCTACTTATTCGAGATATGGACTTGTTGTATGTGTCTTTAGATCCCTAAAATTCAATACACCAAATGTCACAAAAGATAAAGATATGAACAATTATTTAAATAATTCTAAAAGCAGTATCAAATATTTATTTATGAAAACAATATTTTTTATAAAAACTAAATATTTAAGTCATACCTTATTAATTAATAAATTTCATAATTAAGTAACTTTTGTTAAATAACATTAATTTTCTTATGAACTTTTAAGTTATTGTCTATTGGCTAGATGTTTATCTTCTTCAAAAATAATTGAAGTTGCAATCATAGTTGTATTAAAAAACATTAATCTTCTTATGTTTGAAAGTTAAATGTGGCCAAATATATTTATCCATTTTTCATGATTTTTAGAATTGGATTGATGATCAAATCGATCAAACCACCGATTTCCAATCCAACCGACCAACCTAATGTTAAAAAAAATCACGGTTTAGTTTGAATTTATAAAACTTGATTTTGGCATTTTGCAAGAGGTTTTTTTTTTTTTTTAAATTCAGTTGGATATCATTATTAAATACAATTAATATCATCATCATGAAAGCATCAAAAGGCACAATCACATTAACATCTCATCTGCCCATTCATTTTCATTAGGCCTTTCTTCTCTCCATACCCGTTCAACATCATCTACATAATTTTTTCCCAAGCCTTCCTGCAAGAGTTATAAGCAAAAGAATGTTGGAATGAACATTATTGTGTGTTGAGTGTTGTGTTGGACCGTAGATAAATGAAGCCTCAAAGCAGAAAAGAGTTCAGATATGAAAGGTTTTGGGAAAAGGATGACGAGTCTTATAAAATTATTCGTGAGACATGATGTTGCGGTCATGGAGAGAAGTCTCAATTCCATAGTATTTAGAAGGACATTGTTTCTTACGACCAAAATTTGAAGTGGTGGAACATAAATACTCGTAATATTAGAAGAAAATTCAATCTAACCAATATCAGCCAGATAACTTGTGCAGCTTCTTATCGTATAAAGATCGTGATGTCAAGATTAAGAAGTTGGAAGTGAGCATCAACCCTCTACTGGAAGATAAAGAGATCCTCTGGAAACAACGGTTCAGGGCTGGCTTCAAAATGGGGATCATAATAAATCCTATTTTCATAAGATGGCGTTGAGCAGAAAAAAAGAGAGCAAGTTTTTCATTGAGACAATGAAGGATGTTAGGTGTAACACCTTTTATCTATCCCAATGATTGGTATGGATATAAGATGCTATAATAACACATGCAAAAAAAATTTATAACTTGCCAATCTCAAAAGATTATTCTTTAGAACAATTTAAAAAACCACTAAATTAAGTTTGAGACTATTTAAAAGGTTTTTAAAATATTTTAAAATTATTTAGAATCGATTTGTACATGATTGAAGGTGTTTGAGATCAAATATGAGCTTTGAAGAGCTCAAAACGACCAAAATAGTGCAGTGACGTATATCTAGGGGAAAGATGTCGATACTTTAGCCTGTAACTATAGCTTTTTAGCTACTGACTTGAATGTTCTAAAACTTAAGTTTCCTGAAGCAAAAAATTGCTCTTTGACTACCATGTATCGATATGTAAAAGCAAGGTTTTGAAACCTTGATGCCGGGGATGAAAATTTAAGTTAAGAACACTCTAAAACCACTCCAACATACCTCATACTCAATAGAATGCATAGAATACTTAAAAGATCATTTAGAGCCATGAAATTTCATACTTGAAATACATCTTAGCTTGGGTTATACTCACATAACATCAAGGCAACCCTTAGAAACAATTTATAGCTTCCTAAATACATCCACGTCAAGTCAAAGCCCAATCCAATCCAAATAAAAACACAAAATCAATATGTACATAAATTACCTATGCTCAAGGCTAATCTAACAATGCCTCAAAATATGACCAAAAATTAATATCCATTTACAAGACCAAGAGTAGTATGTGTTGAAAAAATTAGTTTGAAAATAATGATTGTAAGTACAATGGATTTTTTTTTTTGAAATCAACTAATTGTGATATTTATAATAAGAAAATCTTTACCCAAATTATACATGTGTTTCCAAATTTGTTGGACTTTATGGTTCTTGGCTTTCTACCACTTGATTTTCTCCGCTAATCTCGACCTCGGTTTGCAAGAGTATGGGCTCTAATCACAAATCAATGAAAACAATATGAGCTTTGTAAGGGTTAGAAACTGAAGACTAACTCTATAAAAATATAGAATTTATTTTGGGTAAATAACTTGACTATATTTTGACAAAAATCGGCACAAGTGATATGTGTTTTTTACTTAGCCTTTTGTCTCTATTTATAGGGAAGATAAAAAGAGTCTCAGTAGAATACAATGTAATTGAATAATAATATTTTAATAGAAAAACGAATCCCACTAAGAGAGTACATTCTAGGGGCGACGACACCCTCCTTTGGGACTAAGATTTACTACCCATACCTCCAAAATCGGTCCTAATTGGGTTTCGTCATGCATTGGGTCAATTATAAATGTTACCTGGTCTTTAAACCAACTTATATACTTTATCCAACCTAATAATGTATTTCCTGTAACACCCCATTACCCGACCCAATTGTTGGGTCCAAGTTACGAGGTGTCACATTCGTTGCTGGAGCAACTATGATCAAGTTACATTCAATTCATACCATTGTTGTAATGTCCTCACCTGACCTGTTCGCCGGATCCGGGAGCAGGTGTCACAACAGAATCAGGCTATTGTACGTATCCAGAATTCACTAAATTTAAAAGTCAAACTACATTTTCTATTTATTTATAAATTTTAGAACAGAGCTTATAAAATTTAAAATAAGGATTTATTATCTCAGCTCTAGTCTTTATATAAGCTATCTGATTACAACATATTCGCCCCATTGGTAAAGGTATCCCCTTCTTATGTGCATGACTCTATTCTAACGATAAGTCCTTAATTCCACAGGATCTGGCTCGGTCCTTCCTCAAATTCCTTGTTTCTCATATCCTACATCCACAGGTCAATCCATTTGTAAGTTCGAATGAACTTAGTGAGTTTCAACATTACACAAAACATACCCCACCTTGTTGGAGTTCTAATAAATAATAATACTATTAATATATAACAAATTCCCTGCTCGTTGGGAACATTTCTCTTAAGTTGTCGTAATGGACTTTTCCCTATTTCCGATTATATCCACTGGTGGATAGATTATTGAGCGATTCCTACCTGTCCATTCTATTAGCCTTCGAGCCATTCTGACAACTTCTCTGAATACCTCACTGTTCCCGCGAACTTCTTCTTTTCTTTTACTTATCTCCAATGTGGGTTTCTTCTTCCCACCATTTATTTACAAGGTAGCTCCTTAGGCCTACCATCCTAAGGTCCTGAGGTATTTTCCCTTTGGTGATCATTCTCAAATCTGTTTGTTCCATGACAGACTTTTTTCTTATCTTAACCCCATATGATTTACTCGCATTCATTCGTTAGTATGACTAACAATATCCCACGCCACTTTGGCGGAACAAGTCTCACTTGTTCTATATAGTAGTCGAATTACTTCTTCGTAATCCGCCTTATTCGTTTTACACTTAAGCGTAGTACATTTTTCTGCTATGGACCACTATGGCTAATAATACTCAGTTGTCGTCACTGAGTGACCATCTGAGTTCACAAGTTCTTTTTCTTATCACATTCTCACCTAGTTAGCCTTTTCTTGGTTGACGCTACATTGTTGTTTTCCTCCGTATGAGGAATAGTTTGGACAGTCATACCTGTCACTTGTATCCTTCCATATAATACATTTATATATCAGGTCCTAACTAACCCCTCTATTCCAAGTCTCTTTTTGTCGGGTGCTAACGATCTTAACTCTATTTACATGTATCGTTGTGTTCCGTCGGTTCCTAATAGGGGATCTCTTTTGGAATCCCTTATCTACAATTCTTGGTTAAAGCGTTTCTCATTCGCTCATACATTAGACTCCACTAGCACGTCAACTCTAGTGACTACTTCCTACTGGTTAACGTCTTTATGCCCTTTTGGATTTCATGACTACTAGTCCAGTAGTCTTTCTCTGGTCCATTACATTCCCTTTCATTTGTGGATTCCTTCTACCTGCTACTCGACTGTTGCATGTCCATACTTCTATTTTCCTTCTAACCCTTTTTTCCTTGTTTGGGGGTTATCCCATGATTTTTGTTATGATTTTCCACTTGTGTTTATTGTCTTGGTAGACTCTCTTTCTATGCTGCCATAGCCGGGCTATAGGCTTACACAGTACACCCCATATTTAATGTCCTAACGGACTCCATTGGTTGCCATAGTCTAACTATGGTCCTTCACTTCAGGATCTTCGTGTTTAACGTCTAGTCAGACTATCCCGTGTTTAGCGTCCCGTTATAATATCCCATGTTTATTACCCTGTCAGACTATCTACGATGCCATAGTGTCTTTTAGTGATGGTTTTACTCATTCTACCATCAAATCATCTCTTGATTCCATAACATCTTTCATCTATGGTCTTACACAATATAACCTCGTGTTTACTGTCCCGACGAACTAAATTGGTGGCCATAGTCCAACTATGGTCTTACACCTCATATTCTGCGTGTTTAATGTCCCGTCAGACTGTCAAAGGATGCCATAGTATTTTTCAACAATGGTCTTACTCATTTATTTCATGACGCTGTAGCATCTTTTAGCTTTGGTCTTACTCATTTTTAGGTGTATAGCCTCCAATCAGTCCTATGGCCTATCCATGATCCTTTACTCACTTTCCCCATCACATTCCATGCATTCCTTCATTTTTCTTCCTATACCTTGATGCTCGAAAACCACAGTTTCCCTTCTACAAGGCCTGGAGCTTCACTCATCACGACTTGCACTCAGCAATACCATCTGGCAGTATCTAATAGAATTACCTTTTTTTCCCTTTCCTAACTTCGTCTAACCCACATGTAGTTTATCTCTTTTCATTGTATGCATGCACTATACATACCATTTAAAATGGAGGATACTAAACAACTTAGGCAATTATGCATTGTGCTTTAACTGTTTAAGGATTGAGTGCATAAACTCACCTGGTACACTTAGTCTCTTCAGCTTAGCTTTTCCTGACGCCAGAGCTCCCACTCTCCTGGCAACTAAGCATGACAACCAAATCATGGGTTAAACTTAGCAATTTCAGTTTAAAACTTAGTTTCTAGAAACATACAAAACCCCTAAAAATGGTTTCTGGAAACTCTTAACTTTGTTTCTAAATCTTACATACCATGAAGGACTTAAAACCTTACCAGCTTACCAGTTTCTCTATTTTACCGACTTAACCCTTACGATTACTCCTCCATGTAGAGCTTTCCAATACCATTGCTTTCTAGAAGCAACCATGTAAGAGGAAGAAGAAAAAAAATAAATTAGATTGGAGAAGAAGTCTAATTGGAAGTAGTTTCTCAGCTATTTATAGCCCTTCCCACACGGTCTTCAATCGTGTAGAATCCACACATTAACCATCATTGTATCTCCCACTAAGAGACCGACTGGCTACATCTTAACCAAACCAGGATTAGTTTTCAAGCATACCCCATTTCGTTCCTAAATTTTCCTTTTTTTTCCGATAGAGACTACCAACTTTTAGCCTTTTTCTTAACCCTCATAAAGCTCCTAATTTCAGGTTTAAAGGATTTTGGGTGTGACAATTGTACATATAAATACGAGTATTATAGAAAAAAGATACGACATACAATTATTCCCCGGTCTTACACAAGCTTATAGCTCTAATGCTAACCCATGGTCGAATTAGGACTAAAATACAATATTTCTAAAATTCATGTTGATGTCGTGACATAATATACTGTTTAGGCCTCGTTTCAATGACCATACTCGACATCGCATCATGGCATGGTGACATGATCTCGTCAAGACGACGCTCGCTAGACGTTGTGACGTTATATACTATTTTTAAACTTTCTAAATGAACATCAACCTGTAACTTTTTCTAATCAATAACTATGCACATTTAACTCACAAACAACCAATACATATACCCCTTAAGTATCAATTCAAGTAGATTAATACCTTATTCAACAATATGCCAATACCTTAATACCTATAAGCTAACTATCTAGTATAATTTATTGAAATCATATACATACATGCTATCCATAAGAACCAATTGCAAATACATCTTTTATATTACAAAACCATATGATAAACTCATATACAAATTTTGTATTTATATGATTAAGACCATTTATCAACTTTCAATTTAATATTTTCAAAACATAACAAAATACCAAATCAACTCAACCTAGGTACATGCTGTAAGTAACAAAAGATAACTATACAAACATTGATGAGTTTGGAATCTTTATCTCGATGCTGAAGTTGATGCTCGAGACCTCAATATGAACTTATCCTACGCACGAAAAACAAAACTATATGTTGATGATCTGTTGTAATTAGATATGTCAAATTAGGCTCCCCATTGTATTTAACAAGCTTGTTTTTGAGCAATTTTAATGCTTTTTCATAGTTTTTGTTGAATTTTCGTCTTTTAGCTTTACTAAGCTTTCTATGCATTTTATGCTTATTTTGTGCTATTTTGAGACCCAGACTGGCCAAGAGTTCCATTTGGACCCTAATGAGTGATTGAGTGTTGTAAGAGCATGTTGGTGGTCCAAAATTGAGTGGAAACCATACCACAAGTAGAGGTATTGTGGCATCGAAGCTTACATATTGCAACACCTTTGTTAGACCTAGAATGAAGAAGAGAAGGAGCCATCTACAGTGGTATCGCGATACCCACCATTGGGTATCGTGAAATCCACCCCTAAGGACACCCCTTGAGTAGATTGATGGGGATATCGTGATACCCTCCCCTGGGTATTACGATAACCTTATCGTATAAGAAAAAAAATGATATTATGGGTAATCTTTATCCACCCGAAGCACCAATCATATAAAATATAGAGAGGGGCATTTTAGGAAACTTTTTGGGGTCAGAATCAACTTTAAAAAGCCAAAAATTTGCGGCAGAGAATAAAGTTGTAGTTTTAGGGTTAGATTTTTAGTTTAGGTTTTCTTTCATCTTTTAGCTTAGGAGTAGAGTAGTTTTCTTCTACATAGTTTAAGGTGTACTTTTCTTGCATATTTTCTTGTTTCTCTTTGTATTAATGGTAGTTAGTTAATTTAGTTATCATTGTAGCTAGGGTTTATTTTCATGTTTAAGACCTTTACTTGCTTGTAATGACACTTTCATATTTGGATTAATGTATTTCAATTTTCTTTCTTTTTATCTGTTAAAGATATCATATTTATTGTTCTTGTTTCTTTATCTTTGTGTTAGTTGCTTTTCATTTAAGTTCTGTAACGCCCTGAATAATTTAAATATGTTTTTGTGAAATCTGACACAAATGTGTATCTGCTTCAGTGGTTAAGGGTTCTAGGTGTGTGTATGAGGTCTTGGGTTTAAGTCCTTCATTTGGAAAATTTTGGTTATTTTTTATTCTAGCCTTATCCTTGGTGGGTTGGGTTATACTTTATCTTTAGTAAATCCATATCAGAATGAGTCTGCTAGTTCGAGTGGTAAAAAGTTAGTGTGTTGGAGGTCCTGTGTTCGAATCCCTACGCGAGCGTGAGTGTTAATTTTTGCTTTGGTTGTGTGATAGAGGCTCGGTGGAACCTAAACTCTGAAGTTGTTGGGTGAGAATCAAGTTGTGAGATAGTGGGGGCGGTTTGTTAGTGGGATAATAGGGGGATTTGAGATATTGTTTTTATCTGTTTTTTTTATTTTTTTTCAAAATTTCGGCTCTTTCTCTCTCCCTAAAAATTTTGACGTCAGTTTGTTCTTCCCTTTCTTGGCACTCTTATTTTTCTCTCTTTTTGTTACCTTCTCATTTTTCGTTCAAACTATCGTCGATCTCTGCGCTTGATTCTGTGTTTTCTACTCGGCTTGTGTTTGGTAAGTACTCTTGAAGTTTTGTACGATTGTAGGTCGTTTCTGTTGTGTTATTGATGTGTATTCTGGTGTTAGGTGCTAATCAAGGGGATCAGAATTCTTCGTCTATTGTGTAGGGTGTTAGGCCTGTCGTAATTGTTCTGGTAAGTAATTGAACTTTTTGTTGTGTACTTCGTTCAAGTATGTTGATTGGGGTTTTGATAATTGGTGTTTCGATACTTAGATTTGTCTATTAGAATTCTGTTTTTAGGTGTTGGTGGTCTCGGGAGTGGTTTCGTATCAAAATTGTACCAGGTGTGTACCCCTAACGTGAAAAATAGAGTTTCGGTAAAAGTCGAAAAAGCATTCTGTCGACACCAAAACGGGCGTGTACCGGCCGTGTGCGAGACACGGTCTTGTGTTTGACGAAAGTGTGGCCATACGCATGACACAATAGTGTGACGGTGTGATTGTGGCCATGTAGCCACACAGGCTAGGCCAGATTGGGCGTGTGGGCCCACACGGGCATGCCACACGAGTGTGTGGGTTTAGGGCCAGGCCGTGTGGGCCCACACGGGCAAGGCCAATCTGGGCATGTGGGCCACACAGGAATGTGGGCCCATAATTCTGTAATTTTCCCTATGGTCGCATAGGTCATTTCGATCGACTGTGGGCCTACCGTAGGGTCGGTAAGGGCTTACCAAACCCTATTTTGTGTGCTATGATATTCTGTTAGATTGATCTGAGTAGGATACTAAATGTATGTCTGACTGTACTATTTAAGTATGTATGTTATTTGTATACAAACATAGTAAACATGTTAAATCTATTATTTCTGTATCTATATTCTGTATCTGTGTTTGGGGTGGGTCTTGTATATGTGGAGGAAGTGATTTGTATAGCGAAACTTCGCCTATATTCTGGCAGCTTGACTGCATATTATCTGTAATGTGTCGCATCGACACTATATGGTGTGTAGGGATGGGTGGGTGTTTTTAACACCACATAGTGTGATGGGATGGTCGGAGATGGTGTATAGAGGATGGGGGTAGGACTCACTATATCTGTTCTGTTTATCTGATTCTGATAACTGTATCTGTTATGGACTTAGGTCTGAATCTGTATCTGACTAATCATGAAATTCTATGTATGTTGCATGTCTATTTCTATTGGGTTACACACTGAGTTTACGAAAACTCACATCTGTTTGTCTATTCTGTTCAGGTAATCCACAGACTTAGGCGGATCAGTGCGACGGAGTCTCACGGTGACCACGAGTTCGTGAACTATTTTAAATAATGGATTTTTTTAATTTAAGAATTATTTTCTGAGAGTTTGGTAATTATTGGACTCTCTGGACTATTTGATTTTTATTTTGGTTTTGGATGCGTTTTAACTCTTATTGCGACGTTTGACTAAAATCACAGTTTTACAAACACAAAGGTTTTTCTGAAAATACGAACTGGATTTCCAAAATATAATGGTTTCTAAGACTTCCGCTGTAAATTATGTTTTTGCAAATGAATTAATCAAATAATGCTTTCAGTAATAGTTATATAAACGAATATGGGTTTTAAAACTTGGATGATTTATCGAACAACTATACAAAGCTTTGTTGAAATAACACTATTTTCAAAACCCTTCCTTGTAACACTCCTGGATTCGACCATAACGTCTAGGCCGAGTTTGGGGTGTTACAAGTTTATTAAGTTAAAAACCAAAACTTTCATTTTTTTTGTTCAAGTTTATGTTAATGGCTTCCATGGTTGTTTTTTTCATGTTTGTTAGCTTTAATATGATAATGAGTAGCTAAACCTTAGGTGGTTGGTTGATGGAAATGTTGGGTAGTTGATTCTAGTGTTTAGGGATTAAATCATAAAATTGGACTAAATCAAATAATCATCAAAACTTAAGATTGACGCCCCTAAGGGAACATCAAGATAAGTGAGATCAAGAGGTAATCTTATTGGGCTCCAATTCATTAGTTCCGAGTTTGTCGATGAAATCGAGATATAAACTGGATTGATTTGTCTAATTTGGTAAAGTTGAGACTGAGAGGTACAATAGAGCCAATTTTGGAGTGTTAATGATTTATATCCCTATTTTGAGGGTTAATTAACAACATGGAAATCAACCAACCGTTTTCTGTTATCATATTTGGTAGTTTCATATTTTAATTTATTTACAATTTAGTCCTTTTCTATTTTAGTTAATTAATTAGGTTAATTAACCTTTAAATTATGTTTTTTTTATATAGACATTAGTGAGTAGCTAGCTAGACTCCTTTCTTGCATGCTTGATTGAATAGAAATCATTAAATCGTTAAATCCTTTGGGTTCGACCCATTGGAATACTTCGTGTTCCATTGGAACTATAAATATTATAACTGACACTGTATGCTTGCAGTTAAAATTGCTCCTTAAAATAGTTTTTTTTAATAAATAAAATCAGTTGCTTTTACGCGCACGCGCGATAGTGGTCAGCTAAGCAATAGTGCTCAAATTTATTTCCATGATTCAAATCATTATAATACAAAATCCAAATCAATTGCATATAACTAATTTCAAATGCAAATATTAACTAATTAACATATAAATTATGCAAATCTTCAAATCATACAACAATATATATATGTAAAAAATACACTAGTTATGCCAATTGATTCAACTAAGCATATTGTCTTAATTAAAAACTAAATGAACATACTATACCGATTTGATTTACATTCACATTTCTTTCACTTTTATGCATTCAATAAAGTTTACATATCATTTCCGAACTGAAAACAATTCAAACATTGTCTTTAAATTAGCTTAATTAACCTTTAAATTATGTTTTGTCGTAATATAGACATTAGTGAGTAGCTAGCTAGACTCCTTTCTTGCATGCTTGATTGAATAGAAATCATTAAATCGCTGACTCCTTTGGGTTCAACCCCTTGGAATACTTCGTGTTCCATCGGAATTATAAATATTACAACTGAAACTGTACGCTTGCAGTTAAAACTGCTCCTTAAAATAGTTGTTTTATAAAATTAATTGTTTTTACGCGCACGCGCAATAGCGGTCAGTTGAGCAATAGAGCTTAATGGTATTTCCACGATTCAAATCATTATAATACAAAATCTGAATGAATTGCATATAACTAATTTCAAATGCAAATATTAACTAATTCACATACAAATTATGCAAATCTTCAAATCATACAACAATATGCAAATGTAAAAAATACACTAGTTATGCCAATTGATTCAACTAAGCATATTATCTTAATTAAAAACTAAATGAACATACTAAACCGATTTGATTTACATTCACAATTCTTTCACTTTTATGCATTCAATAAAGTTTACATATAATTTCCGAACCGAAAACAATTCAACCATTATCTTTCCATATCAGCCTTCAAGCTCATTTAACCAATTAGCATGCTCTTTCACAAGCTATCGATATTCAAATATTGTAAATAAGTATTTGTAGTACAATTTTTAACATTTAATCTCTAACACCCTAAACTCAACCTAGAAGTTTAGACCGAATTCCGAATGTTACATTGATTACCGAAGTGATCGTAGGTAAATTTTTACAAAATAAGTTATCACGCCAAACTGAAACATTTAATCGTTTATATTTAGTCAGTAAATTTACAGTTAATTTTAATATAAAACCGGAATTAAATGAATGAATAAGAATTTGAAATGGAGCTTATACCATAGTTTTATAAAACCTTATAGTTCAAAAACCGAATAACAAAATAGAAACTGAAAATACAAACTGATACTATATTTTCCTCCGAGACTGTCCGAGACCTCCGTATACCGAGCCCAGCGTCAGAATTCAAAAAAGTACCTGAAAGGGGAAACTAAGGGGGGTGAGTTACACGAGCTCAGTGTGAGTTTGAATCGAGAATAAAAACAGAATTAAACTCAACAGTGCAACAGACTTACGAATATTCACAGGGTCAGAAAGGAAACTTGGAACTAACGTCCCAACTGAACATAACACTCAAGCACACCAAATCACACATGAACGGTCAGAATACAGTCAGATAGTCTAGCATCCAGAACACACAATCAGATGCATATGAAATGCAGTCAAGTGATAAAACTCACCCATCCAGCCAACACACCTCTTCGTCCCCCGATCATACCCCTAAGAGCTGTTTAAGCTCATCCAATCGAAACACACCATGTAGGACCTCGAAGGCCCATCCAACCCTATACATCCTATATGTGGACTAAGCCACTCAAATATTAATACGCAATCGAGCTGACGTATGTGCAGTACAGTACAATACGATAATCCGCTGTACAGCCAAATTGTAGTTTTAACTACCAGATCAGATAATAGTACGCGGCAAAGCTGACACACATGCAGTACAATGCGATAAATCGCTGTATGAGTAAATTACAGTAGAACTGGCAAATCAGATCAGAATTAGACTCCATTCTCTTCGCAATCCCGCCCAAAGCTTTACTTTATGCAAGTGTATGTATGCACTCAATCTCATAGAACAGTGACACATTAGCAGAAAATCAGACAGAACAAATATGCGCACACACACCCAGCTAACCGGGTTCAGAGTCAGACATCTCACACAACAATTACAATTAACACTTAAGCCGCAGCCCAAATCAGAGTCTTAACTACCCTTACTAAAGCTTAGCCAAGGGTTGAAGCACACAGACACATTTTCAGATCAGAAACACACACAGAACCAAAAGAAGTGCCTTAGGACCACAGGCCCGTGTTGTAACGACCTGAAATTTACGGATATCAGAAAGTGTATTTTCGGGTCTCCATTTTCGTAAACTGGATTCGTAAATATTTATTAAAAATATTTACGAAGTTAATTGTGTGGTTAATTAGGTTTTGGCTAGGTCAATTAGCTTGAATTAATAGTAATTAGGTATAAGGACTAGATTGAATATAGGGTAAAAGTTGAATTATAGAATAGAGAAAAATGAAGGGACCAAATTAGAAATTAAACTATAAGTTCCAAGTGTGTGGTCATAGTGAAATACATGTGGAATAATAATAAACATATATTAGTAATTATTATTATATATTTACTTATAATATAAGTAAATGTTATTAAATTAAATTAAATTATATATTATTATATTATATAATTAAAAACAAATAAAAGAAATAAAGAGAGAAAAAGAGAGAATATTGAAACGAAACAGAGAAGAACAGGCGACAAAGAAAAAGAAAGGGAAAAATTAGGGTTACAAGGTTTGAAGCTTAAGTGGTAAGTCAATTTAGCCCATTTTCTTGTAATTTTGATGTTTTTAGAATCCTAGAACAAAATACTACTTGATTTATGTTGAAATTTTGAAGGTGAATGGATTTTTAGATGTTGTTCATGTTGAATAAATTGAAGAATTAGGGATTAAATTGATAGAATTTCAAGTTAGAATAGAGAAAATGGATTGAATTATAAAATAAATCATAAGTTTTAAGAAATAGGGACTAAATTGAGAGAATTTAGAAATTAGGGATTTATGGTGAAATTAGAGAGTTGAAATTAGTTTAAAGTGAGAATTGAATGAAAATATGGAATTAGTTTTGAGAAAATGAAGTTAATCTTGGTTAGGGATTAAATTGGAATTTAGGCAAAAGCTGTGTATAAATTGAAATATTTAATTTGAAATTGTAGTGTATTGATAAATTTTAATTGTTTCGATTTCCGTAGCTAACCTTGAGTTGGAGACCTCGGCTAGGAAAGGAAAAGACAAGGTTAACGAGGAATAGCTCGGGAATTACGGTTTGTATTTCTATAATCCGAATTTAATAATTTTTATTTGTTATATTTTAAATTAATGTGTATGGTAAGTAATTAAGGTGAGTGTTGTTTGTTATTATCTTGATATTGAATTGAGATTTTATGAATTTGAGATTGATGAAATTATTGATTGTTGTTGAAATGTGAAAATATTGAATTGAGATTTATGTGAATTTTGTGACAATTGAATATTGAATATTAGTTGTATTTGGAAAGTGGATTAAAAACCCTATTAACTATATCAGGCTGAGTCGGATATAGTTGGCATGCCATAGGATTGGAAGTGTTCAGGGATACTTCGACTTCGAGTCGATGAGACACTGGGTGTCAAACTATTGCTTCGGATAAATTCGATGAGGTACTGGGTACCAATTTACTTCGGCAAGGCCGATAAGACACTGGGTGTCAACTTATTGCTTCAAATTATTCGATGAGGCACTGGGTGACATACTGGTGTGTTTTGGTTGGATCCGTGCATCCGCCAAAGTCCGAGTCGTGTTAATAAGGGTAAATAAATGAGTTGACAATATGAATGATATTGGATGATTTTGAATATGAATTGGATTGGGATATTGAATTGAATTATGAAATTGAAGTATATGAATCAATGGGTTCATGAAATGGATATTGATATAGTGAAATGATATGTGTATCCTATTAAGAAAAGTTATTTGAATATCAATTATGAAATTGAAATAGTAAGAGATGAGAATTGAAAGTGTTATGAATGATGTGTTATGAAATTCATTAATTGTTTGAATGATTTTTGTTATGTATATTTATATATATAAATATTGTAAATTCTTGTTTAATAAGTATTCGGATTATAGAAATACCACTGAGTTATACTCAGCGTACGGTTTGTTTCCGTGCGCAGGTTAGTTTAAAGTTAGATCGTTGAATCAGCATCCAAAGCCAACCTCGAACTCATAGTGGTTAAGTACATTTCTTTTTGGTAATGGCATGTACATAGGTTGTTTTGTGTAGGTCATTTTGGGAAATGATTGTAAATGATATTATAATATGAAATTGGTTGAATATATATATAAACAAATGTGCTATGTTTAAAGCTATCAAATGGTATGTTTTGGTTTAAATTAGTGTGAATATAGAATTGGTCTAAATGGTATACTAATAGATTAATTTGGAAAATTTTTGTAATTTCACAAAAAATTTCCTAAGCATACGATTAAGTATCGATTTGTTTCTAACATGTGTTTCGGGGCTCGAAGGTTTATAAAGGGACTATATGATTTAATTATGATGTTATGTGTGAATAATTATGCATTGCTTGTATTTGATCTGTAATGTCCGGTAATGCTCCGTAACCCTGTTCTGGCGATGGATAAGGGTTAGGGGGTGTTACAATTAGTGGTATCAGAGCTATTTAGGTTTAGCTGATTCTCAGACTAAATCGAGCTCGGAATTAAGTCTAGAGGTACATGCCATAATTGAGTCGAATTGAGTCGAGATTGGATGCTGATATATTTGTTTGTTTCTGTTTTATAGTTAAAGATGTCAGATGAATATATATAAGATACTGATCAAGAAATGTATATTGGAGATGATAAATTATATGAAAGAGATGAAACCGAGTTAGTAACACCCAGTGTAAATCCAGTAAGAAATCAACCACCTAATTTTGAAAGAGGTAATACTAGAGAGAGAGATGATTCTCAACTACTTAGAGTTATAGCTGATGCCCTTCAAAGAGTAGTAGGAACTGTATCCGCTACGACATCTGCACCTACTACCCGACGAGCCCCGATTAAAGAACTGCGTAAGTATGGTGCCACTGAATTTCTGGGTTTAAAGGTAGTCGATCCATCTACTGCTGAAAATTGGATGGAGTCTACAAAAAGAATTCTACAACAACTTGAATGCACTCACTGGGAAAGTTTATTGTGTGCTGTTTCTTTACTACAAGGAGAAGCGTATGTTTGGTGGGAATCAGTAACCCTACATGTACCGGCAGAACAGGTAAACTGGCATTTCTTTCAAAGAGAATTTCAGAAAAAAATATGTGGGTGAGTTGTACATTGATGATAAAAAGCATGAAAATACTCGTCCGTTTGGGAATCGTTCTGGAGCTATCAGTTCAAATCTGCAACCCAAATGATCAAAAGAATCTTGTGGTAGTTGGAGATCGAGTTTCAAATCAGATAGAGGTGATAGAAATCGTGGAAGACAGATGACAGTTTCTACTGGTAGTGTACGAGGTCCGTCTCGGGATACTGAAATTCCAGATTGTGAACATTGTGAGAAAAAGTATAGAGGTGAATGCTGGAAATTGACTCGAGGTTGTTTCTGTTGCGGATCTACAGATCATTTTATTAGAGATTGTCCAAAAAATGAGAATGCTACACCTGTTACATCACAGAGATCTGTACCTACTTCTAGAGATCGAGGATCAGGCAGAAGTGGTTCATTTTCCAGAGGTGGTGCTAGAAGAGGAAGTGATGTTGCTACTCAACAATCAAAGGCTAGAGTATCGGCTCGAGCATATGTTGTACGGACTCGTGAAGAGGGTGATGCACATGATGTGGTAACAGGTATATTTTTATTGCATTCAGAACCTGTTTATGCTTTAATAGATCCGGGATCTTCACACTCATATGTTAATACAAAATTGGTTGAGTCGGGAAATTTAAAATCTGAGATGTCTAGAGTATCAATAGCGGTGTCTAGTCGATTGGGGCAGACTGTATTAGTGGATCAAGTGTGTAAGAGGTGTCCGCTAATGATATAAAACATAATCTTTCCTGTTGATCTGTTGATAATGCCATTTGGCGGTTTTGATATAATTCTGGGAATAAATTGGTTATCTGAGCATGGGGTGATCTTAGATTTCTATAAAAAGAAGTTCACTGTTCAGAGTGAAAATTGTGACAAAATCGAGGTAAATGATATTCAAACCAGTAGGTCAACTCGTATTATTTTAGCAATTCAGGCTAATAAACTTCTTCATCAGGGTTGTGCAGCTTTTCTGGCATATGTTATTAATTTAGATTCTGTTGAAAGTCAATGCAGTAAGATTAGAATTGTTTGTGAATTTCCTGATGTATTTCCTGAAGAATTGTCGGGATTACCACCAGATCGAGAGGTTGAATTTGTAACAGAAGTTTATCCTGGTATAGCTCCGATATCAATACCTCCATATCGTATATCACCTACCGAGTTAAAAGAATTAAAAATACAGTTGTAGGATTTACTGGATCGAGGATTTATACGTCCTAGTATTTCTCCTTGGGGAGCTCCAGTATTGTTTGTTAAAAAGAAAGATGGTTCAATGCAGTTGTGTATTGATTATCGGCAATTAAATAAGGTGACGATCAAGAATCGATATCCGTTACCTCGTATTGATGATTTATTTGATCAGTTGAAATGAGCTTCTGGGTTTTAAAAGATTGATTTGAGATCGGGATACTATCAATTCAAAGTGAAATAAAATGATGTACCGAAGACGGTATTTCGTACAAGGTATGGCCATTATGAATTCTTAGTTATGCCTTTTGGACTGACAAATGCTCCAGCTACTTTTATGGATCTCATGAACCGTATTTTTCAACCGTATTTGGATCAATTTGTGGTGGTTTTCATTGATGATATTCTGGTCTATTCGAAGTCTGAATCTGAACATGAGCAGCATCTCAGAATTATTTTGCAAATATTACGAGAGAAACAGTTGTACGAGAAGTTAAGCAAATGTGAATTCTGGTTATCGAAGGTTGTATTTCTGGGACATGTGGTTTCGATAGATAGTTACAGAGTTGATCCGAAGAAGATTGAAGCAATTGTTCAGTGGAAAGCACCGAGAAATATGTCAGAGGTACGTAGTTTCCTTGGTCTAGCTGGTTACTATCGGAGATTTGTAAATGGATTTTCAAAGATAGCTTTGACAATGACAAAGTTGTTGCAAAAGAATGTTCCATTTGTCTGGGATGATCAATGTCAAGAAAGTTTTGAGAAGCTGAAACAAATGTTGACTGAGGCACCAGTTTTGACATTGCCAGAGTTGGGAAAGGATTTTGTTATTTGCAGTGATTCTTTTTTGAATGGTCTTGGGTGTGTATTAATGAAAAATTGAAAAGTGATAGCTTATGCATCTCGGCAATTGAAACCACATGAACCTAATTATCCGACGTACGATCTGGAACTTGCTGCTGTGATTTTTGCACTAAAGATCTGGAGACATTACTTGTACGGTGAGAAATGCTATATTTATACCGATCATAAAAGTCTCAAGTATCTTTTATCTCAAAAGGAATTAAATTTGAGACAACGTCGGTGGATGGAGCTTCTGAAAGATTATGATTGTGTTATTGATTATCACCCGGGAAAGGCAAGTGTGGTAGCTAATGCATTGAGTAGAAAAGCAGCAATTGAATTACGAACAATGTTTGCACAGCTTAGTATCAGTGATGATGATATAGTTGAATATGTGGCTAAATGTTTGACTTGCCAACGAGTTAAAGTAGAGCATCAGGTTCCTACTGGACTACTTCAGCCTATTAAAATTCCTGAATGGAAATGGGACTGTATTACGATAGATCTTGTAATGAGGTTACCATTGTCAGCAAGTAAGAAAAATTCTATTTGGGTGATTGTTGATCTGCTTACAAAATCAGCTCATTTTATAGCGGTCAGAAATGATTGGTCACTCCAGAAACTTGTTGAAGTTTACATTCAGGGAATTGTGAGATTAAACGGAATTCCTGTGTCGATAATTTTTTATCGGGATTCACGGTTTATATCAAGATTTTGGAGACATTTGCATGAATCTTTGGGTACACGACTCAATTTTAGCACAGCTTTCCATCCGCGGACTGATGGACAATTTGAGCGAGTTATTCAGATTTTGGAAGATATGCTCCGAGCTTGTGTCATTGATTTTGAATCAGGTTAGGAACGTTATTTACCTTTGGCTGAATTTGTGTACGATAATAGTTTCCAATCAAGTATTCAAATGGCTCCGTATGAAGCTCTATATGGTCGTAAATGTCGATCACCTGTTTGTTGGATGGAATTGAATGAAAGAAAAATGATTGGGCCGGAGTTAATCCAAGAAACAGAGGATACTGTTAAGAAGATTCGAGATAGACTAAAAGCAGCTTTTGATAGACAGAAATCATATGCAGACTTGAAACTTTGAGACATTGAGTATTTTATCGGTGATAAGGTATTTCTTAAAGTATCGCCTTGGAAGAAAATCTTGAGATTTGGTCAAAAGGGGAAAATTGAGTCCTCGTTTTATTGGGCCGTATGAAATTGTGGAAAGAGTTGGGCCAGTTGCCTACCGTTTGGCTTTGCCTCCAGAATTGCAAAAGATTCATGATGTTTTTCATGTTTTGATGCTCATAAGATATCGATCAGATCCTTCTCATGTTATTTCGCCAGAAGATATTGAAATCCGACCTGATTTATCATATGAAGAAGAACCAGTTGAAATATTAGCTCGAGAGGTAAAAGAATTGCGTAATAAACGGGTTCCATTAGTAAAAGTGTTGTGGCGAAGTCATAGAATTGAGGAAGCGACTTGGGAACCGGAAGAAACTATGAGATCTCAGTACCCCTACCTCTTTTCAGGTAAATTTCGAGGACGAAATTTATTAAGGGGGAGAGAAATGTAACGACCCAAAATTTACGGATATCGAAAAGTATATTTTCGGGTCTCTATTTTCGTAAACTGGATTCGTAAATATTTATTAAAAATATTTACGAAGTTAATTGTGTGGTTAATTAGGTTTTGGCTAGGTGAATTAGCTTGAATTAAGAGTAATTAGGTATAAGGACTAGATTGACTATAGTGTAAAAGTTGAATTATAGAATAGGGAAAAATGAAGGGACTAAATTAGCAATTAAACCATAAGTGCCAACTGTGTGGTAATAGTGAAATACATGTGGAATAATAATAAACATATATTAGTAATTATTATTATATATTTACTTATAATATAAGTAAATGTTATTAAACTAAACTAAATTATATATTATTATATTATATAATTAAAAAACAAATAAAAGAAATAAAGAGAGAAAAAGAGAGAATATTGAAACGAAACAGAGAAGAACAGGGAAGAAAGAAAAAGAAAGGGAAAAATTAGGGTTTCAAGGTTTGAAGCTTAAGTGGTAAGTCAATTTAGCTTATTTTCTTGTAATTTTGATGTTTTTAGAATCCTATAACAAAATACTACTTGATTTATGTTGACATTTTGAAAGTTAATGGATTTTTAGATGTTGTTCATGTTGAATAAATTGAAGAATTAGAGATTAAATTGATAGAATTTCAAGTTAGAATAGAAAAAATGGATTGAATTATAAAATAAATCATAAGTTTTAAGTAATAGGGACTAAATTGAGAGAATTTAGAAATTAGGGATTTATGGTGAAATTAGAGAGTTGAAATTAGTTTAAAGTGGGAATTGAATGAAAATATGGAATTAGTTTTGAGAAAATAAAGTTAATCTTTGTTAGGGATTAAATTGGAATTTAGGCAAAAGTTGTGTATAAATTGAAATATTTAATTTGAAATTGTAGTGTATTTATAAATTTTAATTGTTTCGGTTTTCGTAGCTAAAGTTGAGCCGGAGACCTCGGCTAGGAAAGGAAAAGACAAGGTTAACGAGGAATAGCTCGGGAATTACGATTTGTATTTCTATAATCCGATTTTAATAATTTTTATTTGTTATATTTTAAATTAATGTGTATGGTAAGTAATTAAGGTGAGTGTTGTTTGTTATTATCTTGATATTGAATTGAGATTTTATGAATTTGAGATTGATGAAATTATTGATTGTTGTTGAAATGTGAAAATATTGAATTGAGATTTATGTGAATTTTGTGACAATTGAATATTGAATATTAGTCGTATTTGGAAAGTGGATTGAAAACCCTATTAACTGTATCGGGCTGAGTCAGATATAGTTGGCATGCCATAGGATTGGAAGTGTTCAGGGATACTTCAACTTCGAGTCGATGAGACACTGAGTGTCAAACTATTGCTTCGGATAAATTCAATGAGGTACTGGGTACCAATTTACTTCGGCAAGGCCGATGAGACACTGGGTGTCAACTTACTGCTTCGAATCATCCGATGAGGAACTGGGTGCCATACTGGTGTGTTTTCGTTGGATCCGTGTATCCACCAAAGCCCGAGTCGTGTTAATAGGGGTAAATAATTGAGTTGACAATATGAATGATATTGGATGATTTTGAATATGAATTGGATTGGGATATTGAATTGAATTATGAAATTGAAGTATATGAACCAATGGGTTCATGAAATGGATATTGATATAGTGAAATGATATGTGTATCCTATTAAGAAAAGTTATTTGAATATCAATAATAAAATTGAAATAGTAAGAGATGAGAATTGAAAGTGTTATGAATGATGTGTTATGAAATTGATTAATTGATTGAATGATTTTTGTTATGTATATTTATATATATAATTATTGTAAATTCTTGTTTAATAAGTATTCGGATTATAGAAATACCACTGAGTTATACTCAGTGTACGGTTTGTTTCCGTGCGCAGGTTAGGTTAAAGTCAGACCGTTGAATCAGCATCCAAAGCCAACCCCGAACTCAAAGTGGTTAAGTACATTTCTTTCTGGTAATGGCATATACCTAGGTTGTTTTGTGTAGGTCATTTTGGGAAATGATTGTAAATGATATTATAATATGAAATTGGTTGAATATATATATAAACAAATGTGTTATGTTTAAAGCTGCCAAATGGTATGTTTTGGTTTAAATTAGTGTGAATATAGAATTTGTCTACATGGTATACTAATAGATTAATTTGGAAAAAAAATTGTAATTTCACGAAAAATTTCCTAAGCATACGATTAAGTCCCAATTTGTTTCTAACACGTGTTTTGGGGCTCGAAGGTTCATAAAAGAGACTATATGATTTAATTATGATGTTATGTGTGAATAATTATACATTGCACGTATTTGATCTGTAATGTCCGGTAATGCTCCGTAACCCTATTTCGGCGACGGATAAGGGTTAGGGGGTGTTACACGTGTGCTCTAGCCGTGTGGAAATGCCTAGGTCGTGTGGGAGGTCAAAAGCACGAGTGAAGAGAGGCACACGGCCGTGTTGCTGAGGCACATGCTCGTGTGAAGAGAGACACACGACCTTGTGACTGAGGCACACGCCTGTGTGGACCAGGGACATGGCCGTGGGAACAGGCCGTGTAACTCTCTGTCCATTTGTACTAAAATAGAGTACAGGGCAGACATGGCCGTGTGAGGGTCTGACATGCCCGTGTGCCCCCCAGAGACGGTCGTGTGTCCAAAACACACGCCCGTGTAGGATCCCTAAATCCCTAAATTAGCCACACGACCGTGTGGCACCAAAACACTCAAACCCTAATTCTCAAACACACACGCCCGTGTGCCCAAGGGACACGGCCGTGTGAAAAATGACAAAAATTTCCAAATCGGCTGCACGGACGTGCGGCCAGGCCGTGTGGTACCAAATTTTGCCCAGAAACCCTAGTTCCTAAATGCACATGGTCGTGTGTATCGGCACACGCCCGTGTGGCCACCCGTGTGGTCACGAAACCACCTAAAACATCCCCAAAAAACGTGCTTTCAGCAACGAAGCACTCCCCAGCCCTCGATAGTTTGAGAATATACCAAATCATACAAATTCTAAGCATAAGATAGCGATACAACATAGAAATTAACAGGTTTGCAATCACTCATACACACATTGTCAACTTTTCATAAAGTTGAAATAAAACTTGCAAATAAAACAAAAGAAGATACGAAACCCACACCTAATTCGAAATCAGAGATGCCCAAACACTAACTTGACAACAAGGAAGCGAGGCTCTTTAAAGTCCCCCAAGCAAAAACCATTTTTCCAAAGAGAAAAATAAAGAAGAACAAAAAGAAAGAAAAAGAGGAACGTCCAACAACAAAAAGAAGAAGAAGAAATAACAAGAATAAAAATAAAAATAATTTATAACACCAATTATTAATTGAGACTTAAAATCATTTTGCTATTTAACAAGACTTAAAATCACTAAACATAATAGCGCAATCTCCTCACTGACCCTAACCATAAAAACTCAAAACTTCTAACCCCAAAATCGGGGGTGTTACAACTCACCCCTCCTTAAAGAAATTTCGTCCCCGAAATTTCCAACTAACAGAGCGAGGGTACAACACAAGCTACTCCACTACGCTCCCACTGTATACTCTAGTCCCAAAACACTACCACACTAAACTTGAACTCAAGACCTCATACACACACCCAGAACACTTAACCACTGAAGCAGATACACATTTGTCACACACAATTACTATGCTCTAATCAACACATCAAAACCTTCACCACCATACCTGTCTCAAAATCGCCGAGGACACTTTTGGATCCGATGCTCTAAGGACCCGCATCGAAAGCATGCTCCCGCCTTTTTCCAGCAATTTCCCTGATGACACTTTTTACAATGCTCACAAAGCGGAACGCTCACACCACCACTAGCACCCTCCGCCAAACCTTTATTGCCACTCAAATACGTTCTAACACACTTCGCAGAACGCAGCTCCAACCTCAGAAGACTGCGATCTCCTTTCTTCCCAAAATCTATGCACCTAGCTTGAAGCCTTTCCTCAGTCCTCTCCAACCTAGCCTCAAACACTTTTTCTAACACTTCCCTCACTACACGAGTCAATGCCTCGGAACCAAGCTCTGGATTATCGCTACCCGAAGTTGGCAGGATTGCACTGTCCTCCGACTCTTGAACAGATACACGCCCCGGAGAAGCAGACGACTCCTTGCGATCATGCTTACCTTCAGAATCCATATCCGTCTTGTGCCTAACTTAAGATATCTACACTTTCAGAAAGCAAACACAAAATAAATACATAAATCTACATTTCTAATCTTACAGTTTCAAATTTCTACCTGGGCCAGCATCGGAGTCTCAGACATTTCGTTTTCGTAAAACATTTCCAAAACACAAATCATTCCAACTTACTGTGGTAAAGTTCCTCAATTTTTTTTTAAAACAAGCACGTGCGCACACGGTTACGTAAAAACACAGGCCGAGTTTTTTTGCAAACCTGGCTCTGATATCACTAAATGTAACACCCTAAACTCAGCCTAGAAGTTTAGACTGAATTTGGGATGTTACATTGATCACCGAAGTGATCGTAGGTAAATTTTTACAAAATAAGTTATCACGCCAAACCGAAACATTTAATCATTTAAATTTAGTCAGTAAATTTACAGTTAAGTTTAATATAAAATCAGAATTAAATGAACGAATAAGAATTTGAAATGGAGCTTATACAACAGTTTTATAAAACCTTACAGTTCAAAAACTAAATAACAAAATAGAAACTAAAAATACAAACTGATACTATATTTTCCTCCGAGGCTGTCCGAGACCTCCGCATGCCGAGCCCAGCGTCAGAATTTAGAAAAGTACCTGAAAGGGGAAACTAAGGGGGGTGAGCTACACGAGCTCAGTGTGAGTTCGAATCGAGACTAAAAACAGAATTTAACTAAACAGTGCAACAGACTTACGGATATTCACAGAGTCAAAAAGGAAACTTGGAACTAACATTCCAACAGTACATAACACTCAAGCACACCAAATCACACACGAACGGTCAGAATACAGTCAGATAGTCTAGCATCCAGAACACACAATCAGATGCATATGAAATGCAGTCAAGTGATAAAACCCACCCATCCAACCAACGCACCTCTTTGTCCCCCGATCACACCCCATAAGAGCTGTTTAAGCTCATCCAACCAAAACACACCACGTAGGACCTCGAAGTCCCATCCTACCCTACACATCATATATGTGGACTAAGCCACTTAGATATTAATACCCAGTCGAGTTGACGTATGTACAGTACAGTACAATGCGGTAATCTGCTGTACAACAAAGTTGCAGTTTTAACTACCAGATCAGATAATAGTATGCAGCAAATCTGATGCACATGCAGTACAATGTGATAAATAGCTGTACAAGTAAATTGCAGTAGAACTGGTAGATCAGATCAGAATCAGACTCCCTTCTCTTGGGTTTCCCGCCCAAAGCTTTACTTTATGCAAGTGTATGTATGCACTCAATCTCACAGAACAATGACACATTAACAGACAATCAGACTAAACATATATGCACACACACACCCATCTAACCGGGTTCAGAGTCAGACATCTCACACAACAATTACTGTTAACACTTAAGTCGTAGCCCAAATCGGAGTCTTAACTACCCTTACTAAAGCTTAGCCAAGGGTTGAAGCACACAGACACATTTTCATATCAGAAACACACACAGAACCAAAATAAGTGCCTTAGGACCACACGTCCGTGTGCTCTGGCCGTGTGGAAATTCCTAGGTCGTGTGGGAGGTCAAAAGCTTGTGTGAAGAGAGGCACACGGCCGTGTGGCTGAGGCACACGCCCGTGTGAAGAGAGACACACGCCCGTGTGGACTAGGGACATGGTCATGGGAACAGGTCGTGTAACTCTCTGTCCGTTTGTACTAAAATAGAGTACAGGGAAGACATGGCCGTGTGAGGGTCTCACACGCCCGTGTGCCCCCTAGACATGGCCGTGTGTCCAAAACACACGCCAGTGTGGGATCTCTAAATCCCAAAATTAGCCACACGGCCGTCTGGCACCAAAACATTCAAACCCTAATTCCCAAACACACACGCCCGCGTGCCCAAGGGACAAGGCCGTGTGAAAAATGACAAAAATTTCCAAATCGACCACACGCCCGTGTAGCCAGGCCGTGTGGCACAAAATTTTACCCGAAAACCCTAGTTCCTAAAAGCACATGGCCGTGTGTATCTGCACACACCCGTGTGGCCACTTGTGTGGTCACGAAACCACCCTAAAATAGCTTCGAAAAATGTGCTTTCAACCACGAAGCACTCTCCAGCCCTCGATAGTTTGAGAATATACCAAATCATACAAATTTTAAGCATAAGACAACGATACAAAATCGGAATTAACAAGTTTGCGATCACTCACACACACATTGTCGAATTTTCATATAGTTAAAATAAAACTTGTAAATAAAACAAAAGAAGATACGAAACCCACACCTGATTCACAATCGGAGATGCCCAAACACTGACTCGACGACAAGGAAGCGAGGCTCTTCAAAGTCCCCCAAGCAAAAACCGTTTTTCCAAAGAGAAAAATAAAGAAGAACAAAAAGAAAGAAAAAGTGGAACGTCCAGCAACAAAAAAAAAAGAAATAACCAGAATAAAAATAAAAATAAAAATAATTTATAAAACCAATTATTAATTGAAACTTAAAATCATTTTGCTATTTAACAAAATAAAAATATATTACTTAAAACGCACACTCGAAGACTCAAACCCAAAACCCAGAGGTTCACTAACACTCACTCACCACCAGACCAGCAGGCCCATTCTGACACTTAAATGATCCACTAAACAGAATAGCGCAATCTCCTCACTGACCCTAACAACAAAAACTCAAAACTTCCAACCCCAAAATTCGGGGTGTTACATAATCAAATACCAATAAACCAATTAATACTTTATATACTCTATTAACATGACTCAGACTAAAACAGATACACGGATCTCAACCAACACACCAATTTGGCACCCAATGCCTCATCGGAACGTCCGAAGTAAATAGATTGTGCTCAGCGCTCATCGATATAATCGAAATAAAATTTGTGCCTTGCACTCATCAAAATGTTCGAAGGAAAATGTTCCCAATGCTTATTGACATATAGCCTAAGTAATCCGTACTTAATCTATCCTATGGCATGCCAACTATATCCAACTCTACCCAAACGATCAATAGGGTAACCAATTATCCAATTCTTCATATAGCTCAAATTACATTACATTTCATCATTTTCAATCCATCAACCAATTCATCATTTCATTACATAACATAACATGATTCAACCCAATTCAAAGCCAAATTCATAAATTTATCAAGTTACACTATTTTCAATTCTATTCAATTTAGTCCTCTATCTCGATAATCAATAATAATCATACCAATTCAATTCAATTAACCATTTTCAACTCACCACAATATCATTCCACGCAAAAATATAAAAATGCAACAATTAAAGTGATTCGAATCATAGAAATACAAATCGAAGACTCGATTTACTCATCGTCCTTCTCGTCTTTCCTTTCCCTCTTGACAGCCCTACGCTGTTTTTACTATGAATAATGATCCAAAAATACACCACATTAAATTCCAGTGCAAATCAGAATCAATTACAAAGTCATACATATTTTTCAATTTATTCAATTTAGTCCATAAACTCGGGGCAAGCATAACTTTCGATCTAGACCTTCGTATTAAAATTTGATTTCACATATATTCATTAGGGACATTATATTTTCTTTACTACCAAAATTTCATAAAAAAATACATTTTATTCAATTTGCTCCCTAATGTGCAAAATTATTAATTAAACTTTACAATTTAGTTCTTTTCTTAAATTAAGCTTATTTCCTATCAATTTAACACCTAAATAATTCATTTCTCAACAATGGAGTCTCATCAAAACTTCACCAATTGATAAAATTGATCCTTAGGTTAGCTTAATCAAGCTTCCAAGATAAAAAAAAAAATCTATAAAAATCATAGAAAAATGGCCAAGGACTTGAATTTAAGGACCAAAAGCTTCAAAGTTTGAAAATGGCATTAAGCTTCCTATTTTTTCTTAGCAATTAGTTGGAGGAGATGAAATTATCTCTCCTTCCACCAAAAAGGTCTTTTTTATAGTTGGATTAAGATTAAATTAACTTTAATTAATCATATATTAATTATAATTAACCTTATTTTGCTTAATTAAACCAATGTCATCATACTGTCCACTAATCCTTATTTAAATATGGTCTAATTTCTATTTTGGACCTTTGGTTAATTGCTCTTTAACTCCCCAAGCCTTAATCTAATTAAAAATCTATAGCAATTAATTTTTTTATAATTTAGTCCCTGAGCCATAATTTCTCATAATTTTGGTTAAATCACTTAACCAAATTTCAATTAATCAATAAAATAACTCTGTAAATATCGCTATTAAATATTTACAGACTCGATTTACGAGAACAAGGTCCCAAAATCGTATTTTCTGACATTGCTAGAAATCGGGTTGTTACATTCCCTATACCCAAAATATTATTTATTAAATTTAATTAATTAATTAAACTAATAAAATTATTTTATTAACCCAATTCTAATTCCTTTAGAGTCATGACGACTTTACCATACCATAATTTATGGGTAAATTAATTTAAATAATCTTGTTCTCACAAAACTATGATGACCTGATTAATTTAATTTCCACTTTGAACTTCTATTATTTAATTATTTTCTCAAATAAATTAATTTAATTCCAGGTCATCTCTTATTCATAATTAGAAAACACATTCACTGCAGATAGTGATACATGTGGTCTATTTTTCTAGTTTGTTATTTCACATTTTCATATCACCGATTCTATTATAAATCATCAAGGTTATGCCGAGCTAGTGAGGACCAATTGAACATATATAATTAGGGCTCAAATAATTAGTAATTATGTAACACCCCAAACCCGACCCAGACGTTATGGCCGAATCTGGCGATATCACATTGAAGTATTTTTCGAAAACATAGTTTCTTCGAAAAATCCATGCTTATTATTAAATCTCGTTTATGAATCTTAACAGAAATTCAGGGTATCCTGATCTTTTAAAACTCAAGTTGTTTTTAGCAAAACGTTGATCATATTAGTTTGTTACTATACTTTAAAACAATGTTTGATGCAGAAGCTGTTATAGTATGTTACGAAAATGTGGTGTTTTGAAAAGCATTCATCTTTTGAAAATCCGCGTCCTACTACTATCAGTAAGGATTTAAATAATTAAAATCCCAAATTAAAAGTTAAAAATTTAAAGAGGCCTTATAACAAAACAAATACCCAAATTAAATTATTCTAAATAAAAATCCAATATAGAAGCAGGTACGGTTGTGTGGCCACCTCCGAATCCCTTGCAGCATCGATCCGCCTAAGATTGGGGATTACCTGTAAAGATAAACAGAGGGGTGAGTTTACGAAAACTCAGTGTGTAACCCCATATAAGCAAAATGGCCAATCAAAGCTAAAGGCAAATCTGATCCGGCCTAAGCCCAAATCAATAATACCTCAGATCGGTTGGGCCTTAGCCCATCTCGATGGATGATAATGATTCGGACATGCAATCGTAAATCCTACCCAACCAGCCTCTACACTCCACTCCGTCCAGCCCTACACTCCATGTGGGGATAAAATCTCCCACCCATCCCTACACTCCAAAAATTAGCACCGGTTGCGGCACTAAACAGTATTTGCAGCAGAGCTGCCAGTACAGTACACTTCCTCCAATCATAATAATCCCATCCCCATGCAACATATCATACATGTATGCAACAACATATATATCGTGACATGCTCATATATAGTCATACATAACATAAAGCATACAGTCATTTTATAACATAGGGGTATAACAGTCATTTTATATCAGTTTGGGGTCTAGGTATACTTACCGACCCATCAGTAGGTCCACAGCCGTCTCGGGCGACCCGTGCAACCTTAACAGTCAAACAGTGAAAATTGGCCCAAGGCCTATAATGCGGGCCCATGTAGGCTCACACGCCCGTGTGGCTCACATAGCCCAAAATTGGTCTCGGCCACGTAAATTACACAGTTTGGCCCAATTTTCTCCACACGTTCGTGTGGTTTACCCGTGTGGGACCCACAAGCCCGTTGGGCCCATTTCAGCCCAACATGGCCCAAAATGGCCTAAGACCATGAAATTGCTCATGGTGGCCTCGATAGTCAAACGCTCACGTTTTATGCGTTGAGATTACCACACGAGCGAGCGCACGCTCGTGTGGCGTCAATTTTCATACTTTTTGACTTTTGCCGATTTACGATTTGAGCAGTGTTTACACACATTTTTTCGATTCGTCACGAACAGTCGCTCAAGCACTCACCAACCTTCAATCAAACCACTGTTATTCCCACGAATCTTAGTCTCTAGAGATTGATTAGGAGTTCCCCGAATCTTTCATTAACTGCCATACAATTGTTATCAGTTACCACTTAAGGCAAAGGAAGAAAGGAAATAATGATTCGTCTATAGTATTTACCGAAAGAGAGCAAGAGAACCGAATAGTGGAAGGATTCGGCACTAGCACAGCCCCTCACCCTCGATTTATAGCTGTCAAAAATAGTTTAAACAAAACCCCACTTTAGTAACTCAAAAGCCGAAACTTTAAGTGCCATACTCACTTACCGAAAAAGTGCGGTAAACTGCTGAACAAGATGGAGGCTCAGAACGTTTGAAATAAGAACGGAGCAAAGTCAATCGACAGAGGAAGAGGAATGGTTTCGACAGTGATCAAAATTGGGAAATCGACAGCACAAAATTTGAGGGAGAGGAAGAAGAGAAACAGTTTAGGGGAGAAGAGGTTTTGGCGGAGGGAAAAGAAAAAGATGAAAAAAAGAAAAAGGAAAGAAGATATATTTGGCCAACAGTAGAATTACTTGGGAAAAGAAACAAGAAGAGGCAATTGAGAGAGGCAATATTCGGCCAAAGAAAAGTTGTCAAATACGAAAGAAGTGAACAGAAGAATATGCAAAAACCCCTACCACATTCGACTTCCAAGAAAATAAGAGAAAACACAAATACAAGCAAAACCCGAAAATGAGAAGCACCCCTCTAGCCGAATTCTTGAGTGCCACAGTCCAAATTCGGCACAACTCTCCCTCTCCCCTCACTTTCCTTGATTTTATCCTAAAACCCCTCCTCAAATCTCTCCACCCGATCACACCTCCCCTCAACCACTCAATTTGAATTCTTCTCAACCACTTCAGTGTTTCAGTCAAACTACAACTCCCCCCACGGCACAGCAGCAAAATAAACACTCCCTTGCCACCACCAAGTTTCAAACCTCAGTCCACTGGCTTAGGTAACACGCCACTTACCCCCCTAGACCAGCAGGCTTTTTATGTGTTTTGCTTTTACCCATAATAATTTAAAAGCCTACTAACTATAGGCAAGGGTTTATTCCCTAAAAAAAAAACTTTTTGCACAAGCCTAGCCTTGAATCCAGGACTTTTCATCACTCCCAAACACACCCAAATCACTTAACCACTGAAGCGGACATGTATTTATTTTACAAACTTACAAAAAAACAAAAAAATAAATACCTAGATTTTGGGGCGTTACAACTCTACCCCCTAAAATAAAATTTCGCCCTCGAAATTTACCTGATCAAAACAGATGAGGGTATTGCTGACGCATCGCCTCTTCAGGCTCCCACGTGGCCTCCTCTGAACTGTGATTGCGCCAAAGTACCTTAACCAATGGGATAGACTTCTTCCTCAAAACTTTCACATCCGATCTAAAATCTGAACCGGTTACTCCACAAAAGTCAGGTCCGGTCTAACCTCAATCTTCTCAGTCGATATCACGTGTGTGGGATCAGAGCGATAACACCTCAGCATAGAGACGTGGAACACATCATGAATCCGATTCAACTCTGGAGGTAACTCAAGTTGATAGGCAACCGGTCCCACACGTTTCAGTATGCGATAAGGCCCAATAAATCTAGGGCTCAACTTGCCCTTCCGTCCAAATCTCAGTACCTTCTTCCATGGTGAGACCTTAAGAAAGACGAAGTCTCCCACAGAATATTGAATCTCCTTGCGCTTCAAATTCGCATACGACTTCTGTCTGTCTGATGCCTCCTTCAATCGATCCCGAATTAATCTAACTTTATCCTCGGTGTCAGAAACTAATTCAGGGCCCAGAACATGCCGCTCGCCCAACTAAATCCAAAACGTAGGAGTACGACACCTACGGCCGTATAATGCCTCGTAAGGTGCCATCTGTATGCTAGACTGGTAGCTGTTATTATATGCAAACTCTGCCAATGAAAAATAGTCTTCCCAATAGCCTCGGAAATCTATTACACAACACCTTAATATATCTTCCAGTATTGAATCACCCTTTCTGATTGACCATCTGTCTGAGGGTGAAATGCAGTACTGAAGTCCAATCTTGTACCCAAAGCCTCGTGTAACTTCTTCCAGAACTGAGGCGTAAAGCGAGGATCTCTATCGGATATAATGGAAACCAATACTCCATGCAGTCTCACTATCTCGCCACACATACGCTTTGGCTAACCACAAAGAGTAATCGCGATCTGGCCGGTATGAAATGGGATGACTTGGTCAACTGATCCACGATGACCCATATTGCATCCTTCTTAGTAGGTGTTAAGGGCAGCCCACTAACGAAGTCCATAGTTACTCTCTCCCACTTCCAAAGTGAAATCTTAACTAGCTAAAGCAACCCTGAAGGTAACTGATGTTTAGCCTTAATCTGCTGGCAAGTCAGACACTTACTCACAAATTCTGTAACAACCCGAACCCGGCCCAAACATTATGACCGAATTTGGTTTGTTACGGAGAAAACTTTTTGAAAACCATTTTAAAACCAATTTAAGTTTTGTTGAAAACTTCTCGTTTTTGGTTATCTTGCGAAACCATACTTAGATTTAATTTGGAAATTTAATTGAGTCGACTTTATTATACAAATTTCAAATGTGCCTGATGGCACGATAAAACATTTTCGTGTTAATTTAAGAAAAACATGTGATTTTAATTTAATTTTAATAATATAGTTTAAAACAAAGTATCCAACATATAAAGAATAACAAAAAGTAAAATATATGGAGGCCTTATTACATCCAAAATAAAAATAAACCAATAATAAAATAAAATAGCTAAGTTTAAAGTTCAATTTATTCAAGTCCACCGCATGGCCACCTCGAGTCCAACCGGCTCCTCAACCGCCATCTACGAGTCACCTGAAAAATGTTAAAGGAGAAGGTGAGTCACCAAGACTCGATATGTAACCCTTCCCCGTTTTAAAAACATTTCCATACACAACATATATAATTAATATGCGCAATATTATGTGCCCCCAACCTAGCCAACCAAACGCCTTTGTCTACCCCATGTGGTACCAAACCACTTTGGTGACCGTAGTCACAATGTGTTACCAAAACACTGGTGGTGCCAAACCACTGGTGACATATAGTCACTGTATGTGATGCCAAATCACCGAGGTGCCAAACCTTTGGTGTCCGTAGACACAATCGATTGATGGGGCCAACCCATCGTGTGATACCAAATCACCGCGAGACGATCCCATATCTCAAGTGGGGCCAACCCACGGTGGTATTAACCACGAGGGGCGAGTCGCTATGAGGTACCAAACCTCTGGAGGTACCAAACCTCCGTGACCGTAGTCACGCAGTGTGTTACCAAAACATCGTGCTCACAAGACAAAATATCACCGCCCTCCACTCATTTAACCCACAATAGTCAAATAATCATGAATAGATCTCATACATTTATCACATGTAACACATGAACCATGCTTCCCAAAAGCATAATAATCTCAGATAACAGAGACTTACCGGATCCTCGCTTGTACCCTTGAGGTACTAGATCCGTATCTATATCAAGCGATTTACAGCAACATATATTTAACACAAACATTAATCGCTATAAGTGTGTACGCACACACACGATGTCGATGAGAAGTCTAAATCCCGATAAGAGGAGTCGGCCTCCTAGATCTCTCTCGCACCTATATTCGCCAACCTTAGAATTAGCACTATGGCCTAATCGGCCAAACCAAATATTTAAAAGGGTTCTCCTTTTGAACCCGAATCCTTACCCGAGTGCCTTTGAATAACTACTCCAAGCGTTACTCGCTTTCCTATTAATCGGCAACCTTATGCTAGTAGTCTTGGCTTAAACACTAACTAAATAACTTGCTTAAATTAGATCTTACCATTACTTACCAAAAACGAACACTAGGGATTAGAGGCTTGGGTCGATCGCTTAAAATTCGGAGTACCTAAAAGAGATTGATTATCGAGAAGTGTTTAGAGGCTTCATAATCAATTGCCGAAATTGGCACTTTTCCTTATAAAAGTCGATGAACATTAAAGAGAAAATCCACAGTATTCGGCCATACACTTACCCTTCCCAAGTCGATTGACCACCAAAAATCAAGAGATTTATCCACTTAATATTCGGCCAATACCATAAAATAGAGGAGGGAATTTCGGCAACCAAAGGTGTGGTTTTGGCTATTGGAAAAGAAGAATAAAAACAGTGGGGAGAAGAAGATGGAGTTTCGGCAACAAGAGAGGGAATATTCTGGCCAATAGGAGGTGATGAGGATGCAACTCGAGTCAAAGAAGAGGAGAAGAGTTTTTGGTTTCTTTGAGAAGATGAGAGTGGAGAGAAAATAATGGAGGAGGAGGGAGTGAAGAAGAAATTCGGCTACTACTAAAAATGTCTAAAAGAAAATCAAGATGGTAGCTTAGGGTTTATAAAGGATTTCGGCACCCCTCTCTTATTGCTTGCCGTCCACTCTTCATAGAAAGAGTTTAAATTTCGGCAACACACTCCAAGTTACTCTTGGCCACACATTTGAACTAATTCAAAATAATTTAAATTAATCTCCTAATAATCCACTTTTAATCTCTTAATAATCCAAATAATACCAAGTAATATCCTCATTCAATTAATCCCATGATAATTCATTTAAAATAAAATAACATCCTTATTATCCTTAGAATTAACAAATAAAAATTCCAATTTAAAAATGCTCATATTATCCTTTAATATTAAAACTAATTTGAGCCTCTTTTCTCTCTCATTGCCGTCCAAATAAAGAGCAAAAAGAAAGGGGAATTTTGTGACTCGAACCCAGGATCCCCCTTGCTTGATGTGGCGTCACATGCTAGCTCTTAAGTGACTCTCCTTTTGCCACTTTTCCAAGTTGATTTTCATGTCAAATTATCCACATTTATTCTTATAACCCCTCTTGCTAAGGCTCCTTCCTTTAAAATTAAAAACTGAAATTTTTACCAAACCGAGCCTACTCAAAGCCTTAGATTAACCCATATATTCCCATAAATAATATCACAATGGTTCAACCTAAGAAAAATAATTTACTACCAAATAGCCCCATCTTTGGGATGTTACGCTTCTACCCCCTTAAAATAAATTTCGTCCTCGAAATTACCTAGCTAAAATGATGGGGGTATTGTTTGCCGTGATCACATCCTCGGGTTCCCACGTAGCTTCTTCCACACCATGGTTCCGCCAAAAGCACTTTCACTAAGGGCACGGACTTCCTTCAGAACCTTCACATCTCGATCTAAGATCTGAACCGGTTCTTCTTCAAAAGATAAATTCGAGTTCACCTCAATCTCTCGCATCGGCACAACGTGCGAAGGATCCGACCGATACTGCCTCAAAGATTGATACATGAAATACGCCATGAATCGATTCGATTCTTTCGGCAGCTTTTGGTGATAAGCTACTGTGTCTACTCGCTTTACAATCGATATGGCCCGATGAACCTTGGGCTTAGCTTCCCTTTTCGTCCAAATCTCAACACCTTTTTCCAAGGCGACACCTTCGTAAAGACTTTGTCTCCCACAAAGATACTCCATTTCCTTGCGTTTGAGATCGGCATAAGACTTCTCGCCTATCTCGATGCTTCCTTGAGACGAGACCGAATCACCTTGACTTTGTCTTCCTCTGGTTACCAATTCTGGACCTAACTTTGTCGCCCCCAACTCCGTCCAACATGTAGGAGTACGGCATTTTCGTCCATATAGGGCCTCATATGGAGCCATTTGAATACTCGCTTGATAACTATTGTTATAAGCGAATTCCGCTAATGGTAGGTACTCTTCCCAACTACCACTAAAATCCAAGACACAACCTCTTAACATGTCTTCTAAAATCTGTATCACCCTTTCCGATTGTCCGTCAGATTGTGGATGGAAAGCCGTACTGAAATCTAACCGTGTACCCAAAGCTTGATGCAACGCTTTCCAAAACCTCGACGTGAATCTGGGATCCCTATCTGAGATAATCGATACTGGCACACCATGCAACCTCACTATTTCTCCCACATACAACTTCGCTAGCTTCTGGAGTGAGTAATCCATTCTCACCGGCATGAAGTGAGCTGATTTAGTCAGGCGATCCACAATTACCCAAACTGCATCCTTCTTGTTGGGCGTAAGGGGTAGCCCACTAACGAAATCCATGGTGATCCTCTCCCATTTCCATTGAGGGATCTTTATCGGTTGAAGTAGTCCCGATGGTAACTCGATGTTCACCTTAACTCGCCGGGCACGTCGGACACTTCCTCTACGAACTCGCGGTTATCTCACGCCACCCGGCCACGGGCTAACTGCAGCAAATCTCCATACATCTTGCTTCCTCCCTGATGCATGGCATATGGGTCTGCTATGTGCATCATGGAGAATTTTCCGCCTCAACTCTTCGCCCTTCGGCATGCATGCTCGCCCTTGAAAACATACCACTCCATCCCTAGACAGACTGCACTTTCCAAACCACCATCCTCGAACTTGTACCCTCTTAGCGTTCAAGCCTTCATCCACTAACCGCTTTTCCTTAATCTCTCAATCCATGTTGGCTTAACTTGGAGTTCCGCCAAAAGACTCCCATCATCATATAGACTCAACCGAGCGAACATTGCTCTTAAGTCCGTCACAACCTTCCTACTCAACGCGCGTACCTACTACATTAGCCTTACCTCCGATGGTACTCGATTGAACAATCGTAGTCCTTTAGTAGTTCAATCCACCGACGCTGTCTCGATTCGATCCTTCGAGTCGAAGATACCTCAAGCTTTTGTGATCCGTAGACTATCGATTTCTCCCCATACAAATAATGTCTCCATATCTTCGTGGCAAAGACGATCGCCACTAACTCCAAGTCGTGCGTTGGGTAGTTAGCCTCATGCGGTCTTAATCGACGGGATGCATAGGCTACTACCTTCCCATCCTCGCATCAACACACATCCCAAACCGGTGTGAGATGCATCACAATAGATCGTGAATAACTTTCCGCTTGAGTGTACTAAAACCGAGCTTCCAGTCAAAATTTTCCTTAGCTTATCAAAGCTTCCTTGCTCGCTTCTCCGTCCATACAAATGGAACACCTTTCCTTAGTAACTTAGTTAACGGCACTGCTATTAGAGAGAATCCTTCCACGAATCTCCGATAGTACCTGCTAATCCCGAAAAACTTCGTATTTCAAATACCGACCTAGGTGGTTTCCAATCCAATCTTTGCTTCAATCTTGCGAGGGTCTACTCTAATTCCTTCCGCCGACACCACGTGCCCTAAGAAAGCCACTTCCTCACCAAAAATTCGCACTTATCGAATTTGGCATATAATCGCTTCTCCTCAATACTTGCGAGAACTATCCGTAAATGCTTGTCATGCTCCTCTTCTCTTTGAATAAACCAATATGTCGTCTATGAACACCACGACGAATTGGTCCAAGTAATCTTCGTTGAAATACCCTATTCATTAAGTCCATAAATGCCGCCTGGTGCATTGGTCAACCCGAATGGCATCACCAAGAACTCGAAATGCCCATACCGAGTTCGAAATGCCGTCTTGTGAACATCGACCTCCTTCACCCTTAATTGATGATAACGACCTAAGGTCAATCTTTGAGAATACCGACGCACCTTTCGGTTGGTCAAACAAATCATCGATCCGAGGCAACGGTACTTGTTTTTGATCGTTAACTTGTTTAATCGACGGTGGTCGATGCACATCCGCATAGAACCGCTCCTTCTTCTTGACAAACAACACAGTGCTCCCCCACGGAGATATACTTGGTCGAATAAACCCTCTATCCAAGAGCTCCGAATTTGAGCCTTTAGCTCCACCAATTCCTTTGGTGCCATTCGGTATGGTGCTATAGACACAGTGCCGCCTGTAGCAAGTCTATACCGAATTCGACTTCCCGATCCGGAGGCGGACCTTAAGCTCTTCCGGGAACACATCAAGAAATTCCCAACCGTTCGGACCTTTCCAACTACTAACCCCTTAGCTTCCAAAGCACGATTTGAACCAAATACGCCTCACAACCCTTCTTGACCATCTTTTCACCTTCAAAGGCATACACTACATTGGATAGGTAATTCCTTCTATCCCCTATCATAACCACTTCATCACCTTCACTCTTAAGAACCATGCGCTTAGCCGCAATCCAAATTCGCTTGATACTTAACCACCAGTCCATTCCAAGGATCAAATCGAACTCCCCAAACGGTAGTTCCATTAGATCAGCCACAAGTACTACCCCTTGGAGTTCTAGGGGTACGCCTCTATAAAGTTTGTCTACCACTACAGAGTGACCTAAAGGGCTAACTACGGTCATCTCCTAGAAGCGATTTGAGTTTAGGTCCATAGTTCCTACCACACTACTAGCAATGTACGAGTGCGTCGAGCCCACATCAATCAATGCAACATAAGGAAAACCAAAAATTAGAAACGTACCGGTTATGACATCCGGTGCGTCACCTTCCTCGCGACACCTCACTGCGTAAACTAAGCCAAGCTGCCTAGCCTCTGTGTTGCCTGAACCTCTGCCCTGAGTTCCACGACCTCAGTTAGGACCGTTGTTTCCTCTGCCATTACCACGACCCTTCTGTGGTCCTACATTTCTATCCTGAGCACGGTTCTGCCCCTCTGGCTGATTCTTAGCTAGTTTTCGGGGACAATCTCTGACACGATGCTTCAAAGACCCACACTCAAAACATCCTTTATCACCGGTCCAACAACCTCCCCAATGGGTCTTTCCACAAATGTTACAGTCGAGTCGGCCTCTCGATTAGTAGTCGTGGGCCTTGCCGCCGATTTGGCCCACTTGGCTAGCCTTTTTCCGAACACTACCGCTGATCCAAATGACCCAAATCCTCTCTTCGATTATTCCTACTATAACTTTGCCTCACGACCTCCTTGATCCCTTCTGGCTACCTTAGCCTTTTCCACTAGAGATGAGAACTCACGAACTCTGCGTGGGGCAATCGGTAACCTCAAATCATCTCGAGTCCGTCCTCAAAGCGGACACAGGCGCTCATGTTCGATGAACCACGATGCCTCTCGCATACCTACTCAGCCTTAAAAATTCCGCCTCATATTCCGACACGGACTTAGTTCCTTGCACTAATCCCAGAAAAGCCTTTCTCTGCGCGTCAGTGTAGCTGGTGCCCACATACTTCTTCTGATAGGTGGTTTTAAAATACTCCCAAGTCAAGTCATCTGCTGTAGCCCCATCTCGAACCGTAAGCCACCATCGATCGCTTCATCCTTTAGAAGCGACACCGCCCCTTTCAGCTTTTCTTCCTCAGTCAGGTCAAGATCATCCATGATCCTTTCAGTTGACTCTAGCCAGTATTCCGCTGCACTGGGTGCCACTCCTGACACACCCCGGAATACCTCCGCTCCGTTAGATCGGAGTCGCTCGGGGACAGATTTGCGAGCTCCCACATTTCCACTAGCCCCAGCTACCATCTCCAAGACTCGCAAAACAGCTTGCGATACCGCCTCACCACCGGTCTGATCCTGCTCCTCAGCTCTAAAAGTAGGAGGTGGTGGTGGCAGTGGTACCTCATTTTCAGAACCTTGTCCCGACCTGACGGGTTCAGACACCGTCATCCTACCCCTACCACGTCCACGGCGTCCACGTCCTCTAGAACTCATTCTATCTACCGCGCTTTTAATCTGATTAAGAAAAATTTTATGCATTAGCGTTTGTTCCACTTTCTTATTCACGAAGAAATTTTATGGATAGAGTTTTACTCGGAGAGATTCTTTCGAGAGCAAACAAGGTTTCGCTTCTTACCCTAGTTCGTACAAAAGAAGTTCATGCATCCATTCCTTAATACTTTCCATACCTATTCGCTCATCGGACATTTCTGCCCATTTCTAACCCAGGGGGTATTTTCGTCTTTTCCTCACAAAGTATTTTCGTAATTTTCCGAACCAAAATATTTTCTTTGATGATTTCCAAAGCTAAGTTGTTGAATATTTGTAAAATAGTTGAAATTTTTGAGCAAAACCATTGAACTGATATTTTATGAACCGAGGGCATTTTAGTAATTTTACTCCCTAAGGGCATTTCTCGTAATTTTCCACAATCAAGTTTTTCAAAAAGCGTTGTAAAAATAACGTTCGGATTTGAAAAAGTTATTGCACAAGTTTTGAAAATATTAGGGTTTGTTGTTTCATTCTTTTTCAAAACATGGCTAATTCCCTTTTCGGGTTTTAATCATTGTGTTTAGCCTATGACCAGAGCCCTCCTAGTCGTGGTGAACCAAAGCTACGCACCAGGCGCGGTCGAGTGAAGAGGAGGTGGGTCACGCAGACCGCTTAAATACCAAGCTCTCACCGAACCTTTCTAGACATGCGCACGAGAGGTTGCCACACCATCGAGCCCTCAGAGTTAGGGTGAACCAGAAGCTACGCGCACTGTAGGATACTGCGAAGAGGAGGTGAGTCACGAGGATCGCTTAAATACCGTGCTCTTCCGGATCCAATCCTAGACATGCGTGCATGTGGGTTACCACACCCTAGCTCATTGACTAAGTCATAGGTTGGTTTAGTTCATTAAGTCTTATGTCCTGTTTGTGTGTTTGAGTAGTCTAAACCTAGGGTTCAAGTTCCTACAAGTCTATCTACGCCCATGCTTCCTACCCTTCTACGAATATAATTCACCAAGAGGTTTAGATGTACTTACAGGCAGATTGGTGCCGGAGACTCGGGCCATGCTGCTTAAAAACCCAAAAATAATTCAGAAGGCCTACTAAAACATTTTTGGGCCTTGGGCCCCCACAGCCGAGCTTTGAACTGGGCTCGATACCAATTTTGTAACAACCCTAACCCGCCCAAACATTATGACCGAATTTGGTTTGTTACGGAGAAAACTTTTGAAAACCATTTTAAAACCAATTTAAGTTTTGTTGAAAACTTCTCGTTTTTAGTTATCTTAAAACCATACTTAGATTTAATTTGGAAATTTAATTGAGTCACTTTATTATACAAATTTCAAATGTGCCCGATGGCACGATAAAACATTTTCGTGTTAATTTAAGAAAAACATGTGATTTTAATTTAATTTTAATAATATAGTTTAAAACAAAGTATCCAACATATAAGAAATAACAAAAGTAAAATATATGGAGGCCTTATTACATCCAAAATAAAAATAAACCAATAATAAAATAAAATAGCTAAGTTTAAAGTTCAATTTATTCAAGTCCACTTTGCATGGCCACCTCGAGTCCAACCGGCTCCTCAACCGCCATCTACGAGTCACTGAAAAATGTTAAAGGAGAAGGTGAGTCACCAAGACTCGATATGTAACCCTTCCCCGTTTTAAAAACATTTCCATACACAACATATAACGAGTTAATATGCAGAATATTATGTGCCCCAACCTAGCCAACCAAACGCCTTTGTCTACCACATGTGGTACCAAACCACCGGTGACCGTAGTCACAATGTGTTACCAAAACACCGTGGTGCCAAACCACCGGTGACATATAGTCACGGATGTGATGCCAAATCACTTTGGAGGTGCCAAACCTCGGTGTCCGTGAGACACAATCGATTGATGGGGCCAACCCATCGTGTGATACCAAATCACCGCGCAGGCGATCCCATATCTCAAGTGGGGCCAACCCACGGTGGTATTAACCACGGGGACGAGTCGCTATGAGGTACCAAACCTCTGGAGGTATCAAACCTCTGTGACCGTAGTCACGAGTGTGTTACCAAAACACTTGGTGCTCGTCGGCACAAAATATCACTTGCCCCTCCACTCATTTAACCCACAATAGTCAAATAATCATGAATAGATCTCATACATTTATCACATGTAACACATGAACCATGCTTCCCAAAGCATAATAATCTCAGTGATATGAGAGACTTACGGGATCCTCGCTTGTACCCTTGAGGTACTAGATCCGTATCTATATCAAGCGATTTACAGGCAACATATATTTAACACAAACATTAATCGCTATAAGTGTGTACGCATACACACGATGTCGATGAGAAGTCTAAATCCCGATAAGAGAAGTCGGCCTCCTAGATCTCTCTGCACCTATATTCGGCCAACCTTAGAATTAGCACTATGGCCTAATCGGCCAAACCAAATATTTAAAAGGGTTCTCCTTTTGAACCCGAATCCTTACCCGAGTGCCTTTGAATAACTACTCCAAGCGTTACTCGCTTTCCTGTTAATCGGCAACCTTATGCTAGTAGTCTTGGCTTAAACACTAACTAAATAACTTGCTTAAATTAGATCTTACCATTACTTACCAAAAACGAACACTAGGGATTAGAGGCTTGGGTCGATCGCTTAAAAATTACGAGTACCTAAAAGAGATTGATTATCGAGAAGTGTTTAGAGGCTTCATAATCAATTGTCGAAATTGGCACTTTTCCTTATAAAAGTCGATGGAACATTAAAGAGAAAATCCACAGTATTCACCATACACTTACCCTTCCCAAGTCGATTGACCACCAAAAATCAAGAGATTTATCCACTTAATATTCGGCCAATACCATAAAATAGAGGAGGGAATTTCGGCAACCAAAGGTGTGGTTTTGGCTATTGGAAAAAGAAGAATAAAAGCAGTGGGAGAAGAAGATGGAGTTTCGGCAACAAGAGAGGAATATTCGACCAATAGGAGGTGATGAGGATGCAACTCTCGAGTCAAAGAAGAGGAGAAGAGTTTTTGGTTTCTTTGAGAAGATGAGAGTGGAGAGAAAATAATGGAGGAGGAGGGAGTGAAGAAGAAATTCGGCTACTACTAAAAATGTCTAAAAGAAAATCAAGATGGTAGCTAAGGGTTTATAAAGGATTTGGCACTTCTCTCTTATTGCTTGTCGTCCACTCTTCATAGAAAGAGTTTAAATTTCGGCAACACACTCCAAGTTACTCTTGGCCACACATTTGAACTAATTCAAAATAATTTAAATTAATCTCCTAATAATCCACTTTTAATCTCTTAATAATCCAAATAATACCAAGTAATATCCTCATTCAATTAATCCCATGATAATTCATTTAAAATAAAATAACATCCTTATTATCCTTAGAATTAACAAATAAAAATTCCAATTTAAAAATGCTCATATTATCCTTTAATATTAAAACTAATTTGAGCCTCTTTTCTCTCTCATTGCCGTCCAAATAAAGAGCAAAAAGAAAGGGGAATTTTGTGACTCAACCCAGGATCCCCCTTGCTTGATGTGGCGTCACATGCTAGCTCTTAAGTGACTCTCCTTTTGCCACTTTTCCAAGTTGATTTTCATGTCAAATTATCCACATTTATTCTTATAACCCCCCTCTTGCTAAGGCTCCCTTCCTTTAAAATTAAAAACTGAAATTTTTACCAAACCGAGCCTACTCAAAGCCTTAGATTAACCCATATATTCCCATAAATAATATCACAGTGGTTCAACCTAAGAAAAATAATTTACTACCAAATAGCCCCATCTTTGGGATGTTACAAATTCGGTAACTTCACGCTTAAGACCTTTCCACCAATATAACTCACGAAGGTCTCGGTACATTTTATTCCCACCGGGATGCATAGCATAAGGACTACTATGCGCCTCTCGCAGTATAGACTGCCTCAAATCAGTATCCCTTGGTACACAGACTCTTCCACGGAAACACAATACCCCTTCGCTATTCCGTCCAAAATCTGAAGTTTCCTTACTCTCAATCTGCCAGAATCGAGGACCCAAAGACCCATCTTCCATCTGTTTACCCTTAATCTGTTCAATCCACGATGGTTTAACTTGAAGTTCGGCCAACAAACTACCATCATCAAATAAGCTGAGGCGAGCAAACATCGGCCTTACCAGGATGGTACTCAATCGAACAGTCATAATCCTTAAGTAGCTCAATCCATCTACGCTACCTAAGATTTAGCTCCTTCTGAGTGAGAAGGTATTTGAGGCTCTTGTGATATGAGTAAATGATGCACTTTTCACCGTACAGGTAATGCCTCCAGATTTTCAGTGTGAATACCACCGCGGCTAACTCCAAGTCATGCGTCGGATAATTTGCCTCATGAGACTTAAGCTGGCGAGACGCATACGCCACTACCTTACCTTCTTGCACCAACACACATCTCAAACCGACATGTGATGCATCATTTGTAGAGCGATGAATTCTTTCCCGGACTGGCTCAGATATTAAACAGGGCCTCCGTCAGAACCTTCTTAAGTTTCTCAAAACTCTCTTGCTGCTTATCAGTCTAGACAAACGGTACCCCTTTACGCAAAAATTTAGTCAGAGGTGCAGCAATCAACGAAAACCCCTCAACAAAACGTCTATAATACCCTGCCAGACCTAGAAAACTTCGAATCTCAGATACCGTCTTAGGCGGCTTCCAATCCAAAATAGCTTCAATTTTCTGAGGATCAACTCTAATCCCCTCAGCAGATACCACATGGCCCAAAAATGTTACCTCTCGTAGCCAGAATTCACACTTGCTGAACTTAGCGTATAATTGTTTCTCCCTCAGAATCTGCAGAACAACTCGGAGATGTGCGTCATGTTCATCCTCAGTTCTCGAATACACCATGATGTCATCCATAAAAACCACTACGAACCGATCCAAATAAGGCTGAAATATTCGGTTCATCAAATCCATAAAAGCTACTGGTGCATTCGTCAGTCCAAACGGCATCACAAGGAACTCATAATGACCATAACGAGTCCTAAACGCTGTCTTGTGAACATCACCTCTTTGACTCTCGATTGATGGTACCCCGATCGAGATCAATCTTAGAAAGACCAAGCTCCTCGGCCGGGTCGAATAGATAATCAATCCTTGGCAGGGGGTACTTATTCTTAATAGTCAATTTATTCAGTTGCCGGTAGTCGATGCATATACGCATGGATCCATCCTTCTTTTTCACAAATAACACCGGTGCTCCCCATGGAGACACACTAGGGCGGATGAACCCTCGATCCAGTAACTCTTGAATCTGAGCCTTAAGCTCCAATAGCTCATTTGGTGCCATTCTATAGGGAGCGATGGACACCGGAGCTATACCTAGTAGGAGCTCAATCCTAAATTCAACTTCACGGTTTGGAGGTGGTCCAGGTAGTTCATCGAGAAAAACATCCGAAAAATCTTTGACTGTTCTGATGTCTTTAGCAGACGAAACCTCAGAATTAAAATCACCGATGTAGGCTATATACGCCTCACAACCCTTACGAACCAATTTCTCGGCCTTCAGGGTAGAAATTACATTTGACAAATAATTCTGACGCTCCCCTATTACCACCACCTCATCACCCTCCACAGTTTTCAGTACCACCCGTTTAGTAGCACAATCCAAATTCACTTGATGCTTAACCAGCCAATCCATGCCCAGTATTAAGTCAAATTCTCCAAAAGGAAGTTCCATTAAATCCGCCAAAAAGATGGTTCCTTGAACCTCCAAAGGTACATCTCTGAACAATTTGTTTACCTTAACTGACTGCCCTAAAGGACTCAACACAGTAACCTCACTCGCAGTGGTTTCAACCATTATACCCAAAGTCTCAGACACCGAGCATGCAATATACGAATGTATAGACCCAACATCAATCAGTGCAGTATAAGGTACATTATAGATAAAGAACGTACCAGTAATAACATCAGGGGCATCTTTGTCCTCTCTCGCGACGTCTGAAGATAAACTGAACCGGCCGCTTCGCCTCGATGATGACCAGACATCATCGCCTGGTGCTTCACGACCACAGGCTATACCATTTCCATCTCTGGCCTGACCACGGCCTCTCGGTGGCTGTTGAATACCTCTCGGCGGCTAAATAGTACCCGGCCAGTAACTTGCATCTGATCGGGCCTCCGTGGATAATCTCTGATACGGTGCTCTAATGATCCGCACCTCAAACATGCCCCAATCCATTTCCAGCACTCGCCCTGATGGCGTCTACCACAGTCAACACATGGCTGCGGTCCAGTAGCAACATTAGGGGCCCTAACTCTGACCGGCCCATCCACTCTGGCCTTTTTATTCGGCCTCTGAACGGAACTTGAGGGCTCCGAATCCTTCTTATTCCTACCCTTTTCTCTGTTCAGACGCTCAGTACACTTCACCTCCTCGGCGATCTTCGCCTTATCTACCAGTGTGGCAAAATCTCGCTCCCTCTGTGGAGCTATCAAAACTCTCAGACTGTCCCTGAGGCCGTCCTCGAAACGAACACACCGCTCATAATCAGTTTCCACCATCCCATGTGCATAGCGGCTTAATCGCAAAAATTTAGCTTCATATTCAGCCACGTTAGGGGCAACTCCAACAATACCCCTAAAAATCTCAGCCCCATTAGACCGGAGTCGTTCCGTGATCGACCCACGGCCCATAGTACCAGTACCGGGCCCAGTGACCCTCTCCAGAATTTGCAACATAGCTTGGGACAATGCGTCGTCCCCAGCCGCTCGATCGTGAGACCCAGTCTCGATCCACAGTGTGGCCTGGTGCCTCTCTAGCTTCAGCGTTAGGCATGTGGCCCGATGATGAAGACCCAGCCCGAGCACCTCTACGGCCTCTTGTACCCCTTCCACGAGTACCTCTGGTGCTCATTATCTATTTGCGTATTATCTGTTTTCAACCATTTTATGCATCAGTTTACAGTTCTAGTGTTGATTAACAAATATCTTATGGACAACAATATCAGTATTTAAGAGTTTTGTTTTCACAGAACGCAGTCTTACTACAATTTCAATTTTCCCTAATCAGAATATTTCAGTACAGTCTACTACTTATAATAGTCTCAATATTTCACTTTAACCAAACAGAGGTTTCAGAGGACTTACAATATCGGCGCCGGAGACTCGGTATACCACACTTCCAGTAAAACTATTTCACAATACTTTCAAATCGTTTGGAACAGTTCTTTTTGAAAATTCCAAGTTTTAGAAGAAACCCAAAAACCACAGCCGAGTTTTGCAACCTGGCTCTAATACCACTAAATGTAACACCCCAAACCCGGCCTAGACGTTATGGCCGAATCTGGCGATATCACATTGAAGTGTTTTTCGAAAACATAGTTTCTTTGGAAAATCCATGCTTATTATTAAATATCGTCTATGAATCTTAACAGAAATTCAGGGTATCCTAATCTTTTAAAACTCAAGTTATTTTTAGCAGAACGTTGATCATATTAGTTTGTTACCCACAATAATTTAAAAGCCTACTAACTATAGGCAATGATTTATTCCCTAAAAACAAAACTTTTTGCACAAGCCCTGTAAAACCCCTAACCCGTGTCCGTCGCCGGATTAGGGTTAAGAGCGTTACCTGAAAGATCGGAAAATTTAACAGACAATTCATCAAGTAACTCATCAATTACATTCATATTGTCCCTTAAGTAAGTCATAGAGACTTAAAGCATGCTCAGAAATAGGGTCGGGACTAAACCGGAACACATACAAAATTTCACGGAAATTTAAAACTTTTCTAAGTTTCAGGGGTTACACGCCCGTGTAGGTAAGCCGTGTACCTCCCACGGCTGCTGGACACCCCCGTGTGTCCTCTCTGTGGTCGAATCTGACCTCACATCCACAGCCACCAAGTACGCCCGTGTGCCTTGGCCGTGGTTGAATCTGACTTCACATCCACGGCCACCAAGCACACCCGTGTGCTAAGGCCGTGTACTCTTACGACATATACTGACTTTCTCACACGGCTACTAGACACACCCGTGTGTCTTGGCCGTGTGCTATTAGGATAGCTACTGGCTTAGCCCCACGGTCACTAGGCACGCCCGTTTGCCAATATCGTGTGACATTATAGGCCATTTGCAAGGCCAAAATGCCACCCACATAGGTCACATCTACAAGCAATGTTTACCAACTCATTTCATACTCAAATGACACACAAAAACATACCAAATTAACCATTAAATCTATACATTCAATACCAATTCCAAACACACTAAAATACAAGGTTAAAACTCATCTCATCACATACATATTTCATTCATTCACTTAATCAAAAATTGACCATTGTATGCATCAACTAACCATACCACAACATACCTCATATATGATATTCTTTCAAGCAATTTCTCAACATCATAACTAGCCAAATCACATGGATAAATTCATATAACAAACTTATACCAAATGCTAGCCTATACATGCCATATCTAGCTTTATACATTTCCAAAATGTACCAAAATAGGTTTAGCAGTGTGATGACGATCCTTGACGGTCCCGAGCCTTCAGTAGCTTTGACGACCTATAAAAAGAGAAAACACACACACAGAGTAAGCTTTCCAAAATCTTAGTAAGTCATAATACAAACAACTTAGTATGAAAGGCATATAAGTACATAGGTACATTGGCACATCTTAATGACTTAGCAAACTATCACATATATGCTTTGGTCCATGTACTTGGCCATATTTGTCACATTCATCAATTCCAAAGTCTTATATAAACATAGCTCATTTATGCTTACTTTCACATATCATATTGTTATTCCAATATACATAATCATCATAGTAAGTTCACATAGGTACTTACCTTATATACACCCTTAATGTATAAATCAAAGTACCTGAAACAGATATACATTCACGTAATAGTGTATAGCTCAGATTTGCCCGTTGAACCGTTCGGAATCTAATAGGATACTCGGAAACTCAAAATGTTCGCACAATGCCAACGTCCCAGACGAGGTCTTACATGCACTCAAATATCGATGCCACTGTCCCGGACAGGGTCTTATACGAATCGATACGATGCCGATGTCCCAGACATGGTCTTACACGTAAAGCTCAAATCGATGCCAATGTCCCAGACGTGGTCTTACACATAAAGCTCAAATTGATGAAAACGTCCCAGACGTGGTCTTACACATAAGGATAATGTCGATGCCAATGTCCCAGACGTGGTCTTACACGAATTTCAAATCAACGCCAACGTCCCGGCGTGGTCTTACATGATAAATGCAATGGATACCTATGTATTCCCGTGTTCATGACGGACTTCTCACACATCGTCGCTAAGTCGATCTTGTCTCGGAATTCATTTGTATTACAACTCATAAGCATTCAAAATCAACAATAGACATATGAATATGCTCAACACAATACAATTACATTTATTTGCAATATGACTTACCTCGATTTGATTTATCCGAAATGGAAACTTAGCATTCGGTTACATTTTCGCTTCCCTCGATCAAGGTCCGCTTTCCTCGGTTCTTGATCTAAACATATTCAGAATTAATCCTTTTTATTCACTAATTCATTCAATTCAGTCCAAGGACACACATTTAGGACTATTTGCAAATTAACCCTCACATTTGTACAATTTATCAATTTAGTCCATCTTTCTCAAAACATCAAATTCACAAAATTAATACATACACATGCTTAGCCGAATGTTCATACACCTCATACAAGCACATATTTTCCACAAATTTGCAATTTAGTCCTCAAAATAATATTTTCTCAATTTAGCCCTAATTAGCTAAATTCATCAAAAATTCAAGAACAAAGTTTGTTCATCTAGCTCACATCTTTCATTTAACACCATAAACCATCACAAAGCTCAACATATCAACAATGGTATATCTCATGAACATCACCAATACAAAAAATTAATTCATGGGCTTGATAGTAGGCAAGGTAACAATCTCTAAAACATAAAAATCATCAAATTATAAAGTCAAAACATACCTTAATCAAAGAGTTTTATAGCCAACGCCTAGCTTCATATTTCTTTCTCTTTTCTTTGGTATTTTCATAGAATGGATGAACACATCCACTAGCTTTCTCATTTGCTTTATTAATAACATATTATTAATCCATTTACTAAAATATCCATTCAATTAATAAATAAAAAGAACTATGCATTAAGGATATATTTGTCCATATCCATCCACTAACTAAATAGTGGTTTAATAGCCACATAAGGCCTTCACCTTTACAAAGCCACAACACATGGATACTTTAACAAATAGCAAGCAACTTTCACATTTAATGCAATTAAATCATTTTGTCAAATTAAACATATATACGGACAAATTAACTTACGAAAATTTAATACATGCCTAAACACTCATCAAGGGCACAGAAAATAATATTAAAATATTATATGGACTCGAATTTGTGGTCCTAAAACCACTGTTCCGACTAGGGTATAAATCGGACTTTTACAATTCTCCCCCCTTAGGGATTTTCGTCCCCAAAAATCTTACCATTAAACAAAGTCGAATATTGCTGTCTGGATGAATCTTCGGGCTCCCACGTAGCTTCTTCTATTCCATGTCGATTCCATAATACTTTCACCAATGGAATTCTCTTGTTTCTTAACTCTTTTACTTCACGAGCTAAGATACGAATCGGTTCCTCTTCGTATGACATATCAGATTGGATTTCAATTTCAGATGGAGTAATCACATATGACGGATCGGATCGATATCTACGAAGCATCGAGACATGAAACACATTGTAGATCTTTTCTAATTCAGAGGGCAACCTTAATCTATATGCAACAGGCCCAACTCGCTCAATGATCTCATACGGTCCGATGAACCTCGGACTCAACTTGCCTTTACGTCTGAATTGGAGTACCTTTTTCCACGGAGACACTTTCAAAAATACTTTGTCGCCGATCTCAAATTCTATGTCTTTTCGTTTTAAGTTCGCATAAGACTTCTGACGATCAGATGCTGCCTTCAAACAATCTCGTATCAGTTTCACTTTTTTGTTCTGAATCTTTGATCAAATCAACTCCATGTAGCTTATTTTCACTGAGCTCGGTCCAATACAGAGGTGTACGACATTTACATCCATACAGAGCTTCATATGGTGCCATTCTGATGCTCGACTGAAAACTATTATTGTATGCAAATTCAATCAATGGCAAATACTGTTCCCACGAACCATTAAACTCAAGTATACAGCATCTTAACATATCTTCAAGAATCTAAATAATCCGCTCGGATTGACCATTCATTTGCGGATGAAAAGCTGTACTGAAATGCAGTTTAGTGCCTAAAGCTTCTTGCAGTTTCTTCCAGAATCTTGATGTAAACCTCGGATCTCTATCTGACACAATGGATAGTGGTACCCCGTACAATCTCACAATCTCAGAAATATAAAGTTTGGCTAATCTATCCAGTGAATAGTCAGATCTTACCGAAATAAAATGGGTAGTTTTCGTCAATCGATCAACTACGACCCAAATCGCATCTTTCTTTCTCAGAGTCAGAGGCAATCCAGAAACAAATTCCATCGTTACTCTATCCCATTTCCACTCAGGAATCAGAATCGGTTGCAAAGAACCTGCATTTTAACTTGATGTTCAAATTTCACTTGTCGATGTGATTAAAACATTTCGAAACAAAGTCAGAAATGTCTCGTTTCATACCAGACCACCAATAGAGTTGCTTCAAATCATGATACAATTTAGTACTCCCCGGATGAACAGAAAAATGAGTATTATGTGCTTCACTCAAAATCAACTGAATCAACTCCGGATTCCTCGGAACACAGATACGATCTCGAAATCTCAAACAATCATCAACAACTCAAAATTCAGATTCAGAATTTGAACCACACTGAGCTCGTTTTGCTAATAACTCATTATCAGATTTTTGAGCATCACATATCTACTGTATAAATAATGGTTTCACTTTTAATTCAGCCATCACAGAACTACCATCAGATAAATCTAACTGAGCATTCAAAGCACATATTGCAAACAATGATTTTCTACTCCATGCATCAACAACAACGTTTGCTTTACCCGGATGATAATCTATCACAAGTTCATAATCTTTTAACAGCTCTAGCCATCTTCTTTGACGCAGGTTCAAATCTTTCTTAGTCATCAGATATTTCAGACTTTTATGATCCAAAAACACGTGACATTTCTCACCATACAAATAATGGCGCCAGATCTTAAGTGCAAACACAATCGCAGCTAACTCAAGGTCGTGCGTCGGATAATTCTTTTCATGAGGCTTCAATTGTCTCGAAGCATAAGCTACAACTTTGCCTTTCTGCATCAAAACACATCCCAGACCATTTAATGAAACATCACTGTAAATCACAAATTCTTTACCTGATTCTGGCCCACTAAAACCGGAGCTTAGTAACAGAGTTTTCAACTGATCAAAACTTTTTTGACATTTATCCGACCATTCAAATCTAACATCTTTCTGAAGTAGTTTTGTCAACAGAGTAGCTATCGTCGAAAAGCCTTTTACAAATCTGCGGTAATAACAAGCTAAGCCCAGAAAGCTACGGACTTCGAATCGCTTTCTGGAGGTTTCCAATCCGTAATAGCGTAAATCTTGCTCGGATCAACTCGAATCCCGTGTGACACAATATGCCCCGTAAAACTAACCTCATGCAACGAAATTCACATTTGCTTGAATTTCGCATACAATTGCTTTTCTCGCAGAGTTTGTAACACAATCCTCAGATGTTCAGCATGCTCCGTTTCATCCCGTGAATAGATCAAAATATCGTCTATGAACACCATAACAAATCGATCTAAGTACGGTCTGAAAATTCTGTTCATCAGATCCATAAAAATAGCAGGAGCATTGGTTAGTCCAAATGGCATAACTAAAAACTCATAACGCCCGTACCTCGTTCTGAAGGCAGTTTTTGGTATATCAGAATCTTTCACTCTCAACTGGTAGTATCTCGATCTCAGATCAATCTTAGAAAATACAGTAGTTCATTTTAACTGATCAAATAAATCGTCTATTCGGGGCAACGGATATTTATTCTTTATAGTCACCTTATTCAACTGACGGTAATCAATGCACATTCTTATCGTGCCATCTTTCTTTTTCACTAACAGAACAGGAGCACCCCAAGGCGAGAAACTCGGTCTAGCAAACCCTCTATCAGTTAATTCTTGCAACTGTGACTTTAACTCTTTCAACTCTGTTGGTGTCATTCTATATGGAGCTATCGAAATAGGTGTAGTACCAGGCAACAACTAAATACCAAACTCAACTTCACGAATCGGAGGCAAACCCGGCAATTCTTCAGGGAACATATCAGAAAACTCACAGACAACAGGCACTGACTCAACTTTCTTTTCCGATACTTTCGAATCAATTACATAAGCAAAATATGCTTCATATCCCTTTTTCACATACTTTTGAGCTTTTAACACCGATATCACAGCAGGTAAACCATTCAAATCATTAGATTCAATCCGTACAATCTCATCATTCGGACATCTCAAATCAATAATCTTTCTTTTACAGTTCACAACAGCATCATGCAATGTCAACCAGTTCATACCCAGAATTATATCAAACTCATCAAATGGTAATAGCATCAGATCAGCAGGAAAGCAGATATCTCAGAACATTAACGGGCAATTCTTACATATTTTGTCAACAAGGACACTTTTACCTAAGGGGTTTGATACTTTTATAACAAACTCAGTAGACTCTACAGGCAAAGTCTTACTGAATACTAAATTCATGCATATATATAAATGCGTAGAACCAGGGTCTATCAATGCAATCACAGAAGTATCATAAAGAGTAAAAGTACCCGTTATAACATCAAGAGATGAAGCTTCCTCACGAGCTCGGATAGCATACGCTCTAGCAGGCACTCTAGCTTCAGATCTTGAAACATTGTCTCTCGTAGTTCTCTGACTATCACAGACATTTCTTACATTCTTCGAAGGTCTACCTCTCACAGGGGCATTATCAGATCTCAAATTCTGAACAGTCTCTAGCTTGACAGATTTAGGGCAATCACGGATAAATTGATCAAATGATCCACATCTGAAGCAAGCTCTGTCATTTAATCTACAGCTTCTCGGATGCCTTTTTCTACAATATTTACATTCAGGTCTCTCGGATTGTACATTTCCAACACTTGCCACTGAAGTTACTGGAGCTTTGGAGCTCATTTATGATCTATCTCGATTTCTATTCGAATATCCCATATTAACTTTCGAACTGCTTTGATCATTTCTAAATTTCTTTGGAGCAGACTGAAATGATCTACTCTGAGATCTCTTTCTCACTTCTCGAGCTTCTGACTCAGCTTTTCTTTTATCCTTCCCGAGTGCCTTAGCTCTGCACGCTCGGTCAATGAGTACAACAAACTCTTTTATCTCTAAAATCCCGACTAGTAAACGGATGTCTTCATTAAGCCCATCTTCAAACCTTTTGCACATTATAGCTTCAGATGATACACATTCTCGAGCATACTGACTCAGTCTCACGAACTCTCGTTCATATTCCGAAACAGTCATTCGGCCTTGTTTTAGTTCCAGAAATTCCTTTCGTTTCTGATCTACGAATCTCTCACTGATATATTTCTTTCGGAACTCGCTCTGAAAGAAGTCCCATGTCACATTTTCTTTCAGAATAACAGATATCAGAGTTTTCCACCATTGATACGCTACATCTTGGAGCAATGATACAACACACTTTATACATTCTTCCGGAGTAAGGGACATTTCATCAAATACCCGGATAGTATTTTCTAACCAGAAATCTGCCTTCTCGGTATCATCATCATTAGTAGCCCGGAACTCTTCAGCCCCGTATTTGCGAATTTTGTCTACCGGAGGCTTGTTCAACAGATTTATACCTATCACCGGAGGCACAACTGTAGTCTGAGGGGGATTAACTGGGGGCGGGGGTTTTGAAACAGTCGGTTTATTCTTTACAAATTGAGTGAACCATTCACTCATCATTTGGAAGAAAGCTTTTTTAGCTTCTTCCCCTTGACCGCTAGTAGCCGGTCTCGGATCAGAGGGCGCTGTCCCTTGCGTGGGAGTAGGCGCATTACTTTTTACGTCGTCAGCTACGGCTCTTTTGGGATCCATTACTATACAAAAATTACATTTATACGTCAGGATTCATCACACTATCACAATTCAGAAATATGGCATGTATAGTTAGACTCTAACATGCTACGTTAGTCTGAGAATCGGCTAAACCGTAGCTCTGATACCAACCAAATGTAACACCCCTAACCCGTGTCCATTGTCAGATTAGAGTTAAGAGCGTTACCTGACATATCGGAAACTTTAACAGACAATTCATCAAGTAACTCATCAATTACATTCATATTGTCCCTTAAGTAAGTCATAGAGACTTAAAGCATGCTCAGAAATAGGGTCAGGACTAAACCGGAACACATACAAAATTTCACAAAAATTTAAAACTTTTCTAAGTTTCAGGGGTTACACGCCTGTGTAGGCAAGCCGTGTGCCTCCCACGGCTGTTAGACACCCCCGTGTGTCCTTCCCGTGGAAGAATCTGACCTCACATCCATGGCCACCAAGCACGTCCGTGTGCCTTGGCCGTGGTCGAATCTAACTTCACATCCACGGCCACCAAGCACACCCGTGTGCTAAGGCCGTGTACTCTTAGGCCATATACTGACTTTCTCAGACGGCTACTAGACACGCCCGTGTGTCTTGGCCGTGTGCTATTAGGCTAGCTACTGACTTAGCCCCACGGTCACTAGGCACGCCCAGTGCCTGTTACAAACCGTGACATTATAGGCCATTTGCAAGGCCAAAATGCCACCCACATAGGTCATATCTACAAGCAATGTTTACCAACTCATTTCATACTCAAATGACACACAAAAACATGCCAAATTAACCATTCAATGTATACATTCAATACCAATTCCAAACACACTAAAATACAAGGTTAAAACTCATCTCATCACATACATAATTCATTCATTCACTTAATCAAAAATTGACCATTGTATGCATCAACTAACCATACCACAACATACCTCATATATGATATTCTTTCAAGCAATTTCTCAACATCATAACTAGCCAAATCACATGGCTAAATTCATATAACAAACTTATACCAAATGCTAGCCTATACATGCCATATCTAGCTTTATACATTTCCAAAATGTACCAAAATAGGTTTAGTAGTGTGATGACGATCCTTGACGGTCCCGAGCCTTCAGTAGCTTTGACGACCTATAAAACAGAGAAAACACACACACAGAGTAAGCTTTCCAAAAGCTTAGTAAGTCATAATACAAATAACTTAGTATGAAAGGCATATAAGTACATAGGTACATTGGCACATCTTAATGACTTAGCAAACTATCACATATATGCTTTGGTCCATGTACTTGGCCATATTTGTCACATTCATCAATTCCAAAGTCTTATATAAACATAGCTCATTCATGCTTACTTTCACATATCATATTGTTATTCCAATATACATAATCATCATAGTAAGTTCACATAGGTACTTACCTTATATACACCCTTAGTATATAAATCAAAGTACCTGAAATGGATATACATTCACGTAATAGTGTATAGCTCGGATTTGCCCGTTGAACCGTTCGGAATCGAATAGGATACTCGAAAACTCAAAATGTTCGCACAATGCCAACGTCCCAAACGAGGTCTTACATGCACTCAAATATCGATGCCACTGTCCCAGACAGGGTCTTATACAAATCGATACGATGTCGATGTCCCAGAAATGGTCTTACACGTAAAGCTCAAATCGATGCCAACGTCCCAGACGTGGTCTTACACATAAAGCTCAAATCGATGCCAACGTCCCAGACGTGGTCTTACACATAAGGATAATGTCGATGCCAACGTCCCAGACGTGGTCTTACACGAATTTCAAATCAACGCCAACGTCCCGAACGTGGTCTTACATGATAAACAGAATAGATACCTATGTATTCCCAGGTTCGTACGGGACTTCTCAGACATCGTCGCTAAGTCGATCTTGTCTCGGAATTCATTTGTATTACAACTCATAAGCATTCAAAATCAACAATAGACATATGAATATGCTCAACTCAATACAATTACATTTATTTGTAATATGACTTACCTCGGATTCGATTTATCTGAAATGAAAATGGTTACTCGGTTACTTTCGCCTTCCCTCGGTCAAGGTCTGTTTTCCTCTGTTCTTGATCTAAACATATTCAGAATTAATCCTTTTTATTCACTAATTCATTCAATTCAGTCCAAGGACACACATTTAGGACTATTTGCAAATTAACCCTCACATTTGCACAATTTATCAATTTAGTCCATTTTTCTCAAAACATCAAATTCACAAAATTAATACATACACATGCTTAGCCGAATGTTCATACACCTCATACAAGCCCATATTTTCCGTCAAATTTGCAATTTAGTCCTCAAAAATAATATTTTCTCAATTTAGCCCTAATTAGCTAAATTCATCAAAAATTCAAGAACAAAGTTTGTTCATCTAGCTCACATCTTTCATTTAACACCATAAACCATCACAAAGCTCAACATATCAACAATGGTATATCTCATGAACATCACCAATACACAAAATTAATTCATGGGCTTGATAGTAGGCAAGGTAACAATCTCTAAAACATAAAAATCATCAAATTATAAAGCCAAAACATACCTTAATCAAAGAGTTTTATAGCCGAACGCCCTAGCTTCATATTTTTTTCTCTTTTTCTTTGGTATTTTCGGCTAGAATGGATGAACACATCCACTAGCTTTCTCATTTGCTTTATTAATAACATATTATTAATCCATTTACTAAAATATCCATTCAATTAATAAATAAAAAGAACTATGCATTAAGGATATATTTGTCTGTATCCATCCACTAACTAAATAGTGGTTTAATAGCCACATAAGGCCTTAACCTTTACAAAGCCACAACACATGGATACTTTAACAAATAGCAAGCAACTTTCACATTTAATGCAATTCAATCCTTTTGTCAAATTAAACATATATACGGGCAAATTAACTTACGAAAATTTAATACATGCTTAAACACTCATCAAGGGCACAAAAAATAATATTAAAATATTATACAGACTCGGATGTGTAATCCCGAAACCACTATTCCGACTAGGGTATAAACCGGACTGTTACAAGCCCATGCTTGAACCCAGGACTTCTCAGTCACTCCAAACACACCCAAATCACTTAACCACTGAACCAGACATGTATTTATTTTACAAACTTACAAAAAAATAAAAAAAATATATATACCTTGATTTTGGGGCGTTACAAATTAAGTTCCAACTCTTCGTCCATTAATTACAAAATTATTTAGTCATGGAGTCATTCCACTAAAGTACCATGTCTGAGCTCTCCCCATTATATACCATTATGAAAGCTACAATATCAAGTGCTTGTCCAATGACCTTGTCATATGTGTGTTACACTTATAGAACATCCTTAATCTTTTTGGGATAAAATATGTTCTCCCGATATGATTTTAGTTTATCTAATGGTATTCATTACATATTTTTTCATGAAAAAGTCAATTACTAGCAGATAGTAATTAAATCATTCGTCTTATGACAAATGAACCGTGATCACATTAGTTTTCCATATATCATATAACGCCAATGAAAGAATATGATTTCTCTTTTATTGGACTATGAATTCCACTATTGTAAGTGAATTATTTCATGTAGAAGTCGTATACTCAACGTACCAACTTCTGGCTCTATTACCAATTGAACTCAAGCTTTTAATACATCAAATTAAATGAGTCATGTGCATATAGCCTGTCACTTACTTTGGATTAGGTAAGCCACACCATGAATGCCACAAGTGAAAAAAAATCCATAAACGGATCTAGAATTTATATTACTTGGGTCCTGTCCGATGTACTACCAGTCCAATCAGTCGTATCTATGGCTTTATCTTTTGGGAGTCTTCGCTCCGATACCCAAGACAATGTAACTCTCTAATTGGACTCGATAGATGATATAATAGTCTTTTTATCGACTTGCTCAATTTTGATTAACTCTACTAACACAAGTGGTTTTCTCACATTATGATCTGACCACATGATGGAACTTAGTATTAGTTAAACATTAGATAATCAATGAACTAATATTTGCTTTCATTTTTCTTTGCGTAAAAAAACCAATAAGGACATTATAAAATAGAAATTAATGATAAAGATAGAATTTATTAAACCAATTTTTTTGATACAATTTCACATTTTATTCACTTTAGTCCTTATGTATAAAACTAACAATTAAACTTTACAATCTAGTCCTTTTTAATAATCTAAACTTAAAATCTATCAATTTAATACCAAATTCTTCAAGAAATCAACAATGGCAACTTTCAAAAATTTTAACAGTTTTACAAATTGGTACATGAGCTAGTTAAATCAAGCTTTCATGACCTCAAAAAAAAAAGTACAAGAAAATGATTTAATTTGTTTACCAATTGAAGAACCGAATGTTCGAACTTTTTCCTTAGATTTTCTGCTTCAAGCTACGATAAGGAGGAGAAGATGAAGTAATGGCTTTCATGCTTTCCACTAACTTATTATATATATAGTGTAATTAGGATTTTATTAACCTTAATTTATTAACTTAATTAATTACTAATCACATTTTAGTGCATAAACCATCATCATCCACTAACACATATTCCAAAATGGTTTAATTTCCATTGTGTACCTTTGGCTAATTGCAATTTAAGTCCTTAAGCCTTTGGCCAATTAAAAACCTATAGAGATTGAGCTTTTACAATTTAGTCCCAACACCTAAATTAACTATTAATTCAACAAAATTACTGGACCAAACTTTAATATAATTTTAAACCTGTAACACCTCAAACCCGGCCTAGACGTTATGGCCGAATCTGGCGATGTCACATGGAATGGATTTTAAAAACAACTAACACGGTGAAACTATTTCGGATCTGCTAACTCTATTTGCGTAGAATTATTATCAAACGTTCAATCCTGTTTAATTAGCTTTCCTTAAAAGTGTTTAAAGGCGAAAGCTTACGAAAAACCATTGTAATTAAGTAAAATCGTTCCTGATTCTAGAAAACATTAGCTTTTGGTAAAATCTCGATTTTTATCGAGTTTTGCAATTATAAGATCATAAACACTGTAAAAACCCAAGTTTAAGTAGAACAGTCCATAAAGTCTCGATTACAAAAGAAATACCCAGCAAGTTAAAATGAAGCCATAAAACAAAGGTGAAACAGTTTTAAATGAGTAGTCGCCGTCGAGTCCACCGCTACACTGATCCGCCTAACTCTGTAGGTTACCTGTATGGAGCAATGCATGAAGAAAGGGTGAGTTTTAAATGAACTCGATGTGTAACCCCACAGAATCAAGCATGCACACATACGAAATAACGGATATCGATCCAGTACAATATTGGGCCCAAGCCCATTACAGATTCAGATGCAGATTTGGTCTTTAGCCCATCTCAGATACAGATACAAATATGAAGTCAGAAACAGAAATCAGGATCTATACACCATCTCCGACCATCCTTACACACCATGTGGGGTTTAAAACACCCACCCAAATTTACACACACATCTTGTCAGCGAATCGGCACATATAAGATATAATGCAAACAGTCTTTGCCAGTTTTAGGCATAATCTGCCTTTCAGAACACTTCTTCCAATATACATATCATCCCCTCCCCAATATCAGTTAACACATCAAACATGCAGAATTAACAGATATAACATACTTAACATGCTCTCAACATGCGTTCATAAACAGATAGCAGATAACAAACATATGCATGCTCATAGTAGTTCATCAATCTAACAGAACATATAGTTTTAGGGTTTAGTAAGCCTTTACCGACCCAACGATAGGTTTACAGTCGATTAAGGCGACCCGTGCGACCCTACTATGAGTTTCAGTATAATGGGCCCATACACCTGTGTGGTTCGCCCGTGTGGGCCCACATGCCCAGAATGGCCTTGCCCGTGTGGATCACACGGCCTGACCCAAAGTTTACACGCCCATGTGACACACCCTTGTGGCCCACACGCCCAGTCTGGTTTAGCCTATGTGGCCCACACGGCCACACTCCGGCCATTACACGGCCGTGTCCTGCGCATAGCCTGGCCTTCATCGATCACACGGCTGTGTCATCACACACAAACTACCACACGGCCTTGTGGCATCGACAGTAAGGTTTTTGGCTTTTGCTAAAAACTCATTTTTCTGCGATTCGAGTACACACCTAGTACGTTTTCGATGCAAAAGCACTCACGGGATCACCAGAACCTAAAATCGACCAATCAAAGCCCGAACTAACTTATTAAAATGACATTAAACCGAACTATCTCATAAAATACAAGCCTTTGATTTACCAAAAACTCTTGCCTTAGAACGAACAACGACACTTACGAGAAATTTAGGCGCCGATTGAAAACCTCCAGCCCTGAAACCTCTCCTAAACATAAAACAGATTCCATTAAACCAAGATTCATTAACCAATGCAGGAAACGCACTCACCAACTTACCAATAATGCACAACAATGCTGGAATAACGGGGCACAGAATATTGATCCAAAAGAAAGAAAAGCCAGCAACGAAGGGAGGAAAAAAAAAAGAATAATAGCATGGAAACAAAAACTAATGTCAGAAGACTTGGGGAGAGAGAAAAAAAATTGCTTTGAAATATCCTGATAACTCCCCACTACTTCACATCCTAACCACCCACTCTCAGTATTTCAATACCATCGGAACTCTTTCAGTCAAACAAGCAAAAATTAATACCTACGCTCGCGCGGGGATTCAAACACAGGACCTCTAACACACCAACCCCTTACCACTTGAACCAGCAGGCTCATTCTGATATGAATTTACAGATAATTAAATATAAGCCCACAAAACATAGGTAGGGCTTGAATCTAAAAATATCAAAAATTGCCAAAGCTAAGGCTTGAACTCAGGACCTCTCAGACACTCCCAAAACATTTAACCACTGAAGCAGATACACATTTGTGTCACATCTTCACAAAAGCAGAAATAAGAATTTTGGGGCGTTACAATATCAACCCTGTAAATATTCATATTTAATATTTATGGACCCGGTTTATGAAAATGGGGTTCTTAAATCACATTTTCTGGCACCACTGAAAATCAGACTGTTACAGGTCTAATTTGTTAACTTTTTAATTTTTCTATCCAATTTTATTTAATAAGTGGATCGACGTGTAAAAATTTGGCTCAATGAGCCCATTTAGACCCTTGGACAAATGCGCTATCATATTTCCACACTTAGACATCTTTTCATGTTAATTAGTTAGTTAGTTGATGAGTTGTCATACTTAGTTGGTATATGGAGAGGCTATAAGTAGGTTGTGGCCCCTACTTATTCATTCATTCATTATTCACTTTGAGTTAATAAAATTCTCTTTGAGTTTTCTTTTGAAGAATTTCTCTTGAGTTTTCTTTTAGAAGAGTTTTAACAATCTTTTTAGTTTGTGTGAATCATCTTCAAGCTTTTTCTTGCCAAAGATTTTTTTTTTGGAGGGGAAATTAGAGCCTTTTGAAGGGGTTGTGCATTCATCTTGTTTCCAAGGCTCATTAGGAATTTCCACATGCCATCTTCATCTTTTCCATCACTCTTTTTTCTTTTATTTATTTTTCTATTTTGTTCTTGTTACTTTGAATTTAATCTTTGAATTTACTTAATTCTAGGTCTTCTTTCAATCAAGAGGGGTGTTCTATTTTCTCTCATTAAGAATCATCTAAAAATAGGAGTTCTTTGCTTTTCTTGCTGTTCGAAATCTTTTGTTACAAAACAATTTGCCTTCATTCTACTAAATTGTTTTTGTTATTTTCATTTCAGATCTGATTGGAGGCTTCTTTAGAGTTCAAGAACTGTTTCTTCTCTTCCAAGAAATCTTATTCTACTCATTCTTTGACTCCTTTTGGTCGACCCTACCTTTATTTGTTGTTGGTTTCTTTTTTCATTCAATTTCTAATTTGTTTTGCTTCTTTTGTTTAGATCTCAATTCGGCAACTTCTTTTTTTATCAAGGATGACCCAAATCGCTTCAAATACTGGGTTCTTGATTGTTCATGGCTTGCCAAACCTTGTTTTTGATATGTTCTTTTAATTTCGTTTGATTTTAGTCTTTATTCTTCAAATTTGTTCAAATTCTTTGTTTTCACTTAATTGGCAGCCTTATTTCGTTTAAAATTCATTAAGAACAAATGTTTCCTTGACTGGTTTAATTTCTTTCAAGAACCTTAATTCTTAATTCAGTCTCCTTGTTCTTTTATTACTTGATTTTGTTGCTACCCATGGATTGTTTGTGTTTCAGGTTGAGCCGAACTTTAAATTTATTTCCGATCGTCTAGATCCCTAAGTCAAATCTGCAACTTGGACAAACTTGCGATCCTGTTCCACACGCGTCCTTACCATTTAATATTAGTTTCTTGGGTGTTTTTATATTTTTATAAACTTATTTCTAGCAAAACAACCTCAAAATAACTTTTTATATTATTATTTTGAAATTTGAAATATACAAAACTATTTTAATATATATATATATATATTCTTTCACCCCTAAAATGAGCTTGGACAAAGGAGATAAACTTTAAAAAACTGGCGATCTTGTTCCGCAGGCGTTCTAAAATGTTTGATACGAGATTGTCATGTGTCGTATTTTTATTGCCTAACATTTTTTTTTAAAAATGGTATTATAAAATTGGACCAAAATTTATTTATTTATTATCCTCCATAGTTTGTTTTATGGTCTATGTTCGAGATTTATGACTACTCTTCTCAACAATGTTATCTCTAAGATTCGTGTTCTACTCTTGGGAATGCAATGTTTCTTACTACTTCACCCAATAGTTATTGGTGGACCAAAACCTATAATAGAGGAAATGAGTATTTTGATACCAAAGTGAGGAAAATAAGTATATTTTTAAGCGTTAGATCGTGAACTAAATCTTGTAAACAGTATTTGTGATAGAAAGTGCTATCAAGTTTAAGTGTTGGGTGTAATGGTAAAACACATTATATTTTCAAATAAATAATACATGTTTGAGTCTTGAATATAATATTATTGAGAGAGATAATCACAAATCCCAAATATAAATAATAAAATTGATGTAAAAATTTAAAAAAGAAAACACCTTACTTAAGCCTGTCAATTTAGGCTTATTAAAATAAAATAACACATTTTTGGTTGATTATTCTAATCCATGTAAAAGTTCAAATATGTTTCAATTTGCTAATGATTGTTTTTTTTTTAAAAAACAAAGTCAACTATCGTGTATGAGTTTTTTTCTAAAAAGAAAAAAGAGATTTACAATACTGTCTTTGAAAGTAATCTATAAAAATTGGAAAAATCATAGTGGCATTAAAAATTATTATAAGATGAGAAAATGTTACGAAATCTTTGTACCATCTGCCCACAGACTGAAATTCTCGATTCCATGGATAAAGATAAAATAACTACGTGGAGATATTATTAACAGCTTAACTTACACCATTTTCTTTTAAGCTCTTACACAAATGTTTATTATAAAAACTTAATTGTTTGGTTTTTGTAAATCATTACTTTGGATCTCCTTTTTGCTTACATCAAACATAATCACTTATAAACTACACCCAAGATTATTAAACTATTAGTAAATACGTTTTGATCATTCAACTTCAAGTTACAAAATAGTTATTGAACTATTTGAAAGATTTCCTATTAGAAGTTTTTATTTAAGTTACTGCTGTTAAGGTTTTTTTCTTTTTTAAGTTTGATTAACGAGCTCCAATCGACGATTTGACGATTAGTACGATAGATCAGTACTCGTCGATGAGTAGAAAAACATACATTAAATCTAAGTTAATCTGACGGTCAATGTCGATGATCAGAAAAAAAAAAAGTTGTTTGGTTTTGGTTTGCAGATTCTTGATGTTAAAAGCTATTTTATGGAAAAAAAAAAGAACTATAGAAGAAAAAGGAAATGAGAGCTTTCAATTGGTGTAGGAAATGCGAATAGAGAAGGTTATACAACAACCATTTTGACAGCCCAATGACTTAATTGGAAACTTTTGAATATTTTATTGATCATTTTATAATTTTTTGAAGTTGAGTGACCAGAACGTAAATTTGCTAATAGTTTAATGACCTTGAGGATTAGTTTTCCCTAAATTAAAAAATAATAGTTTTTTAAATGTCTTTTTTTTTATTAAATTGAATGACAAATGATTATGTTAAACATGGATTCCTTTAGATCAAATTATGATTATGGTCCCTCTACTATGTTCATATGTAAGATTTAGTATTTATACTTTAATTTGATATGGTTTAATTCATTTACATAATATCATTAGTAATCGAAACAGTTGATACTCTTAATTCGATCCCAACTTCATGCAAGAAATATATTTATTTGTGTCAGAAAGGTGTTTTTAAGAGAAATTCACATCATCATTTTAATCACAATAATTAAAGATGTTAATTATGTGGACTAACTAATGTCATTGTAAAAATATACAATCAAATTATGTCAAATTAAAATATAAATATTAAATCTCAAATATAAGCATAGTAGAGAGATTAAAGCGGCAAACTTACCATTATTTTATAATGATATTAAAAAAAAAACATGTCATTAGTTAATCCAAATAATCATCCGGATTTAAAAATTATTCCTTTTATTGATATGCAAAAAATATTTCTTTTATTGTTAATTTAATTAATGAACAATAAAAAAAATTAATCGAGTTTTGCATAACTCAGTGATTTTATATATGTTATAGATTATTACTTAAAATATATAGAAAATATACTTTATAAAAATAATATTTATGGTTGATTATTCTCATCCATGTAAAAGTTCAATGATACTTTTTTATACACAATGTTTTAAAAGAAAATCACATGCATGATATGATTTTTTTTTTTTAATTTCTAAAAAGATTCACAGATATTATCTTTCAAATTGAGAATATCCTCTAAACAAATTGGAAAACATATTGACATTAAAAAAATTATTTTAAGATGAGGAAATGTTATGAAATCTTTGTGCCATCCACCCATAGATTGGACATTCAAAAGATATAAGATTAAGAATATCTGAAAATAAATAAGAGAGAGAGAGATTTTATCGATAGCTGGGTGAAGCTAGAAAAATTTTTTAAGGGTCGAAATTAAATTTTAATTTTTATAATAGTAAAAATATAATTTCATCATTTTAATAGTATATATTTTTATAATTTTTAAAGGGTTAAATCAAAATTTTATCATTTTTAGAGAGGCTAAAGTACAATTTTACCTTTACTAATTTAAAATTTTAAAAATTTTAAAGAACCAAAATGAATTTTTTTTTTCATTTTAGGAGGGCCAGGCCCTTGCCAGCCCCCCTAGCTATGTCCTTGATCGAGAGGTCAGTCCAATTCCAATGGTCACGTTACACTACTTTCGATCAATGTTACAGGAAGATAAAAAATGAAAGACATAATACATAGACAAAAATAATGATTTATTTATAAGATAATGTAATATTTATCCTTAAATTTTTTTTATTAGTTTTAGAATTTAATAAATTTTTTTCAATTTTAATTCATGTGATAACATGACATTTTAATATTATGTCATATCATTACCTAATTTTTTAAATATATATTTTGAAAATGGATACTTTGAATTTAAATCAATGATTCCATCAACTATGAATTTTTATTAATTTGTAAGGGTTATATTTATATGTGATTTTAATATGTAAAATATGGTTTATATATTCAAATCAAAATTTTACAATAATTTATATTAATTATTTGAAATTTATTTTTATCTACCAAAATATTTTAATAAATTTGAATATAATTTAACCTAATTTATTTTTTTACTTTTCGATATCATAACTCTTAATAGTACTTTTGTTGGCATGATGACTTTTTTAGCTCTCTAACTTTACAAAAAAAGAAAAAAGAAAAAAAAAAGAAAGAGAGTGTCATTTTAACTTTTCATTTAATTTTTTTGCTTTTTTTATGAAAAAGTTAATGATTGTTAACTTTGCTGACATGACACACATGTGAATTGCCACATAAATGTCAAGTTAGAATTTAATTTATTTTTAAAATTTAAAATTTTAAAATTTTAATTTTTTAAAATATATATATATTTTTAAAAGTATAAAAATTAGTTGAAATGAAAAACATTATACATAAAAGTTTTAATAAAAATCAATACCTTCATGTCAATTGATTAAATCTAACAAAAATAATTAAATTATATATAAATTATTTAATAATAACTTAGTTCAGTTAACACCAACAATGAGACAATCAGAAGGATGCGAATTTAAATATGTTAAAACACATATTATCTTCTCTAATTTAAAGACTTAGAAATTTATGGATAGTAATAGAATTTATATCAAAACTTAATAATTAATATAATTAGAGGTACTTTATTAATAAAAATAATAATATGAAAAGACTTAAATTAATATTAACAAATGAGCTCCAAATAGGCTAAATTAGCCAAAAATGCCAAAAAAATATTTTTAAATAGGCCATTTTTTAAATTAGGGAAATAGATCGATTTTGGAGAGAGTGTGTGAAAACGCGTCCAGTTAGACGTATTTTTTGCATAGTTGGCAAGAAATCGTGCTCAGTTGGACTCGTTTTCCTCTTAGTTGGCAGGAAAACGCGTCTAATTTCTCTCTCTTTGGTCGATTTTTTCCTTTAGGGTTTTTTAGGGTTAGGTATTTGAAAAGTTATGATTTTAAGGTTTAGGTATTTTTAAGGTTTGAGGTGTTGGGTTTTTAGGGTTTTGAATATTTTTGTTTTATAGGTTTTATGGGTTCTTATGAGTTTAGGGATTTTTATGGTTCAGGGTTTTTTTCAGTTTTGGAATTTGAGGTAGACATTTTGAAAGCTTAAAGGTAGGTTTGAGTTGCTACGGATGTAATAACGTTCGGAGACACACATATTTCATATGCCATGTCGGGATGGGACCATTACCTTAGAAGCTCGTCTTATGGAAGTCAGGTTTCAGGGTGGTGATGCTTTATATGGTCACAAGTTGAAGTATATGTAAAGGTCTCAGTTGACGGTCGTTAGACGGTCACGGGTTGGAGTATAACTTGGGGCCAGTTGCTAGTCATTATGCGGTCATGAGTTCAAGCTTTTTGGATACCCGAACATGGTGGCTTATAAACACCATATATAATATTGAGGTCATAATCATAGGGAAAATCGAAGGGGCTTTCTAGTGTAATCAACATTTTTTTTTCTTACATCTCCACAAAATACAGTATATTTAACCTTTCTTCTTATATGAAGCTTGAGACTGAGTTGGATGCAAGAGGACTCTCAGGGGGAGAGTGGATGTTTCAACGAAGTAGAGGTAAAACTCGAGTTGGCACGACAGTGGTTGTAGTTATTAATGAGTTTTTTAATAATGACAAATGTTGTTACACCGAAAAGAGCTTCACCTTTACTCCACCATCACAATTGCTCCCCTTCTGAGAGTCCTCTTGCCTCGAACTCAGTCTCGGGTTTCGGATAAGACTGAGGTTAAGGACACCGCCTTTGGTGGAGATGGGGAAAAATAATAAGTTGATTATATCAAAAAGCCCCTCAACTTTTCCCTATGATTATGTCCTTAAACTTATGTATGGTATTTTTAAGACATCATCTCTGGGTATCCAAAAAACTTGAACTCGTGACCCCCATCTTCATCTTCTTCTCCTTCTTCCGTGGTTGAGTGCGGTGTCATCCTAGCCTCCCATCGTGTCTCCTCTATTCTACGAGAAGGTGGTTGTGAATAAGAGCCACCTTGGTAAAACAATGATGCAGAGGGTGTTTGTGACACTACCGGCGGATAAGTGTACGATGTCGCATAAGCCAGTTGCTGATAATATCCCAAAATCGTTGTTATTGGTGGATACATCGAAATCAGTGTTGGCATCGATGTCGTCATCAGGGTGTAATAAATTGGGGACGGAGGTGCCGCGAAAAACACACCTAGAGGAGGTGTAGATGCAGGGTGTTGCGGTGGTGCATAGTATGGTGCTTGTGTAAAATACATAGGGTTAGTGAAAAGATTAGGAAAATATGAAGGGAATTTCACCGGGATGTGGTGCAGACATTGGTGCCCCTTGTTGGGTTGGAGCCGATGACAAACCTGTCATGCCACGTGCTCCGAACCTAGGATTCTAGGGCGGTCGTTATGGCCTCTTCGAACGAATTTTCCTACTCTTCGCCTCCACCGATTGTAGATATGGCTTCCCGTGAAGTCTAAACCATGACATGTACTCCGTAGAGGTCTCCATTTTCGGTGTGAAAAATGGTTTGCACATGGGTATGAAATCGTTCCTACGCTCCCAAATGTCGATATATTCCTTGTGGAATTTCCACCAATCTTTGTCGATTTTCCTCCGCAAATCAAGTTTGTGCAGTGCTTTAATGTCTTGCGGTGGCGGCAAAATATTTTGCCTCCATCCAAACTGTCGCATCATTCGATCAGATTCGTGCATCTTCATCGTCGTGTAAGCTACCAATGACACCTTGCGTCCCACATACTCCAATTGACCAAATTTTTGGGCGGGATGCATTCTATGATTGTCAGATTGGCGTATGACATCCATTCAATTTGTAGTACACAATTATATATTTTGTTATCCACAAAATTTTAAATTTTAAATTTCAAATCATTACATAATTATTATATGTTTGGGAAATTCAATAACTAACCTCGGCTTCCGAGCGTTGATCTAATAGTAGCCGGATATCTTCGAGCTGTTCCGGTAGTCCCACATAACTCGGCCTAAAGTTCCACCTACTCAAACAATATGTTAAGTCAAACATATAAAAAAAACATTTACTATGATAACTATATTATTATCACATGAATTTTACCTTGTCACTAGTGGGAATGTATAAGGTGCGTCGACTCAGGGACGTAAAAATGGTAGCCGCCACCGCGCCAATGACTGCAGCAGGAGTAGGCAACCACCGATTGATATCTTATCCAGTTCTGTCACCCGACACAACTCCAGTTACTACGTGGCCAACACGACTGATCCCCAACTGAGTTGACCATAATTTTTGAAGTCGGCCAGATATAGTAATCACCTTATGTGTACCAAAATTTGAGATTTATCGGGCATTAAAAGGCTCCCGATTAACCTTAGGATGAATGCTCGACCGTGTTGTTCTTTTTCAAGGGCAATCGTGTACTCATCAAGTTCACCAAAATTATCTTCCAACCATTTGATCTCTATTCGGCCACTTTGAAACTTGTTCGACACCTTCCCTAATAGTGTGTCGCAAAGGTTCTCCTTATCGGCAACGATAACTCCCCCCGTAACGACTCGTCCATCCACCGATAAGCCCAGTTGTAAAGCCATGTCCTCCAGTGTGATCGTACACTCACCACATGGAAGATGGAATATGTGCATCTCGGGTCTCCATCTTTCCACCAATGCGCTGATAAGTGTGGAATCCAATTTACAGCCCCCGAGCATATGAGATGCATCTAAGGATCCCGAATCTTGCAGATGAAGACAAATTGCATTGGCTGCGCTCTTTGATAGATTGTGTATGAACCCCTCCAAAACCCGATCATCAGCCTATTTATATCAATAAAAATAAATTATAAATTAAAAAACTTTAAAAACTTTAAAAACTTTAAAATTAACTTAATTAAAATTAATAAAAATAAAAAAAATTCCTTATCATTGCTAATTGTGCGTTGAAAATGTGATTGTCATTAGAGGTGTTCAAATTTCGGTTAAAAATAAATTAACTGACCGCACCGATCTAATTCGATCAGAGTTCGATTATTGATTTTTTGGAAGTTCAATTATCAGTTAATTCGGTTCGAAATCGGGTAATTAATTGAATTAACCGAACTTAATAATTAATAATACAAATTATATGTAGTTTTAATTCGGATAATTCGGTCAAATGAACATTATTAATTTATTTTTTGATATGTTTTATACTTATTTTAACTAAAAAACATAAACATATAAAGTTTGGTTAGCTGACCGAATTAACCAAAATATTTCGGTTCGATCAACGATTAAAGGATTAAAAAGTTCTGTTAAATCGATTAATACTAGTTCGGTTTGGTTAATCGTTTAGACACCCCTGCTTGTTGCCGAAACGAATAAGAGAACTTTTCATTCGTGAGAAATTAATTAAAATGAATAATTTAGTAAATAATAAAGTAAAACTAGAATATTTTTATAGAAATTTATTAGAAAATTTGGACTAATCATGAGAGAATTGAGAGAATTGGATTTGAGTGAAAGCAATGGAAAATGGCTTGGGTTTATATAGGAAAAAAGTTACCATTGGGCCATTTATAATTTTACCTTTGGCCGAATTTGAAATTTGACCGTTGAGAATTTGAAAATTTTCTAGTGTGCCTTTTGTAACTTCTAATTTCTAACGAATTGGCTTTTTCTTACATTTTTTAAATAAAATGAAATTCAAAATTAAATTAAATAAAGATAAGTTTTGGTCCGTTTTCCTATAATCTATAATACAGAAAAATCCGCTAAACTTATCACACAAACTTTTCATTGATCTATTTTTTTTCATTGGGATTCAATCAAAATCACAATGTCATTTTCTTGTTCCTGAATGGGTTTCATCAATTTTTTATTCAATTTTTTTTAAGTTTATGGGCTACACCGAGTAAAGATCCGCCCGATTTTGATTTGCGCATATAGGACAAATGACCCAATGCGCCCAGCTGGGCACGCTTTCCTGCCAACTGAGAGGATAGCTGGACGCGTTTTCACATACACTCTAAAAAATCAACCTATTTCCCTAATTTTCAAAAAAAAAAAAGGGCATATTTTGAAAAAAAAATCTGTATATTTGACAAATTTAGCCGTATATCTATACTTTAAGATAGTAAAAAAATTTAAAAAAAAAAAATTAAGAAACCAAACTAAGGAAATCAATAGCATGCTAAGATACGTATTTTTTTTATTACTAAAACTAAAACATAATAGTATAAAGTGTTTAAAATTTAATGATACTTTTTAAAATATTTAATATATATATATATATATATATAATATTTACAAATATATGATAAATGAAATTAAATAAATTTTAAATATTTATCAATCAATTTCATAAATAAAATTTCATTATTCACAAATATAAAATATACCCATCAATTATATAATTTTTTTCCATATATTTTTTTTATTATGTGTTACTTTTTTTATCTTTAAAGTTTAAATGACAATAATATATGGTTAAATCACAATTTTGGGACTTAAATTTAGCAAGTTTTCTCACATTGAGGCTTGAGTTTTTTTTATCCAAGTTAAGTCTTGAACTTGGCAATTATTCCCACATTGGGATCTAAAACTTTTTTTTATCCAAGTCCTGAACTTGACAAATGTTCCCATGTTGGGACTTCAACTTTTTTATTATTATCTAAGTTAGTCTTTAAAAATTCTAAAGTTCAAGTCTTATTGTGGGAACAATTGGTAAGTTCAAGCCCAAATGTGAAAATAATTACCAATTTTAAAACTTAACTTTGACCAAAAAAAATTCAGGCCTCAATATAAAAAAAAGTTGTCAAGTCCATATTCTAATATGAGAATAATTACCAAATTTAATACTTAACTTAAAAAAAAAAACTTCAAATCCCAATGTGAAAAAATTTGCCTGACCCAAAAATATTTCTAGTTTTTCTTTTCAACTTTGTTAATGCATCAATCGTTGCATATTATTTAGGCCGACACATTTAAAATTGGATAGAATTAGATCAATATAAATCGAAATTTTCAATTGGTATAAAAAAAATTAATATTTCGATTTATTAAAGGGTTGATTTGATCAAAACCAAATGTAAAAGGAATAAATCATAAAATTATATATGAACTATGGTTTAATATGCAATTTTATATATAAAATTGTTATTTGATTCAATTCATATAAATTATTAACATAATTATTAATATAACATCATTTTATGTTTATATATTGCATACATAAATAATTATATTTATTCAATATAAAAATAAATTGATGTATTTATTTCTTTAAATGTGTATGATTAAATTAACATTAAAATTTTAAGTATATATTTAAACTACAATTAAAGTTTCACATATATAATTACACGAAATTAAAATTCATATATACAATTATTCCTTAAATCAAAATTAATATATAATTTTAAAATTAATCTCAATGTAAAATTAATTCCATTAAATCAACGAAAATATATTTTATTTAAACTAACAGTAGGAAAAAAATTTAAAAAATAAAAAATTGGGTCCATGATTCCTTTCAAACTTTGTCATCGTCTCCGTGGGACAAATTTTGCAAGATGAACGTGCCGAGGCATTGAAGTGAAAGAATAATATATGTATTTAGTTTTAACCCAAAAGAGAAATAGTACAAATATATATAACTTGTCAACAAATGATAATGAAAACAAAAAACTTTAAAAGACTGAAAAAGAAAAGCAGACGTGGGAGAAGGACAATGAAGTGAATTTCAATAGGGTGTATACACTGTCGCCACGTAATCTTCATGCAGCAGCCCTTGACTTTCTATAAATACTCATTTCTCCTCCTCCCACTTTCCACACCAACAGTTGCAGCAGTCTTCATTTTGTCTAAAAAAGAAAAATGCCAGGCCTCACCATTGGAGACACAGTGCCCAACCTTGAAGTTGAAACCACCCACGGGACATTCAAGCTTCATGACTACTTCAACAATGGATGGACCATCATTTTCTCTCATCCTTGTAACTGCACCTATATATGCTTCTTCTTTTTTATTTTTGTATTTGTCTTGAAATTTCATTTCATTAATTTATGGGTTTTTTTTTTTTTTTTTGCATGCAGCTGATTTCACGCCTGTGTGTACGACGGAACTGGGGAAGATGGCGGCTTACCTGCCGGAGTTTGAAAAACGAGGGGTTAAGCTTCTAGGTTTCTCTTGCGACGATGTGCAGTCACACAAGGAGTGGATCAAAGATGTTGAAGCCTACACGGTAACCCTTTTCTTTCTTTCTTTATTTTTTTAATTTGAAGTTAGGAAGTGTAAGAAGGTTGTAAAAACGGCGGCTGTTTGTTTGTTTGTTTGTTTGTTACTGGCATGGCAGCCTGGGTGCAAGGTGGCATACCCAATCGTGGCAGATCCCAAGAGAGAGATCATTAAGCAACTAAACATGGTGGACCCAAATGAAAAAGACTCTTCAGGGAACGAGCTCCCATCTAGAGCTCTGCATATCGTGGGCTCTGATAACAAGGTGAAGTCATCTTCAAACTAAATATGGTCAATTACATCGAAGGTCCCAAACTTGGTCTGGTTTTCATTTTGAATTGGTCTTAATTTCAAAACATTCTAATTTTTCTGAAAGTATCAATATTTTATTAATCAAAGGGTTTCGTCCAATTAACTGTCAGTTTAAACTTTAAATGTTACAAATTTGGTGCCACATATTTTTAAAATATGTGGATTATACATCTTCATTTGAGGACCAAATTAGAATTTTAATTATAGTTTCAGGACTTATAATAAAATTAATCCAAATAAATAATGGTGGTGTTGATGTAGATAAAGCTGAGCTTTCTGTATCCAGCAACCACAGGGCGAAACATGGATGAAGTGATGCGGGCAGTGGACTCACTGCAGAAGACATCGCAGTACAAAGTGGCGACACCGGCGAACTGGAAACAAGGGGAGCCGGTAGTGATTTCGCCATCGGTGCCCAACGAGGAAGCCAAAAAAATGTTCCCTCGAGGTTTTGAGACCAAAAACCTCCCATCAGGGAAGGATTACCTGCGCTTCACTAACGTCTGAATTACATATGTCATATGTCATGGCTAAGAACTTTTGCACTCCAACACTTGTCTTTCAAGTTTTACTACGTAAGCACCGCTTGCGATTTCGGTTAAATAATAATAAAAAAGTTGTACTTGGATAAAATTAATCTTTCACTGCGTTTGCCGGGAGTCGAACCCGGGTCTATTGCTTGGAAGGCAATTATCCTAACCGTTGGACTACAAACGCTTGTTAATTGAATATAAGATTTTAAAATTCTTATTGAATAATTATACTCTTGATTAAAAATTAAACCGATAATGAAATTAATAAGCGAAAATGTAACAATAACAATCAAGCTCTCTGCTTTAAAAATAGTGAACCATCCTTCAACACAAACCTATCCCCAATTTTTAACATGGCTTATCATATATATAGCTTACATAAGATATGCAGCCTTCATCAAAACGTCAACTCATCTTTGCACTTCGTAGCACTACACCCTGCATTTTTCAGTTCTTTTATAAATCCATTGAAATAGAACTACCCATTTGGCGCCCGATACCAGAAAATGCTCGACTGTTCTTTTTTCTAGCCACTTGTGGCCGTATAGAACAATGGTTCATTAATTGTGCTTGCTCCTTTTCTTGTTTGTATTTTTCATATCCAACTTATGTCATTGCAACAGAAATGTCACTACATTCTTTACATCTGTTGAATTGGCTTGTTGTGAAGAAAATATAAAATGGAAAAATGGGACAATAAAAGATTTTGAGTGGAACTAATCCGGTATTCGAGTAGAAATAATTTCTTATTAATAAAAGAAAAATCCTGATACACTTTGCTTTAGTTAAAAGTAAGATATCTGTAATTGACAATTCCCATCTATATAAGATGAAGACCAAGAGTAGCTATGCTATGCTATGCTATGCAAATGCTAATGCTAATTCTATGCTATCTCTTCGACTTGACAATCGCATTGCTGCTATCACTGCTTCCTCTGTCACTATCCTGTTCAGTGTTCACCATTACAATAAATACAGTCAAACTTCAAACTCTTCCATATTTTATTACAACAAAAGCTGAAAATTTACCTTTGATTCCCCAAATTTTGTAGTTAGCCTCATGTACTGCTCGCGCGCTTCTTGATCACGAGCCATGGACTTCACTCTTGCTAGAGCTTTCTCAATCCCATCAACTTTTTGTTGTTGACCAACTTGTAAAAATTCGTATTCGTCTTCTATCTCAATCCCTGCTACTGTCTTATCGGTCGCAGTTTGCACCCGAAATCCTCGTAGACCAGCACCTTTACGCCTCCATCGTAGGATTATCTTTTCAACTAAACCGACAGACCAAACAAGCTTTTTGTATTGTTTGCGAACTTGATGTCCCCTCACATGGGCCTGAAATTAAGGATAACCAGAATGAACTTACCAAAAGAAAGGAAAACACAAAAAGCAGCTTGGAAAACTTATTCAAGAGACATCATTAACAACCTCACTGAGTAAAAGAATATTTCTTGAAACTTTCCATAACCCTACCTAATATGAAAAAGAAAAGGTTGATGTGAAGTACCTGAATTTTCACAATCCGATTTCGTATCTTCAAAAATTCCTTCCTTCCTTTCCGGCCACGATACTTCTGTTGGATCTTTGAAGCTGCAGTGTGCAAATAGTCTCCAAAATGACTAGTCTTCTGAAGCCTGTTCAAAGACCCAAGAATACCTAGTTCAAGTGATATTTCAGACATATCATCATTGCCTTTAGTTAATTGTCTTAAATGGGCTGAGCGTGCGCGAAAAGCAGCTTGGATCAGAGCAGCTGCATGAGCTGATTTTCTAACAGCAGCAAGGGACCCTTTCAATGAGCAATTGTCATCTAATGTCCCATTAGATGGAGCAACTTCAGAAGGAGTCTCAATGGCCTCTTGTGCTGGTGTTGTTGCAGCATCATTGCCTACCACATTTTGGTTAACGGTCAATGAAGAAAGATGGGTGGTCAAATCAGCTTCAGCCAGGTATCCTGCTATTCCTTTGTGCCCTCTACTTGATGCTAAGTCAGCAGCCGTTCTTCCACCAGGGAAACTTGGTGTAGGATCATCAACAGCACCAGGAGAAGCACCTAGCTTAATAAGTGCAATGACAGTTTCTTCTCTGGAGAAAGGGTATTAAAAAAATGACAATCAATACAAAGCCACCAAAACCATTATTTGCTTTATCCTGATTATATATGTAATTGAATATACAGGGATATATAACATGAATTAGATACATGAAAGATATTGCACAAGTCTTGACCTTCCAAAATATGATGCCCAGTGAAGCGCCGTTCTACCTTTTGCATCTCTAAAATTAGGACTTATGCCTGAAGCAACTATAGGGTTCATTGCCCACTCATAACCAAGAGAAGCAGCCAAATGTATAACTCCTTGACCTTTGTCATCCAGAATAAGTGGACCTTTTCCATCTTCATGGACTTTGTGTATCAGCCACTGAGAAAGTTTTTGCTTTAGCAAATTCAGAATCAAACCCTCTTTAGATTGTATACAATCATTTGCACTTGCTACACCCATCGAACATATGCTACTTTTCAGCTTACATTTATCACACTCCTCAACAGAACAATCCAACCACTTTCTCCCTGAGCCAGTATGTAACAATTTTGCCAAACAAACTTGCAAGTGCATTTCCTCTTGTGCTGTGCATTTAACAGCTGTAATAAATGAAAATCCAGGTGGCTTTTCCCGATATTCAAACTCTCTTACCTCACTGCACGCCAATCTGTTGCTGCAGGTGATATAAAATGGAACACGTCCAGGCACATGAGAAGGAACTTGACAACGGATAACATTGTTAGTCAAAACCTCAGCAGAAACTTCAATTTCACCAAACATACAGCCCCATTTGGCAGCACTAGGAAGCTCCTTGTTTTTCAAGAAATTTCCGACAAGTAAAACCTAAAACATAAGAAGCATTCACGGATAAATATGATTTCCTGAAAACAAATGATGCTTTCACAAAACATGCATATCATATTTCTGTACCTTTGTTCCAACACCTGAATATGCCCAGTCAGGTGAGAAATCAACAATGCTAAATAACTGTTCCTGAGAAAGAGAAGGACCCAAGGAATCAATATCCAACTGCATATGGCGTGATAAACTGGATACTTCCTTGTCATCAGTCTCAGTGTTAAGTGTACTCCAATAATTGGCAGAGTCAGAAGCCATCAAGGAATCATCACAATCTCCACCAATTTCTTTATCCATCCATCTTCCAAAGCTATCAAGTTTTTTCAGCTCTCCTGGTTCATCATTATTTTTACCAATGCCTTTGGGTTCCTTCTCGTTTTGCATGGAAGTGGAGACTACCTTTTGAGGACCAGAATAATTCTGAGACTGCAAACCTATGAAATTGAAATCATACCCCTGTAGCTCCTGCAGGTGGTCAACTATCAATTGATAAATTTTCAACATACCTGGAAAAACATACAAGGGAAATTGGATTGATTCTAGACATCATCTCAATATCATAGCTGATAAGATGATGGCTTATGTTACTAGACACAGAAGAACAGTATTATACTGGTCATTTGTGTTTACTTCAAAACTGAAGCTGCAAAAAGTTACAAAAGGCATGATTTGCATTTACATGCTATACAACTCCAAGCACAAATTGCATACTTCTCTAAAGCATTTGTCATACATAGGTCTAAGTTCTAAGACCCAATGCTATAGTGCAGATGTCCTATATACTCAGCATAACAGACCTGGGTTAGTTTCTCCGGATATTCTCCAACTGCTTGGACATCTCCATCGTTGATTAACTTATCTCCACATGTTATAGCATCCGAGACATCATGCAGTCTCACCTGTGCTTCCTTAGTTATAAAGTCAGATGTCGTAGGCTGTTCAACATAGAGCTTATGATCTAGCATGCTAATGTTATTGGTGGCCAAGTGATGGCTGCCAGGCCAGAAAGATGACCCAGACACAGTGTTGTGATTAAAATTAGATTCTCCATGCCATGAACCAGGAGGATTCCTCCCTGATTCTGGAAAACCTGAAAAATGGTGGGTGATCAGCAAAGATTTTACATGATTTTAAAGATTGCTAAAATAAAGTTCTAAACACCTGTGTTTTAGGGTGCTTGATTATTACTTTCTATTTCAAGCTTAATTATTATTTTAAAGTTGATAACGACATATCATGGGCTCCAATGTGGAATTGACCTTACCAGCAACTTCAGGCTCCACTGAAGCAGTACAAGACTTGGAACCATATATAGGTTGGTCAGGAGCAACGGCACTTGGATCATCCCCAGAGTCAACATCCTCATATTCGGAAGATAATGTTTTCCCATTCCAACCAATTTTGCTGGTTGATGCGGGAGATACCTGAATAGTAGCAGCAGGTGAATTTTCATATGCTAGGGAAGGAGCTGAACCAGTTTGCAGGCTTTCACTCTGTGATCCTGGGTCCGCTAGTAAACAGGAGATTCCAGACCTGTACCCCTGCAGAGAAGGAATCCATCATATTATATAATAATAAATTGTCACATGTTAAAAAAAAAAAAAAGAATCAAACCAATAATAGTTCAAATTCACGAGTTAAAACACAGACACTCCAAGATATTTGCAACCTAAAGAGCATTTCTCGTAGACAAGGACAAGAATTCTTTGCAAAGTCTTTATCTTAACTTAATTCCAAAGAAGACAGAGAGAGGGTATGTGGATACCTCTTTTACTTCTCTGTAATGAACAAAAACAATATGCTCGAACTGCCTGAAAAGAGAATGATAACAATGAATATTTAAAACATTGAATACCAGAGGAAGTAATTACTGCAAAAGAAGGGTTACTGAAATATATATTTTAAAGGAATAAATCGAAATAATGGTACTCTCTACAAGAGCTACAAAAAAAGGGAACATGAATGGAACATAACAAGAGAATCCAATAACAATTCCAGAAAAACTATTTTGGTGTATATAGTCAGAAAACCGGTTACCCATCAAGCATCCAGTAGCAACGTCGCTGAAAATTCTCATTAAATTGACCATGTGCATAGTAACAGTGAAGAACATCCACACTTCCAATCTACAAAAGTCCATTAGAAAGCAAGTCACTTAAAAAGTTACACGTACAAGTTTTATGGAAATATACGGAAATCAAGTTTGATATAATAGATGCCCTTAGAAATTAATGTGCTCAATAAAAGAATATAGGCTCAGGGATGTTAAGGCTCGATTTGATCAACTTTTAAGGAATTAGGTTTTTCATAGAAACTGCTTACCTCTTAATACCATAATATAAGGTTAAAGAGTTGGAGCTTGTAAAAGATCATCTACTTATCAACGGCTAACACTTAACAAAGGTGACTTTAGGGGAATTTTTATTCATAAGTTAAAAGGTTAGAGTTATGGATAGGAATTAGAATATCCAATTTTTTCTTTCCATTCTTCACATTCATTTAGTTTCTGTCATAGCGCATGCAACCAAATGGTAACATCTTAGATGGTCCAGCAAAAGTGAACCATATAGCCTTTCACATTCTAGTTGCATCGCTTAGGACCAATCATGGAAAAGAAAAAAAAGCTACCTTCAACTTTTCATGAGCTTCTCTGACAGTTTTTCCATCCTTCTTTTTCCTCCAATCATGACCATCTTTACGAAAGTACCGAATTGTTTTCCGGTCAAACAAGTACAAAGATCCAGCTGAAAACGAGTTTTCACTTTTTGGTCACTACTTGCATGTGGCATCACAAAGTTCATGAAAAAATGGCAGTACATTAACAAGACATAACTTTGCACGTTGATGAAAAGACTAAACTAAAATTACACAAAGCATAGAAACAAATGTAGCAGAACATGTGGGGCTAAACAAAGCTAGTGAAGACCTTACCTGAAGGCCTAGAAGGTGGCTTGTCTGATAAACGAAACTTGGTGTAGTTGCCAAGTATTTCACAAACTTCAACAGGACGAAGCCAACGATGTTGTGCTTCCTGCAATATCTGTTGAAGGTCTGCCACAAACAAATTATTAAGTATTTAAAACATGCAAAACAGTCACATAAATCGGAATGAATGAATTAGTAGAAACTAAAGACAACCAATTGAAGGAAATAAAGAAATAGCTGAGAAGTTAAAAAAAAAAAAAAAAAATGCATAAAGCACAAATAACATAGATTATGATGATTCGTTCAGCCTTTTACAAACCAAATTCCATAAAGTCAGGCAAGTCGGTTTTGTTTCAGTCAAAAGAAGCTTTCTTTAGGGGAAAAAGAAGGAACTTGAATGATTAAGATGGCATTGTAAGACACATATTTTGATAGAGAAACTGGGAAAAAGAAAAAGAGAGACCTAATTGCTGATTGGGGAGATATCTTCTGCCTTGAGCCATTATTGATCAGCGAACAAAAGTCTCCAAATAAAACCAGATTTCATCGCCCAACCTCTCCTCAGGTATACCATTGCCAAAGAACCAAGAAAGCAAAGGAAAAGAAGGGTTCTTCAAGAGATTTCAACAACAACCCAAAGCCGAAAGGGGATAGTTTTATTAACAAAAACAAAGAAACGACATAAATTTCAACAATAAATCGACAAATGGAGATGCCTTGTGTTCAATGAAGATGGCAGGAATGGAAACACAGGAAAGAAAGAATCAAAATAACAAGAGGAAGCGGTAGAGAAGCGCGTGAATTCCACAGTTGACAAAAAGCGTAAAAGAGGATTGTCAGTCGACATGTTCCATTATATTTGTTAACAAATAATCATTTAAATCAATAAAGTATTCCTTAACGAATATACAACAATACTGATATATTATCATGAATTTAGGCCTAATTTAGAATACTTATGAAAAGTACTTTTCACACAAAAAGTATTTTTAGAATAAAATCGTTTTTAAAGAAATTATTTTTTTGGAAAAAAAAATGGGTGGAAAAAGTATTTTTGAAAATCGTCCCTAAATTAAGCCTTAAGAAAGGGTTATCTGATTTTGAGGTCACTAACCGGTGAGCGATAAATAATTTGAATTAAAAATAAAGCTAATATTTATTATGTTAAAAGATATCCTTTAATATTTAATTATGGTTTTATAAATAAAAATTTTCATTTAGAATTGAACTGTAAGTAAATATTAATTTCGTTATAATTTAGACTTATTTGATTACTTTTAGTAATATATGGACTAAACTGATTTATTTAATAATAGAGAGACTAATCTGATCCGGTCTCTTTAGTACATGTACCTCCTAAGTACTCTAACCAATTTTTAAGTGAGGTGTTGAGTTTGGTAAGAGTTATATATAAAAAATAGTGTTTGGAGAGTACTTGTTTAGGAATTTGATTTAACTCGATTTCAAATTTAATTAGTGCTCAATAAATCTATCAAAGACTAAAGCGTCTCAAATAAAAACAGGTTGTGGGTGAAAAAAATATAATAAAATCAAATAAATTTTTTATTGAAATAATAAAGTTAAATGATTCAAAATAGTTGAGTTTTTATTTATTTTATATAAAATGTAAAAAGATTAAATACTTTCATAATAATGGCATTTTAATAATATTCCCACCGAATTAAAACTCGATTAATTCATGACATTAATTTAATTAAAGATTTAATATAATAATAGATTTAAATTCAAGATTAAGAGTTAATTTACTGAAATCAACGCAAGTATATTTTCACACACCAAATACTTTATCAAATTTATTTTAAAATTTAATGAAATGAGATTAATTTGAAAATAATAATTCAATTTGTTTGCTGGATTATTTAAGAAATTAATTAAAACTCAATTCAAGATATTTTATAATTAAAAATTTAATATATTTTAATATAATTTTATTTATTTACATTATTTAATTTTTATTTATTGCTTAGAAAAAGAATGATTAAACACATATTTTAATGTGTAATAAATAATTAATTGAAAAAGAAGTGAGAAAAAGATTTCCCCAACTTTTATTTGTTTGTGTTGATGAATAATTTTTAAGGTAGGTGAATATATTTTATGAATAAAAACAAATTATATAATTTAATCATTGAATCCAACTTAAATTTTTAATGAATATAAATAACCCCACCTAAACTATTCGTTTTAAATTTGTTTCCTTTTTAAAACACCCAATAAAATAAAGTAGTCAAATGAGTTCTGGCTTGAGTTCACACGGGAGGTTGTAGGGGATAGGGACGAAAGGTATTGAATATTGAGAGAAAAAAAAAGAAAAAGGGGAGTAACAGATGAGTATGAAATTTTGAAACTAGTATTAGATCTATGCCAAAAGACGTAGATACAAATCCAAAAAGAATAAAAAAAATAATGTATATAATAGTTGTTAACAGCTAAGAGTTAATTTATATGGTACTCAAAAATAAATTCTGTTAGGGAATTTACGAGACGTGTCAAGGAGTAATGTTCATTGGTGCTTGGTACTACTTAAACTTATAATAGGTTATGTAAAAGAGTCTGCGATCAAGGCACCTCTTGATAATTCATCTTGTTTATTGGGGATTATTTGGCCTGACAAGATCGGCCTATTGCTTGGAAGAGACTTAAGGTCTATCTACATGGATCTTGGTTAATTTGTAAACATTTCAATAACTTGTATTGTTATCAGGATAATTATTATAAATCCTAAAGGATAAGAATGTATAGGGTTTAAATCTCTTAGGATTCTCATCTTGTAGATAGGCACTAACCTCAGCTGTTGATGTAATTTGATTTGATGTAATTATTGTGAATTCTTATTTTCAAGAATAAGGCAGACTTAGGAAGATTTGAAGCAAAGAAATCGCCCAAGACCGCGCGGTTTGCGAGACTTAAGCTCTAGCCCCATGACAGTTGGTATTCGAGCTAAGGTTCGAAGGTGTCAGTTGAGATAAAGAAAGGAGTAGACGAGTAGAATGTTCCGATGGAGACCTGTGAGAGGTTCAGAAAAAAATAACAATCGAGGGTTATGTTGTTGGCTTTGGAAAGTCGAGTGGCCAATCTCAAGGAATCCATGGGCGAAGTGACAGAAATACTCGAAATAGTTGAGGGATACACTGATGAGCTGGACCTGATGAAAAAGCAGCTTAAGGAATATGCGGCGGAGGCCCTTAGTTACAATATGAACACGTTGCAAGTGCTCCTTAATACCGTTTTAGGTAAGCTAACAAAAAAGAATGAGGCTCTCGAAGCTGAGATGATAGCTATGAAGGAAGAAAACAAAGCTACAATGACGACTTTGAACACGAAAATTGAAGAGCTCGAGGCAGAGCTCGTTATGTGCAAAGTTGTTGAAGGTAAATAGGTGTTAGGTGCGACACTGATCCATAAGATTGATGTCCCCAAATTGAAAAATTTTAAGGGGGAAAAGTCCGCGAGGGATGTGGACAACTTCTTGTTGGAAATAGAGTAATGCTTTTATATCATGGGCATCAAGGATGATGATGCTAAGGGAAATACTACTTCTATGTATTTTACTGATGTCATTTTTTTATGGTGGCGTCATAGGTCCACAGATGAAAAGTGAGATGGGATCGGAATTGGGACTTGGGAGGAGTTTCAAAAAGAGTTCAATGAGCAATTGTACTCCCAATATGTCGAGAATGAGACTCGGGCTAAGTTGCATCGGTTCTCGCAATAAGGCACAATTAGGGAGTATGTGAAAGAGTTCAGTAAACTGATGCTCCAAATCACTTATCTAAGTGAAAATAGGCATTCTTCTTCTTTATGGATAATTTGAAGTCGTGAGTTAAGTAAGAATTGGAAGACTATGGAGTCGAAGAACTTACTAAAGCTATGACCGTTGCATAGTCGCTTCTTGAGCTTATTGCTAAAAAGTCAAAAAAATATGAGTCTTCCAAGCCCAAATTCAAACCAAAGGGCAATGGTAGGTGAGATAAAAACAAGTTAACAAAGAATGGTGATGGTAAGACCCAAGTTGCTCAGAAAGCTAAGCCCGACAAGCCATAGGAGAAGAAGAATGGGCTAATGAAATGTTTCATTTGCGAAGGTCTACATATGGTAAAGGACTATTTAAAATGATCTGTGTTTTATGCCATCAAAAGGGATGATGAGCTAGAAAAAGCACTTATGAAGCTTGGTTTAATCTTGAGTTGTATCAAAGCCAAGAAGGTTCGTAAGCAAAAGGGGTTAATTTTTGTAGACATCACTATGACAGGCATGACAGGTAGAGGATTGAATGCCCTTGTTGACATGGGCACTTCAGATTTGTTCATGTCCGAAGAGACTACTCAGAATCTTGGTTTCAAGGTTGAGAAAGAACTGGGGTGGATCAAGACAGTGAATTCCAAAAGGGTTCCAATCGTGGGTTTTACAAAAGGAGTTGAACTTCAACTTGGCAGTTACACCAACAAGGGAAATATCAAGGTAATATCATTTGATGATTATGACTTTGTGGTTGGATTAAAATTCATTGACCGGATTAATGCACTTCTTGTTCCTTTTTCTAATTGTATATGCATGTTGGATTCGCACCATTTATGTATGGTGCCAATTAAATGGGATGGGGTGTGGAAGCCAAGGTATTGGCAACAATCCAATTTGTTAAGGGGGTACATGATTTTTCATAATCTGATACGTCAAATTAGACTCTCCAATACACTTGAGGAGCTTATTCTTAAGCAAATTAAGTGTCTTTTCTATGATTTTTTTTAAATTTTAACTTTTACCATTAATAAACATTTTTGGCTAAGTTTTGTCTCTTTTGTAACCCAAATTGGCAAAACGGTGCCATAGGAGAACCTAACGAGTTGGTGTAGGAAGACGACAATGGCCCAACCTCGAGGAAAACATCATTCAGAATGGGTATCGTGACACTAATACTATGGAAGTTGCGACACCGAATCCTTTCACCTTAGGGATGTAAAAATTTCAACACAAAATCAACTTGAAGCCTACTGTCGAGAGAGTCGCAACACCGAGCTAAAATCATGAAATCGAGCTCTCAAGGTCATGATAGCCCTGAAGGTGTTGAAGTGAAGAAATCGGAGTCATCACCAGTGATGTCGCAACACCAACCAGGGGATGTCGCTATACAAAGACCCCCACAACCACGAGTTCACTACTATCTAGGATGTTGCGACACCGAAGCTTGGATGTTGCGCCACTGCTGCTTGATGGGGACAAAATTGAACAAATGTAGTCTTTTGTCCAACATCATCTCCAATCAAAACACAGCATTTAGGGGCAGTTTTGTCCAAAATTTGGGATTGTATTCAGCTGTTAAAAATACATTTTGGCTAAACACTCAAAGGAGCCAACTTTAGATTTTTACTATATATCATCTTTTTAGTTAAGTATTTAGTATCATTCATCTTTTTAGGGTTTAGTTCTTAGCTTTTTCTGGTTTTTAGTTGGTTTAGTTGGTAGTTTAGTTCGTTTCTACTATAGCTTTTGTACTAATTGCATTTTGGTACTCCAAACTTACCTTGTATTTTCATTTTCATCCAAAGCCTTTAATACATTTCAGCTCTATTTTATTTTCAAAGTATAAAAATATGATCTTTATTGGTATTTTCACCTCCATTGTTATTGCCATCATCTTCTTCAAGCAACCATCAAGAAATTTCTAAGCTTTCTTTAACTCTACTCTTGTGTCTATTTTAATGTATGGTTTGAGTATGTGTTGGGTTGTTGTTTGCATGAAAATGATGTTAGGTAACTAAATCTATGGGGGTTGGTTGATGGAAATGTTGTTTGGTTAATTTTTGGTACAGAGACTAAATTGTAAAAACTAGACTAAATCGAATAGACTTCAAAACTTAGAATTGACGTCTTTGAGTGAATATTTAGATATGTGAGACCGAGAGGAGATCCTATTGAGCACCAATTTGGTTGTCCCAAGTTAGTTTGGTGAGGTTGAGAGATAAACCAGACTAAACCGTCTAATTTGGTAAAATGGTGTCCAAGAGGTAAAATTGAGCCAATTAGAAGTTTAAGCCTTTTTAGATCCCTAATCCAAAAACTAATCAATAACATGGAAGTCAACCGACCGCTTATGTTTCTTGAATTGTTAACCACGTAATTTTTCATGTTTTAAGATTTGCTCATTCTTAGTGTTAATTAGTTAATTTAGTGTAATTACTCTTGATTATGAATTGTCGTAATATAGTACTTAGCAAGTAGTTAGCTAGACTTCCTATTTACATGCTTATTGCATATTGATCACTTTGTCCCTGAATTCTCTTGGGTTTGATTATTGGAATACTCGGGTGTTCCATTATAACACTACAAATGTTACAACTTGACCTGTCACACTTGCAGCATATTGCTAGATATTTAGAGTTAATTGTGTTGATTCATAGTGCCAATGAACGCGCGTTGGAGCGCGTCAGTACAAAAAGATGAAGTTTCCTACTTAGAAACCTTGAAAGTCGACGAATTTATTGAACCCATTAATAAAATTTTGAAGGAAGAGGTATAGATGTTACAGTCTTTTCGGGATATGATGCCAGTCGAATTGCCCAAAAAGTTACCACCAAAGAGGGAGGTGGATCACAAGATCAAGTTGATGCCCAATACTGAGCCATCAACTAAGGTCTCATATTGAATGTCTCTACCAAAATTAAAAGAGTTGAGTGTAGAGGAGTTTGATCTGTCGTAATTTGATATGTCAAATTAGGTTTCCTCGTTATACTTAAAGAGCTTATTTTCAGGTAATTTCGTATATTTTTCGTAGTTTTTATTAGTTTTTAGGTTTTCAATTGAATAAGTGTAAATGCCTTATTATACTTGTTTTTTAAACCTAAATTGGCCAATTGTACCATTAGGGGCCCTAGCGTTCAATTGAGTGTTGTAGGTACTTGATGGAGGCCCAAAACCGTGCACAAATATCACCAAAAGAAGGGGTGTCACGACATCGAAGCGTGGGAAACATGATATCCCCATCAGCCCCGGGATTAAAGAAACCTATAGTGGTATCGTGATATTCATGTTACAAAGGAACACCCCATTTCAAGACTGACGATGATATCGCAATATCCAACCCTGGGTATCGCGATATCACTGTCGTGAAGGGACAACAAATAATGCTAGGGGTAATGTTTGTCCAACCGAAACACTAATTAGAGGAGGTCATTCAAGGGCATTCTGGTCAACAAATTGGGTCCGAATTTGTTGCTAAATCAACCAACATTGGCTGAGGAGAGAGGAGGTCATATTAGCTTAGTTTTTTATTTAGTTTTTCCTTAGTTTTCTCTTAGGTTTTCTTCTCCATTTTCTAGGGTTTCTTCTTTTCATCTTAATCCTTAGTGTAGTGTTTATTTTTCCTACATTTTGTTCTTGTTCTTGTTACTCTTCTTGTCAGTTAAGTTAGTTATTATTGTAGCTATGGTTTATTTGAACTTTTAGTCCATTTCCTTGTTAAAGTCTTGAATTTTCATTTCTCTTTAGTTGCACTTTTAGTCCATTTCCTTTAATGTAGCTATGTATTTTCAGTTCTATTTAGTTTTAGTTGTTAAAATCATTACCTTCAATGTTTATTGCTTCTTATTTTACCATTTAGATGTTCATCTCCATTTTGCTTTTAAGTTTTCTTCATTAAAAATCTCAACTTTCTTATTTTTTCTTGAGCTTTTCTTTAATGGATGTCATGGTTGTTGTTTTTATGTTTGTTAACTTAGTTTTTAACATTAGTAGCTAAACTCTTAAGGGGGTTTGTTGATAGAGTATGGGTAAGCTGATTTTTGGTTGAGGGACTAAATTACAACAAATTGGACTAAATTGAATGAACATAAAAACTTAGGACTGACGATCCTAAGGGAAGATTTAGGCAAGTGACACCGAGAGTAATCTTGTAACAACCCAAACCCGGCCCATGCGGTATGACCGGATCTGACATGTCACAAGAAGAAAACGTATAAATAACGAGTGAGTCTTTCTAAAGTAAGTGTTATTTGGTTATAGTTAAGAAAACAAGTTTAGTTATAGATATTCGTTAAAAATACTACTAATCTCGAGAGGTTGATTGATGAATTGAAAATTTATCAGGTAATCTTTAAAATCGTAACTTTCGAAAATGACGATGATACTTCGGAGGAAAAGTCCAAGTTAAAATATTTGTACATATTTATTACGAAATCCATTTATTAATCAATTTTGGAAAACCGTTAATTATGATTTTTAGAAAATCCCCATTTAAAACAAATCAAGAAAGATATTAAATACGTCTAAACATAAAGCAAAATAAAACATATCCCAGAGGCCTTATTACAACTTTAAAACCCAAAATAGTAAAAGTAACGAAAATAAAACGGAAAAGAAGTTTACTAATGTTCAAAAACATTATTTCCAAAGTATGGCCTCCACCGAGTCATCCATGGGCCCAAGTCCTTATTACTGAGCATTACCTGCAAGGGTTAAGAAGATGGGGTGGGTTACTAGAACCAGTGTATAATCCCCTTACCGTCATCCACTGGGCCTGAACCTGCAAAGCATAATCGTGAGCCTAAGCTCATTTACATAACAATATTTAAATGAAGTAAATGTATGCAACCCAACCCAATCCATCCATCACACCCCCGACCAGCCAATCACACCCGTGGGGATCAAGTCAACCCACCCCGCCGCTCACACAAAATTGCAGCCTAAGTCGCTAGAGTATAATATTTTTTGTGGTCAAGCCACCAAAAACATAATTAAGCACAATAATAAATAGATTTGTGGCAATGCCACCAGGCTACACTTCTCTCCATACAATTTATCCCATCCCATGCAATATATGAAAATGTATCATACAAAATAAAATAAAATATCCACATATATACAACAACCATTAATCTAGTGAATTAATTCGGTGAATCAGCCCATTAAAGCACTTTGATAGTTCGGCCCATTTAGGCATTATAGCAAATCGGCCCATTGGGGCATTTTGGTAAATCGGCCCATAGGGGCATTTTTGTAATTTAATAAATTAATACTGATTTTGACAGATCTTAGAATTAACATCGTTTAAGCCAATACAACGATCTATTCTTCCAACATAATGGTGAGTTATGAATCAACGAGATTTCGGTGTGAGATTACACACCTAATTACGGTAAGGACTAAACCTTCTTGATCATCGGCACCTATATCACCATAATACTCGATTAACTAACATAAGAGATTTTTCTTAATCCAAATTTAAATCAACGATCTAAAATGCTTACCCTTAGTATAGTGAACGACCATGATTTGTCTATTCTCACCGAATGATGGTCCACAACCCGATAGAAAATCCCGAACTGCCGATACCGCCCTACGTTTGAACTTAGGAGTAGGAATTGCAAATCCACTCCCTTTTTGTCCTCCTATCGCTTTTCCTTTCAAATCGCTACCACTTGCCTCCATTGAAAAAGTCTTGGTCAGTAAAATACTACTATGAGAGAGAGTAGTTGTTTAGGGATAGGATTTGGCTTACCACTACTTCCGTAGGATCAACAAGTAGAGAAGAACGAGCGATTTAGTCCCTAATATAACCGATTAGTCAAATCCATCGATCCGTTTAGCAAACTAACCGAGCAATGAAAATAGATCAAAATGAACCATGACGAAACTCCTTACCTTAACAATAATAGCCCCGACTTCCACCGATTAGACTTATGGCTACGGATGAGTCGACAAGGATGTGATATACGCCCACCCACTAGAACACTACGAAAAAGAGATGATCACGATATGAGGGAGTAGGAGAGAGAGATGTTTCGGTTTAAAGAACCCTCCAATGATAAGGGCACATATTCGGCCATGAAGAAAAGAAAATGAAAAGAAAATGAAAAGAGGAGAATGAAACCATTTATCGATTCGGTCAAAGAAGAGAGTGTTCAACACACAAAAGAAAATGAAAAAGAGATTAAGTGATAAAAGGTTCGGCTATTGAAGGAAAATGAACAAAGAAGATTCAGCCATCAAAATATTGACTAAAGAAGAAGAGAAAATGGTTGAAGAAATGGTGAAAAAGAAAGAAAGAGATAGAAAAGAGATGTCAAAAGTTTCGCCAACACCTAGGAAAAGATGAGCAAAGAGGCTTGAGTGTTTCGGCAAACAAAGGAAAGATGGACAAAATGATTTGAGTGTTTCTAAGAACAAAGGAAAAAGGTTGGAAAAAGAGCACCAAAATGTTAAAAGATTAAAAGCATTTCATGCACAAAACTTGCACAAAGACCATAAGAAAATCGGCTCCAAAATTTCCCCTACCAAAACCGTGTGCCTCATTCACCCAAAAAGGTCATGGTTGACCAAAAATTCTTTCCCTATACACTTCCCTAAGATTCGGCCAACATATCCCCCTTCTTACTCCTTTCCTTTACTTCTTTCCTAATTTCCTCCTTGATCTTCTCCTTACCTTCCTCCATAGTGTTCTTTCCATCAATAAAAAGTCTTCCTTTCCTTCTTTAAAGCTTGGCCGACACTTACCATCAATTACTTGAATAGCACAAAAATTTAAATCCCAAAACAAGTTGCAATAGGTGGGATTCGAACTCCACCACTTTAGCTCCTTCATGTGACGCCACTCCACTCTGCTACTAGCTCCACTTGTGCTAGCAAAATAGACACTTATTTCCTTAAGTCTTGACGCCACTTACCTTCCCTCCTTAAAGTGCTTAAACACAAAAATTTTGCTAAGGCCCAACTCAACCCCAAGCCTTCTTAGGACCCCTAAACATACACAATTAACATTCTTAACTAGCCTAATGCATGATATAATGCAAAACATAAAGTCCCGAATTTCTGGATGTTACAATTCTACCCCCTTAAAGAAATTTCGGCCTCGAAATTTACCTGATTAAAAGAGATGAGGGTACTGTTGCCGGATCGTGTCCTTTGGCTCCCATGTAGCTTCCTCTGACCCGTGATTACGCCATAATACTTTGACTAATGGAACCGACTTCTTTCTCAGCACCTTAATATCCCGATCTAAAATTTGCACTGGCTCTTCCTCAAAAGACAAGTCAGGTCTTATCTCAACTTCCTCAACTGGCACAACATGAGACGGATCCGAACGGTAACGCCTTAACATTGAGACATGAAATACACTATGTATCTGACTTAACTCCGGAGGTAACTCAAGCTGATAAGCCACTGGCCCAATACGCTTCAATACACGGTAAGGTCCGATGAACCTGGGGCTCAACTTGCCTTTCCGCCCAAATCTTAAGATCTTTTTCCAAGGTGAAACCTTCAAAAAGACCTGATCTCCCACCGCAAACTCTATATCCTTACGCTTCAGATCCGCGTACGATTTCTATCTTTCTGAAGCTTCTTTTAACCGAGCCCGAATTACCTTAACTTTTTCCTCTGTCTTCGAGATCAACTCAGGACCCAATAGCTGTCGCTCCCCCAGCTTAATCCAGAAAGTAGGAGTACGACACCTACGACCATACAACGCCTCATAGGGTGCCATCTGGATGCTGGATTGATAGCTGTTGTTGTATGCAAACTCTGCCAATGGTAGAAAATCTTCCCAACTACGGATGAAACGCCGTGCTGAAATTTAGTCTTGTTCCCAAAGCTTCATGTAAAGCCTTCCAGAACCGTGATGTAAACCTAGGATCCCTGTCTGATATAATAGACACTGGTACCCCATGCAACCTCACGACTTCTGCTATATACAATTTGGCCAACTTCTGCAATGAATAATCCGTACGAACAGATAGGAAATGAGCAGACTTCGTTAACCGATCCACTATCACCCATACGGAATCTTTCTTAGTAGGCGTTAAAGGCAACCCACTAACAAAGTCCATCGTTATCCTTTCCCATTTCCATAGTTGGATTTTCACCGTTTGCAGTAACCCTGAAGGCAGTTGATGTTCCGCCTTCACCTGTTGACATGTCAAGCACTTGCTCACGAAGTCGGTAACCTTCCGTTTCAACCCTGGCCACCAATACTGCTCACGGAGGTCTCGATACATCTTATTTCCCCCGGGGTGCATAGCGTATGGGCTACTATGCGCCTCACGCAGAATCATTTGTATCAATTCCGAATCCCTGGGCATACAAACTCTTCCGCGGAAACACAATACTCTATCACTATTTAATCCAAAATCCCCTATCTCACCACCTTCCACTTGCTGAAGCCTAGAACCCAACCTTTCATCTAATAACTGCTTTTCCTTAATCTGACTTACCCAAGTAGGCTTCACTTAAAGTTCAGCTAACAGGCTACTATCTTCATAAAGGCTGAGATGAGCGAACATCGCTCTAAAATCCGATATCACCTTACGACTCAATGCATCTGCCACTACGTTAGCTTTACCTGGATGGTACTCAATTGAGCAACCATAATCTTTCAACAATTCTATCCACCTCCGCTGTCTTAAGTTCAACTCCTTCTGGGTAAGGAGGTACTTCAGACTCTTATGGTCCGTGTAGATAATCGACTTCTCCCCGTACAGATAGTGTCTCCATATCTTTAGAGCAAAAACCACTGCATCTAACTCCAAATCATGTGTGGGATAGTTCACCTCAAGCGGCCTTAATTGACGAGATGCATAAGCCACCACTTTTCCCCCTTGCATCAACACACATCCCAAACCCGTGTGTGACGCATCACAATAAACAATAAACTCTTTACCAGCCTCGGGTTGAATCAATCACGGCGCTTCGCTGAATCTTCTTCAATTTCTCAAAACTCTCTTGCTGCTTATCCGACCACACAAATGGTACTCCCACGCAAATACTTAGTTGGGGGTGCGAATCAACGAAAACCCTCAACGAAACGCCTGTAATACCCAGCCAAACCTAGAAAACTTCGGATTTCTGCCACTGACCTCGGTGGCTTCTAGTCTAATACAGCCTCGACCTTCCGAGGATTAACTCTAATTCCCTCGGAAGACACAACATGCCCTAAAAAGGTCACCTCATTCAGCCAAAATTCACACTTACTGAATTTGGCATACAGCTGCTTCTCCCTTAATATCTGCAATACTACCCGTAGATGTGAATCATGCTCCTCTTCAGTCTTTGAGTACACCAAGATGTCGTCTATTAACACCACCACAAACCGATCTAGATAGGGTTGGAAGACTCGGTTCATCATGTCCATAAATGCAGCTGGTGTATTGATAAACCGAAATAGTAACATATTTTAATCCCACATTTAGCATACTTTTGGATGAATCATTCCTTATTTTATGTAAAAAGGTGCTCTTAATCCTTTCTTTTCATGTCTTATACTCAGAAAAGTACCCAAGGATAAAAAGAACGAGAAACAGGCTCAAAACGGACTAAAACGGGCTAAAGAGGAAATCGACACGGCCTGGACCTTAGCCCAAACGGCCGTGCCTAGTCAATCATCTAGAACACGGTTTAACCCCGACTCACACGGCCGTGTCTCATTAAAGAAATCCGAACACGGCCTGGCCACGATTCACACGGGCGTGTGCCATGACCGTGCCCCTGTCGCAGCCAATAGGAGTTTTACTCGGATTTTGATGCTTGGAGGCAAAGAAACACACTCCAAAGTCTAATTAAACCCCCAAATAGGAATTTCACTCAAATTAGGATACTTGGAGGCCAAGTAAGGCATCTCAAAGCCTATATAAACACCATAGAGAGCAACTTATTCGGGGAGTTCGACAAAAACCCTCTGTCGTGGGGAGCCCAAAGCCATCGTCTAGGGGCGTCGTGCTAGGCCAGAGAAGGCAGATTTGTGAGGATTCACTCAGGGATAGCCAGCTGATCCATCTCAAGAAGCCAGAATTCTACTCAAGACGGAGGATCTCCTCTTCAATTCCTTCATGGGGTTTTAGGAATTTCTTATGTTTTGTTTTATCTTTTCTCTTGAGATGTTTTTCTTTATTGTTATGAACTAAACCTTCGGATACCCGAAGGGGATGAAACCTATGATGAATCTTGTTATTTGATTATTTGAATTATATGATAAATACTTAGTTTGTTCTTAATTATGTGAGCTTAATCCAGATTTAATGTACTTAGGTGGAGGAGTAATAGACCCTGCCTAAGAGTAGATCCAACATAATTAAGCGGAGTTGATCGCATGCCTAGAGATAGGGTGACGAGATTTTACCGGATTAGGGTGAAACCTAATATGGGAATCCATAGATTGAGTTACTGCTATTCTAGGGGGTTATTATAAGAGAATGAGAGTTCCACTAATTAACCTAGGGTTAGACGTTATTCGCCTCGAGAGAGGGTTTAATATACGTTAGGGAGCCTTACGGATCAAACTAAGTAAATAAATCATATGGTTCAAGGTTAGATAACAAGTGAAGTTTAGGTGGATTCTTCCTAGGGTATCTTCTAAATCAACTGAGTTTTTCCCAAGTTATTTTCCAAATTTATTCTTCTTTGTCTTAGAGTCTTTAGTTTAGTAGTTAATTAATTTAGATTAATAAACAACTTCACTTATTTTAGGCTAAATAATAAAAGAAAGTTAGTATTAGTACTTTTAGTTCCTTTGGGTTCGATAATCCGGTCTTGCCTAAGCTATACTCTTCGTTCGATAGGTGCACTTGCCTCAATCGTTGTCGAGTTAGTTTCGAGTTCGATCATTCTTTTATAAATTTTAAAACTCTGATTTACAGCGATCAAGTTTTTGGCGCCGTTGCCGGGGAACTAAAATATTAAGAAAGCTCTATTTTTATTACTTTAGCCATTATTATTATTATTATTGCAATTTATTTATTAATTATTATTATTATTTTGCTAATTTTTTTTTATTTTGGCAGATAATTTTAGTTTATAGAGGAGATGGCACTGGATAATTATCAGTGGCAAGCGATGAGAACAATTCCTACTAAAGCAGCCAGTGTCTTCAACCTCGACGTGGTACACCCAGAAATACAATATGACTCAAATCTAGGAGGCGTGGCGAATCCTGAGTACCCACCCTACGGATATGGCATGGAGAACGAACAAGTCCACTATATGGGTAACTATTCTAGACCTCAAAATAATTTTTATGATAACACTTATAATGCAGGTTGGAGGTACCATTCCAATTTCTCGTGGGATGATCAAAGTAGCCAAAGGCCGGAACTTCCTCCAAACTTTCAACAACCACCTCACCAACAGGAAGAGGAGTCGAACCTTGAAGAGATGCTAACAAAATTCATGGCATTTACAGATAATCGTCTCCAAAAAAATGAGACAACACTTAATGACCAACAAGCATCGATCAAAGGGATCGAGAGCCAAGTTGGGGAACTTACTGAGTCAGTTGGGGAACTTACTAAATCAGTTATACAACTTGCTAAGCTGATCTCAGAACTACCACAAGGAAGCTTACCAAGCAATACTGAAACTAACCCGAGTGAGCAAAATCAAGCCATTTACGATAGTGAAGGGTTAGACGAACCAAACTCAAGGGAAGAACCTGTGGTAAGTGAAGGTAAGGTTGAAGTGTGCCATGATATACCAAAACCGGCAATTACAGAGTACCAACCTCGTGTGTCATATCCCGATGCAATAAAGAAAGACCACACAGAGGAAGAAGTCGGTGAACTCACACTTCGTGTAGACGACGAAACAATCACTCTTCAAGCTCTTGACTCAGCTAGCACATCGAGTAATAAAGGTTCGAACGTTAATTTTATTGATAACCATTTGGTTCAACCTTCTTTACAGGAAGCATCACGAAATCACCTAGCTGAGCTAGATCTTAGACCTCGTACCCATAAAGAAATAATTCATGAAGAGCTAAGGCTTCAGGTCGATGAACTAGACGAGTGGAAAATACACTTTAAAGAGAAACTAGGAATACACGAAGTGAAACCGAAGGAAACCCCAGACGAGCTGATAGGAACAACAAATCACTTCAAAATAGGGGATCAGGTATTGTTGAATAAGGAAGACCCTCGAATCGCCAATTCAGACCTCAAGACAAACGAAGAAATCACTTTTGAGGTACTTGATGTTTTCCTATACGGGCCAGTCGAGGTAAGCAATCCTAAATTCAGTACTTTTGAGGTAAACACTACTCGACTTAAATTTTATATCAAAAATCAAGTTGATCGCATGAGGAAGGATTTTCACCTCCTCAAACCACCTTGACCATACGAATGAGAAGTAAAATCTAGCTTAAGACTATAAATGAGCGCTTCTCGGGAGGCAACCCGAGCATAACCCTATTAATTTTTACATTTTTTATTTTACTTTTATTTTTCATTTTAGCACCTAACCATAAACTAACCAAAGTATAGATTTCCATGCTCACACGGCCTTGCACACACCGTGTACGTGGCTGTGTGGAAGCCGTAGGACAAACCACGACGCGTCTTTGTGGTAACCGTGCATGACAAAGAATGATTTCTTTTCCCAACACGGGCTGCGATAAAAAGCCACGCTCGTGTCGACTTCCCGTGTGAGGTTACTGACTTATTGAGCACGGGCGAGACACGGTTGTGCCCTACAACCATGCGAGGTTACTGACTTGATGAGCACGGGTTAAACACGCCCGTTCTAAAGGACCGTGTGAAGAATACATGGGCGTGCTACGAGACCCACGACCATGGTAAAACACCTAAACGTGCCCAAAATTCAAAATCACGAAAAACACGGACTGATTAAACTCGAACAAGGGTGTGGACCGTATCACTATTTAAATATTTACTTTTATTTCTATTTTTATTTTTATTTTTATTTTTATTTTTATTTTTATTTTTATTTTTATTTTCATTTTTATTTTTATTCCCTTTCTTTTATTTTCTTTATTATTTTCTTCTTGTTATTCATTCCATTTAGATTTAGCTTAGGATACAAAAGAAATTAGGATGGCTGCTTCGAGGACTCAACCAGTTCGAGACGCTTTCCTACGTTCACCTCCAATCCTATCCGATTTCTTTTCATTGACTTCATCCGAAATTCAGGAAGTTTCACTTCTCTCCCTATCTTATGATTTTATGATTATTACTATTATCTATCTTTGTACATTGAGGGCAATGTACATCTTAAGTGTGGAGGGGTTAACTATAGTATTATTTGAAAATCCGTGAATTATGCCTTGTCTTAAAGTAAGTTTCTCATATTATGATTAGATTGAAATTTCTGATGATTTATGATTTTTATTGATATGTTTTAGATTAAGTCATTGGTAATTGTGCATTGATAATTAAATTCTAAGAATACTAGAGAATCAAGCATGATAAGTCTATTTTTCAGAAATTAAAAATTTTCTAGGTTGTCGAACTGAGTTTAAATATTACTTTGAAGTTTAAAATTTACGAGGTTGACATCAAAATACCCATAATTTTTGTGAGTTTTTGAGCCTTATAGAGCATATATTCTTTTTCTTGCTCACTTTATTGATTATGAGTATATGTCAACACTGATTTGTTATTCTAGAACTTGCATCGATTATACATGTCGAGACCACATTTTTTGATTTGATACACAGAGATGATAAAGGCACCAAGGATTTAACCCACTTACTCCACTAAAAACCCACCTTCATAATTAACCCCTAGTGAACCCCTTTGATCCTAACAACCCTATTTATTGACATAACCGCTAATATTAACCCAGAAACCCTTTGTTTTTGTTATCACAATTCCTTTTGACTACCCTTATATCGAGATTTGATTTGATTAGTTGCCTAATTATGAATTTTAGTAATTTATCCCTTATTATGTATTTAGTTTGTTCTTAAAAAAAAACGAAGTATATTCATTATTAGTTATATGATTAAATGAGCTTATACATTTATTCCAAATATCAAAAAAAGAAGAAGCTCGTATTATTAGTATTATTAGTTCTCAATTGATGTAATTATTATTATTAGTTCATTAGTTCTTAGTTAGGTAATTTGTCAATTCAATCTCGATTCTAACCTTCTAATTCAGCCTATATCCATACCCTTAACCCTAGCCCCGTTACATCCCTAACAAAGACATTTTGATTTGTGTTTCATCTCATATTTCAGTGGTGGAGATTTGATTTTCATGCAAGCCTATGGGATTAACTCTTCATGTTTGACTTTTGAGTGCCTAAATTTTGAACCTTAAACACTTTGAGTGATTTGAGTGAATCTTTAGTGAAGATGTCAATCCTTGACAATTTCGAATCAGAGGTAATTATTTAGATGAAGGGAAACACCTATGTTTTGTGCTACAAAATATAAGGCTTATAATGTTTGAATTTTTAGGACTCTTTGAGTTGAATTATCCATGTATAAATTATCCCTGAATTATGATGAAACACTATCAATGACTATTATGAATTGAGGGAAGTTCGCTTTAATTGTAAGTTGAGAATTTTGCTTGAGGACAAGCAAAAGCTTAAGTATGGGGGTATTTGATAAACCGAAATAGTAACATATTTTAATATCATATTTAGCATACTTTTGGATGAATCATTCCTTATTTTATGTAAAAAGGTGCTCTTAATCCTTTCTTTTCATGTCTTATACTCAGGAAAGCACCCAAGGATAAAAAGAACGAGAAACGGGCTCAAAACGGACCAAAACGGGCCAAAGAGGAAATCGACACGGCCTGGACCTTAGCCCATACGGCCGTGCCAAGTCAATCATCTAGAACACGGTCTAACCCTGACTCACATGGCCGTGTCTCATTAAAGAAATCCGAACACGGCCTGGCCACGATTCACACGGGCGTGTGCTATGGCCGTGCCCCTGCCGCGGCCAAGAGGAGTTTTACTCGGATTTTGATGCTTGGAGGCAAAGAAACACACTCCAAAGTCTAATTAAACCCCTAAATAGGAATTGCACTCAAATTAGGATACTTGGAGGCCAAGTAAGGCATCTCAAAGCCTATATAAACACCATAGGGGGCAACTTATTCGGGGAGTTCGACAGAAACCCTCTGTTGAGGGGAGCCCAAAGCCATCGTCTAGGGGCGTCGTGCTAGGCCAGAGAAGGCAGATTTGTGGGGATTCACTCAGGGATAGCCAGTTGATCCATCTCAAGAAGTCAGAATTCTACTAAAGACGGAGGATCTCCTCTTCAATTCCTTCATGGGATTTTAGGGATTTCTTATGTTTTGTTTTATCTTTCCTCTTGAGATGTTTTTCTTTATTGTTATGAACTAAACCTTCGGATACTCGAAGGGGATGAAACCTATGATGAATCTTGTTATTTGATTATTTGAATTATATGATAAATACTTAGTTTGTTCTTAATTATGTGAGCTTAATCCAAATTTAATGTGCTTAGGTGGAGGAGGAATAGACCCTGCCTAAGAGTAGATCCAACATAATTAAGCGGAGTTGATCGCACGCCTAGAGATAGAGTGACGAGATTTTGCCGGATTAGGGTGAAACCTAATATGGGAATCCATAGATCGATTTACTACTATTCTAGGGGGTTATTATAAGAGAACGAGAGTTCCACTAATTAACCTAGGGTTAGACGTTATTCGCCTCGAGAGAGGGTTTAATATACGTTAGGGAGTCTTACGGATCAAACTAAGTAAATAAATCATATGGTTAAAGGTTAGATAACAAGTGAAGTCTAAGTGGATTCTTCCTAGGGTATCTTCTAAATCAACTAAGTTTTTCCCAAGTTATTTTCCAAATTTATTCTTCTTTGTCTTAGAGTATTTAGTTTAGTAGTTAATTAATTTAGATTAATAAACAACTTCACTTATTTTAGGCTAAATAATACAAAGAAAGTTAGTATTAGTACTTTTAATTCCTTTGGGTTCGATAATCCGGTCTTGTCTAAGCTATACTACTGTTCGATAGGTGCACTTGCCTCAATCGTTGTTAGAGTTAGTTTCCAGGTTCGATCATTCTTTTATAAATTTTAAAACTCTGATTTACAGTGATCATGTATTAGTCAACCCGAACGGCATCACTAAGAACTCGTAATGCCTATATCGGGTTCGAAACGCAGTCTTGTGAATATCCGCCTCCTTGACTTTTAACTGGTGATACCCCGATCTCAGATCTATCTTCGAGAAAACTGAAGCTCCACACAGCTGATCGAATAGATCATTGATCATCGGTAACGGATACTTGTTCTTGATCGTCAACTTAGTCAATTGTTTATAATCGATGCACATACGCATCGACCCATCTTTTTTCTTAACGAACAAAATCGGGGCTCCCCACGGTGACACACTTGGTCGAATAAATCCACGATCCAACAACTTCTGGATCTGAGCTTTAAGTTTCACGAGCTCCTTTGGTGCCATTCTGTAAGGGGCAATGGACACCGGAGCCGTTCCTGGCAACAGCTCAATACGAAATTCCACCTCCCGATCTGGAGGCAATCCTGGAAGCTCCTCGAGAAAGACATCTGAAAACTCTTTCACTGTTCTAACACTCTCTACCGATAACTTTTTGGCATCCAAAGCACTGATAAAGGCTATGAATGCTCCACACCCCTTTCTTACCAACTTTTCTGCCTTTAAAGCAGATACCAAATTAGACAGATAATTTCTTCTTTCACCTATCATCATCACTTCCTTATCCTCTGAAGTTCTTAGTACCATCTGCTTTGCAATACAGTCTAAATTTGCACGATTCTTAACCAACCAGTCCATGCCCAAAATAAGATCGAACTCACCGAACGGCAGTTCCATCAAATCCGCCAGAAATACTACCCCTTGAACTTCTAAGGGCACATCCCTAAACAACTTATTTACTACCACCGACTGTCCTAAAGGGCTAATCACAGTTGTTTCTCTAGCAGTAATCTCAGATCTAATATTCAAATTTCCAGACACAGCACATGTAGCATACGAATGGGTGGATCTAATGTCTATCAAAGCGGTAAAAGGTACATCAGATATGAAAAAGGTATTGGTTATGACATCCGGTGCGTCGCCCTCCTCTCGACGCCTGACCGCATAGACCAACCCTGGATGTCTCGCCTCCGCGTTACCCCTAATACCAGTACCTCTACCCGGTGTGGCCTGACCTCGTCCTACACCATTACCACATCGACCTGGCCCACGGCCTCTCGACGGCTGCTGAACGCCTCCTGCTTGCTGCACAAATTTGTTACGAACTACCTGAGTCTGAGCAGGCTCTCGAGGGCAATCCTTAAACCGATAGTCCTTGGATCCACATCTGAAACAACCACCAGTTCTCTTCTAGCATTCACCCGAGTGAAGTTTCCCATAATCCATGCAAGGCTGTAACTGATTGGTAGTAGCTGGAACTCTCACTCGAGCTGGCTCCTCATTCCTGGGCCTTTTCTGAAATCCTCTGGCAGGACCTGAATACCCAGAGTCTCTCTTGTTCCTGCCCCTATCCTTGTCTCGATTTTACCGTTCCGAGTGTTTTACTTCTTCAGCAATCTTAGCTTTTTCCACCAGTGTAGCAAAATTCCTTTCCTTCTGTGGGGCTATCAGTACCCGTAACTCATCACGCAATCCATCCTCAAAATGCACACAGAGCTCATGATCAATTGGCACTATTCCTCGGGCATACCAACTCAGACGCAGAAACTCCGCCTCGTATGCTGCCACAGATTTACTTCCTTGAATCAGATTCAAAAATTCCTTCCTTCGGGCATCTAAATAACTAGCCCCGACATATTTTCCCTGAAATGTTGTCTTAAAAAATTCTCAGGTAATACGATCAGCCTGAGTGCCTTCCCGAACAGTGAGCCACCACTGATACACCTCGTCTCTTAGCAATGACACAACCCCTTTTAGTTTCTGCTCAGATGTGCAATCCAGATCGTCCATAATCCATTCCACTGCCTCAAGCCAGTACTCTGCTACACTTGGGGCTACACCCAAAACACCCCTAAAGACTTCAGCCCCATTCGATCTAAGTCGCTCGAAGATCGACCCACGAGCTGCCGACCCAGTTCTTGCCCCAGCAACCCTTTCCAGTACTCGGAACATCGCTTGGGACAGAGCGTCGCCCTCTCATTCGATCATGTGACCCGACTTGATCACATCGTGACGCAGTGCGCCCATTTCGAGCATATGTCCCGATGCCTCGGATACAACTCTAGCACCTCGGCCTCTACCACGTCCATGTCTACCACGTCCACGTCCTCTAGCGCTCATGTTTACTAACGTCGATTTAATCTGATTACGAGTCTTATGAATCAGTATGCTTATTCAGTGTTTATTAAACAATATTTTATGGAGTATATGAAGTAAAGTTATTTTCGCAAAACATATCCTAAAGTCTCAATCTCTATAGTTTCAGCTCCTAAAGCTAAAAGTTCTAGAGTATCTCTATTTTGTGAAGTTTTCTTACTACAGTCATACCATAATAATCATAAAATGAAAACAAAACTTACTGACTTGATGCCGGATACCCGTGGTGCCATACTTCCTTTAAAACATGTATTTATAAATCGAATTTCAAGCAATTTTAGAAAACATTTTTGAATCCAAACCATAGCCGAGTTTTGTAACCGGGCTCTGATACCATAAAATGTAACACCCCAAACCCGGCCCATGCGGTATGACCGGATCTGACATGTCACATGAAGAAAACGTATAAATAACGAGTGAATCTTTCTAAAGTAAGTGTTATTTGGTTATAGTTAAGAAAACAAGTTTAGTTATAGATATTCGTTAAAAATACTACTAATCTCGAGAGGTTGATTGATGAATTGAAAATTTATCAGGTAATCTTTAAAATCGTAACTTTTGAAAATGACGATGATACTTCGGAGGAAAAGTCCAAGTTAAAATATTTGTACATATTTATTACGAAATCCATTTATTAATCAATTTTGGAAAACCGTTAATTATGATTTTTAGGAAATCCCCATTTAAAACAAATCAAGAAAGATATTAAATACGTATAAATATAAAGCAAAATAAAACATATCCTGCAGGCCTTATTACAACTTTAAAACCCAAAATAGTAAAAGTAACGAAAAATAAAACGGAAAAGAAGTTTACTAATGTTCAAAACATTATTTCCAAAGTATGGCCTCCACCGAGTCATCCATGGGCCCAAGTCCTTATTATCGAGCATTACCCGCAAGGGTTAAGAAGATAAGGTGAGTTACTAGAACTCGGTGTATAATCCCCTTACCGTCATCCACTGGCTCGAACCATAAGCATAATCGTGAGCCTAAGCCCATTTACATAACAATATTTAAATGAAGTAAATGTATGCAACCCAAACCAATCCATCCATCACACCCCGACCAGACCAATCACACCTGGGGATCAAGTCAACCCACCCCGCCTCACACCAAAATTGCGTACCAAGTCATAGAGTATAATATTTTTTGTGGTCAAGCCACCAAAAACATAATTAAGCACAATAATAAATAGATTTGTGGCAATGCCACCAGTGCTACACTTCTCTCCATACAATTTATCCCATCCCATGCAATATATGAAAATGTATCATACAAAATAAAATAAAATATCCACATATATACAACAACCATTAATATAGTGAATTAATTCGGTGAATCGCCCATTAAAGCACTTTAATAGTTCAACCTATTTAGGCATTATAGCAAATCGGCCTATAGGGGCATTTTGGTAAATCAAATTTATAGGGCATTTTAAGTAAATCAACCCATAGGGGCATTTTCGTAATTTAATAAATTAATACCGATTTTGACAGATCTTAGAATTAACATCGTTTAAGCCAATACAACGATCTATTCTTCCAACATAATGGTGAGTTATGAATCAACGGATTTCGGTGTGAGATTACACACCGATTACGGTAAGAACTAAACCTTCTTGATCGCTTCACTCCTATATCACCATAATACTCGATTAACTAACATAAGAGATTTTTCTTAATCTAAATCTAAATCAACGATCTAAAATGCTTACCCTTAGTATCGTGAAACGACCACGATTTGTCTATTCTCACCTGGATGATGGTCTACAACCCTGGGGAAATCCCAAATTGACGATACCGCCTCTACGCTTGAACTTAGGAGTAGGAATTGCAAATCCACTCCCTTTTTGTCCTCCTATCACTTTTCCTTTCAAATCGCTACCACTTGCCTCCATTGAAAAAGTCTTGGTCAGTAAAATACTACTATGAGAGAGAGTAGTTGTTTAGGGATAGGATTCGGCTTACCACTACTTCCGTAGGATCAACAAGTAGAGAAGAACGAGCGATTTAGTCCCTAATATAACCGATTAGTCAAATCTATCGATCCTTTTAGCAAACTAACCGAGCAATGAAAATAGATCAAAATGAACCATGACAAAACTCCTTACCTTAACAATAATAGCCCCGACTTCCACCGATTGGACTTATGGCTACGGATGAGTCGACAAGGATGTGATATACGGCCACCCACTAGAACACTACGAAAAAAAGATGATCACGGTATGAGGGAGTAGGAGAGAGAGATGTTTCGGTTTAAAGAACCCTCCAATGATAAGGGCACATATTCGGCCATGAAGAAAAGAAAATGAAAAGAGGAGAATGAAACCACTTACCGATTCGGTCAAAGAAGAGAGTGTTCAACACACAAAAGAAAATGAAAAAGATATTAAGTGATAAAAGGTTCGGCTATTGAAGGAAAATGAACAAATAAGATTCGGCCATCAAAATATTGACTAAAGAAGAAGAGAAAATGGTTGAAGAAATGGTGAAAAAGAAAGAAAGAGATAGAAAAAGAGATGTCAAAAAGTTTCGGCCAACACCTAGGAAAAGATGAGCAAAGAGGCTTGAGTGTTTCGGCAAACAAAGGAAAGATGGACAAAATGATTTGAGTGTTTCGGCAACAAAGGAAAAAGGTTGGAAAAAGAGCACAAAAATGTTAAAAAGATTAAAAGCATTTCATGCACAAAACTTGCACAAAGACCATAAGAAAATCGGCTCTCAAATTTCCCCTACCAAAATCATGTGCCTCATTCACCCAAAAAGGTCATGGTTGACCAAAAATTCTTTCCCTATACACTTCCCTAAGATTCAGCCAACATATCCCCCTTCTTACTCCTTTCCTTTACTTCTTTCCTTATTTTCTCCTTGATCTTCTCCTTACCTTCCTCCATAGTGTTATTTCCATCAATAAAAAGTCTTCCTTTCCTTCTTTAAAGCTTGGCCGACACTTACCATCAATTACTTGAATAGCACAAAAATTTAAATCCCAAAACAAGTTGCAATAGGTGGGATTCGAACTCTACCCCTTTAGCTCCTTCATGTAACGCCACTCCACTCTGCTACTAGCTCCACTTGTGCTAGCAAAATACACAATCATTTCCTTAAGTCTTGACGCCACTTACCTTCCCTCCTTAAAGTGCTTAAACACAAAAAAATTTTCTAAGGCCCAACTCAACCCCAAGCCTTCTTAGGACCCCTAAACATACACAATTAACATTCTTAACTAGCCTAATGCATGATATAATGCAAAACATAAAGTCCCGAATTTCTGGATGTTACAAATCTTGTTGAGCACTAATTCTTTAGCCTCGAGTTAGCCGGCGAGATCAAGAGATAAATCAAACTAATTTGTCTAATTTGGTAAAATTGAGACCGAGAGGTAAAACGGAACCATTTTAAGAGTTTAAGCAATTTAGAACCTTAACTAAATGATTACTGGACCACATCAAATTCAACCAACCACCATTTGTATGTTATTTCTTAATTTCATCACTTTGCATTCTTTACGATTTAGTCTTTTATATAGTTAATCGATAACTTAGGTTAATCATCTCTCATTTTATGATTTGTCATAATATAGCTTTTAACGATTAGTTGTTTACACTCCTTCTCTCGCATGCTCCTAGCTACGAATTGCTCAATCGCCACCTCTCTTGTGTTCGACCCCTTGAAATACTTCGTGTTCCATCAGAACTATAAATATTACAACTGACATTGTACGCTTGCATTTAAAATTGCTCTTTAAAATAGTTTTTTTTATAAAATTGGTTTTTTTACGCGTACGCGCCATAGCAGTTACTAATTCAGCCATGGGGTCTCAGGAAGTATTCACACCAAACCTCTCCTTCAAACTATGGGCATAATGGGTCCAATCTAGCATATGTAATCCTTTGTCAGTCCAAACTATGGGCATAAATGGTGCCAATCCAGCGCTCTCCTTTCCAGATGTAGCATCATCGTTCAAACTATAACATTGTCAGTCACCCCCTCTGCCTCGAAGTATTATTCGAGCTTTGACCACCACCCTCTGAAATTGGATCAATCGAATATTGGGCAGTCAAGCTTGTACAATCTCTTTTGGAACTCCACTGGACTTGACCAAGGCATACTCACATTCTCTGTCACCAGAGAAGGATGAAGAACTTCCAATGGCTCTTTAAGAGGAAATCTAGAAGGAGCCCCTCCTAAGATCCCCTTGCCCTTAGCCTGAGCTGTCAAATTATTGGTAGATGAAGTGGGGTTGCCAAAATGCTACTCGAATAAATTATGAAGTTCAGATTGAAGCTCACCCTTAAAGTCATTCTTAAACTCCTACAATTGAGTCTCGAGTTTAACATCTAGCTTGGCATCCTAGTGAGATAGTTCCCATTGAATCTTAGCCATCACCTACTATAAAATGGCCACATTTTTTTCAATTGAGCAGTGATCCCATCACCCACCATTGAGGATCGATGAAACTCTGATACCTCTAATACATGCTGAACCAAAAAGATGAAAACAGAAAGTAGAAGAGAGAAATGGGAGAAAGAAGAAAAATGAAGGAGAAAAATCGTGTATAACTTCTTGATAACCATCTGTTTTATAGAAATAGAATAAAAAAGAAAAAATGAGGAGAGAGTCGTTACAAAAGTTAGATAAGACTAACAACAATGATTGTTACTCCCAAAATGCCCGTTTCAATAATGTGTTGCGCACCGTTTCATTAATTCCCCTAAACTAAAACTCCCCGTTTCACCCTTGTTATCTCAAGTTTTCTTATTTCCATTTTTTCCCCATAACAGACAATAAACCATACATAATGCTTGACAAACCTGATTAGATGAAACAAATGTCGATATCACAACTTCTCAGAAGTGTAGTCTTCAAGCTTTATATTCTTTTCTTCTATGAACTTTTCAAATGATTTTATTCTTTTTTCCTACATTGTTGATTTAAAAACTTGGGTTTCTTGTACTCTCTTACAACAATCTTTTTAAACTTCTTGATTAAGTTGGAAAAAGGAACACGATTTTCACTTCCAGAATCTAATTTAGTTATGTCTTGTGGAGGTGTGGTTTCTCTGGATCAAGCTTTTAAATTTTTTCTTTTCATTTTGCCTTTCATAACCCCCTTAATTTTTTGTGGTAAGGATGTTTAAAATCTAAATCAAGCTTGAAAGTTGAACTTGAAACTAGAAATTTCTATTTTCCTTTTCGTTTTCCTTTTTTTTTCTAAATTTGCTTTCCGTTTTCCCACTTCAGTTTATGTTAAAGATGGCTAATGGGAGATATAAGTTCAAAGTTCATATCGTCGATGGTTTACTCTTTAAGGGTGATTCAACAATCTTTTTCTGGTTTTTCAATTCGCAATTCCCTATTTTATAATGATTTGAATCTATTCTTGAAAAACCTAGTTAAATTTTTGTAGTTCAACCACTGAACCTATTGGTTCTTGGTTGAATATGCTAGTTCAGTTCAATTTCGACATTGCTTTTTTTTTCTTTCGACTGCATCAGCATAGGTTCTTTTTATTCTTGCTATTAAAGATAAATTGAGAGGAGATTGAAGTTTACCCAAGCAAGAAGATGAACAAATGATGAAAAAAACTTAAAGGCTTGTGACAATATGGAGTCTTTGTTTGTTGTGTGACAAAGAGAAGAATGATAAAGGAGAATCTCTGTTTGATATTCCATCAAAAATAAAATGTGATGAAATACTTATTTCTCATTAATGAATATGGTTTAGAAAGAGTCAAAAGATGAATTTACTATACTCTTAATGTTAATGCACACCCTTTTTCTAAACAAAAAATTACAGAAAATAAATTATTGTTTATACACTCCTAGCTCCATCCTTAAACCTTCAAATTGCTTTTGTCTAAGTTTTTTGTAAAGATATTTGCAAGCTGCATGGATGTAGCCATATGAAGTAGCTTAATGCTTTTACTTTCAACAAGCCATCTAATTAAGTGGTGGTGAATATTAATATATTTTGTAAGAGAATGAAGCAAAGATATTTTGAAATACTAATATCACTAGTATTATCATGATATAGTGTGGCAACCAGAGTGGCAATACATAATCTTATAGCATTTACTTTATCCAAACCACAACAAATATCAACTGCTATACATTTTGCTTTAGGAATTGAGTGAAATTGAGTTTTGTTTCCTACTGAACCAAGATGTAAAGTTGTTTTCTAAATAAAAGCGAGCCCCAGATGTACTTTGTAGGTCATCCAAGTTTCTAACCTAGTCTGCATCACTCTACCATATTTAAATCGGTTTCTTTAGACAACCAAATATAAAACTCCATTGTTCCCTCAACGTATATTTTGTTGCCTTTAGATGACTAATTTTATGAGCAACTTGATAACAAGCGAAAATTTCAATACCATGGTATAGATCTGGTTGTTTGGCGGTTAAATACAACAAATAACTAATCATGCTCCAATAAAATGGCTTAGTTGAATCTAATTTGAAATTTTAACTAGTTTTTTAGTATATTTTTTGAGAAATAAAAATGCTATCTTTGAATTGTTTAATCTGAATTCCAAAAAAGTATGTCAACTCACCTACTAATGGGTGTTGAATCCACCAAAAATAACATTTCTACTCCTAAATAGTATATAAATAGCAGTATAGGGAGTAGGATCAATCCCACAGAGATTGAGATATCTAAAATTGTCGTTTCATTTTAATCAAGTTGTGCGCCAAACAGCTGTCGTGCCAAGCAGTTGTCGTGCCCACGATGTGTGACAGCCTATGCAAAAATAAAAAGAAAGGGAATTTAAATATGATAAAAGTAAACATAATAAAAATAATTTTTATCGAAATAACAGTAAAAATAAACAGAAATTAAATTAAATTGAATAAACCGATGTGATAATATTCTAGCTTCAGGCTCGATTTTTTGCTTTGATTTCGACTGATCCTTGATAGCAAGTCTTCTCTTTTAACCTATAAGGCCTCAAAACACCAACCCTTTCATGTGTAAATTAATTATGGGAACGCCCAACAACTAACCCTTACAGAACAACCACGAAACACGCGTCCATGATTTCACTTTCTGGTAACCTTGCGAACTAGAAGGCCCAACTCGAACCAACTACCTCAACCGCACAAGCCGTTTAAATCTGATTGTTATTTCCCTTAATGGATCCAACCAACAACTTAATTGGACATGCCAAAGTGTTCATCGGTAGACCGAATATGAAAAATGATCGTAACGGTTCTTCTAACTGTATGCCTATTGATAAACCATAATTTATACATATTTTAACCCCCATGCTTAGCTTACTTTTGGATGAATTTTGATTGAATTTGATGAATTCGATGCTCCTAATCTTTTAATTTCATGTTTTATACTCAAGAGAGCTTAGGAAGTCGAAAAGGACGAGAAACGGGCCAAAATGGGGCAAAATGGGCCGTTGCCGGGGACTAAGATATTAGGAACGCTAAATTTTTATTACTTTAGCCATTCTATTTACGTTTATTTGCAATTTATTTTTACTCATCTCTTTTATTTGCTTTTGGCAGGTAAATCTAGTTTATGACTAGAAGAAACCTGTCAGGACCATTACTTTTTGACAGTGAGATTGAAAGTACAGTTCGCAGAAACTAAAGAGAAATAAGGTGAAGCCTACAATAAATAGAGGAAGAGCAAGAAGACGAAACCAACACTACTGAAGAGATGGCTGATAATAATCCGCTACCTCTTGTGGTTGTCGCAAATCCAGTGAATCAAAATCCTGCTCCTCGTACTATGTATGATTATGCTAAACCTAATTTAACAGAAACTGAATAGAGTATTGTTAGACCTGCTGTTGCTGTAAATAATTTTAAACTGAAACCTAACACTATTCAAATGATTCAGTAATTTGTTCAGTTTGATGGTTTGCAGGATGAGGATCCAAACAATCACTTGGCAAATTTTCTAGAGTTTTGCCACACTTTCAAAATAAATGGCGTTTCTGATGATGCCATTCGTCTTCGGTTATTTCCCTTTTCATTGAAGAACAAAGCTAAACAATGGTTGAACTCGTTACCACGAGGATCAATCACTACATGGGAGCAAATGACCGAAAATTTTTTGTTAAAATATTTTCCGCTGGCTAAAACGGCTAAGTTGAGGAATGATATCTCTTTCTTTGTGCAGATGGATTTAAAAACACTTTACGATGCATGGGAGAGATACAAGGATCTACTGAGAAGGTGCCCTCACCATGGGTTACCATTATGGCTACAGGTTCAAACCTTTTACAACGGTGTGAACCCCTCGACTAGGCAGTTGATTGATGCATCCGCCAGTGGTACACTAAAAAATAAAACACCTGAGGCTGCTTACGAATTCATTGAAGAGATGTCACTGAATAATTATCAGTGGAAAGTTATGAGAACAAAGCCAACAAAATTCGCCAGTGTTTTCAACCCCGACGCAGTAACAATGCTATCAAACCAGGTAGAGCTTCTAAGTAAAAAAAATGATGGTTTATGTGGTTCTTCGTAGGTACATCCAGTGATGCAGTGCGATACGAATGGATGAGGAATGAATAATACAGAATACCCACCCTACAACCCTGGCATAGAAAACGAACAGATGAACTATATAGGTAACAATTCTAGACCTCAAAATAACCCTTATAGTAACACTTATAATCCAGGTTGGAGAAACCATCCAAATTTCTCATGGGGTGGCCAAGGAAATCAGAGACAACAACCCCCTCCAGGCTTTCAACAACAACCCTACCCACAAGAGAAGAAGCCGAACCTTGAGGAGATGCTAACGGAATTCATCGCGGTGTTAGAAACCCATTTCCAAAACACTGAAACATCACTCAAAAATCAGCAAGCATCGATTCAAGGGCTCGAGAACCAAATAGGTCAGCTTACTAAGCTGATCTCAGAACGACCACAAGGAAACATGCCAAGCAACACTGAAACTAACCCAAAAAAGCAAATCCACGCCATTACTGTTCACGATAGTGAAGGGTTAGACGAACCAAAACAGAGGCAAGAGAACGTGGTAGATAAAGGTAAGGTTGAGGTAAGCCATGATAAACCGAAATCAGTAAGTACAGAGTACAAACCTCGTGTACCATACCTCAATGCGATGAAGAAAGACCGCACAGATGAACAATTCGGTAAATTTCTTAAACTTCTAAAGAAATTACATATTAACTTACCGTTTATTGAAGCTCTTTCGCAGATGCCCAATTCAACAAAATTTCTAAAAGAGCTCTTATCAAACAAACGGAAGCTGGACGAAGCGTCGCATGTGGAGCTAAATGCAGTTTGCTCAGCCATTTTACAGAATAAACTACCCGATAAATTAAAGGATCCAGGGAGTTTTACTATTCCTTGTTTAATTGGTAGTTTAAATGTTAAACATGTTGTAGCTGATTTAGGGGCAAGTATTAACGTCATGCCCTATAAAATGTTTAAGCAACTAGGTCTTGGGAAACCTAAACAAACTAGGATGAGTATTCAACTCGCAGATAAAACTATTAGATTTCCTAAGGGCATTGTTGAGGATGTGCTTGTAAAAGTCGATAAATTTATATTCCCAGTTGACTTCGTTGTTCTAGACATGGATGAGGACAGTAACACACCTTTAATTTTAGGGCGACCCTTTTAGCAACTACTAAAACTAGAATTGATGGTTGTTCAGGTGAGCTCACACTTTCGTGTAGGTGATGACATGATTAAACTCCAAGCACGTGATTCTATCAGAATATCTAGGGATCAAGATGATACAAATCCTGTTAATATAAGTAAACTTAACGTTCAATCTTCTTTGTAGGAAATTCCTCAGGAAAAGATGACAGAGCCATGGCCTAGCTTTCATATTGAGAACAGAATTGTTCACGAGGAACGAAGGCTCCAGATCGAGGAACTAGATGAATGGCAAACACAGCTTAAGGAGAAATTGAAAGTGCACGATGAACCAAAACAGAGTCATCACAAGCCTAAAGATAAAACGAGTCAAATTAAGGTTGGAGACCGAGTTCTAATGGATAATACGGATCCTCGTGTTGCCACTTCTGAACCTAATAGAACAACCCCTTTCACTGTACTTAATACTTTCCCATACGGTACAGTCAAGGTAACTCATTCTCAATTTGGCACCTTCAAGGTAAATCATACTCGTCTAAAACCTTATTTCAATACAATTGATAGCAAGAATGAGGAGTTTCAACTCCTCAAACCACCATGATTATGCGAATGAAAGGTAAGTCTAGCTTAGGACTCTAAACAAGCGCTTCTCGGGAGGCAACCCGAGCACTAACCCTACTAATTAGTTTATTTTCACTTTCGTTCATGTTTTAGGCGCATGTTTCCCTACCACACGGCCTTGCACACGGGCGTGGCCGTGGCCGTGTGGACACCACGAGGAGGCACACCAGCATGACGGAAACCGTGCGGGCTAAGGAAGAAAATTTTCCCCAAAACACGGGCTGCGATAAAATGCCATGGTCGTACGATGCGGCCGTGGTTGACACTGACTAAAGAACACGGGATGTTGATAAGCCCACACGCCCGTGCCTAGAAGCCGTGGTTGAAACTGAATGAGTCACACGGGCGTGCGACACGCCCGTGCCTATAGACCGTAGTCGATACTGATTAACTAACACGAACGTGTGATCCCCTACACGGGCGTGGGAGGACCTTTGAGTCCATTTATTTTTTTCTTTTTTTTTCTTTTATTTTAAATTTTGAACTCTTTCTCTTTATCTTTCTTGTCTTAAATTTTTATTAGTATATTTTGATTTTTTTATATCTCTGGCTGTCTATTATCGAGTAACTATAACAACGACCGTTAATAAAACTCCCTAAAACTTTACTGATGACTCTGCAGTTTCAAAAGGTTCAAGGTACTACTAAGGAACAACCAAACTACCAGAGTATTCTCCCTCACCTTCACCTCTGCCTAGTTCATCAGGCTTCTTTTCACTTTCTAAGGATTTCATCCATAATTCAGGAAGTTTCACTTCTCTCCCTCTCTTACGATATTCTTATTATCTTATCATTATCTATTTTTGTACATTGAAGACAATGTACATCTTAAGTGTGGGGAGGTTATTTAAGTATGTCATTATCAGAAAATCCCTGAATTATTTCTTGTTCTTAAGTAAATTTTCTCATATTACTAATTAGAATGAAACTTCTATTGATTTATGATTTTCATTGATATGTTTCGAATTAAGTCATAGGTAATTGTGCATTGATGGTTTAAACTTTAAGATGTTAGAGAATCAAGCATGATAAGTCTATTTTCAGAATAAAATTAAAATTTTTAGGTTGTTTTCCTAAATTTAAATATTACTTTGAAGTTTGAAATTTGCAAGGTTGACATCAAAAAATTATAATTTTGTGAGACTTTGAGCCTTTTAGAGCATATTATTTTCTTGCTCACTTTATTGATTATGAGTATGTCAATATTGAATTGTTATTCTAGAACTTGCTTCGATCATACATGTCGAGACCACACCTTTGATTTGATATACTGAGATGATAAAGGCACCTAGGTTTTAACCCACTTATTCCACTAAAAAGCCTACCCGTTTAATTAACCCCTAGTGACCCCTTTGAAGCCTAATCAACCATTTCTTGATATACCACTAATATTAAACCAAAACCCATTTTGTATTTGTTATCACCATTTCTCTTGACTACCCTTATATCGAGATTTGATTTGATCAGTTGCCTAACTACATTCTTTATTTCAGTTGTTAAATTCTATCTTATTATTGTAAATACTTCTTCTAAAAAAAAAAAAAGAGGGAAATTTATTCATTATTAGTATTATGAGCATAAACTGCTAATTTCATTATCTTTAGAAAAAGCTCGTGTTATTAGTATTAAGTTTTCAATTAATGTAATTATTCAGTATTAGTCCAATTTTCCTAGTTAGGTAATTTATCAATTCAATCTCGATACTAACCCTCCAATTTAGCCTTTATCCACACCTTTAACCCAAGCCCCATTACAACCCTTTAAAAGACCTTTTGATTTGTGTATCATCTTATTTTATAGTGGTGGAGATTTGATTTTCATGCAAGCCTATGGGATTAACTTTTCATGTTTGACTTCTGAGTGCTTAATTTAAACCTTAAACACTTTGAGTGATTTGAGTGAATCTTTAGTGAGGATGTCAACTCTTGTCAATTTTGGATCAAAGGTAATTTTTTAGATGAGGGGAAACATCTACGTTTTCAGGCTACAAAAATTTATGACTTAGATTGTTTGAACCTCTAGGAAACTTTTTGTTAAATTGTCAATGTATGAATTATCTGTGAATTAGGATGAAACATTATTGATGAGAATTATGAATTAAGGAAGTTAGTTCTAATTATGAGTTGAGGATTTTGCTTGAGGACAAGCAAAGGCTTAAGTGTGGAGATATTTGATAAACCATAATTTATACATATTTTAACCCTATGCTTAGCTTACTTTTGGATGAATTTTGATTGAATTTGATGAATTCGATGCTCCTAATCTCTTAATTTCATGTTTTATACTCAGGAGAGCTTAGGAAGTCGAAAAGGACGAAAAACGGGCCAAAAAGGGGCAAAATTAGCCTACCTAGGAAATCAACACGGCCTGGACCATTGGCCACGGCCGTGTGTCACGAGCAGGATCAACCACAGCCTGGACTATCGACCACGGGCATATCACACGGCCGTGTGTAGCGAGCGGAATCGACCACGGCCGAAGGAGTCCACCACGGGCGTGTCCTTGCCAAAATCAGGATGAATTCTATTCGGAATAAGATATTTGTGGGCCAAGTAAGGCATCTCAAAGCCTATATAAACACCCTAGGGGGAAACCTAAAAGGGAGCTCGACAGGACGTCGAATAGACGCCGAGCAGAAGGAGAAAATACTCCAAGACAGCCGTTGGGAACAGCTTAGGAGAATGATCTCCATCAAGACTGAAGATCTCTCATCAAGTTCTTTAGGAGTTTTGGGTTTTCTTATGTTGTGTTGTTTTTCCTCTTTTATGATGTTTCCCTCTTTTAGTATGAACTAAATCCGTTAAATACCTAAGGTGATGAAACCTAAGACAGATCTTATTATTATTTGATTTATGAGATAAATACTTGTGCTTATTCTTAATTGTGAGTTCTTATTCTTGTTTTGATAATTCAGGTTATTGATTCAAGTCGAATGTGCTTATTCAGTGGAGCAAAAGTCACTATTTAAGAGTAGATCAACACAATTAAGCGGAGTTGATTGCAACCCTAGACATAGGGCGACGAAAATCTGTCGGATTAGGGTCAAACCTAATAAGAGAATCCATAGATCGAGTTAATGCGACAATAGGGGTTTTAATTAGAAAGAGATTTCAATTAATCAACCTAGAGTCAGTTGTTAGTAGCCTCGAAAGAGGTATTAATATAATTTAGGGATTTCTACGGATTAAGTCAAGTGAATAAATCGCATGAATCAAAAGTAATAAGTGAAGTCTAGGTGGATTCTTCCTTAGGTATTGCCTATCTCATATAAGTTGTCCAAAAGTATTTTCCCAATTTACTCTCTGTCGCTTTCATATATAGTTAAATTAGTTAGTTAATTTTAGATTAAAAATAAATCCCCTTAATTATTAGGCTAGATAATAAAAAAGATAGTTAATACTAGTACTCTTGGTCCTTGAGGATACGATATTCCGGACTCACCACAGTTATACTACTGTTCGATAGGTGCGCTTGCCTTTGTCGAAATAATAGTTAGTTTCGAGCTTCATCACCTATCAACATCGAATCAATGAGCTCTTTCTGACTTGGTGTCAATACAACTTTATGAAAAAATATTCATAAAACCAAAAAAATAATAAAAGAAAATATTCAAAGAGGAAATTTTATTCAAACTAAAAAAAAAAAGACCAAAAGTTGATTGTGGAGTTATGTGCCTCCCATTTTCTATGCACATATATATAAAATATGAAACCCTAATTCTGCATTAATAATAATGGGAACCCCAACAAAGTCAAGCCTCCAGCTTTTATAGCTGCCCTTAAAATACTGGGCAACTAAATAGTGCCTCGATAAATAAGGCAAAAAAAAAACTCAAAACATATAACTGAAACAACAAAACAATAAAGAAACCAAACAAACAAATCAGAAACCCTAAAGAAAAACAAGAAAAAAGAAAGAAAGGGCTTGGAGCTATTGTTCATCTTCCCAAAAATCATCTATACCTTCCTTGCATTAGACCACCGAGGTAATCATTCCCTACTCTTGACAGAAATGCCATCAACACGGTTAAAACCAAACCCCCTCTGTTAATCACTTAGCCCATCGGATTTTAAAGAATCCACATCACCTCTGACCTCAATTTTCAACTCCCAAATCGTTCATTTTCAACCCCATTTTGGTCCCGATTGACAAGCTCTTCCACAACTTCTAGGGCCTCTTCCATCTAGTATACAGGTTGGGCATAACTCCAGCCTTCATTTGCCAAAGCATGCACTGGAACATTGGTCGACTAAGGTAAAAAATCATCCCCCACCAGTCTTCTATTTCTCAAATTATGTATCGTAGGCATAAATTCATTAGCTATTTTCCACATTTTAATACGGATTTTACTTGGAAGTTTTAGATTCCATATTTTTGTATACAAGGTTTTTAATATTGTAGATTGCGTTGTAATATTACCCTCCATTGAATCTAAACCCTCTGTAATGAGCCACTTATAATCACTTTTTGCTATATAATCTCCAGTATTGTCACCCCTCCATACCAATTCATCCAGTTAGTAGCTATTAATCAAAAGAATCAACAAAATCCTCTTTACATGCTCATCATCAAACAAGACTCTGAGGACTTCTTCTTTCCAGGTAAACATTTCCAAGTCTATTAAATCAACATCTATTAAATAGCTAATGTTAACATTTTGAATGTATACTTTTCCATCACCAGGACCTGGCAACCATGAGTCATTCCAGATACTTATCGAGGCGCCATTCTCTACTTTCCGGTCCATACCATGTTCCAACAATACTCGGGCATTCTAGATACTCTGCCAAGTGTATGAAGGGTAAGAACCCACCTTTGCACTCAGAAAATCACCTTTTGGGTAATATTTAGCTCTCATAACATGTGTAAGCAAACTGTTGGGATTCATAAATAATTTTCATCATTGTTTAGCTAACAAGGCCATATTAAACTTGGATAAGTCCCTAAACCCCATACCCCCTTATGATTTAGATGTACACATAGCAGTCCAATTACACCAATGTATGCCCTTGTTTGTAGATGCATTACGCCACCAAAATCGGCTCAAAATATTCTCTAAATCATGACAAAAGAAGCTGATAACATAAAACATTGCATCGCGTAAATCGAAATAGCTTGTAAAACAAATTTTAAAAAAACTTCCTTCCTTCTAACTAACAAATGTCTCATGCTCCAACTTTTCAGTTTCCTTGGTAATTTCTCTTTAATGCCAAAAAAAAGCATGTTTATTTCTACGACCCGCCATAGCTGGCAATCCAAGATGTTTTTCACGATTGTTTGACATTCTCACCCCAATACTCTTCCCACCTGTTCTCTTCTATCTACCCCACATTACTACTAAAGTATATGAGTGATTTCTCAAAATTCACCAATTGTCCTAAAACTTGTTCCTATTCGGCCACCACTGATTTCATAGCATTCTCCCCTTCCGTTGTAGCCTCACCAAACAAAATATTGTCATCGGCAAAAAACAAATGTGTTATCTATAACACCCCTTAACCCTTATCCGTCGCTGGAACAGAGTTACGGAGCATTACTGGACATTTCAGAACAACTATGAACAATTATATAATAACATAACATACATATCATAATTTAATCATAATGTCCTTTTATTGAGCCATCGAGGCCCAAATCACGTGTTAGAAACAAATCGGGACTCAATCGGAAACTCAAATTTTTTTTCGTGAAATTTCAAAAATTTTCCTAAGTACAAGGCTCACACGCCCATACGGTTCAGGGACACGCTCGTGTGACCCTAAACACGCCCATGATTCAAGCCGTGTCTGACTCTGTGTAACTCTCTGACTTAGGCCACACGACCAGTCACACGCCCGTGTGCTAGGCCGTGTGCCTCACACGGTTGAGACACACGCCCGTGTCTCTGCCCGTGTGTAATTTACTGAGCATTCTGTTTTAAATTTTTAAGATGCAGGGGACACACGGCCTATCCACACGCCCATGTGTAAGCCGTGTGTCTCACACGGTCTGATCACATGCCCGTGTGCCAGGCCGTGTGGACTCAAGATGAGTCTTATTCATCAAGTTTAACCAACCCTGCAAACTTAAACCACAACAACTCAATAACCAATATTCAACCAATCCGAACACAATCAAATACATCTAAATCATACCAAGTAATCTACTTAATAATCTAACCAACATATCAACATAGGCATTTTACAAATACTTACTAACTCAATTCATTTAACTTCATTTAAATCAAATCAAACTTTATACCAAATTTCAATCTAAAATTTGTATATGTTAAATTCATTCATTCCTAACCAAAACATACCATTTTATAATCTCAACATAACTCATAACTTATACATATAATCAACTAAAATCATATTATATCATCACTTACAACCATTTCTCAAAATGACAAACACAACATCCTAGGTACATGCCATTTACCAAAAAGAAATATACTTCACCACTTTGAGTTCGGGATCGACTTTGGATGCTGATTTAACGTTCTAACTTTAACCTAACCTGCGCACGGAAACAAACTGTACGCTGAGTATAAACTCAGTGGTATTTCTATAATCCGAATATTTTAAAACAGAATAATTAAACATGTACATTTAATTCATACAGTTCCAAATCCATTCAATTAATCAATTCACATATAAATCATATATCACACTTTAATTCTCATCAATAGCTATTTCAAATAGTTTTTTTTTTTCACTTTGAATTTACATATCATTTGGCAATGACAATACTCTTTTCATGAACCCTTGATTCATGCATTTCAATTTCATAATTCAACTCAATATTCCAATCCAATTCATGTTCAAAATCATCCAATATCATTGATATTGCCAATTCATTTATTTACTCCTATTAACAGGACTCGGACTTTGGCAGATACACGGATCCAACCAAAACACACCAGTATGCCTCATCGGATAATTCGAAGTAATAAGTTGACACCCAGTGTCTCATCGGCCTTGCCGAAGTAAATTGGTAACCAATACCTCATCGAATTTATCCGAAGTAATATTTTGACACCCAGTGTCTCATCGACTCGTGGTCGAAGTATCCCTGAACTCTTCCAATCCTATGACATGCCAACTATATCCGACTCAGGCCGATATAGTTAATAGGGTTTCAATTCACTTTTCAATTTCAAACAATATTCATTCTAATTCAATTAATCACATATACTCACATAATCAATTCAATTCAATTCAATATCATAATATCAACACTTACCTTATTTCACTTACCATACATATTAATCAAAATACAACAATTAATATTACTAGATTCGGATTATAGAAATACAAACCAGAATTCTCGAGTTACTCCTCGTTAATCTTGTCTTTTCCTTTTTTAGCCGAGGTCTCTAGCTCAACGTTAGCTACGGAAATCAAAACAATTAAAATTTATCAATACAACACACATTCACATTGAATATTTCAATTTATACTCCACTTTTGCCTAAATTCCAATTTAATCCCTAACCAGAACTAACTTTATTTTCTTCACAATTTATTCTATATTTTCATTCAATTAACACTTAAAACTAAATTTAACTCTCCAATTTCACCATAAATCCCTAATTTCAAAATTCTCTCAATTTAGTCCCTATTACTTAAAACTTATGATTTATTTTACAATTAAATCCCTTTTCACTTCTAACTTGAAATTCTATCAATTTAACCCCTAATACTTCAATTTATTCAACATAAACAACATCTAAAAATCCACTAACTTTCAAAATTTCAACTTAAATCAAGTAGTATTTTGTTCTAAGATTCCAAAAACATAAAAATTACAAGAAAATGGATTAATTTGACTTACCAATCAAGCTTTGAACCTTAAACCCTAATTTTTCTTTTTTTCTTTCTTTCTTCTTTCCCCCTTCTCTGTTTCGATTTCAATTCTATTTCTTTTTCTATTTCATTTGTTTTATTTCTTTTATTTTATGTTTATTATATTAATATAATATTATATTAACATAATAATTATTATTTCTTAAATAATAAGTAAATACATATATGTATTACAAATGTATATATGTATTTATTACACATGTACATTATTATTACCACACAATTGTCACAATTTGGTTTATTTATTTATTTAGTCCTTCAACTTTTCTTTAATCTATAATTAAGTTTTCACACTTTATTCAATTTAATCCTTATACCTAATTAACCTTAATTCAAGCTAATTCTCCTAACTAAAACCTAATTAACCACACAACTAACTTCGTAAATATTTTTAATAAATATTTACGAATTCGTTTTACGAACACGGTGGCCTAAAAATGCACTTTTCTGATACCCATAAATTTCGGGTCGTTATATTATCGCTAGACCACCCCTCCCCACTCTAGCCCCACCAATTAGTCCTTCACACTTTGCCTTATTAATCAAAGTGGAGAAACCCTTGGCACAGATAATGAACAAATAAGGGCTTAATGGGTCACCTTGTCTTAAACTCCGAGTAGGCCTAAATTCGCCCCATTGAATCCCATTCAGCACCACTGAATAAGACACGAAAGTTATGCACCTCTTTACTAATGTTATCCAATCATTAAAGAACCCTAACCGATACAACATCTACTCAAGAAAACTTCATTCAACCCTATTATACGCCTTACTCATGTTGAATTTTAAGGCAAAAGGTCTAACAGAACTCTCCTTCTTCTTTTTGAATAAGTGTAAGATTTCATAGGCCACTAAGATGTTATCATTGATTTGTCTACCCAGCACGAATGTACCTTGATTGTCATCGATACAGAGATCAAGCACCCTTTTGAATCGATTTACTAGCACCTTAGATATGATCTTATAAATGACGTTACAAAGGCTAATAGGCCTAAACTGACCCATATTTCTTGGTGAATTCACTTTAGGAATCAACACAATATTCGTTCTATTAATCACCTCTATGTCATTCCTACCATTTAGCATATCCAAACAAAATCTAGCAATATCATTCCCAAAAACATGCCAATACTTCGGATAAAAAAGAGTAGGAAACCCATTTATACCTGACACCTTCAATGGAGCCATCGAAATCACTATTTCAACAATCTCCTCCTTCTGGAATTCAACCATTAACCCCTCATTCAAGCTTTCAGAAAAACATGACTGAATTCCCTCAACCAACTTGTTACAATCTCTTACTAGCTTTGATGTGAATAGATCTTGAAAATATTTTGTTGCAACATCAAATATCTTGCTTCCCTCACTAACCTACTCACCACTCTCATTATCCAACACTCGAACGGTGTTCCTTTTCTTTTGAGAACTCGCAACCTTATGGAAGAAAGAAGTGTTTCGATCCCCCCAACTCAAGCCAATTCACTATTGCCTTTTGTTCCCAAAATATTTCTTCCTTATCCGCTTGCAAATTCAATGCTAACTTTATATCTATTATTTCTGACAGGACCTCATCAATAGGATCCACCTCATTCAACTCCCTCAATTTTTTGTACAGCCCTTGTTTCCTGCCTTCTCTGACTGCCTTATTCATACTGGCCTATCTACCCAGTTTAGAGCCAAGTGCATCCAATCTTGCTAGAAAATCGCCCTCACTCGATACCCATCCAGCTACAACTTGCTCCTCAAATCCATCTTCAAACACCCAATCTGCATTAAATCGAAAGAAAAAAAGCCTCAAAATTGCTCTACCCCATCTTTTCTAATAAGCAATAATCTGACATACTGTGCTAAAGATGTTTTACTGAATAACCCAAGAACAACTCCCACCACCCAGAATCAACCACTCCTCTATCAAGTCTCTCTCTAATGTTGTTTCCCGGCAACCTCCCCCTCTCCCATGTAAACCACTGCCCCAAGAATCCTAATCACCCAAAGTGCACTCCCCTAATACATCTTAAAAAGCTGCCATTTGTCTCTCCTCACACAGGCGCCCCTATTGTTCTCATAAGAGAACATCGCCTCATTAAAGTCCCTTATTACTAACAAAGGCAGACAATTACTTCTCCGTAGTTGTTGTAACAGGCTTCATGAATATTTTCTTAAACTTTTCACAGGTGATCCATAAAATCTAGTAAACCTTCATAGAATCGCTCGATCACCCTTATTTACCTCAACATCAATATGTGACCTAGAAAAGCTTCTAAGTGTAACTGATAAACCATAATTTATACATATTTTTACCCCATGCTTGGCTTATTTTTGGATGTATTTTCATTAGATTTGATGAATTCGATGCTCCTAATCCTTTAATTTCATGTTTTACACTCAGGAGAGCTTAGGGAGTCGAAAAGAATGAGAAACGAGCCAAAAAGGGACAAAATAGGCCTACCTAGAAAATCAACACGGCCTGGACTTCCACACACGGGCAGACCACACGGCCGTGTGTGACGAGCAGAATCCAACACGGCCTAAGCCATCACACACGGAAAGATCACACGGTCGTGTATGACGAGCAGGATTAAACACGACCTGGACTATCGACCATGGCCGTGTCACACGGGCGTGTCCCTGCCGAACCCGAGTTGAGTTCTATTCGGAATAGGCTACTTGTGGGCCAAGAAAGGTGCTCCAAAGCCTATATAAACACCCTAGGGGGTAACCTAAAAGGAGAGACGCAGAGTAGAAGGCGGAAAATACTCGAAGACAGCCATCGGGAGCAGATCGAAAGAAGGATCTCTATCAAGACTGAAGATCTCCTATCAATTTCTCTTGAAGTTTTTTTGGGTTTTCTTATGTTTTGTTGTTTTCCTTTATCAGTATGAACTAAACCCTCTAAATATCTGAGGGGATGAAACCTATGATGAATCTTATTACTATTTGATTTATAAGATAAATACTTGTTCTTATTCTTAATTGTGAGTTCTTATTCTTATTTTGATAATTCAGGTTATTAATTCAAGTCGAATGTGCTTATTCAGAGGAGAAAAAGTCCATGTTTAAGAGTAGATCAATGCAATTAAGCGGAGTTGATTGTAATTCTAGAAATAGGGCGACGAAAATCTACCGGATTAGAGTCAAATCTATAAGGGAACCCATAGATCGAGTTAATGCGAAAATAGGGGTTTTAATTAGAAAAAGATTTCAATTAATCAACCTAGAGTCAGTTGTTTTTAGTCTTGAAAGAGATATTAACATAAATCAGGGATTTCTACGGATTAAGTCAAGTGAATAAATCATATGAATCAAAAGTAATAAGTGAAGTCTAGGTGGATTCTTCCTTGGGTATTGCCTATCTCATAAAGTTGTCTAAAAAAATATTTTCCCAATTCATTCTCTGTCGTGCTTTTAATTAATTTTAGTTTAAAAAGAAATCACTCCAATTCTTAGGCTAGATAATAGAAAGATAGTAATTACTAGTACTCTTGGTCCTTGTGGATACGATATTTCCGGTCTTACCATAACTATACTACTATTCGATAGGTGCGCTTGCCTTTATTGTGATCGTAGTTAGTTAGAGACACATCAGTAACTCCCACCTCATCCTTCCAACCTATAGGCAATCCACCTCTAGAACCATCAGCTCCTACTTCAGTATCAATCATAAAACTACATTTCCTTCTAATTTTCTCTATTCATCTTACGCTAACTTTTGTTTCGATAAGAAACAACATCTGAGGCCAAATTTGTCTCAAACTATTCTTGAGACGTCCAACAGCCTATGGTTTCCCCAGACCGCGAACATTCCAGTTTGAGGTTTTCATTGTGATCGACCAGTCTGTTTTCTAGTAGCCATCAATATCTTATTAAGATCTTTCGAATCCATTACTTTAATTATTACTAATGTCGATTGACCCCCACCTTGTACTCTTTGCATTTTCTTTCCCTCTATAAATTTAATAGGCCTTTCCTCCACCTCCTGCTCCACTCCCTTGCTTATATTAGGGCCTATCTCACTAACTAACACATTGAAAAAACTCGTTTTTGAATGAATGTCATCCATACCAGTCTTACCTTGATAACCCCCCAATCTTCTTTTATTTATCCGATAAGGTTTGGCAATTTAGATCTCCCAAAATGTTCTCCCTTCTTGTTCTTTATCCAACTCTATCGCTATCCTAACCCCATCCTCTAGATCTTCCCTCAGCCATCGACTAACAACCGGCGTCAGCCTCCATGGTGGGTCCCTTAAAGAGCTATTCCAACCAAACTTCACTTCCTACTCTCCCATTGTTAAACGAATAGGATAGAAATCTTCCTTGTGACCCAATATATCGCATAAAAAATAGAATAAGGCGATCCTCTCATACTGAAATTGAGCATATGTAGATTTATTTTGTTAAAAAATAATCATCTTTTACCTCTTTAATGGAACTCGAACATCTAACATCACCCTAATATGCATGTACTTCCTCACTCTTCTTGTTACTAACGTAGTATCATACTCCATGAATTGACCAATGAAATTTCCAAACTAATGCGCCATTCCTTCAGACATAAACCCCATTGGCAAATTATGTACGTGTATCCAAAATAAGGCATTAATGAGAGGGACTTGCAGTTGTAATCTCGTCGATGTTGGCTCAGAAATATGTGAAAAAAGAATGCAATGCGTATCTTGCATATGTACTTGATACAAAAGTGTCAGAAACAAAGATTGAATCAGTACCAGTTGTTTGCGAGTATCTAGATGTGTTTCCAGAAGAGTTACCGGGTTTGCCACTGATCAGAGAGGTTGAATTTGCTATTTATTTAGTACCGAGAACTTCACAAATATCGATAGCTCTGTACAGAATGGCTCCGACAGAGTTAAAAGAGTTGAAAGCTCAGTTGCAAGAATTAACTGATAAAGGATTCGTAAGACTGAGTTTCTCGCACTGGGGTACACCAGTGTTGTTTGTAGAGAAAAAGGATGGTTCTATGAGAATGTGTATAGACTATCGACAACTCAACAAAGAGACAATCAAGAATAAATATCCTCTACGGAGAATTGACGATTTATTTGATCAGTTGAAAGGTGCAATAGTGTTTTCAAAGATTGATTTGAGATCTGGTTATTATCAGTTGCGAGTTAAAGACTCAGATGTGCCGAAGACAGCGTTCAGAACGAGGTACGGACATTATGAATTCCTTTTTATGCCTTTTAGATTGACTAATGCTCCTATTTTTTTTATGGATTTGATGAATCGGATTTTTAGACTGTATTTAGACAGATTCATAGTTGTATTTATTGATGATATTCTGATTTATTCTCGAGATGAATCCGAACATGTCGAGTATTTGAAAATAGTGTTACAGACATTGAGAGATAAGAAATTATTTGCAAAATTCAGTACATGTGAGTTTTGGCTCTGAGAGGTTGAATTTATGGGGCATATCATTTCAGCCGAAGGTATTAGAGTTGACCCGAGCAAGATTTCTGAAATTATAGATTGAAAATCTCTAAGAAATGTATCTGAAGTCTGAAGTTTTCTAGGACTAGCTGGCTATTATCGACGTTTTATGAAAGGACTCTCTATGATTGCAACACCGTTGACTCGATTACTTCAGAAAGATGTAAAGTTTGAATGTTCTGAAAAGTGTCAACAAAGTTTCGAATAGTTGAAAGCGTTATTGACAGAGGCACCAGTGTTAGTACAGCCTGAATCGGGTAAAGAATTTGTAATTTTCAGTGATGCGTCATTGAACGATTTGGGTTGTGTTTTGATGCAAGAAGGCAAAGTAATAGCTTATGCTTCTAGACAGTTGAAGCTGCATAAAAAGAATTATCCGACACACGATTTAGAGTTGGCCGCAATTGTGTTTGCATTAAAGATTTGGCGACATCACTTGATACCAAATTTATACAGATCACAAGAGTTTAAAATATTTAATGACTCGAAAATACTTGAATTTACGACAACGAAGATGGATTGAATTATTTAAAGACTATGAGCTAGTAATTGATTATCATCCCGGGAAAGCAAGCGTAGTTGCTGATGCTTTGAGTAGAAAGTTATTATTTGCTTTGCGTGCGATGAATACATAATTAGCTTTTTCTGATGACGGTTCAATTGTAGCTGAGTTGAAAGCAAAACCATCATTTCTTCAGCAAATTTGCGAAGCTCAGAAATATGATAGTGAATTGCAGGCAAAAAGAGTGCAATGTGAGTCGACTAATGATTCAGAGCACCAAATCGGATCCGATGATTGTTTGATGTTCCGAGATAGAATCTGTGTACCGAAAAATCCAGAGTTGATTTAGAAAATTTTATACGAGGCACATAGTGGTTGTTTATCCGTTCATTCTGGAGGTACTAAAATGTACAACAATCTGAAACAACTGTATTGGTGGTCGAATATGAAACGAGACAATTTTGAATTTGTAGCAAAATGTTTAGTGTGTTAGCAAGTTAAAGTTGAACACCAAGTGCCATCGGGTTTGCTTCAGCCTGTGATGATACCAGAATGGAAATGGGACAGAGTGACTATGGATTTTGTATCGGAATTGCCCCTAACTCTGAAAAAGAAAGATGATATCTGGGTTGTTGTTGATCGACTAACGAAATTTGCTCATTTCATACCGGTACGTACAGATTACTCACTTGATAGACTAGCTGAATTGTATATTTCGGAGATTGTTCGATTGCACGGGGTGTCACTATCTATTATTTCGGATAGAGATTCGAGGTTTACGTCGCGGTTTTGGAAGAAATTGCAAGAAGCTTTGGGTACAAATTTGAATTTCCGTACAGCTTTTCATCCGCAAACCGACGGATAATCTGAACTAGTTATTCAGATTCTTAAAAATATACTCCGATGTTGTGTTTTAGAGTTCGAAGGCAACTGTGAGAAATAGTTGCCGCTGGTTGAATTTGCGTATAACAACAGCTTTTAATCGGGTACGAAGCTTTGTATGGTCGTAAATGCCGAAATCCATTATATTGGATCGAGCTTAGTGAGAAACAGATTCACGGTGTTGATTTGATTAGAGAAACCGAAGAAAAAGTGAAAGTAATTCGCGACTGTTTGAAAACAGCTTCAGATCGTCAGGAATCGTACGCGGATTTGAAATGAAAAGGCATTGAATTTCAAATCGGTGACAAAGTGTTTTTGAAAGTATCCTCGTGGAAGAAAATACTTCGTTTCGGTCATAAAGGCAAATTGAGTCCGAGATTCATCAGGCCATATGAGATCATCGAAAGAATAGGTCTAGTGGCATATCGGCTAGCTTTACCGACTGAGTTAGAGAAAATCCACAATGTTTTTCATGTTTCGATGTTGCGTCGATATCGATCGGATCCCTCACATGTGATTTCTCCGTCAGAGATTGAGATTCAACCTGATATGACGTACAACGAAGAACCGATCAGAATTTTGGCTCAAGCGATCAAAGAGTTGAGAAATAAACGCATAGATTTAGTGAAAGTCTTGTGGCAACGTCACGGAGTTGAAGAGGCTACATGGGAGCCCGAAGAAGCTATGAGAAAATAGTACCCTAACCTATTCACTGGTAAGATTTTCGGGGACGAAAATCCCTAAGGGGGAGAGTTGTAACAGCCCGTTTTTAGTCAAATCGGAACAGTGGTTTCAGGACCACAAATCTGAGGTCAAAATATTTATTTTATTATTATTTTAATGTTTACAGCATGATTGAGTGTATGTGTGAAAGTTTTGTTAAGAAATTTTATTGTTTGGTTGGTCAATTCGATAAAAAAGATTAAATCGCGTAAAGTGCAAAAGTGATGTTCTTTTAGCTAAAAGTGCTTAATAGCTATGGAACTTATAAGAGGAGGTCATTATGTTGTAATTAGACCATTAATAGCATGAGTGGACATATATGGACATTAAATGGATGATATTAAATGGTTTATAATAAGGTTAAAATAGTAAATTATGTATTAACTTAAGTAAAATAACATAAAATAAACTATCATCTTATTTTGTTTCTCCATCTTCAACCAAAAAACAAGAAGGGAGAAAGCCACTTTAAGCTATTTAGGGTTCGATCATTGTTCTACTCAATTGTAAGTCTGTTTTTGCTCAATTTTTAATGATTTCTATGTTTTTGTGATCGTTGCATCTGGTATTAACTAGCCCAGGGACTAATTAGCAAAAATGTTAAAGATTTTAAATGATGCCATTGATGAATACATGAGTATTTTGATGTTTGATGATAGATTATGAATATTGGTTGTGAATTATAAGTTTTGTTAAGTAATTTTTGAGAAAAATGCAAAATAGGGATTATATTGAGAAATGTTAAAACTTTGTGGTTTAATGTGTGAATAAATGAAAAATATGGGATTCTAGGGGCATTATGGTAATTCGGCTAGCATGGGTTTATGTTGAATTTCATTAATTTGTGATTTTGTGAAATAAGGACTAAATTGTAAAAATGTGAAAGTTTAGGGGCAAATGTGTAAAATATCCCTAATGTGTGTTTTGGATTGAATTGAATAAATAGAAAAATAAATAAATTGATTTTGATTACTTATAGATCAAGAAAAGAGGAATTCGGACTTAGATCAGGGAAAAAGCAAAGTAATTGAATAGTCGGTTCGTTTTGTCATTTCCGTACACGAGGTAAGTTCGTATATTTGAACTTAAATGTGTATTTATTCAATGGATGGATGGTATTGAGATTGTATTTAGCCTATGGTTAAATGTGTAGAACTAACTTAAATGTACAGTTTAAGTATACGAGTTGCTGAATAAGACCATAGCTGAGCTATGGCAAATCGGATAATAAGACCATAACCGGGTTATGGCATGTGAATGTAAGACCACGGCAGGGCCTTGGAAACGTATGTGTAAGACCATAGTTGGAATATGGAATCTAAAAATTGATGTATTTGTATCGTTAGCATTTATAAGCCAGAGTGGTTTGATAAGAGAATTGGTGAGAAATAGATAAGTATCGGTATAGGTATGTAAGAAAAATTGTTCAAGTAACGAGTTAGAAGAAATTGAGGACTTATGAGTTACAATGTGGTTAAAATTTATGTTAATTCATTGATTGATGATTAAAATGCTAATTATGTTATCCATTTTGAAATGTTAATAAATGTTGAGTTTATTTCACATTTACATACGAACTTACTAAGCTTTATAGCTTACTTTATTTATTTTCTTCTATGTTTTATAGTATTTCGAAGCTAACTCGGATCCGGGGATCGTCAGGGACTTCATCACACTATCGAACATCTATTTTGGTACTTTTGAAGTTGTGTATATATGGTATATGGCATGTATAGGCTTGTGTTATTTTGGTATGTTTGATGAAAGTGTATTTAGACCATTTGAGTTGGCTTGTGACGATGAATTTTGTTAATGTTTAAAGATGTGTAAATAGCTTTGTTTTGAGTTTGGTAATTGACCTATATTATGTGAATGAGGTTGAATTGATAATGCATGTTTGAAATGGTTTAATTAAATGAGTTATATATGTGAATTATGTCTAGTAAAGCAAGATGTGTTGATAGGTACTTGAATTGATAAATGGCATTGAATTGAGTATTAAAATGGTTGAAATAGATATAGAATGATTGTGTATTGATTGATGACTTTTGGCTGCATATTTGTGTCTTAAAATGGTACCATTTGGGCTTGTTTAGGTATGTGCAAAATGGGTGGCAAAATGGCTAGGTAAATAGCCTATTTTTATCCACACGGGCAGAGACACGGGCGTGTGCCTCAGCCGTGTGTAACACACGGTTATATTACACGGCCGTGTGTTCTCTGGTGTTGAAATTGAAATGAAGTCAGTATGCTCCATATGGTCTCACACATGGGCGTGTGATCGGCCGTGTGGCACAAGTCAGTATACTCCCTAATTGGCACACGGCCTAGTACACGGGCGTATGACTTGGTCGTGTTGCATAAGTCAGTATACCCTACATGTTTGACACGACCTAGCACACGGCCTGGCACACGGGCGTGTGTGACCACTTCGAATGGCACACGGGCTAGACACACATGCCTGTGGTTGGTCGTGTGACCCAAGTTAGTAAGCTTACTTGTTTGGACACGGGGTAGGACACGGCCATGTGATCCCTTTTCGAATGTTCACACGGCCTGTGACACGGGCATGTCTGGTGGCCGTGTGTCTGGCCACACGGGCGTCTGTCCCCTGTTTTGTGAAAAATTTTCAAAGTTTCATAAGTTATCAGTTTAGCCCCGAACCCCTCGCAAAGCATGTTTAGGGCCTCGTAGGCTCTTATAAGTGATAAATTGATTGAATTTGGATGGTGATTGTATGAAAAGATTGAATGTATGAGAAAAGTATGTTTATATGTATTGTAAGTCCGGTAATACTCCGTAACCCTATTCCGACGTTGAATACGGGTGAGGGGTGTTACACCATCCATCACCCTCTTTAGATCTATCATATAGAAAAACTAAAACAATACTCTCATCTCCCCAATATTTGTGATAGATATTCCCCCAACGGATGCCACAAATCTACAAATGTATTCCTCATAGATGGAAAGTCAACCACGTTATTTGTTAATACCCACCCCACCATACACAGGCTGTAATCCTCCTCGACCCCAACTTCATCCCCCACGGCCTGCACCGGTTCCTCCTCATCATCGACAATATTGATATTTGCTAATTCTTCCTCCATTTAGATGCCACCGCAAAAAAACAACACTTTCTTCTTCAACAAACATTACCACCGCCAAATAATTCACAGAAAAAAAAAATCAAAAAGATTGAAAGCCAAAATGTGCTAGGTTAGCATACCAAAGACGTGCTAGGGTAGCAGACTTTTAGGATTTATAATTCTGCTTAAACTTAGCAATCTAATGTTAAGGAGTTATCTAAAAAATAAAGTAAAAGATAAAAATATAAATCTAATAAAAAATTAAAAGTATTGTTTTTATAATTAAACTCTAAAATAAAAGTTCTCAAAATACATTATTGTCCATCAATTTTTTTCTTTGACTCAAAACTTTTACGACAGTTAGCATCTTTGATTTTTTTTTACTTTTCGAGTTTGCTTTTGTACTTAATCAAAAATCAAATAATAAAACCAAAATTAGTGACATCTTATTCAATAATTTATCACAATAAACATATAAATTAGACGTATTAAGCAGTAACAAATGGTTCAACTGAAAAGCAACAACAAAGAATAAATATGTAAATTTCTTGTTGTTGCAACTCTAAAAAAAACATAAGAACCCTAATCACTCAGTTGTAATCCAACCTGGGTATATTTAAAGGTTTTTCAATACACTCATGTTAGACATGGCTACTTCAAGCAATATGAAAAATTGGACTTTGAACACCAGTGAAAAACAAATAAAACCTATGAATTTAACATATCCAACTTTTCCCCTGCAGAAGTAAGATAGATATTTCAAAATTTTGTTCATAAGCTGGATTGTAGGGTTCTCTAATCAGTGTTCTAACTCTAGCAGAAGGAAAACTCATAAGCATTTTCTCACTCAAAGTCGATCATCGAGTTGTTGGGGCTAGGTTGGGGAGAAGATGATGAAAGGAAAGAAAAAGAGAAAGAGTTATGATTGGTTGGTGGGTTTGGTAAATGTTTAATGGTTGAGTGATAATTTTAAACAACTTTTTTAATGGTAGTGATTAAATTGACAAAAAAAAATTACAATAACCAAAATGAAAAATGATGCTATTTTAGAGTGACCAGTGAGATAATTTGCCCTAATATTTATTAAATTGAATAGTAAAAAGTTAGGGTGTATATGCACCATTTTCCTAGCTAGCTCATTTATGAAAATTTATTACCTCAAAATAATAACAATTTTTTTAAGGAAAATAATAAAAATTATTATCCTGAAATAAGGGTAGATTATCTTATCACTAATGATTAATAACTAGTGCTACTAAAATAATAAATTGGTCTAATTTGCTATCAGTTCCTATATTCTTTTGATTTTTTAAATTTAATATTTCTACTTTATTTTGTAGAATTTGCTCTGTCTATTTATATATCTACCTATCTAATTTAAATAATGAAATCTAATTGATAACTATATTAATTGTCTTTTCTTAAATATGAATATATGTTATTAATTCTATTCTATTTTTTTTTTGTGAAAATTCTATTCTAATTTTTAAATAAGAGATTTGAATGTTGAACTGCTACACATTCAAATTTAACAAAAATCCATTAATAGGGCTATCAATTGGACTTTAATTTTAAAATCAAACAAGTACAAGAACTACAATCTTAAAAATTAAATTAGAGGAACTAAATTTCAAAAATCTAAAAAGAGAAGGGCTTGGGTTACAATTCAACCTAATAAATCTATAATTACATATAAAAGCACAAATTTAAGAGAAACATTTTCATTATAATATTTTTAAAATAAAGTTATAATAATATATTTAAATAAAATCATAATAATATAAAAACAATTAAAAATTTAAAAAATTCATACAGCAAGTCTTATAGCATTTATAAAACTCTTATAATTAATAGTGGTTAAAGTGATAATTAAAAAATATAATGGATAAATAAACAAGCAACATATTTTTAGTTCTCATTCAATATAAATCATAATATTAAACAACTAAATAATAAATGTGAAAGAAATATTCTTATTAAAAAATTATGTAAAAATCAAATGAAATTTTGGTTAAAATAATAACGCTGAGAATTAAAAATTATAATAATTTGGGTTCAAGTCCTATCATTATGATTTTTACTGGTTTTATATAAATATAGTATAATAAATTTGTAAAACTAATATTTTTTTAGTTATTTCACAATTGAGTTGATGCTCGATTGACTCATAACACCAGTTTAATAATCGATTTTAAGTATAATATAAACACATCAAATCAATAAACAATTATTATGATAAATAAACAACTATACTTAATTTAATTTAGTGCTATTATATCATAATATTAAACAAGCAATTTACTTAATTAGTTATAAATTGCAGTTTCTATTTTATATTAATAATTATCACTTAATCAATATTATAATATATATCAGATAATATCTAACACTTTCAAAGTGGAATCTAATGAAAATTAAAAAAAGAGAGGGTGCGTTTGTTTCACGCAGAATGTTTTCTGCATTTTTCTGTATTTTAAGCATAATAGTTCTTAGAAAATGAACTACTAAGTCGAATGACAATTCCAACGGAGAAGAATGAAATATTATTTTAATTGATGATGAAATAATATTATATTTATATTTTAAGTTTATTTCTTTATATTTTAAATTTTATTTCTTTTAGTATTTAAATTTCATGAAATTAAAATTTAAGTAATAATGTTTAATGATGTGACAAAGTTCAAAGATTTCTTTTACAAGGAAAAGATTAGAAATAGGGTTGTTGAATTTTTTTTATATAAATTGATAATAAATTGAAACTGCCACTAAACTCTTATATCATTGTTAATAAAGTATCTTTTTCAATCTAAAAATACTTTGTTCTATAATATTGTTTTTTTTTTTCATAGTTTGAAAGGGCACATAAATGTATAACTTTATTATAATACATTATTCATTTTAAATTACATTTTCATTGTAATACCCACTCAACTTCTTCAATAAAATAAAAACCGAAAATGAAATGAGAAATTATCATTATCAACTATACCTATATAACTATATATAAAAGGAAATTCCCTCGTGGTGAGATATTGACTTGTCTTTCGACCCAAAAGCCCACTCGAAAAGGATTTGAATAAAAATATAGATTCAAAAAATAGGTTTGGACAAAAAAATAAGACCCGTTTAAAAAACGGGCTGAGTCTCGGGTAAGGCTTTTTTGGCTCAAGCTCGGCTCGGCCCAAATTAGCAAAAAGAAAGAAAAATGTTATTTTCTTGCTGTTTTGCTGCTATTTTCTTGTTGTTTTCTCACAGTTCTGCTACCATTTCACTACTATGTTACTATTATTTTGTTGTTATTGTTTGAATATTGCATAACTTTTGTTTTATTATTAATTTTATTTCTATTTTAGAGACATCTGCTTGTTAAGTTACACGTATCTTAATGTTATTTAAGTATAAATATTTTTTAAAATTTATTTTTAATTTGTTGGGAAACATTTATTTTAATGTTTTTAGTATTTTTGGTGTATTATATTTTTAAATTTTTTATATAAAAAAATTAATTCAGGTGGGCCAGACTAGGCTTGGGTTTTATCATTTTTATTTGAGTCGGATTTGGGTAAAATTTTAGGCCTATTCTTTGGTTCGGGCCTAACATTTTGGCAAGGCCTGACCCAACCCATGGATAGGTCTAATGAGACACACATCCATTATTATTTTTTTCCATTTTATAAAAATAATTAATTTTCAATTTTGGTCTTTTTAATATGCTTAAAATTGAGGTTTAATCCTTATACTTTAGTTTTTAACATAATTCGATCTCTATATTTTTAAAATTTTTTTAATTAGTTCAATATTTTTATAATATTTTTAATTAGTTCAAATGGTTAATATTGATAACTTTTTTAATTAAAACATTAAGTGATTATATATAGTTTAAAAATGAATTTTTAAACCCAAAAGTAGAGAGATTAAATTCTTGAAATAAAAGTAGTAGGACTAAATATCAAATGTACGAAATGTAGAGACTTAGAGTCATAATTGTTTGAGCAACTGGGCCAATCAAGAAATCGGTCCGAAGAGAGGCATTAGACCAGTTGACCCGAGAACCGATACAGACCACTCGAACCAGGCTAAAAAATTGATTGAATCGATTTTTTAAAAATATTTTCCATTTTTATGATTTTTAATTATTTATTTAATCGAATCATACCAACCAATGACCTAACTAACTTGACCACTATCTAGTTTTAAAAACCTTACTTAAAGTATATTTTAATTTTCAAATTTTTATTCTATAATTTAACACAAATAAATAATTAACCCAGCGTGAAGTATCAACGAACCATACTACTAGGATTTTTAATTAAATTTTTTTTATAAAAAACAAAAATGAATGGTGTAATTCTTATAGGTAAATTACCAAATAATGCACTTTTTTATCAAAATTTACAAAAAAAATGATATTTTTCCGAATTATTTATCGGAATGGGTACATTTTCTTAATGCAAGGAGGCAGACAGATTTTCCACACTTGTTTGTTTGGTTTGTGTTGGTAAATTGTGTCGTTTATCTTCTTCTATCACAAGTGACACCACATAAAGCCTAAAAAATCACTGAATTTTAGGTCATCAACTTGGCTAAATTTAATTTAATTCGATTCTCAAGTCAAGTCTCCTCTCTCTCTTTTCTATATTTCCAAGGTAAAAGGAATCCAAAAGGAAAAAAAGGTTTCTTTACTTCTAATTAAATGGTTAATCACCACATAAAACTGATAACATAAATAAAAATAACTCAACCCAACAAGTAAATTTTTTTTTTGTTATAAATAACACTAAAATATTAATTAATTATGAAAATAATTTAAAGGAAAAATTATATACAAAAATGACTCGTTTATTATAGTGAAAGTTAGACGGTACCACTCTCTTTTTTCGCTAATTATTACCCAATCATTAGTGTTTAAAAAAATTTTTGGTGCCACCGTTGTGTCAGGAGACACTCGTATGTATTTTTTGAAATAGCAGTGAAACATATAGGTATTCACGATGGAGAAAAGAAAAGGGAAAATATTTTTTAATGGGTGTCGTCGATCTGTTAGGTGGCACCTGTCTAATTTTTTAAAAATATTTTGTCAGTGAAAAAAAAGGAAAAAAGAATTAATTTTTTTATTGGAGCTATCGTTGTGTCCGGCAACACTGGTGGGAATTTAAAAAAAAACAGGTGAAATAGAAAAAAAGTTGAAAAGAAACAGTTGAAATAAAAAAAAATAAGGGGGAAGCTCGTGATCTATGCTTGCTTCATAGATGGTTTTTGTCTTCTTGACTTGCCAGTGCTACTATCAGTGGATTGAAAAACTCAAGAAAATAAAATTAAACACAAATAATCTTAGATGGGATGAGAGTGAGAAAGGAAGATATATGAGAGAAAAATAAAGGAAGGGGAAAAGAGAAATCAAATGTGGGAAAGGAAAAACGAGAAGATGATATGAAAATAGAGATACGGAAGAAAATTCAATATTTTAAATTAAGATTTATGGAAAACATTGATCGTTTATAATAATATTATCTAGTTTCCCATTTTTCATGAAATTTGAATGCCTTCATTTTCAAGTTACATGCTAAAAATATAAATGGTTTCACTGTATTTCTCTATTATTATTATTTTTTCCATTTTAATGTGTCTCATAAATGTAAGTACCAGTATCACACATTTTTTTATTTTTTTTTAAAATTTATATTGTTATTTTTTTTAAATAAAAAGTCATTTAAACTTTTTTTTTTTTATATTTTCTTTCTTGAGTTCCTTAAAATTCTTTGTATTCAGTTTTTGTTTGTGTTTAGTTTTTCTTTTCTGAGTTTTTCATTTCATTGATGGTGGCACTAGCGAGCCAATAAGATAATAACCACCTATGAAGCAAGTATCGGTTACGAACTCTTCCTTTATTTTTTTCGGTTTTTTTTTTTATTTCAACTGTTTCTTTTCAACTTTTTTTTTTGTTTCACATGTTTTTTTAATGAGTGTCACCGAGCTGTCAGGCTACACCGATAAATTTTTTTTTTCATATTTTTTTCCAATTTATTTTTACTAGCACAATTAAAAAAAATTTACTAGTGTCGACTGACACATCAGTGTCACCCATTAATTTTTTTTTTGTTTTTTTTTTCTGTATCGTGACCGATTAAAAAAATTACCTATTAATTTTTTTGTATTTTTCATGCATATTTCGAAAAATATATACGGGTACTGCTTGACACAGTGGTGACACCAATTTTTTTTTTTTAAATCTGATGATTAAGGGGGGAAGGGAGTAGTACCGTCGATGTATCAGGTAACACCAACGATAATTGTAGCAAACAAGTCATTTTTATATATAAGTTTTTTCTTCAAATCATGTAATTAATTAATATTTTAAAGTTATTTATATAAAAAAAGCCCAACAGGTAGGGGCGAATTAGAAAATACTAAATATAATTTTACTATTATCTCTTAATTTTTAAAGGAACATAATTATAATTGTGCCATTTTGGAAGCCAAGACCTCTAATTTGGAATTCGCCTTGTTGGTTGAGATTTGCAGTCTCAAGCTTCCAAGCAGCAAAGTAAGATATAACATTAGTTCTACTTAAGCATTTTGATAGCAATCCAAAGGAGAAAAATGGGGTAAAAGTCCTTCTATTTATTAAATGAACATCAATATTTGGCAAACGAACCAAGAAGTTTTTTTTTTTTGTTACAAAAAATATTTAACCGCTGTGTTTAATAAAAAATCAAAAATAGACTTGTTTAACACTTATCTTGTAAAATCGTATCATGTATCACCGGAGGCGATTGAATAAATACAAGCAGTCTCATTATGCGTCTCCTAACCTCTTTAGCTATAATATCAGCTACCATATTTATTGTTTTCAGCACAAATCGATACATAACATACCAAGTAGTTATTTTTATAACATATGATACAAACAATTAATTTTATGAGATTGTTAAATTAAACAAAGTGAATTAATTTAAAAAAATGACTTAAAATTAAGTGATAATTTTAAATTATGTGACCTATTGTAGTTTAACTTAAACAATTGTATTTAGAGGCGAATACAAGGTAAACAAATTCCTGGCCAATTTACCAGAAAATACTAATTTTTAACAAAATTAACGAAAAAGGACCTAAAAATAATTATTTATCGGAAAAGGCCATTTCCCCCGAAAACGCGTCCACGTCAGCGCGTTTTCAGGGGATGAACCAGGAAAGCGCGTCCACGAGGGAGCGCTTTGTGCCAAATCAGCAAAAAATGCGTCCTTGAGGGCGCGCTTTGCTAATGCGGCAAAAGCGCTCCCTCGTGGACGCGCTTTTGACCTCCAACGGTAAAAAAAAAAAAAATTATAAAACCCCCCACCCTTTTATTTTTTTTCACACAAAAGTCCTTACTCAATTTTCTCTCAAATTTCTCTCAACTTTCTCTCAAATTCCTCTCAAATTTCTCTCAAATTTCTTTAAAGTTCCTCTCAAATTTCACAATAGTCCTTTAATATTTACAAAAAGCCCTTTTTTTAATTTTTTTGAAATATTTTTTTTGATAAATTTAAAAATATTCGATCGTATTAGCAATGGCCGGAGAATTAATTTGTCTCGACAATAAACACATCTCCGTCGATCAAATGACAATGGTAAGTTTTAATTTTAATTTTTCAATACTATTTAATATTTTTTAGGTTTATGTAATTTTAATTAAATTTTATTTTATAATTTTTCAAACAGTCTGTAGATCGGGTGTTGCAATGCTATATTCGCAATATGTCTGGTCCGCCATCACCGTTGATCGAGAATTACCTGCGGGAAGTGGGTTTTTGGCACGTGGCCACGATAGGCCGGGGGTGCAAGTTGGACCCGAAGTTAATCAGTGCGTTGATAGAGAGGTGGAGACCCGAGACGCACACTTTTCATCTTCCATGCGGAGAGTGTACTATCACTCTGGAAGACGTGCATTTGCAATTAGGATTGCCGGTGGATGGGTACATAGTCACCGGGTCCGCAACTTCTGGCGATTGGGGAGCCGTATGCTACGAGCTTTTGGGTGCTATTCCGGATAACATTTACGGAGGTCGGATCGAGATGGGCTGGTTACAAGACACATTTCTGGAGCCGGATAATGATTCGACTGAAATAGAAAGAATACGGTATGCTCGGACATACATTCTTGAGATGATTGGAGGCTATCTGATGCCGGACTTGTCACGAAACCTCGTACATCTGAGATGGCTGCTGAAACTCGTTGATTTTAGAGCAGCCAGTGAATTGAGTTGGGGGTCTGCCGTGCTAGCAAAATTGTATCGAGAGATGTACGGGGCGACACGGCCGAATAAAGCGAAAATCGGAGGTTGCCTATCACTACTGCAATCATGGGCACGATTTTGATTTCCATTTTTACGTCCTCGAGTCGACCACCCATATACATTCCCACTCATAACGAGGAAAATTTAATATTAGATTTTACAATTATTACGTTGATTTAAAATATAATTGTATGCTAAAAATTTATTTAATTAGGTGGAACCATTCGGCGAGTTATGTTGGAATACCTACATCGCTTGAAGATATACGGCTTATATTAGAGCAACGGTCGGAAGCACAAGTAAGTATTAAATAAAATATATTTTCGTAATAAAATAGTCGTTTCGTATTTCATATTTAGTATTTAGTATTTGGTATTTAGTATTTAGTATTTAGTATTTAGTATTTAGTATATAACTGTAACAGTCCGGTTTATACCCTAGTCGGAACAGTGGTTTTGAGACCACAAATCCGAGTCTGAATAATATTTTAATATTATTTTCTGTGCCGCTGATAAGTGATTAAGCATGTGGTAAATTTCCGTAAGCTAATTTATCTGTTTGTGTGTTTAATTAGACAAAAGGACTGAAATGCATTAAATGTGAAAGTTGCTTGCTATTTGTTAAAATATCAATGTGTAGTGGCTTTGTAAGGGTGGAGGCCTTATACGGTAATTAAGCCATTTATAAGTTAGTGGTTTGTTAATGGACAAAAATGACATTGAATTATATTTGTCTTTTATGTTTATAAAAGGTTAATTTAGTAAAATGAATAATAATATGTTTGTATTATAATAAAACATATGAAAAATATAGTGGCATTAGTTCATTCCATTTTTGGCCGAAATTAGCAAAGAAAAAGAAAGAATAAGAGCTTTAAGGGTTTCGGCTATTTCAAGCTATAGTTAAGGTATGTTTTTGCTTTGGTTTTTGATGATTTTTATATTTTTGAGATTGTTGCTTAGTCTACTATCAAGCCCATGTTTCAATTTGATGAATTGATGTTGTTCATGAAATGTGCCATTGATGATATATTGAGCTTTGTGATGGTTTATGGTGTTAAATGAAAGATGTGAGCTAGATGAACAAATTTTGTTCTTGAATTTTTGATGAATTTAGCTAATTAGGGCTAAATTGAGAAAATATTATTTTTGAGGACTAAATTGCAAATTTGACAGAAAATATGGGCTTATATGAGATGTATGAACATTCGGCTAAGCATGTGTATGTATTAATCTTGTGAATTTGATGTTTTGAGATAAATGGACTAAATTGATAAATTGTGCAAATGTGAGGGTTAATTTGCAAATAGCCCTAAATGTGTGTCCTTGGACTGAATTGAATGAATAATTGAATAAAAGAGTTAATTCTGGATATATTTAGATCAAGAACCGAAGAAAATGGACTTAGATCGCGGGAAGGCAAAACTAATCGAGTAGCCGTTTTCGTTTCAGCTAAACCGAATCCGAGGTAAGTCATATTGCAAATAAATGTTGTTATATTGAATAGAGTTTATTCATATGATTATTTGTGAAAATGAATGCTTATGAGATACTTTGAATATGAATTCCGAGATATGGATGATATAGTGTTAAGTCCGAGAAGTCCCGTACGAACCTAGGGATATATAGGATTAGTTATGTCATGACATAGGTATCTGTTCTGTTTTTATCATGTAAGACCACGTCTGGGACGTAGGCATCGACATGAGCGTTACGTGTAAGACCACGTCTGGGACGTTGGCATCGATATTATCTTTATGTGTAAGACCATGTCTGGGACATCGGCATCGTATTGATTCGTGTAAGACCTTGTCTGGGACAGTGGCATTGATATCCGATTACATGTAAGACCTCGTCTGGGACGTTGGCATTGTACGACCATTCTGAGCTTTCTGAGTATCCTACTAGATTCCTTACGGTTCAACGGGCAAGTCTGTGATATGAATGACTAAGTGAATTGTATATCCGTTTCAGGTACGTTGATTTATACACTAAGTGTGTATATAAGGTAAGTACCTATGTGATCTTACTATGATTCTTAAATTGATGAATATGGCAAATATGGAAAAGGATATGGATCAAAGTATATATGTGAGAAATTTGCTATGTATATGAATTGTGCCAATGTGGTTATATGCTTATATGCTACTAAGCTTTTGGAAAGCTTACTCTGTGTGTGTATTTTCTCTGTTTTATAGGTCGTCAAAGCTACTGAAGGCTCGGGACCGTCAAGGATCGTCATCACACTATTAAACTCATTTTTGGTACACTTTGGATATGTATATAGCTTGATATGGCATGTATAGGCTAGTAATTTGATATGAGTTTGTTATATGAATTTAGCCATGTGATTTGGCTATTTATGATGTTGGGAATTTGCTTGAAAGAATGTGATATATGAAGTATGTTTTGGTATGGTTAGTTGAGGCATTATATGGTCAAGTTTTGATTAAGTGAATGAATGAAATTTGTTTGTGATGAGATGAGTTTTAACCTTGTATTTTATTATGTTTGGAATTGGTATTGAATGTATAGATTGAATGGTTAATTTGGTATGTTTTTGTGTGTCATTTGAGTACGAAATGAGTTGGTAAACATTGCTTGTAGATATGACCTATGTGGGTGGCATTTTGGCCTTGCAAATGGCCTATAATGTCACACGGTTGTGGCACACGGGCGTGCCTAGTGACCGTGGGGCTAAGTCAGTAGCTAGCCTAATAGCACACGGCCAAGACACACGGGCATGTCTAGTAGCCGTGTTAGAAAGTCAGTATATGGCCTAAGAATACACGGCCTTAGCACACGGGGTGCTGGGTAGCCGTGGGTGTAAAGACAGAATCGACCACGGCCAAGGCACACGGGCGTGCTTGGTGGCCGTGGATGTGAAGTCAGATTCGACCACGGCCAAGGCAGACGGCGTGCTTAGTGGCCGTGGATGTGAGGTCAGATTCGACCACGGGGAGGACACACGGGGGTGTCCAGCAGCCGTGGGAGGCACACGGCTTGCCTACACGGGCGTGTAACCCCTGAAACTTAGAAAAGTTTTAAATTTCCGTGAAATTTCGTATGTGTTCCGGTTTAGTCCCGACCCTATTTCTGAGCAATGCTTTAAGTCTCGATGACTTATTTAAGGGACAATATGAATGTAATTGATGAGTTACTTAATGAATTGTCTGTTAAAGTTTCCGATCTGTTCGGTAACGCTCTTAACCCTAGTCCAGCGTCGGACACTGGTTAGGGGTGTTACAATAACTAATATTTTTATCATGTTAATATAGTTTGAATAGACACCATACGAGGATCCGTCAATTTGGGCAGTAATTCCGGATGAGTTCTTTCAAAATCGGAACATTTGACATGTGAAGGTCCCATTGATCAACTATGCCACCGTGGAGATGCACCAATCAGATCGGGTTCTGTGTCAATTTGGATTCCGACAACCGATTCCCGTGGCACCTGAGGTGCTCGATGATGAGCACAAAGTCGACTTATGGCAGTTGCATACGGATTGGCCAGGATATTGGTCAGCATATATTGAATATTGGGAGAACCGGTATGATTATATACCTACTCGGGAACCGATCATCGTTCCTGAGTTAGCGTGCATGCCGGAATACATGCCATGGTTTAGGATCCATGGCAAGCCGTATTTATTGTCGGAAGAGGAGAGGCGACGGCAACTTCGTGAACAAAGGGAACGACGGGGCCCTTTAAATCCAATGAGAAGGGGTGATAAGACGGGACCATCAATAGCGCCGACACAACCACCGGGCCCATCAACAACGCCCACACAATCACCGGGCCCAACACTTCAGTCGGCGACACCCACATCACTGCCTTTTCAGATTATGCCAGGTGCGTACCCTAGCCCTTATATGTATCCTAACCCTTATATGTTTCCTTTTCCCAGTCCCATGGCAGGTTAGAATGCATGGCTCGATTCGAGTCCGTTCCCGACTACTCCGACTGGCCAGCCGATCTATAGGCCGCCGTCGCATGAGGGATCGCACGATGCGCCGTTGGGAGCTCTTTCTTTTACCAATCTCCTTCGCCTTATGGGATTCGGACACCTCGCCATGGGCGATGCAAACACCTCCCCACTAATATTTTATCAAGGTGGGTCATCCTCCCAACACCCACAACTGCACCCTCACGGAGAACTGTAATCCCCACTAAGCTAGAAGAAGGAGGAATCCAAATAGCCACACCGCAATCGACCACCCCCATGTGGCACCGATTCCGACCGGCACCAACATTGATTCCGACCATCATTATTTTTATTTTTTTATTGTTATTTTTTTATATATTTAATAAAATAAAAGATTTTTAAATTTTTATTGTAATTTAATTTAATTTTTATATCTTAAATAAAATAAAAGTTGTTTTTATTTTTATTGTAATTTAATTTTTATATCTTTAATAAAATAAAAGTTGTTTATTTTTATTGTAATTTAATTTTTATATCTTTAATAAAATAAAAGTTGTTTATTTTTTATTGTAATTTAATTTTTATATCTTTAATAAAATAAAAGTTGTTTTTATTTTTTTGTAATTTAATTTTTATATCTTTAATAAAATAAAAGTTATTTTTTATTTTTTTGTAATTTATTTTTATATCTTTAATAAAATAAAAGTTGTTTTTTTTCATTTTTTTGTAATTTATTTTTTATATCTTTAATAAAATAAAAGTTGTTTATTTTTTTATTGTAATTTAATTTTTATATCTTTAATAAAATAAAAGTTGTTTTTTTATTTTTTTTGTAATTTATTTTTATATCTTTAATAAAATAAAAGTTGTTTTTTATTTTTTTGTAATTTAATTTTTATATCTTTAATAAAATAAGTTTTTTTTGTAATTTAATTTTTATATCTTTAATAAAATAAAAGTTGTTTATTTTTTTATTGTAATTTAATTTTTATATCTTTAATAAAATAAAAGTTGTTTATTAATTTTTTTTTTGTAATTTCATTTATTTTTTATATCCTAAATAAAATAAAAGTTGTAATTTATTTTTATTTTTTATATATAGAAATTAATAAGAAATGGATGAATTAGGACTAAATTGAATAAGTGAAAAAGTATGATGGGTTAATTTGTAATTTTATCAAGATGGATGTTAATTTGTAAGGGACAAAATAAGCATTTAGCAAGAAAGATAATTTTGAAGAATAATGATGATGGTGATATTTTAGATTAATTGAATAATTTTTTTTTGTTTTGCAACTTAGTCCTTCTACAAAATTTCACCATTTTCATCAAGAAATTAAAAGAATTTTTCAATGCCACCAATAGACAAAAAATGATAAGGAGACTATCAACTATTTCGATTTGGACACGAGCGAGATGTATGGCCTGGGTTCCTACACCATCTGCATAACTTCCGTTGGTTGGTTGTTTCTCGGATATCTATATTGTTGTGTATTCTAGTCGAGCAAGGTCGACCCTTTGGTTTGCGACGCAGTTCTCTATCCGGTAACAGCTTATACGGAGTAAGCTATACAGACGGCCACTTACGTTCATCCGGGACTGGTGGGAATATGTGTCTCCACACGTTGTACATGTATTCTATTTTATACACTTCGTCGACATAGCTCATGGGATCCAGACGGAGATTCTAACAAGCCGCAATTACATGAGCGCATGGATAACAAAGTGCATGAAATATCCCACAGTCGCAGGTCATATTTCTCAAGTGTACACGATATTGCCCGCCAACAATACCTTGGTTCGGTTTGTCAAACTCTGTCACGTGAAACCATAGGTTGTCGCGATCGTGACACACTGTGTGCATGGTGTTGGCCCGTGCCTTCCCCTTGTTTATTTCTCGCAATTCCTTCGCGCACCATACATGGCCTCCTTGCATTTGGCCTTTATAACTCGCTGCTCACTTCAGAAATAGTGTCGCTAAACGAAAATATGTCTCTCGCACAACCGATGTTATCGGTAAATGACGCGTTCCTTTTAGAACAGAATTTATGCATTTGGCCAGGTTTGAGGTCATATGACCATATCGTAGGCCACCGTCGTATGCTTGTGTCCACTGTTCGAAAGGTATGTTGCATAGGTAGTTTGCGCCTTCATCATTAACTGAGCGCAAACTCGCCAACATCTCGTGAAAACTGTCCTTATTAGTCTCGTACCCTACCAATATAAGTTGATAGCGAATATTACATACCACTATTCAATTAAGAATAAATTGAATATTACAAACAAAATTATATTAATAGATATTACATACCCATGTTGGTCACTTACCGTCATTCACTTGTAGATCGATGTTGCTCGTGGTAGTTGGACGCAACATGCCTTAGGCGATATCGATGGTGTGTGCGATGCCACAGGCTTCTATGTCGCTCTATTGCCCATTGATCCTTGTTGGAAAACTCTTTACCAACTTCTAATTCGCTCGAATCCAACGAAGAACTTGTATGGTCTCGCCTTCTGTGTGGTAGTTCAGGAAACTCCAATGCATCGTCTTGAGATAGATCGACATTATGCATGTGGGCTGGAGGTGAGTATGCCCTGAATCGCAGACCTTCTTCTTCTTCATCTGAACCGCCTTTAACATCTTCAGGTACGGTTGGAACAGGCTCCAGTTCAGAAAATAATGCAACTTCTGTACCGTCGGGGCCGGGCTCTCAAGGTGGATCCACATCAGACTCATCATCCGACCCACCATCATCTGCAACGAACGAGGGCCCCTTGCCGGTGGATGTCGTGGGGAGTACGTTATCCCTTCTTAAACAACTTTCGTAATGTTCCCAATCATATGTGGATTGCCAATCACTAGAAGTTGATGACGTTCCCCAATACGTATTTCTATCATCGAACGTCGAAGGAAGGATATGCATGTCCCATTCACCAACCGAGTGTCGTGCAGGGGTTGTGTTTTTCATACTACCACCAAACATGGGCACTTCTGTATTCTGCCTCCCACTAACAGAGTGTCGGCTTGGGGTCGTGTATTCCCCTCGAACAGCAGTAGATGTTGAAGTCGAAGGAAGATCACTTGGCGATGAAAATTGTACATATACCTTAAGATAGGGTGATCCACTGGCAAGATGAGTCTCCACCATTGCCTCCAAGCTCCGAGGACCTTTGATGTCGAATGAGTCATATCTCACGGGATCAACCAAGCACAAAATCTATACTTAATAGATCGAACTTTCATTGGCGTTGTTCAAAGATTTTACGCCTAATTATTTTGCTAAGTTAGTTCTCACAAATCTATGTTCCTGTTAAAAACCAATGCTACTGTGTTCTCCGATAAAAAAACAACATCATTTTCGGTGTCACAAACCTCACCATCATAGTAAATAACAACACTAATACGTTCACTCATATTCAGTTTCTATTTTACTTTTGCCTCAATTTCTATTATGTAAGCTGAGAATGAAATTTGGCTCATTTATAGTCTAAGGATTGCTAGAGACTACTGTAGCAAAAGAGCGTCCACGTGGGAGCTTTTTTCAGTACTCTTGCTGACAGTGCATCCTGCTTGAAGCGTTTTGGTCACTATTTGTTCAGAAACGTCTTCTCAAAAAAAGGATTACCGAGACTCATCGTAGCAAAAGAGAGTCCACGTGAGAGCTTTTTCAAGATTTCTTGGCCGATGCATCCCCGCTTGAAGCGCTTTTGGTCACTATTTGTTCAAAAACATCTTCTCAAAATTATTTTACCAGAGAATATCAGTAGCAAAAGAGCGTCCCACGTGGGAGCTTTTTTCTGGTACTCTTCTTGACAAAGGCATCCTGCTTGAAGCGTTTTGGTCACTATTTGTTCGAAACGCTTTCTCAAAATTATTTTGCCAGATACTATCAGTAAAAAAATTCAAATAATTTTTTTTGCTGATATATTTTTCCCAAAACCCTAGACCTAAAATTATTTTAATTAATTAACCCTAAAATCTAGTTCATTAATTTTCCCCTAAAAACCCTAAACCCTAAGACCCTAAAAAACCCTAAACCATAGCCCTAAAACCCTAAAAACTCATACCCTAACACTAAAAACAACTGAAAAATCCATCGGGGGAAAGGGCAAAAGCGCGTCCACGAGGGAGCGCTTTTGTCACATCAGCAAAGCGCGCCCTCAAGGACGCGTTTTTTACTGATGTGGCACAAAGCGCTCCCTCGTGGATGCGCTTTCCTGGTTCATCCCCTGAAAATGCGCTGACGTGGACGCGTTTTCGGGGGAAATGACCCTTTTCGATAAATAATTATTTTTTAGGTCCTTTTCCGTAAATTTTGTTAAAAATTGGTATTTTCTGGTAAATTGGCCCAAGTTCCTGCCTTAAAAAAAATAAATTTGTGTTTAAATCCTTTTAAAATTATAAGATAAATTTAAAGTTTTATTTTTTCATCCCTAATTTTTTTTCTTCATTCGCCCTTGATTACATTTACTGAATAGAAAATAAAATCGAATTGAATTAAATGCAATAATTGGAGTAAAGTATAGTAGATTGGATCAACATGGATTTGTTTATTGTCCGGGCTATTCGTCCAAGTCTGAAGGCCCGCCCGAAATTTGAAAGGGTTTAGACAAAAATATTAGGCTCAAAAAATGAACTTGAAAAAAAAAATAGACTCGTTTAAAATATGGGTCGGGCTTGAACATTCAGTGCTTGAGCCCCGTCCAACCCATTTTTAAGTTTATAATACTTTATATTACGTTATTTTTATATATTATGTAATTTGTAACACATTAAAAATATAAACATATACTAAATATATGATACTATTCTAATGTAAATATTAAAATAATATTGAGATGACTATATAAAAATTTTCGATAAATAAAAAATAAAATTATTAATATTAAAATAATATAATATAAATATTTTAAAAAATATTTAAAATATAATATGGGCGACCTTAAAATGGGCTTGTGTTAATTTTTTAAAAATATGAATAAGTTCAAACAAAATTTTAGACTCATATTTCAGGCTAAACCGAACTTAGACAAATATAAAATATATTAATATTATGTTTAGACACAACCCGACACCTCTAGATCAACATGGAAACATAGCTTTAAAAATGCCACGTCTGAAAGAAGCCTAACATAGTGACATAATGTTGAAATCAAACGAAGAAGAGAAGAGAAGTAGAAAAGGGCCTTTGGGCTTTAGGTGTCCACCAAATGGGCTTATGTATATTGGAAGACCCTCGTACACAAAGAACTGAAAAAAATTAAATATGCTCTTAGTCCCTATACTTTTTAATTTTTTGAAATTTAGTCCTTTTATTTATTTAAAAAAAATCAAATTCCAATTGCTAACAAAATTAATTTATTTCGGTTAAATTTTAATATTTTTTATCAATTAGACTTTAATTTTTAAATCAATCATTTGAATATTAGGATGTCACATTTTCAAATTTAAAGGAACTTAATTAATAGTATTATCAATTGGACTTTAGTTTTTAAATCAAAGGGACTAAATTTTAAAAATATAAAGAGTAAAATGACTGAGAACGTAATTAAACCAAAACAAAAATGCGACCATTAGCCATGGAAGAACTTTAAAAGGAGCGCATTTGCTCTATTCTTATTTCAACAGGTTGCGTAGCCTACAAGGCAAAGATACATGCTATACTTTTCTATTACCTTTTTTTTTTCTTCACAGCTGCTTCTTTCGTATTGAAAACCATCTTTCATTCAGCAAGCAGAGAATGTATGCTTGTTAATTTATCACAAACAATCCTCAAATAAGCAAAGCATAAATGTCGAATCCTCCAAAAAGACCTTTTTACGTTTGGAATCACTTTCTGACTCTCCTTTTACTATATATTTGTATATATGTATATATGTATTTATAGCAAACCATGTTTGAGCCAATTAGACGGTGTCTAACAATCCTTTCCTGTACAAAATCTCTCCCCATGGCTACTCTCGTATCCGATAACCTTGATGGTATCTATCATTAAACATCTCTGTATATGATTGTTCTTCATTCAAACACAATGTCTGGTTCATTGTTTTTTTTTAATTTCAGCTCATATTTTGTGTATGCTTGTTAAATTTGCAGAAGTTGAAAGATCTATATCAGATACAGCACCCTGTCATTACATACTAAAGATACAGTCATTTTCATTACTTTCAAAGAATGGCATTGAAAAATATGAATCTGGAGAGTTCCAAGCTGGTGGATACAAATGGTACTTTTGACTTATTAATGGCTGAATTATAGGACTGTATGTTTTATAAATTAATGTTGGCTTTTTATCACTTGCTTAGCCTATCGTTTTCTTGCGCACTTGCAGGAAACTCGTACTGTATCCGAATGGGAACAGAAGCAGAAATGTGAAAGAACACCTTTCTCTATACTTGGTTTTTGTTGATGTTAGTTCTCTCTTTCGTCACGGTTTGGAGGTCCATGCCGATTTCCGGTTTTTCTTGCTTGATCAGAGCAAGGACAACTACTTGGTAGTTCATGGTATTTTGATTCCATGCAGCTTTCTTTTCTTTTTCAACTTTAGAATGTATGTATATACATGTATAGAAGATGTGAAATTGATTTTTGTTATTTGTCATGTCATGCCTAAGATGCCAAGGAAAAAAGCAGGCGCTTTCACAGATTAAAACATCAATGGGGATTTGATCAGCTGATCCCCATTAGATCGTTTAATGATGTTTCCAACGGATACCTACTCGATGACACTTGCGTATTCGGAGCTGAAGTGTTCATTACCAAGGAAACGAGCTCGGGAAGAGCAGAATGCTTGTCAGTGATGAAAGATGCCATCGGTTGCAAGCATGTTTGGAAGATTGAAAACTTTTCAAAATTAGAATCAGAATACTTGGAATCACAAGCATTTTTTTCTGGAGATCAGAAATGGTATGGTATCCATTGATATGAATATGAATACGGATATGATACGTTTTCAAGGCCTACTCAGGTTCGATTTTTCATGTTCATGATGCAGGAAAATACAGCTTTATCCGAAAGGAAGACGACATGGATCAGGCACTCATATCTCCCTGTATTTGGCTTTGGAAGATCCAGTCACTCTCACGGCTGATTCTAAAATGTTTGTGGAGTTCACTTTGCGTGTCCTGGATCAGATGCAAAGCAGGCACATCGCTGGAAAAGGTATAAACGCAGATACCATTCGTTTAATAACATTCATCTTCATCTTCATCAAGCACATCATATCATAATCACACAAGTAAAAATATCGGTTTGTGTTGCAGTTAGTCACTGGTTTAGTGAGTCAAGCCCGGAAAGTGGGTGGGCAAAATTTGTTTCATTGCCGTATTTCCACCATACCGGTGCTGGCTGCCTGGTCAAGGATATCTGCATGGTGGAAGCAGAGGTGATCGTCCACGCGGTTGCTAGTATATTGTAACTACAACCATTATGTAAACAAATTTGTATTCGAACTTATTACAACAACATGTTGTGTAACTTTTTTTGGTTGGATTTGCTTAGAATTTACAACATGCCTTGTTACTGTAATTGGTCCACCTGAAGCCTGTTATATTTACATATTGAGGATTTGCTTAGTGTTGAGACATATATATATATATATATATTGAGTTGAATGACTTTCATAAGTAAAACCTGTCTCTTTATCAGTTTATCAGGGAATGTTTTGTACAGATAGCAGCAACAGAGGCTGAGATTTGATTTAACTCCTTTGGAAATTTAATTTTCCGACAAAATAAGCGAAAAGAAGTGCCAATACGACGGGGAAGATGATGAGAACAATGGCAACTGAACCTAGAGACGTATGATGATAACCAAAATAATTTTCTAAGAAAGCAGAAACCGTCGTAGTTTCTTCGAAAGCGTGTATTTCTTTATCGATATCTCCATACTGCGACGTGAAGATGGCATTCAGGGACCAAGACGTGGGGGTTAAATAATATAGCCAAACCCACCAACTCGGCATTTCCTGCAAGAGGGCATCAATTTCATGCTTAAACATGCCGAAATTCAGCAAGGATTGGCATAACAAGGAGCAATCACATTCACTAGTATTTTTATTTAGTATTAGGAGTTTTCAAAGCTTACGTACCGGTCTAGGCATGTAAAAGCCGGAGAACAAATTCAAGACGGAGTAAGAAGATGAAGCCATAATGAAAGCCACTGAAGTGTTGGGTGTCAATGACACTATCATCATCCCTAAGTAGGTGAAGCATAGCAGTGAACAAAACATGGTGTAAAATGACCACAATACTTTATAGGCTGACCAGTAGAAACCAATCATTGGATATGTGATCATCACATATAGAAGTGCAACACCAACCAAGTATGGAATCTCAATTATGACCTACAAAATGAAAATCCCAAGTCCATTAGATAAAGAAAACAAAAATGGCAACATCTCAAGATATCCTTCACCTTTTACTAGAAACACCATGGATTTACTACATCTTACTTGGCACCATGCTGACCTTATCGGATTAAAGAAAATGGTACTCAAATTATAGTGTAAAGAACCATCAAGTGTATCTTGAAATGCTAGACAGAATAACTCATATAAACTTTGAGGGAAGTTTAAACCTGTGCAAATGAGTACGCCCACGAAGAGTACATTCCTGCAAACATTTCACGGTACATAACTGTTCTCTGGATTGAAATGAATGGTAAAATTGATGAGCAACTGTTGATGCCAAAGAAGAATAGTGCTGAATACATCACACCAAGTGCATTGAACAGGTCTTGTTGGTTATTTCTGTAAAAAAAGAAGGAAAAAAAAAAAGGTATATTACACCAGTCTTGAATATTTTCAATTTTGAAGCTCATAGTTATCGGGATTACTGACATTTTGGTTCCTCTCTGCCAGAATAGTATGCCGAAGATAACAGATGAGACAGAGAAGAAAAAAAAGCGTGCCAAATTGTATGAAGGACTTCTCCAATAAGACAAGTGCTGCTTCCATAGGCATGCTTTGAACTGCTCCCAACCATTCTGAGGAAATCGGGTAGGGAACTCCAATTCTTTTGAATCAGGAGGTGGTGAACTCAATTGCTTAACCAACTCTATATTTTCCCTGTTATAGTAAGATGGCCATAAGAGTTACTTGCATGCTAAGCTAGCCAAAATGCAACCATATATAATATGTATGGAAGTCAGCAAATGAAAGCCAATGCTGGTAGTGGAAAAACCAGCTACTAAATTTGTGACAGTGTTAGCCTCGGCCTAGCATTTACCGTTGTACTTACTTATACAAAGTGGATGTCTCATAAACATCAGCAAAATCTATGCTAGTTTGGGCCTCTGCAGATTTAGAAGTAACGTCTAGCATCCATGTCGCTGGATTATACTTGTCTTTAATCTTGGGAACTCCAGGGATGTTCTAAAGCATTATATAGTAACAGAAACGGAGTATCTCAGAACAATTAATAATGATAATATGTTTCCAAAGATTAGATAATACTTGCAACCGTCATATTGTTCATAATAAATCCTCTAGTAAGCTGACCTGAAAGTACTGAATAACTCGACTGGAGTTCTGACCCAGCGGTCCAGAGTAGATAATGCGCCCTCCGGTTTTCATTAAAATCAACTGCCATGCCATGTGAGCAAGAAAAAATTGCATGTTAGCTTTAGATCCCATTTCACCATAAGAAATGTATGTATATATCATATTATTCTACCTCATCAAATGCCTCAAATATATGAATACTAGGTTGGTGGATAGTGCAAACGACAGTTCTCCCAGTTTCAACAACATTCTTCACTGCCCTCATAACAATTGCTGCTGCTCTTGCATCTAAACCTGTAGTTGGTTCATCCATGAACATGATGGATGGATTGGCAACGAGCTCAACAGCTATGGTCAGCCTCTTACGCTGCTCAGTAGATAAACCATTAACTCCAGCTATGCCTACTATGGAATCTTTGATTTCATCAAGCTCTATGGTTTCAAGTACTTCATTTATGAAGCTCTGCAGGAAAAATAAAAAAGAAGAGACAATGACGAATAAGAAAAAGGAAATCATTAATTATAATCTCAAGTAAGGTGCCTTCCATACAGCTTTAGTTTCTGAATCAATATAAGATGGAAGACGCAGCCAAGCGGAATATATTAGTGATTCTTCTACGGTGAGATGGGGAGTATGTATATCAGTTTGCTCACAGTAGCCTGATACCCTTGCATATGCATCTTGAACCTTGAGGTACCCACCAATTCTAATCTCTCCTTCAATTATGCCCCCGGTTTTCCTTCCGGAAAGAACATCCATAAGAGTTGTTTTACCTGCTCCACTGACACCCATCAATGCTGTTAAAATACCAGGCCTAAATGCTCCGGTAATGTCCGATAAAAGCTGCACCTTTTTCTGCTTAAAACCCTGAAACAAGAATTTACAACTTCGTTCGAGTTAGAGAGCAATGAAGAATTTACAATGCCAACTACATGAACCAATCTAGAAGTAGGATTAGGATTGCTACCATAGGGATATTCACATAGTACTGCACATTCCGGAATGCCACAGTCAGTGGCTGGAAAGGCAAAACCATTTTTCCTATAGACATATTCATACAACACAAATTCTACATTAATATATAATAACACTTTTCAATTTTGATGTTAAAGAGGATTCGATATTCTCACCTGTTTCAGATCCAGAAAAACTGTCAGTTTCAACACTGATTTTGCTTTCATTGTGTATGCTTTCATCTCTACTATCTTCTTGTCCTTGTAGTTGATAGTATCTTTCGAAAGAAACCATAGCACGAGACTTTCCTGGAGCTGAACTTCATCAATGTATTGATTAGCACAAAATTTATATATATTTTCCCTTTTAAAGAGGAGCTCTGGCCAGCAGTTGAAGATGAACTTACGCTTCAAGAAAGTCAAAGCCAACATAAAAATGACATTGAAAAGCGCTGTTAATCCAAATAAAGCTGCAACTGATAACCAGTAAAAGGAGCTATCAAAGTTCAATCCACGACTGTCTAGAGTTACTTGTCCAGCGCTTGTGTTTCCGGACTTAACCTATAAGCAAAATTAAACAAGTTAAGAACCAATATATGATTTATGCCTAATGAATGAATCATTGATGGAGGCTCCAATGGATCAGAATCACTAAAGATAAGAAGAAGACAAAAATGAAAATCACATTGGTTCTTTGCATGCTAACACTAGTTTCTCTTGTTCTCAGCTTCTGGCCAAGGCCAAACAAAGATTTAAGATGATGACTATATGCCAAATCCTTTGGTTCATCCATATTCATAATGCATCAAAGTGCCCACTGCAACCACTGCAATTTATTGAGTAGTGAGTTTTACCTTTTCCCACCGAGGAGCAAGAAGTTCATTCAATGCCATGCCTATCTCCCCATATGATACCGGATTTAGCCAAAATCCCCAGTTTAACCAAGAAGGTAAAGATGCTGCAACCATATAAGGTGCAAAAATTGTAAAGAAAAGCACTTGGCATTTATCTAAGCAAATGAATTTCAAATCAAATGGTGGAGAGCAGCTAATGACATTACGTTGTGTCACGATGAAGCCACCGAAGGATGACATAATCACTAGTGCAAGAGTGCCAGCAGTTGTAGAAGCAACTATAGTTTGGGACACCGACGAAATTAAACGGAACATGGACATTCCTGCTACGTGCAGACCAAAGCTTACAAGGAACTGCCGAAAGAACCTAATAGGAGCATATATAATATACTTCAGATGAGATACACAAACACACACACACATATATCAATCACAATCAAAATTTTAAAAATTTAGTACTTTGAAGAGTGAACTGTTAGACTTGATTTCATCCATATGTTTTCCCTAACCAACTTAAAGCTATTTTATAAAGTTACATTTTAGAGTCCATGCCAGTAAGGTTTATAGATCCTATGTGAATTGAAACATGTATGTCTCCAATATTACAAAATCAGATTGATCTTTATCTTTTCATCTGCATTAGTATTCATTTTTTTTTGTAATGTACCCCTTCTGAATTGATGCATATACTAGTAAGTACTAATAGTCATGTCTAAAGGATAATTAAGCCACTCATGTATAATAAGTAACATACATCTGGCACTTCAACTTAATCCCCAAAAACATAGAACTAAAGTTTCCATATGTGCAGATCTTACCTTCCAACCTCAGGGCTGTAACCAATGGTATAATAGGTGAGAGAGATCAATAAAAATGACTCTAAGAATGAAAGCGGGATTTTTAGGATTGCTGCAGGAATTGCATAAGCCCACGCAGGATAGAAGCATAACTCTCGCTGTTTGTAGAAAACTTCGAGTCTCGATACAGTTAAGCTCAATTCTGGAAATGCATCAACAATGATTAACATGAGAGTAAAAAATAGGGCACCCAAATAATAATTCGCATGGATGATGTCAACAGCCATTTGAGTGCGTAGGAAAACAGTCATAGTCATTGATGCACCCATGAGAAGCTGCAGAGAAAAATAATCCAACAATAATGCTCTCAGCTATGAAGGATAAATATGAAAGTTGATCAGATGATGAAACACGATGTCAATTACCTGTAAAGTCTTGAACACATACAGAAAAGAGTTCCTCTTCATCAAAAGGAATTCCCTCCTTGAGCAAGCCTTAAACAGTTCCCATTTACTTAGCGAGTACCTTTTAAAGGAAAGAGAATCTCTGCGGCTTTGAGTCTTTTCAAGTGGATCCGAGAGCTCCTTCTCTAAACTTAAGCCGATTTTACATTCTTTGAACTTTTGGATGAATTGATTAACAGAAACATATCTGTAAGGCTGTTCCTTATGGTACCAGTACTGTGCTTGATCTTTTCTTGAGATTACCTGGAGCAGATAAAAAAGTATAATCATTTAAGAGACCGAGGAGGACATGGAGACAATGACGTTCACAAGTATGAGCCTCACAATCACAGGTATACCTCCTGAATGAAGTCAGCAATTCCTTTTCTTTCCAGGCACCTAAACCCGCAATTCTTGAAGAATTTGTGAATATAAGTGCGAGGGCCATGATACACAACTTTCCCTTCTGCCATCAGAATAACATCATCGAAGAGATCAAAGATCTCTGGTGCAGGTTGAAGAAGAGATATCAATGCAGTAGCATCAGTATGATGCACCAAATGCTGAATGCAGGAAACAACCTGGAAACTAGTAGAACTATCAAGGCCATTCGATATTTCGTCCATGAATAAAACTTTTGTTGGACCTACAATCATCTCCCCTGCACTTAAAAGAAAATCCAGTCCTATTCAACCCAATCCCTAGACGTTTTAAGTTTATTGCACTACATTCTGCTAACCAATGACACATATTAGCAAGTCTACCCTCAAACATACATTACCTGTAGTCAATCTCTTCTTTTCACCACCTGAGATACCTCTTCTTATGGCATCACCAACCATTGTGTCAGCACAGTTGTCAAGTCCAAGAATCTGAAGAAAAAAAACCGCGACATGAGTTCATGTTTCGAAAAGGTATTCTTCCCTGTAAAAGAAAACCAGTTATTACCTTCAGAATATAATCTGTTTGAAGGGTACTTTCCGTACCTTCAACTGATATTGCCTGTAAGAAACGATAATAGTTTAGTCCATATAACATTGTGCAAAAGAACGGACGTTATGCATCATATATAAAAGTTATCTGTATTCTATGTGCATGTCTTATATCAAAATGGAAGAGCACTTTGATTAATTCGAGAACTGAAAATAAAATAGAAAGCTGAACAGAAACCTTCATGTAAGCATCTACATCAGGATCCGGAATTATCCCTGCCTGCTTCTCTCTTTGGCTGACTTCCTTAATGATTTCTTTATAAGCACACAAAAGATTAGGAAATACCAAAGAAAAGGAAGTAACCTAATATCAAAATCAACATATAAATTGAGCACTTACCAGCTCTGCTTCCTATACCCTGAAAGCGTGCAGAAAAATCAAGTGTCTCCCTTACTGTCATCTCTGGAGCATGCAGATCATATTGGCTAACATAAGTTGACGTTTTCCGAGGATTAAACTCATCTAGTCCATAACCATTGTAAGTTATTTCCCCTGAAACCTTTTGCAGAAGGAAAAAGATAATAAGCATGCCATAGCTTAGCAATTACTAAATCAAGCAGCACTAGGTTGTGGAATGCAGCTTCATATGGTGTTATTATAAACTTGTACTTTGACCCAAAACAGCATCAATGGTTGTGTTAACATTGAAACATTTCGGGAGAAATATATTTCGAATTAGTTAACAATGTCACCTCGAGAGTTTGACTTAATTTCCCAGCAAGTGCCAGCAAAAATGTAGTTTTGCCACATCCTGGAGGGCCAAGCAATAAAGTCATCCTAGATGGAACCATATCCAAACAGAAGTTTAGTCAACCTAGTCCCCAATATGTATATAAATATAGAAGGTTTTATTCTCTTCTCTTGTTTAACGTAGAAGTATTTCCATTGGTGTACCTTCCGGGTTTTATGATGCCGTTGACATCTTTTAGGATGCTTATCTTGGCCTCTTGTTTTGAACCTAATAAATTAGATATACCCTGTCACAACGGTAGAAACTAGAAAACATTACTAAATTAATCACCAACTAGCAAATTGAAAACAAATACATACAAGAAATACTATCATATTTGAGAAAAGACAAGTGAAATACCCAAGGTTTGATCATAACTTGCAACTTAGGTATATTATGAATGAATGCATGAGCCATCTCAGCTCAAGATTTACTTATAGAATTACAAAAGTGATATCAACAAAATGGTGATCTACTCGCTGGTACTTACAGAAAAGACGCCTTTGGTGGCATTCCAGAGTGTGGGAAGAGGTTTGCCATGAACCAACTGGCACTCGGCTTGGACACTTAGATTTTTATACCTCACTTCCACAGAAGGCAACTGTACTCCAGCCCTGTAAAATTTAAAACATGCTCTTAACACGAACCGGATTAGAGAATGCATCAATGCTGCTATACATGATGAGAGTGAGAGTTACCTGTCAATTCTGTGGCTAAGTTTTTCCAACAAACTCAGGTTATCATTTTGAACATGTTTTATGAGCTTGTCTATGAAACAATGCCGCTCATCAGGTCCAAGTTTGGTGACATTAACAAGTCGTTTTCTTCCAACTTTGTCATCGAAAAGAGCCGTAGTAATGCGTTCAAACAATGGTAGTCTCTCAACGGCAGCCCATTGGGACTCGTATTCATGTTCATCATCATCATAACAATCATCATCATCATCATCATCATCACCATCATCATCATCATCATCATCATCATCATCAAAAGAAGTCAGAGTACGTAAAGTCTGCACCTCCTCAGTTGAGACACTCCTTCCAATATTTGATAACTGGATTCTCACGGATTCCATCTCATCTGAACCATCCTGTTGGGCCATCATACAGTATTGGGATGATGAACCAAAGGGTTGAAAACATGCAGAGAGTTAAGATGCTGTGAGAGGTAAATATGTAGCAGGGAAACGTGGAAAGTAAACGATACGTTAAGTTCAAAGACAATTAAAGCCAAAGCGAAGCGATGCGCCTTATGAAAATGGAGTCGATAGGGTAGAAACAAACAACAAATAAACAAGCATATTACAAGCATAACTCGAGGTGACATTAATTAATGGGCTATTTTTAGTTGTATTGTTTTGGAACCTTGTAAGGACGAACAATGAACAAATCAATGTATTATTATATTTGATTAAATACTAAGTTAAAATATGCTACAGTATCTCCTATTTTATTTCAAGAATCTATTTTTAATTAAAAATATAAATCTAATTATTAACATTCTTTCATTAAATTCAGGCTTTTGTTACATGAGTATTTTTTTTTATTTCAAAATATTACACCCATATTTTTTTTTAAAAAAATTAACTGAAGTTAATAATTGAATTTATATTTTGACTAAATTCGAAAGAATACTTAACAATTTTATTTTTTTCTTCAAATGAGAGATTAAGGTAATTTAGATAGCATGGTGATGATAGTGGCAAAGCTCCATGTTTATGTATACATTTGAGTATTTGGCTCTACTCTTGTCCTCAATGGTTGGGTGCTTGTCATTTAACCTTGAAAAGGTTCGAAAGCTTGTAAGCAAAATAAATCAAAGAAAACATGTTTATAACTTAATATTACTAAGTCATTTGGATTATTAGTTTGTAAACTACACAATTTCGATGTTTTCTATTTTAATTTTTTTAACTTCGCTGACGTAGCATATATATGGATTGTCACGTGGATGACACATCGACATTTAATTAATTTTTTTAAGATTTTAAAAATTCAAAAAATATAAGAACTATTTTTTGAAAATTAAAAATCATTAAAATTATTAAAAATTATAAAAATATTTTTAAATTTAAAAAAATTAAATAAGTGCTTATATGTCATCCACATGGCAATTCATGTATATGCCACATCATCATAGTTAATAAACATCAACTTTTCCATTCATTTTAAGGTGATTTAACAAAAAATTAACAAAAAATGTAAATTCAAGGGCTAAAAGACACGAAAAATTAAATGAATGACTAAAATAACATTTTCTTTATAAAGCTGAAGGGCCAAATAAGTAATTATACCTTGTTCTATATTTATAATATTAAATTTCTACTTTACCCTTATATGTATGCACTTAAAATCCAAACTACTTTAATTATATTAGTTGCCTTTCTTGGTATTGTTAATATAGATAGATTGGTTCAATTAGGTGGAATTCATTTCATTGAGAGATTTAAGTAAGAGTGTATGGAATAAGCTTGTCGACTTGGGTATAAGCCCTTTATTTTCACTTTGTTTTGACTTTCCAATCCTTCTTATTATTAATGAATCTATTTTTCTTTAAAAAAAAAAAGTATGTTGGTCATATACAATGCTTAATCAAACTGGACTCGAATTAGAATTGTCAAACAGTGGCATACAAATTGGAGTTGTCCTTTTCAATTACCTGCAAGTTTCAAAAGTTTGCTGCCACCAGCAAGTGCACCTCAATGGATTCTAATCTAAAACTTCACACATGGAGCATTGGTATTTACTCTGGTATCTGCTTTGCAAAACACACTTCTTTATATGTGAGGTTTTAGGATTGAATCAATTGAGGTATGACAAAACACACTTCTTGATATCTACTTCGTAAAGTAGATTCTTTTGTATGTGAGATTCTAGGTTTGAATTTATTGAGATGCACCCGTACATTGTAAAATCTTAAAGAGTTCTGTGAGTGCTTAAAAGGTTTCATATTGTGTATGAAGTGTCTCAAGTTGGAATGGTACCTTTAAGCTACCGCAAGTGTCTCAAGTTTTGTTGCCAGCAGCTCAAAAGATTCGAACCCAAAACCTCACACGCTAAAAGTTCTTTCCAAAATGCACTTCTTTGTTGATGACAAAATCTTTGTATTAAGTGCACTCTTTGTACAAAAGAATCTAGGTTTGAATAGAGGACAATTTCTGATAGAGTATCACAACATAACCAGAAGGGTCAGGTTGTGATAGAAAGTATGGTTCGGTCGTGGGTCGTGACAGAGAGTGCAAGTAAATATTAGATGAATCTATTCCATCACAATAACCTGATAAAAACCATCTATCTATAGCCTTTTGGATTCCAGAACCCACAAATTCTAACCACTCACAAAAGTAGATAACCGATGAAGACCCTCTTCCCACTGTCAATAAAAAGAAGAAATTACATCTTTGAAATTCCACTGGCATCTTTAGGTAACTGAACTATTCCCCTACATTCAACAACTTTGTACATAAAATGAAGTACCCGCAAGCTTCCATCCAAACATCAATGAACCCCCAAAGATATCAGTCACAGCAAATCTAAGAGGATAGGCAGTGATCAACCATCCATTCTAGAAAGCAAATGCAGCAGCTGATCTATCAGTGACTCGATTCATTAAGATCGCAAGCGCATTCAAGGAAAAGCTATGCTTCTCCGATTCGGTTGTGGGAGAAATACAGCAGCACTGTTATTGGTTTCACTCAAATGTTCTACTGAGATGGTAGACAACCATTATTAAGCAACTCCTGTTGTAGTTGCTCCAAATAGTAGATCTTGTCATTCATGCCTTCCTTTCTGTATGCATCCACCATGATGGAGAAGGTTAACTCATTAGCTGGGCATTGCTTGTCTTTCATTCGATTAAAAACTCTCTCCATTTCCATCAAATCCTCTGCCTTTGCACAAGCAAATATTACAGCATTGTAAAATGAGGTATTTTCAGGTATCTCAAACTTGGCAGCCAACTGAGCGGTGCTAATAACTTTATGAAAGAGACCAGCATTAGCATATCCATTGATAAGGCAGCAAAAGGTCTTGGTGTCTGCCTTCATCCCTTCAGCACGCATTTGATCAAATGTGTATTCCATGTGTTTCACATCCCCGACATCAGCAAATGCCTCAATGACATTGTTGTAAGTAGAGGTTGTCCACGGAAATTGAAGCTTCCGCATGTATTCCATCACGGATGACATCTTATCATACATTCTTTTCTTCCCATAAGCACCGATCAAGATATTGAAAGAGCGTGTTTCCGGCTCGATGCCAAAATTTCGGAATTTCTCATACCATCTCTCCATCATATCAATCTGCCCTTTGTTACCAAACACACTGAGGATGGTGTTCATTGTCCACACATCAGGTTTGCATGCTGAGCTCTCCAACATGCCAGATAGGACTTTCTCCATCTGATCAAACTTCCCCGCCTTACCATATCCACTTAACACTATGTTCTGGGTAACTGTATTCGGAGTTATCAACCGCTCATCCATTTCCTCATACAGAGACTCAACCAAGTCGAATCGCGAGGCATCAACACACGCCTTAATCAAGGTACTGTAGGTGAAGACATCAGGCTGACAACGAGGAAGTGTTTTCATTTGGTTAAGCGTTGAGAAAGCATCGTCAATGAGATTGTTTCGACAATAAGCAGCGAGCAATGCCGTGTAAAGCTCTGGAGTTGGTTCACATCCTTCTTCAACCATTTCATCGAACAGCTGGCGGGCACGGTGGGGTTGCCCGGATTTCCCAAGAAGAACAAGTAGTTTCATGTACGTGCCTTCTTTTGGTTGATAAAAGGGTTGTTCCCTAAGCATCTCAAATACCTGAATATTAAAAATTGGCTACCTTATCATCAGAATAAAGAATCCCACGACTGCTAAAAGAAGAGGAGAAGTAGAGAGTGAACCTGGAGAGCTTGAAGCCACTGCTTCTTTAGGATGCAATCGGACAAGGTTTCGGTGACGGTGGAGACCCAGGCCTTGGCGGCGTTCTTGCGGTCGAGTTTCTTCTTGAGATTCTTGAGGGGGTTTTCTTGGAAGACCCAGGAATGGAATGGTGCGACAGGCCAGGGTACTCTCCTTCCTTCCAGTGCCTCTTCTTATCGGAAACAGCACCGGCGACGGCAGATGGAACAATGAAGGAGTTTGGGGGATGGGGCTTGGACTTGGGCATGGGTTCTGGGCGTAGCAGAGCAGAGGAGAGCAGAGAAGAAGAGAAGGAAAGGGGCATTGAGGATGCCATAGGATTAAAGTGTGGATCTTTGGGAGCAATTCAACTAACAAGCAGCAGTTGAGCTTGAGTTCTCTCTCTATTGCCGCTGTTTAGTATAGGAAAGGATAATAATAAAATAGTCCCTATAGGTTAGAAATATGATAAAATTATATTTTGCCCCTTTTCATTCAAAAAATAATAAAATAGTCCTTACATGTTTTCTTTTTATTAAAATATCTCATCTAAGCTGATGAAATAATCAAATAACCCCACCCACATGACATGTCATTTATACCTTATGTTAATATATATTGACTAATTTAGAATAGTAAAAATAGATGGATTTTTTAAAAAGATTGATCTGCTATTTAATTTAATTTACTAGGCTTAATTTATCTATTTTTTTAGTACAGAAAGCAAAATATAATTCAACTTTTAGTACTTTTATTATAAAGATATTTTAAAAAATAATATTAATATTAATATTAATATTATTTTCTAAAAATTTAAGTCTTCCATTGGTAAAGGTTGAGATCTTGGAGTTTTAAATATTTGACTCCCACATATGTGTAATTGCATAGGCATGGGACTATGGGTTCTAGTTTAAATTGTTTTCCGTTTGAAAATTAAGAGAAAAAGTGATGAAATAATTAGAACTAATGTCATAAAAGAGAAAAACGTTTGGGTCTAATTTGTTTTTATGGATAAATTAATGAAATATGTTGATTTTTTTTTAATATTTAAGTAAATAAGTTGTCCTTTTTTTTTATATTTATCGGGTTATGTTTATTTTTGGAGAGAAAAATGAAAACGCGTTTTCACTTTGTTAATTTTTTTTTTCTTTTACAGTTGGAAATTAAAAATTTATAAATTTATTTTTGTTTGTGTTTAAGACAAATATAGTCATAGTTTTAAGTTGTGTTTAGGTTCACAATGATGTTGTAGAGCTCGGTGACCTAAACATTTCACCTTCCATCTGAGGATGGAGTCATCACTCGAGAAGTCAGTATTGCATTGCAACTCAAGGTCCCAGTTGGCGCTGATTATACGATCACGATTTGAAGTGTATCTAGGGCTTCAAGTTTACAAAGGTTATTCTATCAAGGGATGAAGTATAACCGGGGCCCCAATTAACAGTGGTTATGCGGGCACAAAAACGAGTTTCATCTCATCAAAGGAGGATGCTTTATAAAACCTATACAGAAGTCTAAGATCATAGTCATATCGAAAAGCACAGTAGGCACGGTACCGGTTGTTTGTTGACAACCTGTGTTTTTTGCTATGACTCTAATGCTCAAGTTAGTGGTTTTGTTTAGAGAGAATGAATAGTAAATATATCCAAATAATATTTCCAAAGACGTTTTTATGTTTACCTCTAGCGTGATAATCTTCTCAATCTTGGAGCTTAAGATGCCTCAGAATTGCATCGTTTGTTTGCTCTTTTTTATCCCATTTGCAACATTAAACTTCTTTTGCTCTCTCACCAGTCACCATTCCACAACTCCCTTTTATCTTCTTAATATTAAACATGTATTAAATATTTCATAGTAACTCTTTAATACCCTTTAGGAGTATGACATAATAATAACATAACTTATTACCAAGAATGTGCTCCAATTGAGTGGTCATCCACAAGGCCGTGGTGCCCATGTTATCTGCAGGTACTTCAATCCCTCACCACTCTCTCTGCTTTTCTTTTCCTTTTTTGCTTTACTATTTCCTTTTCCACTTTGGGTATTCCATATTCATATAAAGAAACAACGAAAAAGATTTGAGGAAAGTAGTACCACAAACCAAATAAAATAAGAATGTTAACTAACTCAATAACTAATGATAAATAAACCATTGTCTCCAACAAAAGTAATGGAGAGAGCTTTCGTCCGTCACTATCAGGTCAAGACTAGCTTCAATGGCGGAGCTAATTTTTTTTTTTTTTGTATATTTTTATGATAATAAAAATATAATTTCATCATTTTAATAGTCTAAATCTTTATAATTTTTAAATAGATAAATCAAATTTTTATCATTTTTAAGGGACCAAAGTACAATTTTACCATTATTAATTTAAAATTTTATAAATTATAAACGACCTAAATTAAAATTTTATCATTTTAGGAGGCTAAATTTCTACTAAACTCCGCCACTCACTAACTCGTAACAAACACTATATTAATATTCTTGTCCTATAAATAAAATTAGTTTAATTCCATCACAAGTCCTCAAAACTGTTGTCTAGATTTTATGTTAGTTACTAAATTTCAGAACTTTCTAATTGAAATTTTAAAATATTAGTATTAAGGTTAGTATTTGGTACATTAATGTGTATTTTTTTATATATTTCACAAGTAGTTTTAAAAATTTGTTGTTGTCGAAACCTTTTTTTGAAATCGACTTTTTTATTTTAAAAACTAAAATGGAGTTGCCACCTATCTTTTTTAATTAGGTGTGATCGGATCACCTCAAGGCTTTGTCATTTTAATAAAATGTTAGATTTATTAAAATCATTTTCGATCTACAAAAATCCAGGAAATGGGTTCGGGAGTCAGTTACGTATGAGGAAGGATTAGCACCCTCATAACGCCCAAAGTTGGTACCAAATTGATTACTTGATGTCTTAGTGTCGAAAGTTGAAAATTTGAAGAAAAATTAAAATACGATCCCTCTTTGCATGATGTTCTTTTTAATTAAAATCACTTAGTTAAATTAAAACTTACGTAAAAGGCTTTCTTATCTCGAGATAACCAAAACAAAAAGGTCATGTCCCGTAAGTTAGGGCATACATCTCGAATCCTCGAAAATAAAATTGCTCATTATTTAATTATTATTTAAATCTCGTGTGTTTTTAGTTTTAAAAAGGATGTTCAGTTATTTAGGTTTAAAGAGAAAGTCGAACCCCATAAGTTAGGGCACAACTTCTCGAATCTCTAAATAAAGAATGTTGCCTCGGTTTTAAAATTTCCCTTTTTATGCATCGAGTAAAAATGAATGTAACATTTAAAACGATGTGCATTTAATTTATTTGGGCATAGTATGAAAATGGACAAATATATTTAAACATGATACATGAGATGGAGATAACAAAATAATATAAAATAGCCATGTGGGTAAAACATCTATATTAGAATGATAAATAATAAATAAATAAATACCATAATAATAATAATGTAACTATAATAATAATAAAAATATTAATAGCAATAGTCATATCACTATCATAATACCAAAGTAAATAAATAAATAAAAATATGTAATAACCACCTAAAAAAATGCACAAAAAGGAATATAAACAACATAAATTTTAAGTGCTAAAATAAAAAAAGTAATTAAAGGGATAAAATTAAATAAATGAATGATTAAATTGAAATTTAAATGGAAATTAAAGTATGAATTATATAAAATAAATAAATAAAGCAAAATAAGGGACTAAAATAAAACATGCGAAAATGAATAGGGACTAAATGGGTAATTATTCCAAACCCAGTACACGTGTTGTTTCCAGGAGTGACTAATGGTCAGAGGACCAAAATGAAAATAAAATAAAATTAAATGGTAAATTTAAAAGAGAAAAGAAAAATTAAATCAGGACTATATAAAAACATGCTCAAAAGCGGGAGGACCTGGGCAACAATTATCTCACCTCTTTAAAAACACGCGGATCTAAAGGAGTTCGGGTCAGGCATTCGGGTCGTGTCTTAAAACGATGCCGTTTTGGGGCTTCTGGAACCTGGCCAAAACGACGTCGTATCATGGTCCCTATATATACCAAAAAAAAATTAAAAAAAAAACTTTAGGACCCCCCTTTTTTTTCTCTTGTCCCTTCCCTTATCCGGCCTTGATGTCGGCGAGTTTCCGTCGTGGCCATCGGTCATCGGCGACGGAGACCGCCATCTACGGTGGCCGAAGACCCCAAAAACTTCCCTTTTTATCCCTATTTTTTGGGGGAAACCAGATCTGGGGTCAAAATCCCTAGAATTCGGTCAACGCTCAACAACAAAAAATGAGACTTTTCGACTTTTATCCCTTTTCAGCGCGGCCATAGGCGAATCCCGAGGGATTCGGCAGCCTTTGAGGCCAAAAAAACCACCGACAACGGCGGCGCTGGTGAAAGCTTAAGTTTTTTGTTATATATATATATATGCTTCGAAATAAAAAAAAAATACCTTCTTCTTTTTTGCACTTGTAGTTTTTTGCTTTCTCATATTCTATTTTTGATTCTCTGTTCGTAAAAATACAATCTGTTCCTTAGGCTTTTATAGCCGATTACATATATATTTTTTTCTTTTCCTTTTCATTGTTTCTACTATCTCTGTCCTCTGTCTCATTTCTTCTTTTTTTTTTTTTGCAAGTATTTGTGGCAAGGTCAACGGCGCTGGGGAGACACGCCTTGCAATTTTGGTGAAAGGAGGGAGAAAGGCCTCGGGCGGCGCATTGGCTGACGTGGCGAGGGAGCGACGCCGAAGCTACTAGAGTTTCTGTTAGTTTTTTAGGGTTTTGGGCTTGGGTTGATATATTGGGCTTTTAGGCTTTTGTTAGATTGGGTAATATATTTGACCTCAGTTTGGACTTGTATGATGGACTGGACTTTTGTTATTATTATTATTTGTTTTGTTTATTGGGCCAGACGGATTTGGGCCTTTACAGCTGTTTTTTTTTTTTAACAAATATTTTACCATAGCCTTACACTTGTCAACTTTTTAGTCCTACTTATAAAGTTTAAAAACTTCACTGTAGCATACCAATTAGGTCTCTTCTAAATCCCGGTGTCAATTTCAGGCATTAACTTTCAATTCAAACTTGGCGTATAACATATTTAAAAAACATTGACAAAACTGTAAACACATATATACCCATGACGTGTTAAAAAAAAGTATAAATAAAATTTAGGAGGATTATTTTTTTAACACATTAGATCCAAATTATCTATGCAGTAAGTCTATACGCATTTATAATTTGATTTATATGCTTTAAATATGCTCCATGACATATTTGAGCGTCCATTTAATATCCGAGCTAATTTAGATTGATAGAAGAACTTGATGTAAACAATCTTTAAGACTCAATTAAAACATTTTAAAGCTTAAGAATTAATTTAGAATCAGGCTATAACTTAAGGATATCTTATGGAATTAACCCTTAAAAAGTTATAAACGGTTCAAAAAAGGTTTTGCTTTTTTTCTTTTTGTTTAAATAAATATGATAACTTCAAAGACGGTTTAGTAACAATAAATGACGTTAATATGGAATCATAAATTAACGTTCATATATTTAAAAAATTGCCAAAAAAATCATAATTACTTGAAATTAATACATATTTCCTTATATTACCAAATATTAATGGTATTTTTATTGATATTTAATCTCTGTCGTGACCGCTATTTTTACAATAATAATAGGTAAACATATCTCCCTATAGACCCTTAAAAAACCGGCTTTGCGAACTAATATGCAGATATATATATATATATATATATATATTATATGCATGCATTTTTCTTTGTTAATCAAAATAACCAAAAAAAAAGAAAAGAAGATACATTGATTGTGTCATCATTTTACCAAAGGAATAGAGGTTTTCAGTTTTCAGCAGGGTCTGATAATTGCCCTTTTTTTTTTTTTTTGTGTTTGCTGCTTTAAAATCACAGTTAAAATTCTGGGGAAAGAATATACTATGATGGTCATGGGTTTTTCATGGCGTCTGCAATCGTAAAACCCAGTTTTCCATGGCTTTTTCCTTTTGCCATTTTCTTTTCTCTGTCTCTCTCTCTCTTTCGGTTTTAGTAATTATATTAGACGTTACATTATTGTCCAATTAAAATTCAATTAGTGTTAAGGCTTCTCCTTGTTTTGGGTGTTGTTTTTGTTTCTCTTATTTATTTTGTATAATCTTGAGCATTTTCCCTAGTAAAAGTTTCTGGCACTTGCATGTTGGGTTTCCTGGATGAATTATAATCGTTACAGCTAGGGAAGGTGGTGTGATGGCGGCCAAGAAGGCGTGTGAGTCTTTTTCCAAGAGCTTAATTGAGGATGTGCATAAATGGGGTTGCATGAAGCAGACAGGGGTGAGCTTGAGGTACATGATGGAGTTTGGGTCCAAACCCACAGACCGGAACTTGTTGATTTCGGGTCAGTTCCTCCACAAGGAGCTCCCCATTAGGATTGCTCGCAGAGCCATTGAGCTTGATACCCTCCCTTATGGCCTTTCTGAAAAGCCTGCTATTTTGAAGGTCTCTTCTTTTTCTTCTTCTTTCTCCTTTATAAAATTTCCATGTCTTGGATGGCTTGTTGCTTCACTTTTTTGGCCAAAAAAAAGGGTCTTCAAGCTTCAACTTCCACTTAGCCTTTAAATACCTGATTCTGCATAGTGGTTAGTAGATCTTAACCTTCAATTTCATGATTAGTAGTAATTCCTTCTTACTGTATTGTGTAGATTCTTCTTCATGTGTTCTGCCTTGTGATTTTCAAGTTATTTGTTGCTCTTTGCTTACATTTTGATGCATGCAGTCCCTGCTGAGATTTTTAGGGCCTCTAAATCTAATATAGACATAGAATTTCACTTAAAAATCCAAGAAATTGTTTGCTTTTTTCATAAAATTTTACCTATTGTGTCAATTGCAGTCCTTAATGGTTTAGCTTTGGAAATGGGGAGAGATATAACTCATTTACTTGAACTTGTGATTCATAGGTCCGAGACTGGTACTTGGATTCCTTCCGTGACCTAAGATCTTTCCCTGAGATCAAAGATATAAATGATGAGAAGGAATTTACACAAATGATCAAGGCTATCAAGGTGCGACACAACAACGTCGTCCCTACGATGGCTTTGGGGGTTCAACAGTTGAAGAAAGGAATGGATCCCAGGATTGTTTATGAGGATCTTGATGAGATTCATCAGTTTCTCGATCGGTTTTACTTGTCACGGATCGGAATCCGCATGCTTATTGGTTAGTTTCGACTTCATTAGTTTTGGTGAGATGAATCTGTTGTTTTCTTGATGCAACACTTGCTGCTAAACGTTTTTCATTACCACATTTGTAACTGTATATTCAAGCTCGGTCTAAACACTCTGCATGGTTTAAATTTTGGTGAAACCAGGGCAGCATGTCGAGTTGCATAAACCGAATCCTGCTCCACATGTTGTGGGCTATATACATACAAAAATGTCTCCAGTGGAGGTGGCAAAAAATGCTAGCGAGGCTGCACGTGCTATTTGTTTGCGTGAATATGGGAGTGCACCTGATATTAATATCTACGGCGATCCTAGTTTTACATTCCCGTAAGTTGGTTTATCTCACATTTGTCGCATTTGATCCATTTAGTTTCCATCCTGGAGCCATTCTTTGTCTTTAGTTCAGTCATACGTATGGTTAACCAATGATCCTGTGCTTCCTGTCCTGCATATTATCTGTTTTCTTGCGTGACAGTTATGTTCCAACACACTTGCATCTTATGGTATTCGAGTTGGTCAAAAATTCCCTGCGTGCTGTCCAAGAGTGCTTTATGTATTCGGATAAAGTTGCACCACCTGTTCGAATAATAGTTGCCGAGGGAATCGAGGATGTAACTATAAAGGTAGTTTTATCATGCTTAATGTTTGTCCATACAATTTTCATTTAAATATGCAATTTCACTTGTTGTCTAACAACATTAATTGGTCTAACTGGCAATCCAGATCTCAGATGAGGGGGGTGGCATAAAAAGAAGTGGTCTTCCCAAAATTTTCACTTACCTTTATAGCACTGCCAAAAACCCCTTGGATGAGTATATAGATCTTGGGACAGATGATAGAATAACAATGGCAGGATACGGTTATGGAATACCTATAAGCCGCTTGTACGCAAAGTATTTCGGAGGGGATCTTCAAGTTATCTCCATGGAAGGATATGGTAAGTGCGGTTTGCTACGATTTGATTGCTTAACAATCGAATGTTGATAGACAGTCATACTGTTTTGCTTTGTAAGCAAGCATATTTGGTTGACATCACATGTATCTTTGCATATACATGAACATATATTTGCATTATATATTGTTTAGGTGGCACTGGCACTGGCATCTCAAGGTAGATTTTAAGTAGAAAGCAACAGTCAAAAGTATTGTTCATATTATAGAAGCAGATAACTAACATATCTTTTGTGTTGTGATTGACAGGGACTGATGCATATCTTCATTTGTCTCGCTTGGGAGACTCACAAGAGCCATTGCCATGATTCTCTTTCTCTACTTGGTCTGCACCGCCAGGAGGAGGGAAATATAGCGATGAACAAGGGGGGGAAATTTTAATGTCTATCAAAGTGTTTGTATTAAAATAAATATTGTATAATCCAAGTACAATCACCTCACCTCCTGCATAGTTTTCTTATTTCCAGCTGGCGGAACATTGTTTTCAATGTCGAAACATGGAACCAAATAGTGTTTTTCAAGGCCAAAAGTCTTGATTCAAACATGTAACTTGGTATGCTTCGATGCTATCCAGCTTCTAAGAAACAAATGACTTTGAGAAGTAAAGAGATTGAGGTCATACCTTTTCAGTTGCAATTGCAAAGGGAGTCCACTATGGCTCATGGGAGTGCCATGGGACATTGGTCAAAGGCCCAAGGAGAAAAAGCAAAGTGAAACATGCTCTTTTATTATTACCACTCATGCAAGGAAAAACATAATTTAACAACAAATTCAATAAAAGAATCGGCCCTTCCATTTCTTTTTAACGTGAAATGTACCTTATCGTCACTGTAATATTCTAGCAGATATGCCTAATTTGGAAGGACTAAAATAATAGAAGTGCAAATGAAGAAAAAGGGGGAAATACGGTTCAATGCTTCCTTTACTCTATTTTTGCTTATCAGAAAGGCAAAATTCTTGGACAATCTTCTCATAGGACAATCTTTTCATTCCATATGTGATGAATGTACACGTGAATGGCTTCCCTTTTATACTGAAACTAGCTTAAATAGTGCTATTCTCAATATTGCCCTTAGCCTATACAAATATTAATCCCGTACCATTAGCAATCCTCATTGAAATTGGCTCATCGAACACGAAAAATTAATGTCGCTCTCATGGATGAACCTGTATTCCATAATCAAGCATAATGATGATGAACTGGTAATGGAATATCGCATTATAAAATGGAAGTTTAAAGAGATATATACCTGATGTAACCTTTCTTCCTTAAAGCTTACGGTTCTAAGCTTCAATTCTCCTCTGTGCGTTGTCATTTCATCTAATATCTCAGCATCAGAAAAGTTGTCTTCAGACCCTTCATTGTGAGAAACAAATGATTCCCTTCCCTGTTTAAACATTACCATGTTTGCGATCAATGTGCATATGAAAAGAAGTATAAAATCATTTAAATCAAAGGAACATTTATAACTTAAACTGCGCTAGAGCATAGAAAGAAAAACTGTATCATTTATGCTAAGATTTTCAGTTATGGAGAGGAAACCCTTCCCATAAGTTCGTTCCACAGGTCGAAACACCAAACAATTTAGTGTAATTACTACTACCATACAAAAATATTAGTGTAATTACTACTAGCATATGCAAATATTAGTGTAATTACTACTAGCATATGCAACTATTGCTCTGGATCTAAAACAACAAATTATTAGAAAGGACCAAAAAGGATGTACCTTGAATGATAAGCTTAAGTTTCTGCGAGGTGTGCCAAGAATTTCTTCATACTCAGCTGCATCAAGTTCCCGCAGATGTTCAGGAGCGAAAAACTTTGGAAGGATGTGCTGTCTGATGCTGATGAGGAGGAAGAACGGCAGTGGAAACAGTATTCCAGCTACAGGTATCCATGTCACCCCGAAACATACCAGAAAGTATACCAACTGGAAGAGTGTAAACATCAAAATGGACTTGAAAGGTACTGACTCCACAAATGATGCATGAACACCTTCAAGGACTCTGTTCAAAGATATAAGATGCAAAACCACATCAACCATCACATTCAGTTTCTTATCAGAGTTATGCTACTGCTTCTATACAATATATCTTTGTATAAATCATTAAATATGTTTTCATAAAATGCCTGTTTTTTATGTAAGTTTATTATTAAGGTACAATGACTTACTTGTAACGTCTGCTAGGGGTGATAAACAGTAGCAACATCCTTTCCCAGAACTGGTTCCCTGGGAGGCTGTCAATCGCCATGTAGGCAAAGTATCCCCACAGTACCGAGGTAGGTATCATTTTTACCACAGGCAGAGCACACAATGAAAGTCCAACAAGGAAGGACTGCAACAAGTTGCTCATTCTTTGCTCATTAACTCTAACTGGCAAATGAGCATCAATGTGTTTCTCAGGATCAAATTTTTCTTTTCCATTCTCCCTACCATCACGTTTCATTACAGCCTCTTTCAAGTTCTTCAACTCTTTATCTACTGAAGTAGGCTGCAATCCAAATTATGTTCTAATGAGACTTTCAGCCAATTAAATATTTTGCAAGCATGCATTACATACAAAGTAATATAAGCAGTATTACAAGCCTATAGTACTTACAGCAGGAGATTCGTCCATTTCTATGAACACAGCTTGCATCCTCCCATAGATTTCTGAGTTGCTTGCTAGTTGCGATATGCCCTCCTTGGCACTTTGTACCATTTTTTTCCGAATCAGCTGCAATTGATTGATTATATAGTCTAAGAATCTAGATTGATGGGAATCATATGAATCATATGGCAATTAGAGGAATGGTTCCCAAAAGTACGATGTCTTACCTGCCTTTTGAGAACTGCAAGGCTTTTAGTGTGCATGGGAGATTGTGGAAGGACCCCATTTGAAGGAGGGAGTCCCAGCAACCCACAAATCAAAGTCTGAAATGACAAGATGCGTTTAAGCCTGATATTAGTATGAAATATATATATATATTTGAAAATATAAATTGTAAAAAAAAAAAGGGGTGGTGGCAACTATGGAGAGAGAATAGGTCGGAAGAATTAAGTACCATAATTCCTAGCAATAAGATATCATAATGGTAAGCAGAAGGATTTTTAAGGTTGAACTCCTTTTGTTGTGCCAACTGTGAAGCAACACTGTGATCGAAGAAGTATAGACCTGCTATCATTACTGCTGGTATAAAGGCAGCAAAGATGTACATTACTGGTACCTTTCCCATATCCTGTAACAAGAGTTGAATATAAAATTATTGGGGCTTTCATCTGATTAGAAAAACCAGGTATGCACCAAACAAACATTCCAATGTTTCCTAGATTGTAGCTTAAGGTTATGAATTTTAGAGACAGTTCAATTATAAGATATCAATAACATAAGATCCCTGGAAAGGGAACAAATAAAGTAATGGATTCATCACTTACCTTTATCACTGTCCAATGATGTAATGATTCAGATTCCCAAAGAAGTGGACAGAACAGCCTCCTGGGGACTCCAGAACTAACTTGTCCGGGTATCATGTAAGACAATGCTGTCCAACACAAGATCATAAGGGGAACCCCATAATCTGCAAGAAAACCTCGAATCCAACCTGAAAGAAAAGCCATTAAAAACAAGATTTAAACAAAAAAAAAGTCCCACAAATAATATCAAGTGAAACTGTCAAATCAGTAAATGTCAGTTAGTGAGTTGATGTACCTGTTCCGTAACGCCACAATCTTGCCTTACGAGTCTTTAGGGAAGTGAATAGAACCCCAAATGAGAAAATGATTGCAAGCAACCCATTTGTATATAGCCAGGGGAACTGATATTTCTCGAACTTAGGATTTTCACCTTTGGGAACATTGAACTCACTGATCACTCCCTATGATCCAAATATTATAGTTATCAAGGTTAAACCACAGAACTTTGTCATCATAAACATCACGATTTCTTTGTTGCATAAGACATTCAATACCTTAACAGCCTCTTGAAGGAAAAGAACAGTTATCAACATGCCGAAAAGCTCTCCAGCAACTCTTGTAAATCTGTTGATTATGGTGCATGCATTGAATATAGCAAGAAAAATGAGCAGCATAGCTGTCCATACACACACCCTGGGAAAAGAAAACAAAACAAATGAAATTAAGCAATGAGAACATTTCTGCTGAATCAAGAAGCTCGAAAAATATTAAAGAATAATTTTAAAATTACAATCAGGGAAAAGAAAAAAGAAGGAATGACATCCATTACCATGCAGTCCAAGCCAAAAAGAGCTCCTGGCCCAACTCAGGCCTTCGTTTGCAGAAATTGTACAAATAAGTGTACATTATAATTGTTGGCTCTGCAACACCTACTATTAACAAAGGTTGCCCACCTAAAATGGAGTGAATGATTCCACAAATAGCTGTGGAAGCCAATGTTTCCACTGTGCTGAGGGCACCGTCTGAAACAAGAAAAACAAAAACAATCATATGGTTTATTCATGAAAAGCCATAAACTCGACAAAAATAGGATAAATAAGTTTTCAGCACTAATATCCAGCATTAATAATCTTAGAGATAAGATGATTTGCGTTGAAGTAACCTCATCCTTGATCATGCTAGCTTTTCAACATTCTCATTTTAAGGAGATAAGCAGATGCACTACCTGTATCTCGACTCAATTGCTCTCCAAAGGCAATAACAGGAAGAGCAGAAGCAAAGAAGATATAGAAAGTAGGAGCAAATATCCTGTTAGAAATTAAAAAAAAAAAGAAGAAAAGAAATACGAATCAAAATTGAAAATATCTTCATCAGAGGAACAAAATGTAGTGCCAGAAACATGAAAACAAAGAACGTGAACATACCGAAAGCCTGAGCAAAGTCCATTGACCCAATCTTGCTTGTAGCACGCGCTTCTTCCCTTGATGTCTTTGGTTATCCCCTTGAATGGACTTTTCATGTTTCCCATAACTGATTCAACAAGGGCAATTAAAAAAAAAAAAAAAGCTTTTACATAAATCTATATTCTACAATGGTAGCAACACATATATCCAAAACATCCTCTTAATCACATAGGCAAAACAGTGCAAAGAATAAAATATCTCTAAGAAGTTGGCAAAGCACATCACACTAAAGAGAACATGTATATATCATGTATGCATGTGGATTTTGTGAAGACCAGTGGTGATCATGATACAATTGCCTTCATAAAGAGAAAATCAATTACCAAAAATTAATGGGATACATGTGATTTGTAATTTACAATTAACAACATCATAGAATATAGAAGAACCATCCAAAATAAAGCTAATATAAAAACCATCTGATCTGTTGATACTGACACAGTTCATAGAAATCTCATAAAACAATACATATGACAACCATTCAGATGAATGTTTTGTGGCAGGCTGAATCAAGGGGAAAAAACCAATAATGTGTCAAAGAAGATGAATTTCTGAAAGAACCAAGAATACTACCAAAAAAAAAAAAAAAAAATCAGCATAATGCAAACTACAAAACATAGTAATTTTACTCACATTTTTCTTTTTTTAAGAAAAAAAAAGGTTGATATTCAAGATTCAACTAGAGAACAGTGGAACATTTCCATTTCTACTATAAAACAAGCAGGGGAAAACCCCACATTTTCTACATTGGGAAAAAAAATCAAAATCTCCAAGGAAAAAAACAACAAAGAAGTTACTCAAATTTAAAGTTGTTTTTTTTTCTTTTTCATTGTTTTGATTCTATGTTTGAAAGCCCATGCACGTAAAATCCAACAAAAAAAGAAAGAAAGAGCATGTAACATCACTGAAATGAAAATTGGAAAAGAAAAATGGCGACGGACCTCGAAACTCCGGCGCCGGAGACAGTTTTCAAGTTAGATTTTACTCCTGCTTCTTCTTCTTTTTTCTCTCTCCTATGCCTCCTTTAAAATGGAAATGGAAATCAAACTGTCTAAAATCTTCTTCCCTGTTTGCAGTTTACACAGAGAAGAGAGGCTGAAAATGTGAGGGAGGGGTTCCATGCCACTAACCCTTTATACTATACCAACATATATTTTCATCATTTTTCTCATAGCTTTATATATATTTATCCGGTCCCTGTACTTTTTGGACTTATAAAATTTACTCCCTCTATTTTTATTTTAAATTTAGTCCTCAAATTGATACTACTGTCAATCAATTTTCGTTACATTTTATTATGTGATAACAGATTCAATTTTAACAAGAGTCAGTTAACATTGTTATGAATTAGATTTTGATATTTAAATCAGACTAAAACTAAAGTTGAAAATTCTGAAGAATACAGGGACTGGAGCATAATTATACCTTTGTCATATGTTGTATGTTTTTTTCACTCGTTTATTTCATTTTTTATTTGGCAGTGTAGGAGAAGTCCAAGATGTTGCCAGCTAATCATATTGTCAAAGACATTGTACTAGGGAAATACAAACAACATTCTTTTCTTTTGGCTTAAATGCTTTCACGCGTCAATAGTTTTGTTTTAGTAATACAAATAATATATGATTATTGTAGTTTATGATCAAATATCAACATCAATTTTAGTAATAGAATTAATTATTCATAACAATTTATTTAGTAATCTAATTTTATTTGCATATATATGTCAGCATTTAATTAATTTTTAAATTTTAAAAATTAAAATTATTAAAAAAAATTAATTAAATATTGACATGTCATTTACGTGACAATTCATGTGTATACCACATCGGCAAAGTTAACAAATGATAACATTTTTATCTATTTTGAGATGATTTGACAAAAAATATAAGTTCAAAGGCTAAAAGAAACAAAAAAAAAATGAAGGGTTAAAATACTTTCTTCTTTTTTTTAAAGTTGGGGGCTAAAAAATTCATTATGCCTAATAATTATATTAGTCTTCTTTTTTTCCTCAAGGTTAACAAACTAATTCTCTTTATTCTGTAGGCCCATTAACGGGGTAGATGCTGGCCAGAGTTTTAAAGATAATTATATTAGTCTTTAACTAAATATGAATTTGAGGTATCAGAGACTTTTTATTCATTGATCCAACATGCAGGGGCGAAATCAAATTTTTTTTTAAGGAGCCGAAATTAAATTGTAATTTTTACGATAGTAAAAATGTAATTTTTAGAGGATTAAATAAAAAATAATTTTTAGAGAGGCCAAAGTGCAATTTTAACTTTACTAATTTAAAATTTTAAAAATTTTAAATGACCAAAATAAAAAAAAATCATTTTAGGGGGGAAGGGACCTGCCAGCCCCCCTAGATTTGCCTCCGCCAACATGTATTAATAATGATAAATATATTTAAGGGAGAGATCCATTTACATTGTAGTTTTACACAACTTTTATAACATTTCCTACGATCAATATTTTAGCAATTCAATCGTTGAATTTATTAATATAGTTGTATTTTTCATTTATATAAATTTTCAAATTGATCTGATATCTATATCATATCGACCCAAAATATTGTCTTTATTAATATATATTTAAGGATTGAATTATTATTTTTACATAAATCATATAGTTAGACATTTTTAATTTACTCAAAACTTAACATGCATTGTCTACATAAATGGAACATAAAATAAGACAGTTTGATTGTTAAAATATTGATCGTAGAATACATTATAGAAGTGTGTAAAATTACTTGAGTTTTACACCGATATAAGTGGATCCCTCTCTTATATTTAATATTTAATATTTGACTTAATTTACTAAATTGTAAACCACTCAAAGTTCGAATATTGTCATGCATTAGATCTTTATGAAGTAGCTTTGCATCATTTCGTATAATTTTGTACGGTTAATATTTTAACGATCTAACTGTCATATTTCATATTTCATTCATATAGATTATGCATGTCAAATGTGACAAAAATTAATTTTTTTTAAATATGTATTTTATGTATAAAAGAAACTTTCAATTGTTCAATAAAAACTAGTATATACATTATTTTAGATCAATATGATAAAGATATCGGATCAGTTTCAAGTATTACATGCATAATAAGTACAATTGTATTGATAAATCATAATTATAATAATTTATGAAAAGTGATTGTATCACTAACCATAATTTATAAATCATAATTATAATAGCAATTAATATATTAATAAATAAATTTTTAGAATCAATATTATAATTATAATTTTAAAGTATGAGATATGCTATTTAAAAAGATAGACATTATATAGGAAATAAAGTATGAAAAATTGATTAAAATAATAAGAATAAAGAGTAAATTTGTTCAATTTTTAGATTACATCGTAATGTTAAATAATTTAAAAAGAATGTGTGGTATTAAGATTACACTCTATATTTTGACATCCGACACTATTTGAGAAAATAAGATTATAAGGTAATTCAAATGTTTCAAATCCAAACAAGGTAATCTTCGATCAGAATGTGATATTACAATGTATAATGGAAGAAAACGTAAACCAAATGTACCCTTAAAGTTAAAATGTTATCTTTTTTACCAATAATATGTCTTAGACGGGTTTAGTAAGAAAAGGTTCAATGTTTTTAAGTAAAATTTCGAGTTCAAGTTTAGTAGATAGAGAAAATAGTGATAAAAGAGGTTTTATTCCCTTTCAATGGTCTAACTTGATTTGACTTTAGATTTAATCCGACCCACTATGACTATTGGGCACCAAAAGTTTTGTATTAAGAATATTAAAATGTACAAACTATTTTTAAAAAATAAAAAAATATTTAAAAATATTTTTCAAAAACCAGTTTTATGGAAATAAAGTGATACTAAAATTTGTTACATCCATTATGGGGATAGAAAAATATTTCACCTATAAATTTTGATTTAAAATATTGAGAAAAGATTGTATAAAACTGTAATTCCATGTCATCAAGATGATAAATCTAATTTGTTATTTTTTTATTGAAAAGGGATAAGGACAACTAGAATCACGATTTTATACTATCTCAATTAATTTTTTCTTTTTGATTTAAACAATCCCAATTAAATTGAAAACCATTAAATTTTTATTTTAAAAATTAAGTGTGTAAAATATACTAAAAAAGTGCATAGGTTTTAAAAAGGTAATAATTTAATTATTAAAAATAAAATACGTAACCAACTTGATTTTAATTTTAAATTTGAGTTGACATTGTTATAGTTTCGTCAATTAGAGAAATTTGTCAGAAATCAATGAAGAATCCATCCGGTTTAAGAAGTCTCCGCGTGAGGAATTTGTTGCATTGGGCAGGCAGACCAAGGACACCAGCCAAAACCGCGTAGACCCCACCCCACTTTTTTTTTTTACTCAATCTAATAATTTTAGAATTAATAAATAATATTAATACGAAAAATTAAATAATTAAAATATATGGCAAAAAAACCCTAAAAAATGTAAAAAATCAATTCAGCTCCTGTATTAAATTCGTACCAGATTAAGTCTCTAACGTTAATTAAAATAATTAGTTAAGCTCCTCTGTTAACAATTTTCATCATTGACCATATTGATCGTTAAAATAAATTGATGTACCAATTAAATAGTCACATGTATAACTTCTAATTGAATCTAATATTTTTCTCATAAAAATTTAAAAAATAAAAAAATTATAAAAAATATTAAAATTGATATAAATTTATTAAAATTATAAAAAAATTATAAATATTATAAAAACATTAAAAATCCAATAAATTATAAAATTAACAAAAATTTATCTCAAATATTTCAAATAAAAAACACGTATTAAAATTCTTAAAAAAAACAATAAAATTGTTAAAAATGATAAAAATATTAAAATTGATATAAATTTATAAAATTTATAAATAAAAACATAAAAACTTGAACTAAACCGGTTAGCCTGAAATCGAAAGAGTATTGGTCCGGGAAAAATCATTAGACCAGTTGACTTGGGAATCAGGCGTTTGAACTGATTTTTTAATTTTTAATTTTTTTTATCAAACCAAATTTTTATTGTCCAACTATTAGCATATGTCAGAATGAAATATTTTGACCAAGATTTTCAAAACTAGACCGATGGTCGAACTGGTCAGGCCACCGATTTGCCAGTTTAATTGATCCATTCATTTCAATTAAAGAAAAATAATATATTAAAATATTAAAAAAATTGGTTCAACCATTCAGTTTCCAAGGCAACCGATTTAATGGCTTTCTCCAGATTGATACCCTTATCGATTTTAATCTAATCAGTCCAACCAACTGATTTGGTCCAGTTCAAATTTTTATGATTTTTTTTATAGTTTTTATTAGTTTATATCAATTTTAATACTTTTTATACTTTTTATGATTTTTATAAAATTTAATACGTTTTTATAAAAATTTAAAATATATTTTATTACTTTTATAGATATTTTAGAATTTTATGTTTTTGATAATATTTATAATTTTTTTTTTATAAGTTTATATCAATTCTCATATTTTGCATAAAGATTTTATGATGTTATGATTATTTTTATAGAAAAAATATTAGATTAAATCAGAAGTTGTTATATGTCACTATTTAATTGATTCATCAATTTATTTTTACAATTAATATGGTCAATAACGAAAACTGTTAACGGATGGACTTGATTGATTATTTTAGTTAACGATAGGAGACTTAATTGATTCTTTTGCATTTTTGTTAAGGATTTTCTTTTATATATATAAGCCATTTATATACCGTAAATTACTAATCTTAAAACTAATTTTGATATAAAATATATGTGAAGCAGTTGGAAATTGTCATTAATTTGTTAGCGAGTGACGACAAGTGAACAGAACACTGACAAAATTCAATAACGCCGCTCACATGATTTGCGGTTAGACTATATAAAGCCATAATTTTATGGGAAAAGTACTTGGTTAAATTTTGGTATTAGTCCCCGTACTTTATAAAAGTTGTAGATTTAGTTCATGTACTTTAATTTAATCAATAGTAGTCTCTTTATTTTCCGAACTGGTCAATTTTAGTTCTTATACTTGTCAAAATTGAAATTTTATTCTTGACACAAATAGTAATAGTTAAAATCATTTGGTTCACTTTAATTACTAGTCATGCACTATGCGTACAATTTTATAGATTTAGTCCATATTCTTCAATTATATCATTCTAAGTCCCTACACTTTTCCAATTTTGAAATTTCAGTATTGACTCAAATGACAATCGTTAATCCATTAACTGAAATTTTAGTGAGTAATATGTGGAAATAACAAGCTGATTTGGTATTATACATATTATAATATGGTTGTCGTTTCATATTTTGGAAAATAGCATTATTTAACTTAATGAATTTAATAGTTATCATTTGGTGAGGACTAGAATTGTAAAATTTGAAAAATAAAAGGACTAAAAATGACTAAATTAAAATACAGAGACTAAATGTATAACGTTTGCAAAGTAAAGGGGCTATTAGCAGAATTTAACCAAAGTATTTCATATCCGAAATGCTTAGGTTGAATATTTCAATTGAAATCAAATGTCAAACCAACTGTCAAAATATATGTGATTATATACCATTTATAATAATAACTTTATATAAAGTTCCCTAAAAACCCTATATGAAAGTTCTCCCAATGCATGGGATAGGTTAATTCAACAAGGGTATTTATAGTATTTAAGAAAATTAAGAAAAAATATTAGGAGTTGATTAAGATATCGGTTTTGTTATTTTTACATGTATTTTAAGTATTTTAAGTTTAGTCAATTGAGTCTTAACTCAATTGGTATGAGTATTATTGTCAATGCAAAATAACGTGGGTTTGAGTGCGCTGAAGCGCATTATTCTCCTATTTATGAGTTGGGTAGGAGTTATAGGTAATTCTAGACATTGTGTCAAAAAGAGCAGATATAATAAGAAACTATAATAAGGTTAATTAAAAAAATTTTAATTAAATTTTAAATGTTACTAATTAATTATATATATGCATTCGTATATTTATATTATATTTATGTTATTTTTCGAGTTTTTACACGTTTTTAATTAATTTTTTTTATATATTTTTATGCATTTGTGAATTTGATGTTGTGTTCATGTTATTTGTTTTAATTATTTTAAATTGTTTAAGTCATGTATTAATTCATCTCACATTTAGTATAGCTTTTTCGAGTTCATTAAAAAATTATATAATCTTACCGATAAATGTAGAGTATAGCGGCAAAACACGTTGCACTCTGAAGGAGAGAATTTATGTTCAAATTTTAGAGACAACATGGTTGGAAAGAGTAGCCACGAACCCAAAATGATTAGTATTCATAAACCGTAAAACGAACATGAAAGATACCTTACTCATACCCCCAAAAATATATATAATTTTCATACATTAAAAATTGATTATATGTATATTTTTAGGGGTGTTCAAACTGTTCGAATTACTCAAAATGTAAAAATCTTTAACTGTTAACCGAATTGATTTTTTTTCAAATACATTACCTGAACCGAAATATTTCGGTTAATTCGATTGGTTAACTGAATTAACTGAAATTTATATGTTTTTGTCTTTTAGTTAAAATAAGTATAAAACATATAAAAAATATATTGCTAGTGTTCATTTTTTAATAGTTAAAAATATATTTTTATGTAATATATTATTTATTTCGATTAATATAAAAAATAATAGTTCAAAAAATACATTACTAATAAAAAAATATTATATATAATATACTATTTATTTCGGTTAATTTGGCCGGTTCGAAATTGGGTAATTAACCGAATTAACTGATAACTGAAATTTTAAAAAATTATTAACCGATCTTCGACCGAACTAAATTTGGCCACCAACCCATTAACCGAATTAAATCGGTTCGGTCGATTAATTCAGTTTTAACTGAACTATGAACACCTCTATATATTTTAACACATTATGTATGTGTGTCATGTTTATGTTACTTTGATATTATAATATATTTTATATAACTTTTTCATAATTATTCAACTTAAAGAAATAATTACATGTTAATAATTTGTTTATTTAGATTTTAATGCTTTTGATATTTATGTCATGTACATGTAGTTTTGATGATACCAATATTACTTTTTTTTTGATATAATGCTTAAAATTACTTATAGTCTCTCATCAATCCTTAAATAGGAGTATAATGCTCTTCAGCGCAGTCGAACCCACATCCTTCTACACTAGTAACAATATCGATATCAATCAAACTAAAACTCAATCGACTATTATATCTTAAATTATTTCATATTTCTTATAATTTTGATAATAATTTAAATTTAAAGTTATTTACTTTAAAATTCCATCAACACTTACCACCGTAATATTATATTCAAAAGTTTAATTTATTTTCCGAAGCGAAGGTGTATATTATAATTATATAAAAAGTTAGTACTATGAATGAGCTTTGCCGATTTGAAACTTAGAATCATCAAAATTTGACAAATAACACCTATCTTACATCATAATGTGGTGGGGCTATTTTAGGTATAAAAGTATATTGTACGAGGTTGAGATATTTATTTGGTGCAAGTTTAAATCATGTTATTTCATTTTTATCTTCGATATTGTATAAAAGTTTAATTTTAAATTTAATATTTTATGTTAATTAGGATATTTAGTCAATACTTAACAGTAACGAAGATGGTTTAGAGTGTAAGATTATTTAGTATACTATCGGGTATATAACATTATCTTATTTGATCCATTTAGCTGGAGGGTAAAATTTTACTGTTTGGTTAATGGAATGTAAAATTATTTAGTATACTATCGGATATGTATATTATCTTATTTGATTCATTTAGTTGGAGGGTAAATTTTTACTATTTGGTTGATGGAATGTAAAATTATTTAATACACCATCGGTGTGTAATATTATCTTATTTGTTTCATTTAGCTGGAGGGTAAATTTTTTGATAAAATGTAAGATTAGTTGAACACACATTTTACTAAATTGTCATTCTAGCATTTGTTTTCCTTTTTATTGTTTCCTAAACAAAAGTTGAAGCTTATAATATTTTATTGGTATAATGATAAATTTAGCCCTCAACGTTTACATTTTCTGTCAATTTGGTCATTAATCTATTTTTGAGCTAAATTTAGCCCTTAACCTTTCAAAAAAGAGTCAATTCGTCTTCTTTTTTAATGAAAATGATGACTAAAACATTAATTTTTAACTTTGTTGTGTGACAACTTGCATGGGAATTCATGTGCACATCATGCTAACATAACATTATTTGTTTTATATGTCACATCAACAAATAATTCAAATATTATAGAAATTAAAAAATATATATAAATAAATTTATAAAAATTCAAAAAAATTAGCATGGACCACACGTGGATTGTCATGCAGATTATCATGTTTAAAAAATTAACATTTTAGTTAGTACTATCATTAAAAAAATATCATTTCAATTCTTAGGGTGGGTTTGGATGAGCGATTGAGTGCGGTGCGGTGCGTTTAGCTTACTTTTTGTCTCACGCTACAGTATCTAATCTCACCGCCACCGCTGTTTTTACACTAACCGCAGGTAAACGCACCGCTCATCCAAACTCACCCTTAGTCAAAAAGGTTTATGGTCAAATTTGACTCTTTTTAAAAAATTGAAGGCCAAATTTAACTAAAAAAAAATAATGATGAAATTGACAAAAGATGTACACGTTAAGAACTAAACGACATTATGTCTATTTTATTTTACTATTAAATGAATACATTTATCCAATAAATTAGTTTCATATCTCTTTTTTCAAATAAATAAATTGAAGTTGAGGAAAAGTGATAAGCTGCTAAGGCTTTTCTTTTAATCAAAGTGACAGAGGAAAATATATATATATATTATTAAAACATATTACATGTTATGACTTAAATATTAATTTTCCTCAACTTATAATAATAAATAAATATGATTGAAATATTACTTGAAGAATATATTAAATAATTAAAAATTTTGATTAATCGATTGTTGTTATTTCGTATTGGTTTAAGAAAACTGAATCAATGTTATTGATAATAGGGATAAAATTGTTAATAATGTCACATTACCAAGGGAATATAAGATTACGAAAGGAAGTTATAGGGTAAAAGTATCATGGTGACCCTATATTAAGAGTCAGATTGCATTTTGCCCTATTTACTCAAAAAATGAGAAAATTAGTCCTTATACGTTAGATCAAAAAGCATACAAGTCATTTCTGTTAAAAATTCCATCGATTTCTACTACTAAAAATTGGTGTGACTAACAAAATAACTAGACAGTTACACATGGCGCGCCTCATGTACCTCATTTTGACGTACATGAATCAATTTTTAATAGTAAAAATGGATGGAATTTTTAACAGAAGGACAAGTTTGCCCATTGATCTAATTTATAGGGAATAATTTGCCCATTTTTTCATAGAGGGAGCAAAGCGCAATATGATTCTTATTAAAGAGGCCTCCATGGTATTTTTACTAAAGTTGTGGTATTGAGATTGCCCCCTATATTCCCAAATATTGGCACTATTGAGAATGTGAAATTATCAACCTAAGGTAATTATCAAAATATAAATATGAGAATTCTATATCAAAATCCAACATTACCCTTGGGAATGTTACTGTTAAGGCATATAAGGTTTTGGTGGATGGTTCGATCCCCTGTAGATGCAATATGCATAATTAATATTTCTAACAATACTGACACCTCTTCCATGAGCTTGCAGGTCATATCTACACTAACCATTGACTGAGGTGGTACCCCGAATGGGAGACAAAACTTTTGAATGGGTAAATACCTTTCGTTAAGGGTCCAAGACCTAACTCCCCTCAACAGTTGCAATCCTTGAATCAAATGCACCCTAGGTGTAACACCCCTAACCCGTATCCATCGCCGAAATAGGGTTACGGAGCATTACCAAAAATTTTCAGAACATTTACAGACATTTCATGTTATTCACTATTCATTCACTGAGATTATACATATCGTCCCTTATATGGACTCTTGAGGCCCAAAACGAGTGTAGGAGTCAAATCGGGACTAAATCGGGAACTCAGGGAATTTTTCGCAAAATTCTAAAAATTTTCCAAGGTGCAGGGCTCACACGCCCGTGTGGTCCAAGGGACACGCCCGTGCTACAGGCCGTGTTCGACCCCTTGTAACTCTCTAACTTGTGCACACGACCATGCCACACGCCCGTGTGCTAGGCCGTGTGGTTAATTAATTAAATTTGAAATTAGGTGCAGGTTTCACACGGCTAAGACACACGCCCGTGTTCTAGGCCGTGTGGCACACACGGCTGAGACACACGCCCGTGTCTCTACCCGTGTGCTCAATTCGAAGCATTCTTTTTCTAAATTTTTAAGATGTAGGGGACACACGGTTGTACCACACGCCCATGCGTTTGGCCGTGTGTCACACACGGTCTAGACACACGCTCGTGTGTCTGCTCGTGTGGACAAAATAAAGCTATTTCTAGTTTCATTTCTCACCCAAAATTTTTACCAAGTTCCTACACCAGACCTATATCCAAATACCAACCATTTCAAGCATTCAAATTAAGCAAACTCTATCATTCTACCAGACATATCATTACATGCATACATGTTGATAATCTTCCCTTGTTATATTCCCTATGTTAGGCATCATTTGATCAACCACTTAACATATATGTAGCTACCATAGTATGAGATTGCAAGTGTATCAAAACAAACCATTACTAGCCATTCCAATGGCTAAATTACAAGCATCATTTACATTTACATGCCAATATAACCTATACATGCCATTATAACTACAATTGAATTTACCATATTGTACCGACATGGGCCGATGGATAGTGTGAGTGATCCCCGCCAAGCTTCCAATCCAACGAGCTTCCGATTTACTCTAAAACAGGGAAATAAAACTAAGTAAGCATTACATGCTTAGTAAGTTCGTATAACATGGTACTTAACTTACCATTCATTCTATTTTGAGGTAACTATGTAAGGCGTATTCAATCAATTTTCCCTCAAGCCCTACACATATCCTCATTGCCCTTGTTAGTCATATATTCCATAATAACATCAAAACATATATGGGCTCAACAACAATCAAGTTTCTAGGCACACATGCTTTCCACAACATGTATTCATTAAACATGTATAATTTCATAATAGTTCATCTCGAGTTCAGATCATTTCATATCAAACTTTACCCATATCACTCTGAATATCAAGGTCACGATTAGTGCACTCAAGGTGTACAAGTCTATAATCAAGGATGTACATACTCATTAAATAAATTCTATGTACAATATCATCATTTCTTATTTCCACATATCAATCGTCACGTATCGTCATTTTCATGTATTTCAGGCCGATATGTGTAATAACTCATTTCTTATTCATGTCTTCACATGTCAAGAACTTTTACCCGTTGAATTTATTCGAAATATCGATGGGTACACAGGTAGTACACTTGAGGTGTACGAATCAGAATTCATCAATTCATGTCCAATGGTACCCATAACGTACTATTTCAGAGAGTACACTCTCGAGCCACATATAAAAAAAGCAACAGGATTACCAGTCCAGGCTAAATCCTTTTTATGACATATGTTCTAAAGAGCTTGATCTGGATTACCCGTCTGGGCTAAATCCAATCCATAACATATGCTCGATAGGACTTATATCAGGATTACCCGTCCAGGCTAAATCCTTTCATAAATGAGGTCAATAGGATTACTCGTTCGAGCTAAATCCCGTCAGCAGCAAATGCAGGAACTCATTCATTTCAGGAAATCACATAACCATCGATTTTCATTTATTCAAACGGGATTTAACATTTTCCGAACATAAATACCCATGTGATTATTTCATCTGTTTATCACAATTGTATCCAATAATTCCTTTAATCACATTCACTATTCAAACCAAGTACAAGGATAACATTTTATCATTTAAATCAGGCATTATCATTTATCTGGTATTTCTCGGATATGTTTACAGGACTTAACTTTTGTTAAGTATTCTTGATCATGTAACAAAGTTCATATTTATAACATTCAAACAATTCACACATATACACATTCAATACAAGCATATGAATATACATAATTTAATTACACAAACTTACATCGACAAATGTTCGTGTACATAAAATCTACTAATCCGACATTTTCCTCTTTTCCTCGTTCTAGCTCCAAATTTGGTCTATCCGGATCTATACGAGTAAATTTAACATCAATATATCATATTTCACATTCAAGTGGACTCAATTTTCATCCTAGGCAAAATTACCATTTTGCCCCTAACTTTTCTATAAATTCCCATTTCGTCCCTAAGCTCGGAAAATGAAACTTGTGCAATTTACTCCATATTCTAAGCCTAACCAAAATCCCATTACAAAATTTACAGCACATGTATTCATAAAAATTCAGAATTTTTCATCAGATTTCACAATTTTACATTTTAGTCCCTAAATCATGTTTTCATCAAAAATCACTTTGTAAAAGTTGTTTATCTATCAATAACCTTTCATTTTCTACCGTAAATTTCTAATTTTCAGCATATACATCCATGACCCATTTTCCATACTTTGATAACTTTACAAATTGATCCCTCAAATAGATAGATTAAGTTATCCCAGTTTCAAAAATATCAAAATTACTAAAAACGGGACAAGGAAACTTACCAAATTTGGCCATGAAAGTTTCTTCTCTCTCTCCTAGGGTTTCCATGTATTTTTGGGGAAGAAGATGATAAAATAAGATGATATTTCTTTTTTATCATCTTTTAATTAATAAAATATTTCACTTTCCAATTTAGTCCTTGTCCTTTTTCTAAATTTCCATGGATTAGTCACCAAAATATCTACATAGTTTTCTTTAATGGTCTAATTACCATATAAGGACCTCAAGTTTTGAATTCCATAGCTATTTAATCCTTCTAGCTACTCGAATTCAACTTTTTCATTTTATGCGATTTGGTCCTTCTCGTAATTAAGCACATAATCGGTAAAATTTTCTTATCAAAATTTTCACATGTCTTTTCTAACATAATACGGTCCATATAATAAAAAATAAATAAATTTTATTTTCGACTCGGATTTGTGGTCCCGAAACCACTGTTCCGATTTCACCGAAATTGGGCTGTTACACTAGGAATGTAAGATTACCTCTACCAATAAATTTACTGGAATGAAAGATTACTTAACACATTTTAAAATATAAGATTTTGGTTTTTTAGTTGATATAATCCAATATTACCTAAAATCACATTTTACTAAATTATCCTTATTGTTTTTTTTTAATAACAACTTCAGTTCCTTGAATATTTTTCAATATCAATTTTTTCATACAATTATGATAATTTATGAAATTCATTTTTATTACACCTCGATTTAACATTTGAATTCAATCAAATAACGATCGAACAATTGAACCTAATTATGATAGTTTTTATATCATTTATCACTTGTTATTTTTAAATAATTTGATAATTTTTATTATGAAAAGGGAAGTGAAATCAAATTCTTCACAAAAATGATTAATATATATACACATATCTATATTAAGATTTGCAATGTCCTCTAATAAATACTAATAATTTTTCAATAGAATTACATTGACTTTGGCAACAAAATTAATTATCTTTTGGCTTGATGCAAATGGATTGCACTAACTCATTTACTATCATCTAAGAAAAAGAACAAATTTCTTTTTGTTTAACTAGACTTATATTTTTTGGTGTTATATATTAGTAAGAAAAACCTTAAAAAATTCTCCTCTCTTTTTCTCCAAGCTGTTTGTTTCATATTTTCTGTTTTGCCCAGCAGTAGTGTCAGCCTTTGAGCTGGCTACCACTCGTCTTTTTTCCCTTCCATCAACCATTTCTTTATTTATTCTTCTTATTTATTACACATGTCTTCTCTCTTTTCAATTTACAGATCTAGTTTATGGGTATTTTTGTTGTCTTCACAAGTTGCCATGAACAGATGACGGTGCTTGTCGTTCGCTAAAACTCCACCGGCCACCAGTAGTTTTTCTTGGAAAGTAGGTTACTTTTCGTAAACTTCTTAATCTGTTTGAGAGTATTTCAAAATAACAAATGATTTCACAAGTTGATTTGGACTCGTGTTATCTTAAGTTTTTTTATATATTTTTTGTTTGTTTTTTCTATTGTTTAATAAGTCTTCAGTTTTAGAAGTTTTTGTCTGCTCTTGTAGCACGTTTTTTAGTCTTGCTTATGCATGTAATCTTAGTTCTACAAGTGATTTTAGGGACGATTTTGTTGTCGTCCTCTCTATTTTGGTGAATGCTCGATTCTTTTGTCAACTTTCACTCGCCGCTTTGGACCATCCAGGACTGATTTCCTTATCGTATTAGGTGCTTGCAATCACTCCAGATATGTCATGCTTGAGTTGTGACAAAGCCAATTGTCAACGTGTCATAATGTTTTATTGATGCTGATGCTAAAGCCTTTGTTGTGTTGATGGAGCTTGTGCTTCACCATCTACAACGAGTATTTGTTATTTTTTGCCCCTAAATTGTATGGTTCCATTCATTGAATGAATTAATGGAATTATCTTTCAAAAAAAAAAAAGACTTATATTTTATTAGCATAAAAGGGATGAAATATATTAAAACAATAAAAACAAAGGATGAAATTGTTCAAAATTTTAGATTCCATTCGGAATGTGAGATAACTAAAAGAAGAGGTGGTGTTGAACTTATTTTCTATATTGCGGAATTCTTGACAACATTTAGTATGTAAGATTACCGCTTCAAAGGAATGTTTGAAATCCAAACATGGTAATCATATACTAAAATCTTACATTACCATCGAGAATGTAAGATTTTGCAAACCAAACAACCCCTTAAAGTAATATATATTATGCTAGTTATCATTCGTTTTATGTAAATTTCACCATGTTTATGTGTCGTGTTCATGTTATTTTTCATTTCATGTCATGCTTTATATATTTTTCATGGTGATTAAGTTTAGGGTATAATGTGTTTATTAATGTCATGTTCGTGTTGTGTTTTAATTCGAAACATATAGTGCGTAATCAGTCATTGAAATTCAATTTAGAGAAAGATTATTTGTTTATATTGTATTCTCATTATCGTTTATCATATAAAGTATTATATAATCTTTTACACGTTAATAATTGATTTTATATAGAATTTTTTTCGAATTTTTTTTATAGATTTTGATATATTCACGTATATTTTTTCATATTCATTTTATTTTTCTAAAACATGTTTTTTTTTGGAAGGAAAATAATATTATTAAAAAAAGAAAAAAATAATATCAATGTAACAAGCTAACGAGAGAAACGAAACTCAAGCAATCAAGCTTCCCTAATACATCCAGACCTAACTCTCTTGAAGGCCATATTATCACAACGCTTGTAATAAGGCAGTGTTAGCAAGACAATGAGCAATCGTATTTGCATCCCGACATATCCAATGGAAGGATAACGCTTGAAAATGCTTCAATTTATTATATTTGTTATTTGTAGTATGAGTTTCCGTTTATTGAATCATAATTACATCCAAGGAAAACAAACCAGAGTTGCACCCATAATTTTAGAGAAAAATGCCCAAGGAGAAATTGCTAAGGGAATCCACCATGGCTCATGGGCATGCCATGGGACATCGTTCAAAAGGCCAAAGGAGAAAAAGCAAAATGAAACAGGCTCTTTTATTATTATTACTCATGTAAGGAAGAACATATTTTAACAATAAGACCAATAAAAGAAATTGGCCTTTCAATTTGTCAAAAACTATGAAGAAAAAAGGGGAAATACTGTGTTGAATCTATACAAAAGGCAACATTCTTGGACATTCTTTCCATAGGATCATGATTGTTTCTTCAATCAACCACAGGATGACGGTTATCGTTGCCAGTTCACCGGACACTAAAGTTTAATGTTGCTCTCATGGACGAACCCGTATCCCATATTCAAGCATAAGGATGATGAGCTATATAATCTGGTAATGGAATATCATATTGCAAAATGTAGATTTAATTATATAACATATATATATACATATATATTTATACCTTATGTAACCTTTCTTCCTTTCTAAACTTCAACTCTCTTCTGTGGGTTGTCATTTCATCCAATATCTCAGCATCACAAATGCTGTCTTTAGTCCCTTGTTGATTCTCTTTCTGGTCTAAACACTACCTTCACTACACCAAAACAGACTTTTAGCGGCGTTTTTTTGGGCCTTCAGCGGCGTTTTTAAGCGCCACTAATAGTACTCGCGCGCTTTTAAAAGCGCCAGCAAAAACGCCGCCTTCGTAAAACGCGCCGCAAAAATTAGTGGCGTTTTTTTTGCGCAAACGCCGCTATAGGTAGGGGCTTTTAGCGCTTTCTTTCTAAAAACGCCGCAAAGGTAGGGGCTTTTAGCGGCGCTTTTTAGAAAAACGCCGCTATAGGTAGGGCTTTTAGCGCGCCTTTTAAAAAACGCCGCTATAGGTAGGGGCTTTTAGCGCGCTTTTTAGAAAAACGCCTATAGGTAGGCTTTTAGCGCGCTTTTTAGAAAAATGCCGCTATAGGTAGGGAGCTTTTAGCGCGCTTTTTAGAAAAACGCCGCTATAGGTAGGGGCTTTAGCGTGCTTTTTAAAAAAACGCCGCTAAAGGTAGGGAGCTTTAGCGCGCGCTTTTCGTAAAAAAACGCCGCTATAGGTAGGGCTTTTAGCGCGCTTTTTAAAAAAACGCTAAAGGTAGGGAGCTTTAGCGCGCTGCGCTTTTGAAAAAACGCCGCAATGTAGGGCTTTTAGCGCGCTTTTTTTAAAAACGCCGCAATGTAGTGGGAGCTTTTAGCGGCGCTTTTAAAAACGCCACTAATTTGCACAGATTTGCTGTGTACTTTTTTCCCAATATCCTACCCTCCCTGCAAAGAAAAACCACCAATAACAAAGAACAATTGCATATAATTCCAACCAATGCAAAGAAATAAAACATTTAATTCTCAATAAAAGCATTAAATCTAAACAAATACTTCAAATTTAATAAAAGATGATATTGATTAAAAATGAATCATAATTCAAACAATTCTTAGAATAATGTTTAATCAGAATAATGTTAAAAAAATCTTACAATAAGAAAAGAAATGTCTAAGATGGCGGCCTCTGCGGCACACGCTTGAACATATTCATCATAACACCGCAAATTGTAGTGGAGTTCTTCATACTTTCTCGCTCGCTCTGCCTCCCACGCTGCTTGCCTCCGCTCTAAGTTGAGCAACATGCTCCGCCTCTCTCATTCTGCTTGCCTCGCTCTAAGCCGAGAAATTTGCTCACCAGTGCTCGCTTTCCATCGTGGGATATCTGTTCTTTCGAGTCTCGAACTTCAAGACGAGATTGACTCCGGAAGGCATGTATTGCTGGGAGCCGGATCAAAATATTGGGTGAGAGTAACACCCGATCCTTGACATCGAACCCGACCATACCTTGTAAGACCCAAAACATTAGTGATAATTCTGTTATAAATATACTCAAGATTAACAAAACTATCAATCGGCAATCGATCTTTCGGGACCCAAAACATCGCAATAATCATGTTATCAACCTCGCCGAGATTAACAGAATCGCGGATTTAAGCAACCGCTTCATACTCCGCCTTCTTCTCCTTTAGTTTATCCTAATAAATCAATAAAAGAGTTAGAAACGAAATATATAATAAAAATGAATGGAACATAAGTTAAAATTAGAAATTTAAAACTACAAACGATGAATTAAACCATTATAATTAAGCATTATAAATATTTATAAAAATAAGCATTTATTAAATAAATATACCAAAATTTCTGCAACCTTCTGATGTCATCTGAGATCCATCCTTCTTCCTATAGCGTAATGTCAAAAAGTTGAAGCCGTCCAACTTTTTGACTGACTAAACTTCCTACATTATAGCGAGAAAAAATATAAGTTAATAGTATAAATCATTAATATTTGAAAGAAGTAATAAATTATAATACCTCACCTCACCCACACGAGCAAAACTTCCGGAACTCCGCCGTGTGCGTGAAATGTTGTTTCGTCACGCTTGTTCCAACTCGCTCACGGTCCTACATAATGGGATTTGAATTAATTATATAGTAAATACGATAAACCTAAAAATTTCTAAGACTTTGAAAGTACGCAATACCTCTCCTTTCTTTGAATTCCGAGATCTAACTTGATCTTCCCATTGGTACCTCAACATTCCCATGACATTTCGCAGCTTTTCGTCGAGGTGATGTCTTTTTAAAATATTGTTTTTTAGGTGCTTTTATTGTCTCTCCATTTTTTCCCAACGCCTTCTTAATATAGTCATCTGAGACCTCTAAATCAAATCTACCACTGAATTTTTTTAAAAAAAAGTTAATATAAATGAAGGTTAAATGAAAGTATTATAAATTACATTCACCTTCTATTACCTTAATATTTTCGAGAGCTCGATTTTTGTTGGCATCGGGCATGTGATGCCATGATTCATAGTTAATGGGCAACATATTCGAATTTCGTGCTATAATGCCCAAATAGCCTCGCCAACAATCGAGCTTCGGATCCGATAGGGCGGCCATGATCGTTCTCCTTACTATAACACGCTGGGTAGGCTCCAAGTCATATAAATCTGTAAAGCAACGTGACGCCCCCGAGCTCTGCGCCCCACCACCCTCAAATGAAAAATGATATATTATTATATTAAAATTGAAAAATGAATCAATAATAAAATTCAACATGCATGTAAAATAAACTTAACATTACTTTGGAATTCTCCATGCTCGTCATCTATTACTTTAATCATTATTATTATTACTATTACTTTATTTATTATTATTATTACTTTAATCATTATTATTATTATTACTATTACTTTAATCATTATTATTATTATTACTATTACTTTAATTATTATTATTATTATTACTTTAATCATTATTATTATTATTACTATTACTATTACTTTAATTATTATTATTATTATTATTATTATTACTTTAATCATTATTATTATTATTATTATTATTATTATTATTATTATTAATACTTTAATCATTATTGTTATCTAACAATGAGATATAAGGAATTATGCATTCTTTAAGATTCATCATACGTGGCATTGTTACACCTAGGAGGATCCATTATATCTAATGTTGAGATATAAGGCAACCCGTCGTTTCCAAATTTATATACTTTGAATCTTGTTTTTTTAATCTATACAAGTAAGTTATGTAAGTTATGAATTATGTAAGTTAAACAAGTAAGTTAAACATTGTAGTTTTTTTAAAAAATTGATTGGTTTTAGTTTTTCGTTTGAGGTAGGCTTGGAAAATGTTATTATATGTTTTTATAATTGAAATTTGTTCTGATGTTGTTAAATTTAAAAGTTTTTACCTTACTTCTTTTTAAAAAAGAATTTATTTTCTATATTAAAACATATTTAAATAGTGATGTATATTATATTATATTGATAACAAAATATTTATAAGTTTTTAATTTTAAAAACTTTTAAATTACTTCTTCTAAAAATAATCTATTTTTAATAATAAAACATATTTAAATAATGATAATTATTATTATACCGATAACAAAATATTATTACCATTTTGGAAGACATTGGAAATATTAAATATTCAAATCGCTCATTATTAATATAAAAATTGGTAATTAGTAATAAACCAAAAAGCCATATAAAAATTGGTAATAAGTAATTAATATTAAACGAACCGTAAAATCTTACCAAAGAAATCCAATCCGACGATTCATGATGAGCAGAGGAAGCGATAAGAATCAAATACAAACAACATATGAATTAACAAAAGCTATTGATTAATTACAAAAATGCTATTTACTAAAAACTAATACTCACATTCTTTGACCGAAAGAGAAATAGTCAATTCAAGTGAGGATCACAAATTCTCTTCAATTCTACTCACTTTTAAAGTACGGGTACCTTTCTCAATACAACCTATTACAAATAAATATGAAATTTATTAAAACAAAAAGTCTATTCAATTACTTTGCACTGTATAACTTATATGCTTTGGTGTATTGTAGACTAAAGTATAATAAAACTAGTAAGCAAATAAGTGAATACATGGGGTATAAAATTGATATTTTATAAATGTAATAACACTTGTCGTTGTAATAACACTGACAATTAAATGAAGAGAAGATGAGAATGGATAAACTGGTGACTTATGGGCTAGCCATGATAAGTGAGGAGTGTTGAGTTTCTTAAAGTGATAGATTCTATATATTTGAGATTTATAAGCAATATTCTCTATGTAGATTTTATAATAATGATATAAGTAATAAGATAAACTACATGAGGAAAACCATCAAGAATGAACCCTGATTCACCCTTAGCTTCTCCTGCTTCAAAACATTAACTCATGCAGCTTCAAGGGGAGACTACACAAATACAACGTAAGTTCCATGTTAACTAAAACATTTACATTAATTTCATAGGTGAAGACACATATAGATCTCTCTTCATACAAATGAAAATTTTGGTAACATTTTTGAGGTAGCGCAACCAAACTTTTTTGTCATAATCTGAGGGGAAGATTTGGTAACTACAAAAGCTACAAGCATTCTAATGGAGACATTGAATTTCCAGAATGACCAAAGACAACCCACATGTTTGGGCAGAATGCGTAAAATGCAAAACCAATTAAGCAAAACAAATTGTAGTTAAGAGACTAAAATATAAATCATTGTAGTTTACTGATGAACTAAAAAAATTTACAAACCGGGGTGTGTTTCCATTTTGGTAGTCAGTAAAATAGGCAAAGCCAACATATGAACAAGTAATTAACCATCGAGGTAGAATAGACCTTTTAAAGCGGGAAAACGTTAGGGAAACTAGGCAAAGCTAGAGGACAGTTTGGACCGTAGATGCTATCGAAAAGAAAAATTTAAATAGAATGCCATTTTGAAGATTTATCCCATTACACCCTGTTCTTTTCAACCTTTTCAATTTTTTCGATCTACGCTTAATATGTCTTGGTTTTGATAAATGAAGCTCACCCACTTTACAATCTTCTTGGTAAAGCAGAACGCGCGGAAGAGCAAAAGAACAAATAGTGTCCAAACAGGGACTGTAGAGTTGTTCTTACTTGATACACAGTTATAGACTTTAGAGAACTTTTAAGATAATAAATTGAATCATGTACGGATGTGTTCATCGCTACATAAATTATATCCCCGCATTACCTTTTAAGTAATGGCAATATGAGGAAAAGTACATCTCATCACAGAAAATAAAACAAATGGTATAATTCAAAACCTTGGGCCATTATTTGATGGTTTTCAAGTTTAAAAAAAAAAAAAAAAATTGTGAGGTTTTTCGCAAATGAGAAAGAATTCTTTGTTTCACACCAAGTCAGATACATAAAGTCACTAGATGAGAGTTCCTCGCACAATTCTGCACTTTTTAGGTGTCTTACTTCTCTATACAGAAATTTGGAGGTGTCTCCTATTTCTATCCAAGTCTTTTGGTTTAAAGAACCAAGGAAAATTAACATAAAGAACAAAAGCAAAGAATACCGAGCATTTAATATATATATAGAAATGGAATAAGAAAAATTCATACAAACATAACAGCATCAATATCAACTTGTTTTAAATTTTTTATATAATATAATTTATTAACCTATGAAACACCTTAAAACAATTCTGACAATAAAAGAAAAATGTTATACAACATGAATTATCAATCTTTTTAGCTTTGAATTGTGTGTAGAGATTTGAGAAATGGGGACAAGAAATTGAAATTTATAACAAAAATTCTAATCAATGTTTTGGGTAATGATGAAGTTGGAATCTCACCGGAAAGAAGGGCTCATTTGGACATAATAAAAAAAAAAAAAAATCAATAGCAGGACAAGATAAAAAAGGATCCAAACTTTAAGGTGCCTCTAAAAAACTTGGTTTGAGAAGAGAATTTACCGAGCATTAAATACTCCTCACATGGAACTAAAATTGAAACCTTTCTCGTATCATTAAACCATACGTTCATAACCCACAAGAGAGATTTCAACCTTAACAAAATCTCTTTAAAAAAGAACAGTTTGTAACTAGGCATTTATGTCTCAGAAAACTTAGAACGCAAACAATGACGAACCCATAACTAAGCAAACAGCTTCACATCACAAATTCTTACACTTTAGAAAGCAAAAGTAAATACCATTCATAAGAACTCTACTAAAGCATTAATATATTGACCAAATGGAATAGCACCCAAGAAGGATTCGATATGCACCGCATATAAAAAAAAGAAGAAAAGCCAATTCCATCTCGATAATTGGAAAAGAAATAATAATTAATCACTTTCAATATACGAGAATCAATGAACTCTTTAAGTCAGAAACATAGAAAACAGAAATGCTTGGGAACAAGAGTAAAACTTGAGTCACATGCAACTCATAATTAAACTTATAAACCAATTCAAAAATAAATAAATCTAAACAACACAAATGTAAGAGCAGAGCATTCTTACATCGGGAATTAGGATTTGACCAAAAAAATGAAAAATAATAAATCAGAATTAGGGGTTTGATTACCTATTATGCTTCGAGCAAAGGGACGTCCTACAAAAACCCTTGCCTTTGTTAATTCGATTTTCTATATGGAAAATCAATGCCCGATATGAAGGGTGAATTTTACTGATTTGAAATTGGGGAAGGGGTGAACAAGAGAGCAAAACGGATGTCAATGGAGGAAAAAGGGGTTAAAATACTTCCGCTTTCTAGGAGCAACATTGAATATCTTCCGTGTCCCATGAAAGCTCGGGACAGACCGGTCCGGTAAGAGGGATTCACAAAGACAGTGGTTACTCTTCCGCTTCTAGTAATCGGTAGAGGAAATGAAATGAAAAGGGGGGCAAATGATCCTGCAGAACGAAATGGGAAAGGGTTATCGTGTGGGTAGAGAGCAAAACGACACAGTTTTGCCAAAAGAAATTTAACCTTTGCGGCGTTTTTTAAACAAAACGCCACTAATGCCTATAGGTCGGACTTTTAGCGGCGTTTTCCCAGAAGCGCCGCTATAGGTCGGACTTTTAGCGGCGTTTTCCCAGAAGCGCCGCTAAAGGTCGGACTTTTAGCGGCGTTTTCCTAAAGCGCCGCTATAGGTCGGACTTTTAGCGGCGTTTTCCCGAAGCGCCGCTAAAGGTTAGACTTTTAGCGCGCTTTCCCGAAGCGCCCGCTATAGGTCGACTTTTTAGCGGCGTTTTCCCGTGCGCGCGCTATAGGTCGGACTTTTAGCGGCGCTTTTCCCGTGCGCGCTATAGGTCTGACTTTTAGCGGCGTTTTCCCGCGCGCGCTAAAGTCTGACTTTTAGCGCGCGTTTGAGCAATAAACGCCGCTATATATCATTTTTAGTGGCGTTTTGAAATAAACGCCGCTATTACTCATTTTTAGCGGCGGTTTCCTTCAAACGCCGCTAATGTATAATATTTGCGGCGTTTTCCTCTAAAACGCCACTAAAAACGCCGCTAAAAGTCTATTTTGCTGTAGTGCTTGTCTATGCTTTTGCATGGTTTGCCTACAATTTCTTCGTACTCGGCAGCATCAAGTTCCCGAAGACATTCAGGAGCGAAAAGCTTTGGAAGGATGTACTGTCTGATGCTGATGAGGAGGAAGAACGGCATTGGGAACAGTATTCCAGCTGTCGGGAACCATGTCACCCCGTAACATGCCACAAAATATACCAATTGGAACAATGTAAACATCAAAATGGACTTGAAAGGTACAGTCTCCAAATACGGTGCATGAACACCTTCCAAGACTCTACTCAATGATACAAGAAACAAAACCATGTCAACCCTCACATTCAGTTTCATAAAATGTCTGTTTTAAGGTACAATGACTTACTTGTAACGCCAGCTGGGGTGATGAACAGTAGCAACAACCTTCCCCAGAACTGGTTCCCTGGGAGGCTGTCAATAGCCATGTAGGCAAAGTATCCCCACAGTATCGAGGTCGGAATCTTTTTTACGATAGGCAGAGCAGACAATGAAAGTCCAACAAGCAATGACTGCAACAAGTTGCTTATCCTTTGCTCATTAACTCTTACTGGCAAATAAGCATCGATATATTTCTCAGGATCGGAATTTTCTTTCGCAATTGCCTTCCCGTCACGTTTCATTACAGCCTCTTTCAAGTTCTTTAACTCTTATCTACTGAAGTAGACTGCAATCCAAAAATTATTCTTTAGTGAGTCTTGTAGCCAATCAAATATGCTTGCAAGCATGTCTATAGTACTTACAGTAACAGATTCGTCCATTTCTATGAACACAGCTTTCATCCTTAAATTTCTGAGTTACTTTCTAGTTGTGATATGCCCTCCTTGGCACTTTTTACCATTTTTTTCTGAATAATAGAGGAATGGTCTCTAAAAAAGTACAATGTCATACCTGCTTTTTGAGAACGGCAAGGCTCTTAGTGTGCATGGGAGATTGTGGAAGGACCCCATATGAAGGAGGGAGTCCCAGCAACCCACAAATCAAAGTCTGGAACCATGATTGACAACAAGCATTTAAGCCTCATATATTATGAAATACGTATATAATGAAAATATAACTTGTAAGAGGAGGTGTTTAAGTACCATAACTGATGCGCCCTCGGGTTCACGAATGACACGAGTCGCTTTAGGTGCCCGATCGTATACGAGGAGAGGATTCGTCTTCGGGAAATAATGGATAGATAGGTAAATTTGCGGAAGCTTTGAAATGAATTTCTTTTAATATTTCGATTTAAGTTAGGAATGGAGGTTTAAGAATAATGGAAACAAGTTCGAAGACCGGAAAGAATAGGTTCGGCTAAAGTAATAGAAAGGAATGTGGACGGTGAAGGTTTCGGTTTAGAAAGAAATGAATTAAGATAGGTAAAGAAAGATAATCGTTGGCTCTGTTTTAAAAATAGATAACACGATAGTTTGGTGACGATAGAATAAGGAACTTAACCAAGAGCGATTCAACACTAAAAAGTGTCACCCCGGTTCTTATACGGTTAAGGTGAAAGATGGAGATAGAATGAATGCCACACTCGGGTTTAAGGAGTGATAAGTTCGGATAAAGAAGACTCGGACTGACGCCACTAGAAACTAGATAAGTCGGTCGGGTCTCGAACGAAAATTGAGAGAAAAGTTTTCTCACAAATTCGGCAGCAATTCATTAAGGGTCCAAAAGTCCTTTTACAAAATGAAACAGCAAGCTATTTATAACCTAAGCTAGGTAGCCGAATGGCCTAAACATATACTTAACTACTAAGCAAAAATTATGCTAGATTAGACTAGAAAATTCCAGAATTAAACTATTAAGTTGTTGTAGCTAGATCAGCTGAATGGAAGCTCTTTGGACGGTTTCTAGAAGGTAGAATGCATTTGAAGCTTCTTGCAAATTCATGGAAGCAGCTAGGTTCGTCCCATGCCTTAATTAAGCTCTTAAATTGATCCCTTTTGGCTGAAAGTGACCAGCATTTAAGGGGGAATTGAGCAGCCTACTTGAGTGTGAACAGCCGACCATGAAAAGTCCATAAGGTGTGAACATGCTGAACCGAATAGTCTCCAATGTGGACAGCCATGTGAAAGGAATTTTGGAAGCTTGATGGCTGGAAGCTTCTTAGCCGAATAGGTGCTTGGGGAAGCCAATAGTGACCAGCAATCAAATGTAGAATCAGTTGAACATACATTGCTTCATGCATCCAATGTACCAGCCACATACATTGTACCTAGGTGCATGAATCTCTTTAAATGGCCTTGTTAAATTCGACTGCACCTACATGAATAAGAAAAACACATTAATTCACTTAGATTCAGCTAAATAAAATTAAGTACATATCTAGGACACAATAATGGACACTCTAGACAAATTAAATACAACTACTTAGGACACACTTAATATTCGGCTGTACAAAGACACATTAAAAACCTGTAGTAAAATTAGACAAATTTAATTAAATTGAGACAACATAAATTCAGCCTAATTAAAATACTAAAGACTCATTTACTTGCTGTAATAAAATAAATAAAATAAAGAGTTCAATTTATTTAAGCATCGAAAATTAAGTAAATTAATTAAACAGCTCAATGAGCTGAAATAAGCTCAATTGAACTATTTCGGGCTAAGTTTAATATGCACCAAAGTGCTTAACAGCCCCACGGCATCTTGTTTCCTTTGATTCCTCGGACTTCCATGATCATCGTATTGCAAAACGTTGGCTGCCCCGAGTTGAGTTACATCATCCCCCCTTCTTCAAAGCGATTCGTCCTCGAATCGAGCCGTTGGTTCTCTAAAACATAGTTCCTTTTACTCGGCTTTCCTCGGTCGAACGGGGCGGATGGTAATCGAGTCACCTAAAAAGAATAGCCATGAGTTAGTACTCGTAGTCCAAGCTTAAGCATAATAAGACAAGTATGACGCATACTAATGGACAGATTCAAGTAATCATGCAAACGAAATAATGCCTTGTCAAAGGTTCGAAACAAAATTGAATAGGTTTCAAGGCATGCATACGACTTAAATGGATTCCACAAGTTATGATTGTCATGCGAGTAATGGGTCAAAAGATAGACATACTCATCACAAACAGGTAATTGAAAAGATTCACTCACAAATGCTTCATGACAATTATCAAAAACAAAAATCTTTTTATCATTAATCAAGATAGATAGATCATGTTCTAATGAAACAAAATGGTCAACCACATCACGATCTAAGTATCTTTCAAAAACTAAGTCTTCAACACGATTGTTAACACCATTCGAGGAGAACAAAGATATTTTAAAGTTTTCAAGTGTCTTACCTTGTTTATCTTCAAGAGCAGGAAAACAATGATCGAATTTACCTTTTGTAATCAACACAAATCTTCTCTCCTCTGGAATATAGTGTAGCCGAGGCTTCACGGTCGAATTAACCTTTTCCGAAAGAAACGCGAACTTCATGTACAACCGCAGAAATTGTTTAAGGCACGAATTTAAATTGAAATCAAATTGGTCAAACTTCGTTACCTTATTTAAAAACCAAGTATCAAACAGATAGAAATTGTTCGTACACATTCGTTGACGCTTGATTTTCCCGCGAAACAAATCAAAACATATTCCCGGTTTAAAAACACGTGTTTGATTATTTAGGCCAAAATGTAGCAACGGTTTCATTAAATCAATCGTACCGAACCAAAAGGATTTGGACATACAAGGAAACATACAATCAAACCTCTTCACAGTCATCGAAACGGATTTGCAAAAACTCAAGGATTTAACATAATGCAATAAACGAGTCACGTAATTACCACAATCAAACAAATTGAGATTTTTACATGAAAATTCATTGCCACGCAAAATCGAGTTTCTCATTTTCTGATTAAACACGAGTTCACCTTCAAACTTGTCAACGCAAAATCTTTTAATAACATAATTTTCCTTGCCATTATTTAAAACAGTAATTTTAATCAAGGAAGGAAAATTAAACATATCTTGGCTCGGAGATTTTACAAAGATGAATTCATCAACAAGTTGTTTATCCACATTCAAGGAAGATAATTGAAGCACAAGTGTTAAGGAATCCTTACCTAACTTACCTTCGGCCTCGTGTGGTTCAATGTCATCTTCAACCTTACCTTTTTCGGTCATACGAAAACGTCACTCGTCAGGATGGTATTGAAGTTGATATTTTCCACTCGGCTTTTCGGAAACCTGAAAAGAAGAAACAGAGCAAGAACAAAATCCAAATGGGTTAGTTGAATCAACACTCACTTTTCTCGCTCATCTTGTTCTTTTGTTTCTTTTTCTAACTCGACTTCTTTTCTTTCTTTTTCAATTTTCTCTTTTTCTTCACTCTCATTTTCTTTTTCAAATTCTTTTTCGACTTCTTTTTCTTTTTCACTTTCTTTTTCTTTTTCTTTTCTTTCGTATTCTTTTTCGATTTGATTACAACATGAAGATGATACAAAAGAATCGAAAAGATAAGTATTTGGCTCGAAGAAAGAGAAAGTATTCTCGTAGGCTTCTCGACCATTTCTTCGGGAACTATCCTTCATGTGTGACGTCTTTGAAGCATACGACGATTGACTCGTACTTTCTCGGAAAGTCTCAAACTCACAACTTTCTTCTCTTTGCCTCGAACGCCTTGTGGTATAGGAGTCTTGATAAGAGTCTATTCTCGAATAGTCTTTGGATGTGTGTCGCCGTGATGATCTCAACTCCGTTCTCCGATTTGATGAAATTTTCCGGTCGAGCATGCTTTCCATTTCGTTCAACACATATTGAAATTCGAACGCAGAAAATTCTTCTCGAGACATGTTTTTATTGATAATAGAAGAAAAGGTTAAAACAAAAACAGAAAATGAGTACCTCACACAAAATCTCACAAGTTCACTCACAAAGAAAATTCTCTCACTCTCGTGTTTCACTCCAAATAGGCTTTTTCTCTAGTGAATTCAATCGTGCCTTTTACCACTCAACTCTTCTCTCGTGTTTTCGTATGAGACTCGAAGTGACGTTATCGTAATCTAGGTGGGTCGGCTTCAAACGGATTACAAGGGATAATGTTGAGCGTATTGGGGTAGGCTGATAACAACTGAATTTAGGGTATGTATGGCGTTGGGGGTGAAATGGGAGGTACCAAATGATGGTGGTTTGAGTCTTGGATGATCGGGGTAGAAAGTTAGGCTTTAAGATCGAGGACAGAAGAGTAGAACAGAATCACAACAAGTACTTGCAAAGATTTCAAACACTTCTTTTTTCTTTTTCTTTTTTTATTTTTCATATTTTTTTTTCAAATCACGAAATTAAATACAAAAGAACTTTTGGATACAATTTGAATTTTTTTTAATTTCGATTTTTTTAATACGAACCTATTCTGGCTTCTCGATCGTCATCGTCGGAGCTCCTCGTTTTCTAACTCTGATACCAAATGATGCGTCCTCGGGTTCATGAATGACACGAGTCGCTTTAGGTGCCCGATCGTGTACGAGGAGAGGATTCATCTTCGAGAAATAATGGATAGATAGGTAAATTTGTAGAAGCTTTGAAATGAATTTCTTTTAATATTTCGGTTTAAGTTAGGAATAGAGGTTTAAGAATAATGGAAACAAGTTCGAAGACCGGAAAGAATAGGTTCGGCTAAAGTAATAGAAAGGAATGTGGACGGTGAAGGTTTCAGTTTAGAAAGAAATGAATTAAGATAGGTAAAGAAAGATAATCTTTGGCTCGGTTTTAAAAATGGATAACACGATAGTTTGGTGACGATGGAATAAGAAACTTAACCAAGAGCGATTCAACACTAAAAAGTGTCACCCCGGTTCTTATACGGTTAAGGTAAAATATGGAGATAGAATGAACGCCACACTCGGGTTTAAGGAATGATAAGTTCGAATAAAGAAGACTCGGACTAACGCCACTAGAAACTAGATAAGTCGGTCGGGTCTCGAACGAAAATTGAGAGAAAAGTTTTCTCACAAATTCGCAAAAATTCATTAAGGGTCCAAAAGTCCTTTTACAAAATGAAACAGCAAGCTATTTATAACCTAAGCTAGGTAGCCGAATGGCCTAAACATATACTTAACTACTAAGCAAAAATTATGCTAGATTAGACTAGAAAATTCCAGAATTAAACTATTAAGTTGCTGTAGCTAAATCAGCTGAATGGAAGCTCTTTGGACGGTTTCTAGAAGGTGGAATGCATTTAAAGCTTCTTTCAAATTCATGGCAGCAGCTAGGTTCGTCCCATGCCTTAATTAAGCTCTTAAATTAATCCCTTTTGGCTGAAAGTGACCAACATTTAAGGGGGAATTGAGCAGCCTACTTGAGTGTGAACAGCCGGCCATGAAAAGTCCATAAGGTGTGAACATGCTGAACTGAATAGTCTCCAATGTAGATAGCCATGTGATGGAGCTCGAAACTAACTATTATTTCGACAAAGGCAAGCGCACCTATCGAACAGTAGTATAGCTGTGGTGAGTCCGGAGTATCGTATCCTCAAGGACCAAGAGTACTAGTATTAACTATCTTTTTATTATCTAGCCTAATAATTAAGGGAATTTATTTTTAATCTAAAATCTATTAACTAATTTAACTAACTATGAACACGATAGAGAGTAAATTGGGGAAAATACCTTTGGACAACTTATATGAGATAGACAATACCTAAGGAAGAATCCACCTAGACTTCACTTATTACTTTTGATTCATGCGATTTATTCACTTGGCTTAATCCGTAGAAATCCATAAATTATATTAATACCTCTCTCGAGGCTACTAACAACTGACTCTAGGTTGATTAATTGAAATCTCTTTCTAATTAAAACCCATATTGTCGCATTAACTCGATCTATGGATTCCCTTATTAGGTTTGACCCTAATCTGGTAGATTTTCATCGCCCTATCTCTAGGGTTGCAATCAACTCCGCTTAATTGTGTTGATCTACTCTTAGACAGGGACTTTTGCTCCACTGAATAAGCACATTCGACTTGAATCAATAACCCGAATTATCAAAACAAGAATAAGAACTCACAATTAAGAATAAGCACAAATATTTATCTCATAAATCAAATAATAATAAGATCTGTCTTAGGTTTCATCCCCTTAGGTATTTAAGGGATTTAGTTCATACTAAAAGAGGGAAACATCATAAAAGAGGAAAAACAACAAAACATAAGAAAACCCAAAAACTTTTAAAGAACTTGATGGGAGATCCTCAGTCTTGATGGAGATCATTCTACTAAGCTGTTCCCGACGGTCTTGGAGTATTTTCTCCTTCTATTCGGCGTCTACTCGACGTCCTGTCGAGCTCCCTTTTAGGTTGCCCCCTAGGGTGTTTATATAGGCTTTGAGATGCCTTACTTGGCCCACAAGTATCCTATTCCGAATAGAATTCATCCTAGTTTCGGTAGGGACACGCCCGTGCGAATCGAGCCCAGGGTCGTGTTTGAATCTGCTAAAGTGGCACGACCGTGTGGTGAACTCCAAGCCGTGTTGATTTCTTATTTTGGCCCATTTTCTCCGTTTTTGGCCCGTTTCTCATTCTTTTCACCCTCCTATACTCTCCTAAGTATAAAACATGAAATTAAAGGATTAGGAGCATCAAATTCCACAATTCAAGGGATAAATCATCCAAATGTATGAATAATATGGGATTAAAATATGTATATATTACGGTTTATCATATACCCCCACACTTAAGCATTTTCTTGTCCTCAAGAAAAATTGATAAACCGTAATATATACATATTTTAATCCCACATTTAGCATACTTTTGGATGATTTAATCCCTTGAATTGTGGAATTTGATGCTCCTAATCCTTTAATTTCATGTTTTATACTTAGGAGAGCATAGGAGGATGAAAAGAACGAGAAACGGGCCGAAAACAGAGAAAATGGGCCAAAGTAAGAAATTAACACGGCCTGGGCTCGAATCACACGGCCGTGCCACCTTAGTAGGCCCGAACACGGCCTAGGCTCGATTCACACGGGCGTGCTCCACGGGCGTGTCTCTACCGTGACCCGTTGTAATCCTACTCGAAAAAGGATACTTAGGGGCGAAGAAAGACATTTCGAAGCCTATATAAACACCCTAAGTATGACCTAAAAGGGGGGAAGCCAGAGAGGGTGAACACAGGAAAATTACTCCAAGAAAGCCAGTTGATCCATCTCAGAAGCCGGAATCACACTCAAGACGGAAGATCTTCCCTTCAATTTCCTTCAGGGGGTTTTAGGGTTTTTCTTATGTTTTGTTATTTACTTTCTTCTGAGATGTATTCTTTATTAAACATGAACTAAACCCCTCAAATACCTGAGGGGGATAAACCTAAGACGGATCTTGTTATTGTTTTCTAAACTATATGATAAATACTTGATTTGTTCTTAATTATGTGTTCTTAATTCTTGTTTTAATATTTCAGGATATTGATTCAAGTATTGATGTGCTTAGGCAAGTGGAGCAAAAGTCCTCGCTTAAGAGTAGATCTAGCATAGTTAAGCGAAGTTGATCGCAACCCTAGAGATAGGATGACGAAAATCACGGATTAGGGTCAAACCTTAAATGGGAGTCCATAGATCGAAAGTTAATGCAACACTAGGGGTTTTAATTAGAAAGAGATTTCAATTAATCAACCTACTGTTAGACGTTAGTAGCCTCGAAAGAGGTATTAATATAAATTAGGAATCCTACGGGTCAAGTCAAGTGAATAAATCGTCTGTTCGAGTTAAATAACAAGTGAAGTCTACGTGGATTCTTCCTCGGGTATTGTCTTAATCAACCGGTTTTCCCAAAAGTATTTTCCCAATTCACTCTCGTGTCTTAGCATCCTTAGTTTAGTAATTAGTTAATTAAACATCGATTCCTTAATACTCGTGCTAGATAATAAAAAGATAGTAACTACTAGTACTCTTGGTCCTTGAGGATACGATATTTCGGCCTTGCCATAGCTATACTACCGAACGATAGGTGCGCTTTGCCTTATTCGTTGTCATAGTTAGTTTGGACACGATCAAGTTTTTGGCCGCTGCCGAGGACTAAGATATTAGGAACACTTGATTTTTATTACTTTAGCCATTTTTATATTTGCAATTTATTTTTATTTTTTATTTATTTTAACTTTGCTAATTTTTCTTTTTCCTTGCTTCCGCAGTATTCTAGTTTATGACTAGAAGAAACCCGTCAGACTTCTACTTTATGATAGTGATATAAAAGGAACCGTCATAAACCGAAGAGAAATTAGGCGAAGCCTTCACACAGACATACAAGAAGAGTAAGAGAACGATACCAACACTACCGAAGAGATGGTCGATAATAATCCGCTACTTTGTAGTTATCGCAAACCCCGGTTAATCAAAAATCTGCTTCTCGAACTATGTATGATTATGCTAAACCTAATTTAACAGAAAATGAATCAAGTATTGTTAGACTCATTGTCGCAAAATAATTTTGAACTGAAACCTAACACTATACGTATGATTCAATAATTTGTTCATTCGATGGTTTGCGGGATGAGGATCCTAACACACACTTAGCTTAACTTTTTGGAATTATGCGATACATTTAAAATTAATGGCATTTCGATGATGTCATTCGCCTTCTGTTATTTCCCTTTTCTTTAAGGAATAAAGCCAAACAGTGGTTGAATTCTCTTCCACGAGGATCAATCACTACATGGGAGCAAATGACCAAAAAAATTTTTGTTAAAATATTTTTCACGCTAAAAACAGCTTAAGTTGAGGAATAATATCTCTTCTTTTGTGCGTATGGATTTAGAAACACTTTACGATGCATGGGAGAGATACAAGGATCTACTGAGAAGGTGCCCTCATCATGGGTTACCATTATGGCTACAGGTTCAAACCTTTTACAACGGTGTGAACCCTTCGACTAGGCAGTTGATTGATGCATCCACCGGCGGCGGTACACTAAACAATAAAACTCCCGAGGCTACTTATGAGTTCATTGAAGAGATGTCACCGAATAATTATCGCGGGCAAGTTATGAGAACAAAGCCAACAAAAGCCGCCAGTGTTTTCAACCTCGACGCAGTAACCATGCTATCAAATCAGGTAGAATTCTTAAGTAAGAAAATTGATGGTCTGTGTGGTTCCTCGCAGGTACATCCAGTGATGCAATGCGATACAAATGGAGGAGGGTCGAACAATACAGAATACCCACCCTACAACCCTGGCATAGAAAACGAACAGATGAACAATATAGGTAACAATTCTAGACCTCAAAATAACCCTTATAGTAACACTTATAATCCAGGGTGGAGGAACCATCCAAATTTCTCATGGGGAGGTCAAGGAAATCAAAGACAACAACCCCCTCCAGGCTTTCAACAACAACCCACCCCACAAGAGAAAAAGCCGAACCTTGAGGAGATGCTAACAAAATTTATCGCGGTGTCAGAAACCCATTTTCAAAACAACGAGACAATGCTCAAAAATCAGCAGGCATCGATTCAAGGGATCGAGAACCAGTTAGGTCAGCTAGCTAAGCTAATCTCAGAATGACCGCAAGGTTGCTTGCCAAGCAACACTGAAACTAATCCAAAGGAGCAAATTCATGCCATTACTGATCATGATAGTGAAGGGTTAGTAGAATCCGAATCTGAGCCAAGGTAAGAACCCGTGGTAAATAAAGGTAAGGTTGAGGTAAGCCACGATACACGGAAACCTGTCATTAAATAGTATACACCTCGAGTGCCATATCCCAATGCGATGAAGAAAGACCACACAGAGGAACAATTTGGTAAATTTCTTAAACTTTTAAAGAAATTACATATTAACTTACCGTTTCTTGAAGCTCTCTCGCAAATGCCAGATTCAAGGAAAGTTTTAAAAGAGCTTCTGACAAACAAACGGAGGTTAGACGAGGTGTCGCATGTGGAGCTAAACGCAGTGTGCTCAGCAATTCTACAAAACAAACTACCACGGAAATTAAAAGATCCAGGGAGTTTTACGATTCCTTGTTTAATTGGTAGTTTATCTATTGATAATGCTTTAGCAGATCTAGGGGCAAGCATCAACGTCATGCCTTATAAACTGTTTAAACAACTAGGTCTAGGGAAACCCAAACAAACTAGGATGAGCATTCAATTAGCTGATAAAACCATTAGAGTTCCTAGGGGTATAATCGAAGATGTGCTAGTGAAAGTTGATAAATTTATATTCCCTGTAGACTTTGTCGTTTTAGACATGGATGAGGACAACAATGTTCCTTTAATTTTAGGAAGACCCTTTTTAGCAACTTCCAGCACTAAAATTGATGTTGGTACAGGAGAACTCACACTTTGTGTAGGTGACGAAACGATCACTCTTCAGGCTCTTGACTCGGCTAGGACTTCAAGTGAAAAAGGTGAGAACATAAATTCTATTAACGGCCATTCGGTTCAACCTCTTTTTCAGGAAGCACATCGGAAGTACACATCTGAGCCATATCCTAGACCTCGTGCCAATAAAGAAATAACTCATGAGGAGCGAAGGCTTCAGATCAATGAACTCGACGAGTGGAAGCCACATGTCAATGAGAAACCAAGAACACTAGAAGAGAAACCGAGGCAACCCCCCGATGAGCTTAAGGGAGACATAAATCAATTCAAAATAGGAGATCAGGTATTGTTGAATGAGAAAACCCTCGAATCACCATTTCAGACCTTAAAACGAACAAAGAAATCCCTTTCAAGGTACTCAATGTCTTCCCATACGGAACTGTCGATGTGACTCACTCTGAATTCGGCACTTTTAAGGTAAACACCACTCGACTTAAACTATATATCGATAACCAAATTGATAGCAATAATGAGGAGCTTCAACTCTTCAAACCACCATGATTATGAGAGGTAAGTCTAGCTTAAGACTTTAAACGAGCGCTTCTTGGGAGGCAACCCGAGCACTAACCCCTTTAATTTTCATATCTTTGATTTTTAGCACCTAACTAAAAACTAACCAAGTTAAATAAGGCGTAGGTTTCCGTATCACACGGACTTGCACACGGGCGTGGCCGTGGCCGTGTGGAAATCACGAATTTGCACACTGGCATGGCAGAGATAGTACGAACCAAGGACGAAAAATCCCCAAATCACGGACGGCTATAAAATGCCACGGTCGTGCGATACGGTCGTAGTTGACACTGAGAAAGTCACACGGGTATAAGCCACGCCCGTGCTTTAAGGCCGTGGCCAACACTGAGAAAGATACACGGGCGTGGAAATCTTTATACAAGCGTGAGAGAAACGAATGAACAACCACACGGCCGTGCGATACGACCGTGCAACTTAACACGCCCATGGCACACGGGCGTGCGGAGTCACCAGATCTCAGATTTCTATTAAAACCCTTCGCCCCCTTCTCACCTGCTCCCAAAATTTTCCCTTCTTCCATACCCTTTTTCTTTAAGTTCTCCCCTCTACCCATGTCGAAGAAGCGAAAGGACCCTAGCACAGTCTCCCCGTGTGAGACCGATCCACATAAGTTCATGCCGGCTGCTTCATTTATTCGACAAGCCAAGGACATTTGAGTCCATTTCTTTTACCTATGTCTTTTCCCTTCTCCTTTATTTTCCTTCTCTTTATCTCTCTTGTGCTTAATTTAGTCTATTTTATTTTAGTTTCTTAGTTTTAGGTTCTAAAGGCTGCTTGGGAATCACCCCACCACGACCATAGACACCACCGCCACAGGAATGTCTTCCTCCAACTTGGCCCGAATTTCCCCGATTTTTTTTCTCTGACTCCATCCGAAATCCAAGAAGTTTCACCTCTCTCCCTCTCTTATGATCTATTGCTACATGGTTATTATCTTCATTTTTACATTGAGGACAATGTACATCTTAAGTGTGGGGGGTGAATTTTATCGTGAAACGTTCCTAACTTTTTGCATTATTCTCAAATCCTTGAATTATATCTTGTTCTTAAGTAAATGTTCTTGATTGTTGCTCGAGACTAACTATGACAACGAATAAGGCAAGCGCACCTATCGTTCGGTAGTATAGCTATGACAAGACCAGAAATATCGTATCCTCAATGACCAAGAGTACTAGTAGTTACTATCTTTTTATTATTTAGCTTAAGTATTAAGGGAATTGATGTTTATCTAACTAATTATTAAACTAAGGATGCTAAGACAAAGAGAGTGAATTGGGAAAATACTTTTGGGAAAACCAGTTGATTAAGACAATACCCGAGGAAGAATCCACCTAGACTTCACTTGTTATTTAACTCTGAACCAGACGATTTATTCACTTGACTTGATCCGTAGGATTCCCTAATTTATATTAATACCTCTTTCGAGGCTACTAACATCTAACCCTAGGTTGATTAATTGAAATCTCTTTCTAATTAAAACCCCTAGTGTTGCATTAACTCGGTCTATGGACTCCCATATTAGGTTTGACCCTAATCCGGTAGATTTTCGTCATCCTATCTCTAGGGTTGCGATCAACTCCGCTTAACTATGCTAGATCTACTCTTAAACAGGGAATTTTTCTCCACTGTCTAAGCACATCAATACTTGAATCAATATCCTTAAATATTCAAACAAGAATTAAGAACACATAATTAAGAACAAATCAAGTATTTATCATATAATTTAGAAAACAATAACAAGATCCGTCTTAGGTTTCATCCCCCTCAGGTATTTGAGGGGTTTAGTTCATGTTTAATAAGGAATACATCTCAGAAGAAAGTAAATAACAAAACATAAGAAAAACCCTAAAACCCCCTGAAGGAAATTGAAGGGAAGATCTTCCGTCTTGAGTGTGATTCCGGCTTCTGAGATGGATCAACTTGCTTTCTTGGAGTAATCCCCTATGTTCAGCCCTCTCTGGCTTCGCCCCCGACCAAAGACACTTTTTAGGTTATACTTAGGGTGTTTATATAGACTTCGGAATGTCTTTCTTGGCCCACAAGTATTCTATTCCGAATGAAACTCATCTTGGCTATAATAGTGACACGCCTGTGGTCGACTCTCTTGGCCGTGGTCGATCCTGTTTGCCACACACGGCCGTGTGATCTGGCTTTGTACGATGTTCTAGGCCGTGTCTCGATTGTTACTCAAAACGCACGGCCGTGGGTGACAGTCCAGGCCGCGTGAGTCTCTATGGTAAGCCCATTTACTCTGTTTTCGGCCTGTTTCTCGTTCTTTTCATCCTCCGATGCTTTCCTAAGTATAAAACATGAAATTAAAGGATTAGGAGCATCAAATTCCACAATTCAAAGGATAAATCATCCAAAAAGTATGCTAAATGTTGGATTAAAATATGTATATATTACGGTTTATCAAATACCCCCACACTTAAGGGTTCACTCAAATCACTCAAGGTGTTTAAGGTTCAAAAATAAGCACTCAAGAGTCAAACATGAAAAGTTAATCCCATAGGCTTGCATGAAAATCAAATCTCCACCACTGTAAGATGATATGATACACAAATCAAAAGGTTTTTGAAAGGGTTGTAACGGGGCTTGGGTTAAAGGTGTGGATAGAGGCTGAATTAGAGGGTTAGTATCGAGATTGAATTGATAAATTACCTAACTAGAAAAATAACTAAAACTTAAATAATTACATTAATTAAGAATTCATCACTAATAACACGAGCTTCTTCTCAAAATGTAATAATAGCGCTTAAGCTCAAATAACATAGAACTAATAATGAATATACTTCCTTCTTTCTTTTTTCTTTTTTTTTAAGAACAATACAAGTAACAAGAAAGAACTTAACAACAGAAATAGAGAATATAGTTAGGTAACTGCTCAAATCAAATCTCGACAAAAGGGGCATCAAAAGATTAGGGGAATCAAAAATTTGGTTTTAGGTTAATATTAGTGGGTGAGTAAAAAAAATGGTTTATTAGGCTAAAAGGGGTTCATTAGGGGTTAATTATGAGGGTAGGCTTTTGGTGGAGTAAGTGGGTTAAAACCTAGGTGCCTTTATCATCTCTGTATATCAAATCAAAGGTGTGGTCTCAATATGTATAAACGAAGCAAGTTCTAGAATAACAAATCAATGTTGACACACTCATAATCAATAAAGTGAGCACGAAAAGAATATGCTCTAAAAGGCTAAAAATCTCACAAAAATTATGGTTTTTGATGTCAACCTTGCAAATTTCAAACTTCAAAGTAATATTTAAATGTAGGAAAACAACCTAAAAATTTTAATTACGGAAAATAGACTTATCATGCTTGATTCTCTAATATCTTAAAGTTTAAATCATCAATGCACAATTAACTATGACTTAATCCGAAACATATCAATGAAAATCATAAATCAAAAGAAATTTCATTCAAAATCATAAATCCGAAACATATCAAGTCGCTTTCCATGTCGAACTCCCTAATTTAGCAACCGAACCCGAATCGACACCCTTCTCTAATATGAAAATGCATGCAAAGCAACAAAAATAAAACAAATAGTCAGTACGATAGAAACAAAAAATATGTAAAATATTCAAGCACCTATTGGGTGACCACTAGGGTTTATCACAACTCCATCTGGGGTAGGCTCTTAGGGCCTTTTACATGCCGTTTGAGTTCTAAAGTTGAGGGTACCTGAACCAGCAGATTCCTCAATCCTTACCCATTATAGGCTCGTATGGATCGAGTTCGGTTCAGGGGAATACATTTCTCTATGGCTACACGGAGATGAAAATCTCACTAAGACATAGGTACGGATGTATCCCGGAAGCGATTCACTATCCTGCACGGAGGTGAAAACCTCACGAAGGAGTAGCTTCTCACTCCCACTTAAAGGTGTGACCCAGTGGTCATGCAATATGATGCAAAGTATTCTACAAGACTCGAACCATAGCAATCAAATGGGATGATGCAAGCGAAGGCAATAAAAGGATCGTAATTTTTCAAATCAAATTTTCAATTTTCGACAAAAGGACAGAAATTAATCAATTTATGGCCTGACTCTCAACAAGTCCCCAGTGGAGTCGCCAAGCTGTCGAAACCATTTTTTGATCAGGGTTTTGAAAAATGGGAATCGACTTTAAAAATATGGAAATGGAGTCACCACCGATCCTTTATTCGAGGTGCGATCGGATCACCTTGAGATGGATTATTTTAATAAAACATTGTGATTTATTAAAACAATAATTTTGGTCTACGAAATCTAAGAAGACATGTTCGGGAGTCGGTTACGCACGAGGAAGGATTAGCACCCTCGCAACGCCCAAAATTGGTACCAAATTGATTAATTAATGTCCTGACATCGAAAATTTGAAAAGATTCTAGAGTACGATCCATTTACTTAAGATATATTTGGACAGAATCATATTGGATGCCAAAGCTTCTTATTTCAAGAAATAAAATGCCGTATCTTCGATAAGTTAGGGCACAACATCTTATATTCTCGAAATTAGATTTATCATTCGACATTCAATACTCGTGCATTTAAAGTTAAGAAGGATATTCCACTATTTGGGTCGAATGAAAAATCGAAACCCAGTAAGTTAGGGCACTATTTCTCAAAATTCCCGAATACGGAATATTGCCTTTGTTCTTTTGAAATTCTTATCTCGAGATGATAAAATATCACACCTAGTAAGTTAGGGCGTAATATCTCAATTTCTCGTGAATACGTTTTTTTATTTGAAATATTATACATTTTAATTTAAGAGAGAAAGGATACTCGGTTGCTAGGTTTTAAAGAGGAAAATCGGAACTCAGTAAGTTAGAGCACGATTTTCTCGAAACCTCTAAACACGAGAATTGCCTTATGATTTAAAGCTTTACACAAAATGATTTTTAAAATCATGAACGGTGTTAAAATATGGCTTTCTAAACGAATGAAATGCAATCGAATAACAACATACAACGTGAAGTAATTATGTACAAATGAAATATAATGGTATTGAATCCCAAGCAACCAATAAATATAAAACGAGAATTAAAACGTACATAATATCAATAATTATCAAACATTAATCAATGATAAAGAAAATTAATTAACATACATACATCAACAATATTATGAAATCAATGGAATAATTCTAATTCTAATTTTACGTATATGTATGTAAGTACACATTAAAATATATATATTAAATTATGAAAGAAAAAATACGTGTAACATAAGTAGTTTTAGAGGAAATTAAATATCTACATAAATAGAAAAAAAAAACATATATACATAATATGAACTTAATAATATATACACAAGAATAAAATAATTTTAATATATATTAGAAAATAGTTTAATTTAAATAGTATATAAATATATATTTTATCATAAAAAATAATTTAAAACTAAATTAATAAATGAATTAAAAAATGCAAAGATTATGTATAAAAACAAAGAAAGTACTTAATTGAAACAAAACAAAATTAAAAAGACTATTTTACAATAAATCAAATCATTTTAACATATGCGGGGATCAAACAGAAATTCGCATAAACTATCAGGGACTAAAACATCAATATTTTCGAAGTTCAAAAATGCTGCGTTCAAGTTGGACCGATTTGAAAGGGCGCACGAATTTGAGTGCAAAATTAAGAAAATAGAAATAAATATATGACTTAATTAAAATACCATGAAACAGGGAAGGATTGAAAGTGCATATATCCCTTCCTGGACTGAAACGCGCGGATCTTAGCCGCATTCGGGTCGGGTCGTCGGGCAATGGACAATACGGTGTCGTATCAGGTTATTAACGCGAACCCAAACGGCGCCGTTTCTGTAATGGGTTAATACAGACTTAAAGAGGAATTAACCCTCATTTAGCCCGAACCCTAGCCTTTCCATGTTTTCATACTCACCAAGCAAAGGAGAGAAAGAAATCGCCACTTCAACGCCATTGTAATCGGCGATCGCTGGCCGATTCGTCACGATCGATCGCCTCTCTGGCCAGACTCGAGTATTAACCTCAATGACTACCTTTCTTCCGATTTCGACGGAGAAGGCAGACCGTCGGTTCGATCTTCAAAGGTAAGTTCCCCTTTTTATTTTTTCTTTTGCATGCGATAGATTAGACAAAAAAAATGAATAGCCAGTAAAAGAATCAGAAATTTGACAGAAACTAAAGCCGGAAATCACCTTCGATTATTTTTTTTGTATTCTGTATTCGAAAAATCATATGCGTAATACAAAAGAGTCGGAATGCCTCACACATGTTTCGGCATTTGTTTTTATAGCCGAATGAAAATTGAAAGAAAAATAAAGCAAAAATACAGTCTGTTCTCTTTTTTTTCTTCGTTTGGCCCCCTTTTGTTGTCATTTCTGTTGTTTTCGCAGGTACAATGTGTGCGTGGTAGTATGGTGGTGATGACGTGGCGTACGGCGGCTGTGCGTTGGAGGCTGCTGAAGCGGCGCAGGAAAATTCCAGAAACCCTTAGGGTTTCTGGAAACATTAAGGTGTTGGGCCATTTGGGCCAATTCCGGGATTGGGTTATGTATTGGGCTAGGCTTAGGCAAGTTTGTAAATGGGTTAGGTATTGGGTTTGTAAGAAGCATTTGGGCTTGTAAAAATGGACTTTTAATGGATTTTGTTATTTATTATTTTTTTGGTTTTTATTGGTTAACAATGGGCTCAGGCGAAAATGGGCTCCTACAAAGCTGTCTCACACACATTTCATATATCGCAACTTTATACACTTCATAATCTTCGTACGAATTTTCAAACATCATATCTCAATCGAATTAAACGTAATTATAATAAAGTCTATGTTTATTCACATTCGGCTACTCAATATTATTGCTACAATATTTCCAAATCAGCATATACTAAGTTACATACATAATTTACGGTGTTTTATTGCTTAAAGACTTACCTCGGATATCGTCGAACGACAAAAACCGGCTATTCAACTATTTTCGCTTTTCCCCGATCCAAGTCTGATTTATTTGGTTCTTGATCTAAACATATTCAAATTAAGCTCATTCAAACATATTTTCACTCAATTTAATCCCAAAACACATAAATGGGCAAATTACCATTTTGCCCCTAACATTTCACACTTTTTACAATTTAGTCCTATTTGCACAAAACATAAAATACACAAAATTTGACTATATACCTTAAGGGCCGAATATTCCTAGTCCTCATACAAGTCCATGCATTTCATTTTTTTCACATTTTAATCCCTCAAAAATTTATTTTTGCAATTTAGTCCAATATACTAAATTTTATCAAAAATTCAAAGACAAAACTTGTTAATCTAACACATATAGATCATATTTCATCATCAAACAACATAAACAACAAACTATCATCAATAGCTCAACTCAAAATATTCATCAAAATCAAAAATTAAAACATGGGCTTTGTGCATCTCTTAGCAACGATATCAAAAATGTAAAAATTATCAAAAACTGAGCTAAGTACATACCTTAATCAAGCCTAGACAAGGCCGAACCCTATGAAAGATTTCTCTTTTCTTTTTCTTTTTAGCTTCGGTAATAGAAAGATGAACAACCATAAAAAAAATGCATGGTTGTTTTTATTTTATTATATTATACTTTATAATATAATAATATTATTATTAACTTATAATATAAACATATAAAAACACAATTCATGCATGTTGCCGTCCACTAACCTTCATTTTGGCCAAATTACAACATAAATCCTTCTATATAAGAAGACGCAACAATTAAGCCATTCAATCAAATAGAAGACTACTTTTACCTTTTACGCGATTTAGTCCTTTTTTTTTAAATTAAACACACAAACGGACAAATTAACTTACGAAACTTTAACACATGCTCAATCATATATAATTAACACGAAAAATAATATTAAAATATTTTTATGACTTGGATTCGTGGTCCCGAAACCACCGTTTCGATTAGGGCCAAAATCAGACTTTTACAACTCTTCCCCCCTTTAAGGATTTTTGTCCGCGAAAATCTTACCGAGAAATAGGTTTGGATAACGTTCTTTCATTGAATCTTCAAGTTCCCAGGTTGCTTCCTCAATTCCGTGTTTAAACCAAAGCACTTTTACTAACGATATTTTCTTATTTCGCAGCTCTTTCACTTCACGAGTCAGAACACGGATCGGTTCTTCCTCATAAGTTAGATCAAACTGTATATCAACCTCGGACGGACTAATCACATGAGAAGGGTCAGATCTATACCGTCGGAGCATCGAAACATGGAAAACATTATGGATCTTTTTTAGTTCAGGTGGCAATGACAATCTATAAGCAACCGGCCCGATACGTTCTATAATCTCATATGGTCCAATAAACCTCGGACTCAATTTGCCTTTACGACCAAATCTGAGTATTTTCTTCCATGGTGAGACTTTTAAAAATACTCGATCACCAATCTGAAACTCTATGTCTTTACGTTTCAAGTCCGCATATGATTTCTGATGATCTAACGCTGCTTTCAAACTTTCACGGATCACTTTTACTTTCTGTTCTGTTTCTTTAACCAAATCAACCCCGTATATCTTATTTTCACTGAGCTCGGTCCAATACAAAGGTGTACGACATTTACGACCGTACAAAGCTTCATAAGGTGTCATTTTGATACTTGATTGATAGCTATTATTGTACGCAAATTCAATCAAAGGAAAGTATCGTTCCCACGTACCCTCGAACTCAAGAACACAACATCTCAACATATCCTCAAGTATTTGAATAATTCTCTCAGATTGACCATCCGTCTGAGGGTGAAAAGCTGTACTGAAATGCAATTTAGTACCTAATGCATCTTGTAGTTTCTTTCAAAACCGCGATGTAAACCTCGAATCTCTATCTGAAACAATAGAAATATGTACTCCATGTAATCGCACAATATGAGAAATATACAATTCAGCTAGCCTATCGAGCGAGTAGTCTGTATGGACCGGAATAAAATGAGCCGACTTCGTCAATCTATCAATAATAACCTAGATTGCATCTTTCTTACTCGGTGTCAATGGTAACCCAGATACGAAATCCATTGTGACTCGATCTCATTTCCATTCGGGTATCATAATCAGCTGAAGTAATCCTGATGGCACTTGATGCTCAGCTTTTACTTGTTGACAAATCAAGCATTTCGATACGAAATCTGCAATATCTCGTTTCATACCATGCCACCAATAATGTTGTTTCAGATCATTATACATTTTAGTGCTACCCGGGTGAATAGAAAATCTACTATTATGGGCTTCATTACAAATCATCCGAATCAACTCAGGATCCTTTGGTACACATGTTCGGTTTCTGAACCGCAAACATCCCTCAGCATCAACTTGAAATTCTGAATCAGTATTAGAACCACAATGATCCCTTTTTGCTATTAAATTATCATCACTCTTTTGAGCTTCACAAATTTGTTGAACAAATAACGGTCTCGCTTTTAATTCTGCAACTATCGCACCATCGTCAGTCATAGCCATATCTACATTCATTGTACGTAAAGCAAACAGTGATTTTCGACTTAAAGCGTCAGCAACCACATTAACTTTTCCTGGGTGATAATCGATCACAAGCTCATAGTCTTTTAACAATTCCAACCGTCGTCGTTGTCTCAGATTTAGATCCTTCTGAGTCATTAAGTACTTTAAGCTTTTATGATCGGAATAGACATGGCATTTTTCATTGAATAGATAGTGGCGCCATATCTTCAGAGCAAAGACTATAGCGGCTAATTTGAGATCGTGCGTCGGATAGTTCTTTTCGTGCGGTTTTAACTATCTCGAGGCATAGGCTACAACCTTACCTTCCTGCATCAAAACACAGCCCAAACCATTCAAAGATGCATCACTAAAGATAGGGAACTCTTTACCCGACTCTGGCTGAGCAAGTACTGGAGCTTCTGTTAACAAAGTTTTTAACTGATCAAAACTCTTCTGAAACTTTTCCGTCCACTCAAATCTAACATCTTTTTGAAGTAACTTTGTCATCGGAGTTGCAATCATTGAGAACCCTTTCACGAAACGTATATAATAGCCAGCAAGTCCCAAAAAACTCCGAACTTCAGAAACATTTCGCGGGGGTTTCCAATCAATTATAGCCGAGGTATTACTCGGATCAACTCAAATACCTGATGCTGAAACAACATGCCCCAGGAAGCGAACTTCACGTAACCAAAACTCACATTTGCTAAATTTCGCGTACAACTGCTTATCACGCAAAATCTGTAGCACAAGTCTTAAGTGTTCGGCATGCTCGGTTTCGTCACGCGAATAGATCAGAATGTCATCTATAAACACAACTACAAACCGATCCAAATACTATCGAAATACCCGATTCATCAAATCCATGAAAACAGCAGGGGCATTAGTGAGTCTGAACAGCATCACCAAAAACTCGTAATGACCGTATCTCGTCTGAAAAGCAGTCTTAGATACATCTGAGCCTCTAACTCGCAGCTGATAAAAACCCGACCTCAAATCTATCTTTGAAAACACTGAAGCCCCTCTCAGCTGATCAAACAAGTCGTCAATCCGTGGTAACGGGTATTTATTCTTTATAGTCACCTTATTTAACTACCGGTAATCAATACACATTCGCATAGTTCCATCTTTCTTTTTCACAAATAGAACTGGCGCACCCTAGGGAGAGAAACTCGTTCGTGCAAAACCCATATCTGTTAATTCTTGCAACTGTGCTTTCAACTCTTTTAATTCAGTAGGTGCCATCCGATACGGAGCTATCAAAATCAGAGTTGTTCCCGAAACTAACTCAATACCAAACTCTACTTCTCGGATAGGTGGCAAACCCGGTAATTCTTCAGGAAATACATCCGGATACTCGCACACAACTGGTACAGATTCAATCTTCTTTTCAGTCACTTTACTATCAAGCACATAAGCAAAGTAAGCTTCATAACCTTTTCTTACATACTTCCGAGCTAACATCGAAGATATTACTGTTGGTAACCCATTCAGATCATTAGATTCAATCCGAATAATTTCACTGTTCTGACATCTCAAATCAATGGTCTTTCTTTTGCAATTAACAACAGCATCGTGCAAAGTCAACCAGTCCATACCCAAAATTATATCAAATTCGTCAAAAGGCAACAACATCAAATCGTCTGGAAAACATGAATCTCGAATCATCAATGGGCAATTTTTACACATTTTGTCAACCAATACACACCGACCCAGGGGGTTTGATACTCGAATCACAAACTCAGTAGACTCAACGAGCAGAGTCTTACTGGATACTAATGTTTCACACACATAAGAATGAGTCGAACTAGGATCAATCAACGCAATAACACTAGTATCATGAAGAGTGAATGTACCGGTAATAACATCTGGGGAAGAAGCATCCTCACGAGCGTGTATAGCATATGCTCTAGCAAGTGCACGAGCCTCAGATCGAACCGCTGTATCTTTTGTTCCTCTCTGACTGCCACCTACATTACCCGAATACCTGGGTGGTCGGCCTCACACTGACATGTTGCTCGGTCTCACATTCTGAACAGTGTTTTGCTCGGCTAACATTGGGCACTCCCGGATAAAATGATCCATCGATCCACATTTAAAACATGACCGATCATGTAATCTAAAACTTCCAGAATGCCATTTACCACAATGCTTGCACTCAACTCTGTTCGGCTGAACATTGCAAACACTGGCTATCGAAGTGGCTCGTGAACTCACAGGAGGTCGGTCTCGGTCTCATCTAGAAAAGTCTAAAGTAGCTTTATGTCGACTAGAATCATCTCTGAACTTCTTTGGTACTGAATGAAAAGTCTTACTCGATGATCTTTTACGAAAATATTTGGCTTCAAAATCAACTTTTCTTTTCTCTTTCCCAAGCTCTTCGACTTTACAGGCTCGCTCAACAAGTACCACGAACTATTTAATCTCAAGTATGCCAACCAGCAATTTGATGTCTTCGTTCAAACCATCTTCGAATCTTTTACACATGATAGCTTCGGTTGAAACACATTCACGAGCATATCGACTTAGCCTCACAAATTTCCGTTCAAACTCAGTTACAGTCATACGACCCTGCGTCAATTCTAGAAAATCTTTACGTTTTTGATCGATAAATCTCTGGCTGATGTATTTTTTACGAAACTCAGTCTGGAAAAATTCCCAGGTCACTTTCTCTTTCGAAACCACCGATACTAGTGTATTCCACCAGTGATATGCGGTGTCTCGTAATAAGGATATGGCACATTTTAAATATTCATTCGGAGTACATGATAGCTCGTCAAACACACGGATAGTATTATCAAACCACAACTCAGCACGTTCAGCATCATCATCATCATTAGCTTTAAACTCTTCGGCCCCGTGTTTTCTGATTTTATCTACAGGGGGCCTGTTAAATCTCATCGGATCTATCATTGAGGGTACTATAGGTATCAGAGATGGATTATTTAGGGGTGGAGTTTGTTGTGTAGCCGGATTAGTCCGGATATACTGTGTAAACCAATCATTCATCATTTGGTAGAAGGCTTGTCTAGCCTCCCCTTCTGGATTATTAGAAATAGGTTGAGAATCTATCGGCTCTGTCCCTTGCGCGGGAGCAGGCGCTACACTCTCGACATCATCAGCTACGGCTCGATCGGGATTCATTACTATATGAAAACACATTTTCAAATGTCAGAAGTCATCATACTATCGTAGTATAAAATATGGCATGTATAGCTAGACTCACGCGCGCTACATTAGTCCTAGAATCGACTAAACCGTAGCTCTGATACCAATCAAATGTAACACCTCTAACCCATATCCATCGCCAGATTAGGGTTATGAGGCGTTACCTGTCATAACACAGTTCACACAGATATTCATTACATTTCACAACTCAAAATTAAAACACATCAATATTTAAAACTTAATCAAATATCAAGTATTAAAAAAAATCATAACTTTCATAATCAAATCATAATCCAGCCTCTATCAAACCATATTATTATGCCATGCACATATTTTTCATAATGTCAAAAACCATATCTAAACATAGTTACCAAATCAATATCAACTTATTTCTTTAATCAATCCCTGACTATATCGATTCACATGTTATGCGCATTAATCTAAGATAAATTAACCACACGGCATACTAACTATACGTACACATACACTCACTTATACAAACATCATTTCAAAACTAAATAAACTTCTTCTTTTGATACAAATATATGCGCATATGACCATATTGATTTAAGCCATATTGAGCAAAAATAATACTAAAAGTACACCCAATTCACATTCTTTAAAAAAATACATACTCATAATCAATCACTGAACTATTAATATGAGTCTAATACTTTAATCGAATATACATATTTTCATTATTCACCATTTCTAAACCATCTCACCAATGCAAACATACCATTTCAAATTGACTCAAAGTAACTATATCAAATTGACAAATATCCATAGCATAGCATAAACTACACGTATTAATACAACCAACTCCATTGTTAACATTTAACTACATGTTTAATTCACCATTGCCGAACCACAATTTAAATAAAATCCATTATCTATATTTACAATTTAAGCTAATGCATGACTGAAGAATCATTATCATTATCTTCATAAACGATCCACAACCAAAACATATCCATCATCCATATATCAAGTTACCACACACATATATCATGACCAAAATTAATTAAACATCTAAACATTAACTTTAAGAACAAGCCATTTTCGCATGGCTATTTGCAAGGACAAAATTCATCGATCCAAAACATAATCCAGTCTATACATGCCATAAGTTTGAACATATACTTTTAAAAGTACCAAAGGTTGACGATAGTGTGGATGACTTCAATGACGATCCCAGAGCTCGTAACTTACAACCAAAATCTATAAAATAAAATAACAAAACACACAGAGTAAGCTAACTTAGCTTAGTAAGTCATAAGCAATTTAATATTCATAATAATAATCAAAACAATAAAGACAAATCAAATTATAACATTAACGTTGTACAATATCTCAATCATATCATCTCATATTTAATTTATAACTTAAACTTTTATACAAAAGGGTTACCTTGGTCGAATGCCAATAATCTACATCTAGCATATCATCATTCAACTTTTCACTCTCAAAATATCATTATCTCAAATATACTTACATTCAAACATATATACTTATGAATCAAACTCAACTTCATAAGCCAACATCACTCATTTGGTCAATTATAGAAAATCAAATATAACATAAAAAAATGTGCATATCTATATGGCCGAATATGTAAGATCAAAATTTAACATCACCTATGTACTTACTTATTTTACCGAATATACAAATTCAATTATAATATCACATTGGTACATACCTTCATGGCCGAATATTCAAGATCCAATATAACATTACATATGTACATACCTATGTGGCCGAATATATACAAGATCATTCATCTAAATTTTAACTTGCTCAATTCCCGCAACAACTTGAAATATTATAAGCATAGGCTCGAAAATAAATCACCGGTATAAAACTTGCTAGGCATAAGCCTGAATCACACACCGGCACAAGGCCTGCTAGACTCAAGGTCTGATATTATTCACCAAGCAATAAGCACGCTAGGCACGGCCCGATTAATTTCACCAGCTCAAAGCTTGCTAGGCCCAAATCCCGAATAACGATACTATAAAGCTGTCTCACACACATTTCATATATCGAAACTTTATACACTTCATAATCTTCGTACGAATTTTCAAACATCATATCTCAATCGAATTAAACGTAATTATAATAAAGTCTATGTTTATTCACATTCGGCTACTCAATATTATTGCTACAGTATTTCCAAATCAGCATATACTAAGTTACATACATAATTTACGGTGTTTTATTGCTTAAAGACTTACCTCAGATATCGTCGAACGACAAAAACCGGCTATTCAACTATTTTTGCTTTTCCCCGATCCAAGTCCGATTTATTTGGTTCTTGATCTAAACATATTCAAATTAAGCTCATTCAAACATATTTTCAATCAATTTAATCCAAAAATACATAAATGGGCAAATTACCATTTTGCCCCTAACATTTCACACTTTTTACAATTTAGTCCTATTTGCACAAAACACAAAATACACAAAATTTGACTATATACCTTAAGGGCCGAATATTCCTAGTCCTCATACAAGTCCATGCATTTCATTTTTTTCATATTTTAATCCCTCAAAAATTTATTTTTGCAATTTAGTCCAATATACTAAATTTTATCAAAAATTCAAAGACAAAACTTGTTAATCTAACACATATATATCATATTTCATCATCAAACAACATAAACAACAAACTATCATCAATAGCTCAACTCAAAATATTCATCAAAATCAAAAATTAAAACATGGGCTTTGTACATCTCTTAGCAACGATATCAAAAACGTAAAAATTATCAAAAATCGAGCTAAGTACATACCTTAATCAAGCCTAGACAAGGCCGAACCCTATGAAAGATTTATCTTTTCTTTTTCTTTTTAGCTTCGGTAATAGAAAGATGAACAACCATAAAAAAATGCATGGTTGTTTTTATTTTATTATATTATACTTTATAATATAATAATATTATTATTAACTTTAATATAAACATATAAAAACACAATTCATGCATGTTGCCGTCCACTAACCTTCATTTTGGCCAAATTACAACATAAATCCTTCTATATAAGAAGACGCAACAATTAAGCCATTCAATCAAATAGAAGACTACTTTTACCTTTTACGCGATTTAGTCCTTTTTTTAAATTAAACATACAAACGGACAAATTAATTTACGAAACTTTAACACAGGCTCAATCATATATAATTAATACGAAAAATAATATTAAAATATTTTTATGACTTGGATTCGTGGTCCCGAAATCACCGTTCCGATTAAGGCCAAAATCGGACTATTACAAAAGAATTAGGAAACTTCCTTGTTAAAATGCATAGAAAATATATCAAACTTGGCCCATCCTTTGCTATTTTTGTAGCATCAACGACTTGTTATATTCCAATGTGGTGGTAACTACAACACAAAATTAAATAAAAAAATAAAAGCAACAAAAAAAATTATTTTGACTGTAGACTAAGAATTAATTTCGCAATCATATTTATCTTTCTTTTTCGTGTGTTCAACAAATAAGTCTAGCAATAACGAGAATTTAATAAGAAAAAAAATCAAATAACAAATTAAAATGGTTTCACCACATTTTCCTAAGTCACTCCCTTGATCTATTGTCAAAATTGTTCTTTTATTGTGTTTGATTTCAAAGAAAAATAAAAAAATCAACTAAAATGAGTAAAACGACATTTAGGTAGAGGTGAGTATTCGATTGAGCCAAGTCGAATCGAGTCAAAAAATTTCGAGTTAGTCGAGTTGACGAATCCTATTTTAGCAACCGAATTTAATTTGAATTTTTTTCGAATCGAGTCAAAAAAATTTCGAGTCAAGTTAACAAATCCTATTATTTATACTTAATACTGTGTTTACATGGACTGATTATTTAACTAGTAGACGAAGTACAAGATGATTTAACTACATAAACAATATAATGGTTTTGTCTTTTAACTTAATGGGTAAACATTTATCAAAACGATGTAGTTTGCCTTTTAACTTAATGATTTTGACTTTTAACTTTTAAAAAAAGTAAACATTTATCAAAACAGCATAGTTTTGCCTTTTCTTATTCGGATTTTCGGATAACTCGAATTGTATAAATCATATTCAAGTTAAACCGAAAAACTTAATTTTTTATTCGAGTTGGTCCAAATAAATTGATTAACTCAAACAACTCGAACTATTTAATTCAAAATTTGATTTTTTTATTAAATTTTTCGAATCGAATCGAAATTTGCTAACCCCTACATTTAGGAAGTCAAATATAGAGTTTAATATAAATATAAAATTTTAAAATACCAAAATACCCTTAAAATGTAAGTTTCGATTGTCTACCCCACCAAAAACACAAAACATTTTGAATTGGGAGGGTCTTTGTCAACGCGGGGGCGTCGTCCGGCACAGAGGGATGTGAAGATTTAAAGGTCGAGGCACTGGGGCGCGAAACTTGGCGCTAGGACGTTGAATCCTGCATGCTGGGTTGCCAAATTTTGCTGGAGCGCGTGGTTAAGTGAGGTTTGGGCGTGAGGGGGAAGGGGACGCGTAAGTCTTTGGGTTTTGTTTGTTTGTTTTAATTAAAGAGAAAACTAAATATATATAATAAAAAAATTTTGTTTTCAAGAAGGAAGAATAAAAATTAATTTTTTTAAATCATTAAAAAAAATAAAATTTCCCATTTTCTCCCGAATTAGCCTTAACACTTCGTTTAATGCTCGTTTTGCTTCTTCGACTTGATCCTACACAAACCAAACACTAAAACAAAACAAAAAATGAAATAAAATAGAATAGAATAATAAAACGAAAAGACTCGAAATAAAATATAAGTAAAAAAATGCTAATGAGCTAAAATTAAACATGCTATGCAATCTAGAGATGCATTCTACATGCAATGCTATGAGAAATAAATATAAATAAAATAACAAATTTAACCACAGAGTTGCCTCTCCGTAAGCACCTTTCTTTAACATCTCTGGCTACACGTTTCTCTTCGAATTTGTCTAAGTAATTACATTGAGCGAAAGGGTGCCTCTATCTTGCAAATTTTTTTGTTTTCACTTATCAGGTGGTTTCATTCTCTTTTGCAATACTGAAAGTTTCCATGATCCTTCAAGGTTGATATTTCTACAAAGAAGCACTTTCGAACCAACAACATTAGTAGATTTAAATGGGTTAAAAACATCTATAGAAAAAACACAAGATACAAACTCGGATTTTTAATGGCATCATAAATATTGAACTTAGTTACCTCACCATCAAATTCCATGGTCATTGTACATTCTTGCATGTCAATTTTTGTTCTAAATGTTTTCAGAAAAGGTCTTCCTAATAAAATTCGTGTGGAATCAGAGGTAAAATCATTTTTCATAATTAGCACATAAAAATCGACGGGAAAGACCAACCCATTAACTTGCACCAAACATTTTCTAAGACCCCTTTAGAATAAACCACAGATATATCAACTAACTAAATTATCACACCTATTCCTTTTAGTGATCCAACATTTGGAGATGAATAAATAGATGAAGGCATGATATTAATAGAAGTTCCTAGGTCACAAATAACACACTTAATTTTCACCTTACTTATTGTGCAAGGAATAGTGAACTTACCTAGGTCTTCAAACTTAGAAGGAAATTTCTTTTGGAGAACAACAAATACATTTTCCCTTACACTTATTTTCTCATTACCTTTCAGTTTTTTTCTTGTTGGAGCACAATTCTTTGAGAAATTTAGCATAACGAGGTATTTGTTTAGTAGCATCAAGTAAAAAGATATTTACATCTACTTTGCAAAACGTTTCAAGTATTTCCTCCTCTTCCTTTATCGTGTTAGTCTTAGTAAATCTCTCTAGGAAGGGAGGTCGAATCACAAACTGATTCAATTCATCTACACTCGGTCAATTACTTGATTCTTTGGGAGCAACAACCTCTTTTTCGGTTTCTTCATCCATGGCTTGATCAAGTTCGACCTTGCTAAGCTCTTTCAATTCTTTACCATTTCTCAAGGTAATTGCACTAACATTATGGATTAGATTGACGATAGTTTGTGAAGGCAACTTACCATAAGAGTCCAATATGTTTTACGAGGTCACGAGTTGGCTGAGTTGATTCTCTATGTTCTTGTTTTGATGTTTTAGATAGTGAATGCGGTTCTCTGTACGCTTTTTTAGGTTCTCAATGCTTGACTTCAATTCCTGTAAAGAAAGTTGAATAATGTTAGCAAGAGATTTGACTATATCCTTAAGAGACTTACCTTGCTTCGAAAACGATGGTTGTATGGGACCATGTTGCCTTGGTTCATAGCCAAAATCTGAATAATCCTTCCATCCATGATTGTAAGTGTAAGAGGCCCATTTTGTCCGAGCTTGGAAATAAACTAGAATAAAAAAATAAAATGTCCAAGTTATTTTTTACAGTCCATTTTACAAGTCCATTTTAGTACAGACCCAAAACCAATTAACAGCAGCCCAATTACAAGCCAAAACAGATTACAAACCCAAAACTAAAACCAAAGCCCGTTAAACCCTTAGCCCAATACCTAAACGGACTACCCAAAGAACCCAAACTAAACCCACACCCTAAAATGGACGGCCCAAACTCGCGCAGCCCCAAAAGGGCCCAAATACAAAGCGAGTTAGGAAACCTAGAGTTTCTGAAACCCTCACGCCGCAACCTCGCCCACCCCTCGCGCCGCAATCGACCCTCGATCCACGCCGCCATCAACGCGTAGACAACATTTCGTCGCTGAATCACTCCATCTTTGAGATCTCCGTTGACCTGCAAAAAGGAAAGAAAACGCAGCGAAGAAATATGGATAGAATATATTTCTTTTTTATTATCATTTCGGGGCTATATAAAACCCCCAAAAATCTGTAAAACGAACACACAGAGAATACACAAAAAAAAATACAGAAATAAAAGAACAATTTTTTTTTGCAACACAGAGGTGATTTCTTTTTCTCTCGCATTCTTTTTATCTTTCGATTCATGCATACACATTTTTTATATAAAAATATTAAAATAGATAAAAGGAGCTTTACCTTTTCGATTCGCGCCGAAGAGATGAAGTTTCTGATCTCCGACCGCCATATGCGGTGGCGCGTGCGGAGGCGCGTGCGACGGCCCTCCATCGGAGTCCTGGCCGAAGGTCGAAGGCCAGAGAGAATTTGGGGGGGTCTCTGATTTTTTTTTTTAAATTTCGTGTTTAAAATGAATTTTTTTAGTTTTTTTTTTTACTTATATAGGGCCTATTGTACGACGCCGTTTTGGAGGTCCCCTTTTAAGGCCAAACGACGTATCGTTTCAGGAGAAGATCCGCGCGTTGACCCGAAAACCCGGGGAGGATCCTCGTGTTTTTATAAAAAGGGCAATTTGCCACTTTAACCCTTCCGCAATTTTATTAGTCTTAATTCAACCCAATTGGGATATTTATTTTTTTATTAAATTGGCCCTAAATTTACATTTTGTTCCAATTAAGTCCTTGGGCTACTTAAAGATCAAAATCAGAACGGCGCCGTTTTGGAAAGAAGGCATAATTGCCATATTAGTCCCTGCAGTACGACGCGCGTTTCGATTTAATCCTTTTATATTTATTTTTATTTTCTATTTAATCCTCCTTTCTTTATTTATTTTTTATTTTATTTTATTTTTAAATTATTCTAATTCTATATTTAATTATTTTATCATATTAAAATATTATATTATTCTTATTATTTGTATATTAATTTATTAATAGTATAAGATTCGTATATATTTTTTTATATGTATTATCCTTATATATTTTAAACTATTATTATTTATTATTTTATTTGGTTTAATTATTTTTATTACATATTATTTTAGGATTTATATATTAGTTATTATATTATATATTTTAAAATTTTGTACATTATATAATATTATATTATATCATATATTATTTTTAAAATTTTATTTTATCTAAAATTTATTTATATTGTATAACATATTATTTATTCTTAAATATATAGTTTTTTTACTAGGTTATTATAAATATGTTTTTATTTCAAGTTATAAATCATTTATTTATTTTTAAAACGTATTTTATTTATTTTCTCAATATATATATATATATATATATTGTTTTTTTATTTTTTATTTTGCAATATTTATTTATTATTTGGTATATGTCATTGCATGAAAGTTTAATATTGTATGAGAAATTTTCATATTTATTTAGTTTTATATATATATATTAATTTGTCATTTATTGCTTTATGTATTCTATTTGTTCATACTCTTTCATTTATTTACGATTGTTTTAGTGTAGGTATTTTTATTAGTCGTATTTTATATTATTATTTTCTTTATTGCCTATATTAATATGAAATGTTAGTATATCATGATTGCTTTTGGTATTCATGTTTGATGATGTATTAATGCGATATTTTCACATGGATCATCGATTAGAATAAAATATATTTTGCAAAATTACTATATTTTATCTAAAGATTTTTTAAAATAAGGCAATGTTTTGTATTTAGAAATTCGGGAAATAGTGCCCTAACGTGCTGGGTTTCGATTTTCCGTTTGACTAAATAACTAAATATCCTTTTAATAAAATTTTGTAAATCATGAGATGATTTTAGTTATGAGGGTTTAAAAATATCATGTCCTAACGTGCTGGATGTGATGTTTATATTCTTTCGGAATAAAGAAATCTCAAATTTTAACTCAAATTGTTCAGGTTTTTTTTTTTAAGAAATCATATTTTAATTTTTTTTTTAATTTTCAATGTTAGGACATGATTTTATCGATTAGGTACCAATTTTTGAGCGTTATGAGGGCGCTAACTCTTCCTCATACGTAACCGACTCCCGAACCTATTTTCTTGTATTTCGTGGACCAAAATCAAATGTTTTGAAATAAAACATTTTACAATGTGATCCAATCACACTTAAATAAAAAGGGATTGGCGGCGACTCTATTTTCGTTTTTTAAAAAGTCGATCCTTGTTTTTTCAAAAAAAAATGATTTCGACAATAAGTATTGACATAGAGATCATATCTCCATTGTGGCAAACCGAGAAATCCTCCAACTGTATTGACACGTTGGCTTGTATTTTCAAAAAGTATAGGGCATGAATTGGTTTTGTGGCCATAATTAGCACATATATCACACGCCGTAATAAGTTGGGTATTTCTTAATGCCACCTGTTCAATAATTGTAGTTAGTCTATTGAGATGATTTTCTAGAGAAGACAAAATTACCTCATCCACTCTGCTTGGAAACTTTGTATAAATCTGAAGTATTGCGACTATGCAGCCATTGTGGAAGACTAAGGATGACAAAAAGAAATAAAATTATTAATATTGATTCCCGACAACAACACCTACAAAAATAAAAACCTACTTGAAATATAAATATGTAGATAGCAGCAAATAGGGTTGTATCCATAAAGATCAGTAATAATTTTATTCCTTAAACAAAAACATATAAAGTAAATAAAAGAGGGTTGTTAAAGCAAAAGCTAAATTCAAATTAGAAACTAAAACGAAGAAAGCAACAATTAAACGTTTTGAAAATCATGGGGAAAAGCTCTAACCAAATGTAAAATCTTCATTTGATTCATAAATTCAATCATTGACGCAAATATAAATTCAATACCTTTAATAAATTAGTTTTATTTGCTAACTCAACGCTAGACAACTAATCTCTACTTACTTGTTCGGTAACCAAGAGGCAATAAATAACCTCACAACTCAACGCCCAAGATTTAACTTACCAGCAACATTAATAACTAAAGAGACCTGATTCTAACCAATAAACTCACCTCAACGAGGTTCATTTTAGCTAGATCGCGCATCCACACCACATAACCATAAGCTACAACATAAACGAGTTATGTAGTTTGTCACTAGTATTAGAATAAATTAAACAATTACAAATTTCAGTATTCTAATTGACAAAGCAATCATTCTAAGCTATCAAAATCGACCGAATATTTAATAAATCATTGTAAGTCTCCCCTCTCTTAACCTAATAATGTTTATTTATAGGGAAAAAATAATGTGATGGAGAAAATACAAAATTCCCTTAATTACATAAAGCAGATTTTTTCAAGATTTCTGGGCAATTTTTGCGTCAAATTTCTAGGCCATTTTTTAATGTCTTCTTGATTTTTTTAGGCTCAACCAATGAATAACCTTAGATATTTCAATTTCCTTCGAATCGGTATATTATGGATCTAAAATGGAGGTTTGTAGCTCAAGTTATGGCCAAAATATTGAAGGTATATTGTATTGAAAGTTCAAATCGCAAAAACTTGCAAAAAATAAACTTTAAAGCTCATTTTTCTCTAATTATTCCCTAAATCAATAATAAATAAAATCTAAGTATAAATAATATAATTAAGAACATAAATAGTATAATTCATGAGAAAAAATATCACAAATAAATTGAGAAATTATGCACTTATCACGAGGCCATTTTCTTGTATATATAACAATCCCAACTTATAATGATGAAATAGTGCTAATGCTAACTTGGTCTTGGTAATTTCTTGCATAAAATGACATTTTTAATTAATAATAAATTATTTATTTTGTTGGAGTTGTTATAGTTGCCGTTGTAGTAATAGTTACAAATGTACTTGTAACTATCCAAGAATCATAGCTTGCTATATTTGTTGTTGGTGATCTTTTGTATAAAAATAATTAGGCCTTTACTAAGTTGATTTCTTGGAAGTGTGTTCGCCCATCTACGAAGATCGGTCAAATGGAGAAACATATCAATGAATATTGGACCGATCCAAAACATACAAATTGAATCCCTGATGGAGATTAATAAGAGTAACTTGAAGATCTCTGATTCAGGATATTGCTAGTCCTATTTTACTGGCTACTTTGGTGGGGATTGATATTGTAATTGATCTATATGTTAACAAGTAAAGAATGCGTATACATATGAGATTTGTATAGGTTAGAGGAGGTGAGTTTTAACACTTATGCGTCGTTTGGTTACTAGTGTAATAACATGAGAAAAAAACTTATTTATTAATATGTATTACAATTGTTAGAAATAAAATAAATTATAATTAGTACAAATTTAAACTTGAAACTATGAAGATGAGTAAAAACTCTTGTAAAAAATAAGACATCTTCAAAATCAAGAAAAAATTTCCTTCTCTTCGCTAAAAATAAGTCATGGGAGTGAGTAAATATTACCAATTGAGTTCGTCATGTGAAAATAATAATAATAATTATACCAAACGTAACATTAGCGTGTTCATTGGGAACCTATTGTAGTGAGTGCATTTTATAAGTAAAACAAGTAAGTCACTTGGTTTTACAAATTAAGTTTTTAAGTGGAAACCTAGAGGAGAGTGATCTAAATCTTAAGTCCAAGTGTGAGGCTGCTACACTGGTGAGCTGTAGGACTTAAATAATTTTTTTATGTAGGTGAAGATAATGAATTGACTCTTTAGGTGAGGTCTCATAGTAGGTGATTATTGAACTGCGTAACCAATTGTTGTGTTACTATTTTTCAGTTGTTATATGCCTCAGTTATAACTACTCCTTAATAACTTGAAAAAATAATTTGTTTCCGATAGATTTCACTTGGAACTAATGTTTTTGGAACCGAACTATTGGTCAAACAAGTCATTGGTCATGCCATCATTTTTCGGTTAACCGATTCGTCATTCAAATCAAATTAGGAAAAAGTGCCAAGTACTTAATTGGACCCCAAAAAACTTAGATACAAAATTAAGAAAAAATGTCAAGTTCAAGTAGCAAATTGAGTAAAAATTTAAATACCAAATTAAAATATATATACATATATTTATATATCAAATCTAGGTATTAAACTATATAAAAAGAGCTAGGATTGGTTACATAATTTTTTTTTTTTAGAAAAGAGAAATGACATTTTAAATGAATGATTATGTACTAAAGTAAAAGTATATTTATAATATTGTATAAATATCGTAAAGAACAGATACCAGCTTGATTTAATACTTTTTAATGAAAATATTAAACTGTTTTCGGAGGACCAACTACCATTCAATGTCATAATTACATTTTAACAAAAAGGGACCAAGTCAAAAAAAAAAATTTAGGAGGGATCAAAATTAAATTATAATTTTTATAATTGTAAAAATATAATTTCACAATTTTAATAGTCTATATCTTTATAATTTTTAAAGGATTAAATCAAATTTTTATCATTTTTAGGGGGCCAATGTAATTTTATCTTTACTAATTTAAAATTTTAAAAATTTTAAAAGGCCTAAATAGAAATTTTTCATTTTAGGGTGGCCCGGGACCCCTGCCAGCCCTCTAACTACGCCCATGGTGCCTAGGTTTCTTTTTTTTTTATTAAAATACAATTTTTCTAAAAAAATTATTAAAATAAAAATTATTTTTCAGAAAATGTTTTTTTTCTTTTACAGCTACTTCGAAAGCTAGTGTATTGAAATGAAATATCAATAAGGTAAAACAACTAACGGAGTATAGCTCTAGGAACCCGATGCGGACGGTTGTTGGGTATAATGGTAAAGCATACTGCATTCTTAATGAGATAATGTAGGTTCTAACTTTGGAGACAACATTGTTGAGAAGGGCAACCACGAACCCGGAACATAGACAATAAAATGAACATGAAAGATAAAAATAAAAAAAGAAGTCTAAATTTTCTACTTTCTCTTCCGATAAAATTGACTACTTTAACCAACAATTGTTTAGTGCAATATGAGAGAATGTGAGTTCGAACTTTGAAGAAGACATTGTTGGAAAGGATAGTCACTGTTTCTAAAAAGAATAGTCTTTATGAACCGTCAAACGGATATAGAGGATATATTGGTTATAAAAAAATATTGATTTAAGGTTTCAAGAAAAATACATAACTTATCACGCCCTAGATATGGTAAAATTACTCACACAATTTTCTAATTTTATTATTATATTTTTCTATGATTAAATTTTACGATTATAATGAAACTATTTTTAGATTTTACTAAATTGAATATTATTTTTATAATATTTAAAACATCAAAGAGATTGAAGTGTTTGTACACGATATAATTTTAAATTTCTAAAGTTGAGTGGAGATATTGAAGACAACTTAAGGAGGGCAATTTGTTAATGAAATCTATAACAATGAAGTTTCAAATGATACCAAAGTTGCTTGTTGCCTTATTGGAAAAAGGCTATAAATGCATGCGTTTCATTTTTCATGCAAGGAAGTAATCATAACTAAAAGATGTTGTTTTAGCAACCGACCTTCAAATTTCTAGGCAGATAGTAATCAGATATAATAACATCGACATGGAGTTGTTATGTTATCAGTTGTTGGTTGCTTTGTTGAACAATAAGGAGAATGAACGCAATGAAAATCAGGAAGTTCACATGGTTGAAGAAACATAGTTGAAGAGAAGATGGAGCGATATGCTAGAGCACGAATGCTTTGGATGATATGAGAAATGTTTACTGTCGAAACCATTTTTTTTGAAAAGGTGTCGACTTTGGTTTTAAAACGAAAAATGGGAGTCGCCACCAATCTTTTTTATAATGTGTGATCGGGTCACCTCGTAGTTTGATTGTTTTAACGAAATGTTTGATTTATCAAAGCAATATGTTTCGGTCTACAAAAATCCAGAAAACGGGTTCGGGAGTCGGTTACGCACGAGGAAGGATTAGCACCCTCGTGACACCCAAAATTGGTACCTAATTGATTATTTGATGTCTTTATGTCGAAAGTTGAAAACTCGGAAAGAATTTAAAATACGATCCCTTTTTGCATTAATGTATATTTTGTTTTGGAATGCTTAAATAAGTTGAAAATATATTAAAGACCTTTCTTATCTCGAGGCAACGAAACGTCACATCCCGTAAGTTAGGATATGACATTTCGAATCTTTGAAAATAATTTGGTCTTTGATTTTTATTTGAAAAATCTTAAGTGTTTCAATTTTTGAAAAGATATTCAATTATTCGAATTCAACGAGAAAAATCGAAACCCCGTAAGTTAGGGCACGATTTTATCGAATCTTTCAAATACGGAACATTGCCTATTTTTTTGAAAATCCTCTTTTTTATGCAATCGGGTGAAAATTAATGATATTTAAAAAATGATATACGATAAAATATTATAATAACGATAACATAATTACAAAGATGAATGCAATATTGGTAAACAAGTCTCAATAAAATAAATAAAGCAATAAAATGAGAATGTATGATATAAAAAAACAAACAAACATAACATAAAAATGTTTAAAATGGATGAAATAATGAAACCGTATATAAAAAGGAAACAAATAATAAACAAATGGATAAATAAATAAATTTTAGAAGTAAGAAAATACTCGAATCAACAAATATTTATAAAAGAAAATATTAACCTTACAAACTTTAATACATATATAAACATGTAAAATGATAAATATGCAAGTAGGTAAAATAGATATACATGAAGTTAAAATTAAAGGTTTTCAAAAAAAAAAATGAATAAATAGATAAATTGATAAAACAATTATAAATAAATTTAAATATTTATAGGATAGAAGAATAATAGACAAATAAGTCAATAAATGTAATAGATTTGGGCAATACTAAGCTTAGGTATATAAAAAAATGTAAATAATATTAATTTAGAGTATATAAAAACAAAGAATAATAAATGAAACAAATATAAATGACATGGATTTCAAATAAAAGGCAAGGCAATAATAATAAACAAGTAAATAATTAATAATGAAATAAAGATTAAAAAATAAAAAAAATCCTTAAAAGGCTGAAATTAAATAAATAAAGGATTTAATTGAAATTAAATGAGATTAAAAGGTATAAATTGTAAATAATAAAAAGAAGGCTGACAAGGGCCTGAATATAACGCGCGGAAAATAAAGAGAACCGAATGGGAAAATATCCCTGGCCCTTATGCGCTGCGTTTCAATATAGGCCAAAATGAAATAATGTAAAACTACAGGGTAAAATTAAAAGATAAAGAAAACAAGATAGGGCTTAATCGAATTGGGCCACAAAAGCGGAGGGACTTTTCGCGAAATAGCCCATTAAAGCGGAAACGCGCGGATCCTCCCCTAGAACAGGTTGGATTTCAGGTTTCCCCCCTAAATGACGCCGTTTTGAGGCGCATAGGCGGTTGAAACGGCGCTGTTTCAATGCCTTATATAAACCAACTTTTTTTGTTTTGAAAAACATTTTAAGCCTTTTCTTCAAAACAAAAAACCTCTCTTTCCTCTCTCCCTCTCCCTAGGCCGGCCATAGCTCCGATCACGACCGCCGTAGTGTGGCGCGCCGCCATTCTGGCGGCATTGCGCCACTCACTACGGCAGCCAAGATAAAAATCCCCCTTTTTTAATATTTCGACCCTCCTGAACCTAGATCTGGCCTCAAAACTCCCGAAATCCCCACCAAAAAGACTCGAAAGTTAAAAAAACTTTTCGGTTTCTGGCCACTTTTCATCGGAAGTGGATACCTCACCGTTCACGGTGGCACAAACACGGAAAAGGTAAGATTTCGGTTCCCTTTTTTTATACTTTTATTTATTTTCTTTTAAATATGAGTAAAGAAAGCATAAAAAAATAAAAAATAAAACGACGAGTAAATGAACCATCTTTTGTAATTGATTTCTTTGTCTGTATTTTTTTCTATTTGAAAATCGGTCCCCCCAAAATACATTGTTTAGTCTCAAGGCTTTTATAGCCGAAAATACAAGTTTTTTATTTGTTTTCTATTACTTTTTTTGTTTCTTGCTCTGTCGTTTATCCATTTCGTGCTTGTTTGTAGGTCTATGGAGGGTCAACAGAGGCAGAAGTCTTGCCATTTTGGTGCTACATCGGTAGAGCAGTCGTCCCTCGGGTGGTGTGCACACCGAGGGCGCACATGGAGTTGCAGCGCCTTAGCTAGGTCATTAGGTTTTTTTGTTTTATATTTTGGGTTGTTTTATTGGGCTAGGGTATTTAGTTTAGCTTGTTGACTTGGGCTTCGGGTTTGTTTGTAAAATGGACTTTTTGTACTGGACTGTTTTTATATTGGACTTTATTTATTTTTATTTTTGGGTTTTTATTTGGGCTGATGGACTGTTTGATATCTATTGGGCCCGAGCTAAAATTGGGCTCTACAGCTGCCCCTTTTTGCTCGTTGTCGTGTAACGAGAATGGAGGAAAAACCTTTAAGAAAGAACAATTTTGCCCGGTCTCGCCGAGTCTTGACTTCTTTGGTGCTTCTCTTCTTCAAGTAGCCTCATTCCAGTCCACTGCATCTTGTTGCTTCGATCCACTCTACCGCGACTTCAGAGAGATAAGATTTATGGTTTCACTCTACTCTGCTGCAACTTCAGGGAGATAAAATTTATGGCTATGACCTGCTCTACTGTAACTTTAGAGAGATAAGATCAGTAACTTGTAGGTTCAATCTGCTCCACTGCAACTTCAGGGAAATAAGATCCGCTATCTTCAGTTTGCTCCTATTGCAACTTCAGGGAGATAAGACTCGCAACTTGTAGCTTCAATCTGCTCCACTGCAACTTCAAGGAAGTAAGATCCGCTATCTTCAGTCTGCTCCTACTGCAACTTCAGGGAGATAAGACTCGCAACTTGTAGCTTTAATCTGTTCCGCTGCAACTTCAGGGAAATAAGATCCGCTACCTTCAGTCTGCTCCTACTGCAACTTCAGGGAGATAAGACTGGTGGCTTCAATCTGCTCCACTACAACTTCAGGGAAATAAGATTTGCCATAATTTGTAGCTTTAATCTGTTCCACTGCAATGCCAGGGAAATAAGATTTGTTGTCTTCAGTCTGCTCCGCTGTAACTTCAGCAAGATAAGGCTGGTGGCTTCAATCTGTTCCACTGTAACTTCAGGAAGATAAGATTCGCCATGATTTGTAGCTTTAATCTGTTCTACTGTGACGCCAGGGAAATAAGAATCGTTGTCTTTAGTCTGCTCTGCTGCAACTCTAGGGAAATAAGGCTGGTGGCTTCAATATACTCCACTGCAACTTCAGGAAGATAAGATCCGCCATAATTTGTAGTGTTAATCTGTTCCACTGCAACGCCAGGGAAATAAGATTCTCTATCTTCAGTCTGCTCCGCTGCAACTCCAGGGAGATAAGGCTGGTGGCTTCAATCTGCTCCACTACAACTTAAGTAAGATAAGGTCCGCCATAATTTGGAGCTTTAATCTGTTCCACTGCAACGCCAGGGAAATAAGATTCGCTGTCTTCAGTCCGCTCCGCTACGAATTCTGGGAGATAGGGCTGGTGGCTTCAATCTGCTCCACTGCAACTTCAGGAAGATAAGATCCACCATAATGTGTAGCTTTAATTTGTTCTACTGCAACACCAAGGAAATAAGATTCGTTGTCTTCAGTCTGCTCCGCTGCAACTTCAGGGAGATAAGGCTTACAACTTCAATCTGCTCCACTGCTACTTCAGGGAGATGAGATTTGTGGATTCACTAATCTTGCTACGCCGTCTTCTAGGGGACATGACCTGTAGAATCGATTTCATGGGCCTATGCTTATGCCAAATGATGAGGATGTCATGATCAGAATGAATCAAATGCTCCTAATTAGATGTGTATGAATGATGTTCGCATGAAAGCAGAATGTCATGAGAATGATCCCTTTTTAATGTCTGGGTTGTCATGGCTCGTTGTTCATCAGGGTTGTATCACTGAGGTGTTATCATGCCCTCTTTGCTCAGCTAGTGTCTTTGACAGAAAATTTGAAGAAGTAGTCATAATTTAGACTCTTCTTTCTTAAATATTTTCAACCCTTAGGTTTGGTGAGTTCTAAATAATAGTCCTACTTCAGGCTCCTGTACTATTTGGAAACGTCCAAAGTAATATGCAGAACTCCTTTTGTGAAAGTATTATTAGTCCATTAATCGTTATTTCAATGCAAAATGATTGAAAAAGATCATAATGATGGACAGAACTGAAATTTATCAAGAAAAAAATTTGGAAAGAATAGATTAATCCAAGAAAGTAAACATTGCTGAAATACAAAATGAGTAAAAGAAAAATATGTGCCCCAAATATCGCAGCATGAGCTTCTCTGCACGAACTTCTTGAGGACCATTTTGAGCTCAACATGTGTTTAGGAGATCTAGAGTACTTTGTTGATGCCCCAAGACATAGCATCCCCCCTCCTTGTTTATTCAGGCATAACAAGACTACCGCATGCCCCACATTTGATCAAAATTTGAATTGCCCTTTTCTGGGTTTTCAATTCGAAAACCCTTTGGTCTCAAGGCGCCCTTTGCGGGTTTTCGCCTTGGCCTCTCCTTTTTCTTTTTCTTTTTCTTTCTTTTTCTTTTTTTTTTCAAGTGAAGTATTTTTTGACTGAATCTAAATTTACTGGACTAGGCAGGCTCTTTCCTTCCATCTCAGTTAATATCAACGCTCCTCCAGAAAAGGCCTTCTTCACCACATAAGGTCTTTCCCAGTTTGGCATCCATTTTCCTCTAAAGTCTTTTTGTATGGAAAGTATCTTCTTCAATACCAAGTCCCCCTCATGGAATTCTCTAGGACGAACCTTTTTGTTGTAAGCTCGCATCATTCATTTTTGGTACATCTGACCATGACGGATGGTTTTCAACCTTTTCTCTTCAATCAAATTTAGCTGATCATATCGAGACTGGTCTATTTTGCTTCATCCATCTTCAGCTCAGCCAACACTCGGTAAGGAGGAATTTCAACTTTAATGGGCAAAACCGCCTTCATTTTATAAATCAATGGGAAAGGCGTTGCCCCGGTGGGGGTCCTGACAGACGTTCGATAAGCATAGATGGTAATTTCTCATACCAATCTTTATGAATCTAAATCATTTTCCTCACAATCTTTTTTTTTTAGAAACTTCCACTGCACCTGAAACACCCCAAACCCGGCCCACGAGCTTTGACCAGATTTGGTATGTTCCTCAAGTAACCCGGTTCAAAATTCTTTTGTTACTTAGGAAAAACTTGTATGATTTTTAAAAAATATTGTTTGGGTTGGGCTTGAGTTGAAAACAAATTTATCTTATGTTAAAACCCATTTATTTAAGGTGACAAAACATTTAGAGTTAATTTTAAAAAGGAATTTACTTAAACTTTAATTGATAAAAATCCATAAACATAATAAATAAAAGAAAAATAAAGTAAACCACAATGGCCTTATTATATCAATGATCCCAAAGTAAAACTTAAAATACTTAAAATAAATTGAAAGTCCAAATCATAAATTTCTTGCTATGCATGGCCACCTTTAAGCTCCTGCCGACCTTGGTCCATTGTTGCTCATCACTGAAAAAATATTCCCCAACGGGGTGAGTCAACAGACTCAATGTGTACACAACACTAAGTCATAATAGAATCAGGCATGCAAATGATACACATTCAAATCATAGAATACGCTTAATGATGCATTCCCAAACCCAAACCTAATTAACCATCCGCTACACACCACTGCATTCGCCAAACCACACCGTGGGACTACTAAGTCAACCCTCCATCCGCTACACACCATCGAAGCGCGTCATCGCTGCATCGACGTGCTCATCGCCCATATAATTTGTGTCATTAGACACCATATTCAAATAATGTAACCGGTTACCAAATTCGGATAATGTAACCGAAGTTACCATATTCAAATTTTGTGACCGTAGTCACCATATTCCGCTGGTGAGACCAAGTCAACACCTTCTTCCCCTTTCACATAGATCCCGAATGCCCCATAAATGCATAACATACTTAATTTCTCATTATTCACATGTTAACAATATAACATATTCGTAATCCTATCGAAAGTAGGAAACGTACCTGGGTACTCTTACCACATTTGTGGTACTTAGCCACATTCACATTCTTATGCATATTCATATATTAAAATAATTGCCATATGATATATTGAAGGTTAGTATGAGTACACACATTCTTAATAATACATTTAATTTAAACATAGCCATGAACCTATCAAAACTTAGGGTAGGGTACACACCTGATTTGCTTAACGAATTCCTTGAAATCCCGAAATCTGATCTACTGCCTTAGATCTCAAATTCCTACATTTGATTAATCACTTACTAATTTAATAAAAAGCCATTCGGCCATAAATCCAAATCCTAGTAGGATTAGTATTCTTAAAACTTACCTTGAAATTCTCAAATCCCAAAATCCTTGTATCCTCTCTCAGAAATCCCTATAACTACATGTTAGATCAATTTCTAACATTTATTCACAACAAATAACCCTTAGCCGTATGTTAAATATGACTTACCTTAGATTCTTAAATCCCAAATTCACCGAATAACTAGGGAACACGCGCTTTATGGTGTACCTTCGGAAAAGAACTTCTCCTTCCTTGTAGTTGACACTTAGTAAATCCCGAAAGATCTCTTCTAACAATGAGATATTAAGGGTATTAGAATCTTAATTTCGACACCTTAAAAGAAATAGAATGAGAATCTAACCTAATCTTACCCTTATCAAGAATTTGATGGAACTCTTGCTTGAACCCTTAGCAGTGTTTCGGCTATGGCTTTGATGTGGATAACAATTTCGGCTCTTGAGGCTTAGTGAGAAATCGACTAGGGCTATTGGTATCTTCGGCTTTTGATTGTGTTTGTAATAGAAGAAGAAAAGAAAAGAGAAAAAGAGAATAATGGCAGAGAAAATTCGGCAGAGAGAAGAGGAGAAACTTTAGAGAATTTCGGCAGAGGTTTTCTTGAAAAGAAAAGAATGAATGAAGAATAGCCTTACTCTTCCTTTTATAGCCAAAATTACTAGCTAGAGTCCTTTACTTGGCCACCACTCTTCTATTTTGATAGCTTTATCCCTTGATTTATCACTTTAATAAAACTTAATCCAATAATTATCTCTTATCTCTTAATAAAAATAATACTAATAATAATCCTCTTTTATCTCTTCCTTATCTATCAAAATAAAAGAAATAATATCCACATTTATCTCTTGAAAATAATCTAAAATAAATCCATTATTTATCCCTTATTTATCCACCCTTTATCTCTTAAAAATAAAAGAATAAAAGCTCCTAATTTATAGCCATGTGCCGTCCACCTCACTTCTTCTAGAAGCAAAATAAAATTTCTTTTATTTGCTTCCCATGTGACTCGAACTTAGGCCCATTCCTCTTGCATATGGCGCCATTTCCATAGGCCCTAAGTGGCATCTTCAGACCACTTTTCCAAGCCTGTTTGTGTGTCAAATTCCTCATATTATTTTTCTTAAGGCCACCTTGCCTTAGTTTTCTCTTTTTAAGCCTTAAAACTTGACATTTCTTTACATTTCCAAGTTTCCAAAAATTTTCGTTTGGCTCTTTAAACTTGACATTTCCTTACATTTCCAAGTTTCCAGAAATGTTTACTTTCCTCTTTTGAATCATTTCCACATCATTTCCTTACATCCCCTAGTTTCCAAAAATGTTCACTTTCCTCTTTTAAACTTAACATTTCCATACATTTTCAGGTTTCCAAAAATGTTCATTTCTAACTTATTTTCACTCATTTCCTGGTTTCCAAAAATATTCAAAATTTATTCATAATACTTAAAACATGTCACTTCATACAATTAAACCGAAAATGCATAGGCCCTATTTTAGGATGTTACAGCACCGTTCATTTTGAAGCGATGTGGTGTTTGATCTTGAACTGACTGCAAACTTCTAATATTGTGCTGTTGTTCAAATTTAGTACATTGTCAGATATGATCCTTTTTGGCATTCCATATCGACATATGATTTATTTATTTATTTTTTAAAAAAACTTGCTGACTGTCGACCTTGTGACACTGGCATATGAAGCAGCTTCCACCTACTTAGTGAAGTAATGGACGACCATAAAGATGAATCGATGCCTGCTAGAAGCCTCTGGTGAGATTGGCCCACTGACATCCATGCCCCACATAGAGAAATTCCATGGAGATGTCATACATGAGGAGATGAAGGAGGCATAGGAATCTTGTCTCCATAAATTTGGCACTTATGGCATTTCTTGGTATAACTGATGCAATCCCCTTCCATGGTGGGCCAGCAGTACCCGAACCTCATGATTTGCCTGGCTATTGTAAAAGCATTAGCATGTGTTCCTCTTCTAAGATTTCCTTAGCCTTAACAGCATCCACACGTCTTAGTAGCCCAGGCATATCTTGATACGATCATGCAAAAACATCTATGAATTCTTGGAATAACTCAATGACGTCTCGCTTTGTCTCTATGGTGATACAAGCTCCGATCTTCATCTCTTTCTCTTCTCCTAGGCTCATAATGACTCTTTGTAAGGTAGGATTTGTTTCTCATCTTGTTCTACCATCCTTAACAAATCATGAGATAGGTCACAATCTCAGTCGTCTTCAAAGTCCTGAGATCCCTCTGACACATATCTTGCTCAAAAGTAGATTCTGAGTCAGTAGCAGCGTCGCTCATGTCGTTGATATCTGGAGACCTGTTGTAGGTACGAAGGAATATTCAAAGAACAAATGAATCTAAGAATAATTATTTATGTGGTATGAATATGAATGAAATGAAGGAATAAAAGAATATTTGCTCAAAGTGAGACACAAAAATACATTTTTCATTGAAAATAAAGGTGTTGGACATGAACCTATTTCACGAAAGGATTCTTATTGCTTCTAGGCTTAAAGAAACAAGTGTGTTTTGAATATTACTCTAAATTAGCTCTAAAAAATACATGGATCTCTTCCACAGTCCCATTGTTCAAAACACTCCCAAGTATGTAAGGGCAGACGCTTGGAAAATTCTATTCCCCAGTTCCCTCTTCAGATACGACGTTAATGTTCAGATTATCCGATATTCCTTCCGGGCTTTTGACTTCTTCAAGGAATTCTAGTTCTTTATTATCTATTAGGCCTTGCACCAAGGCCCTAAATTCGCTGCACTTTTGAATCTCGTGACCTTCAACTCACAGTAGTTCCTTGCTTCTCCAGGTTCCTCCCCTGAGTCCTGTGTGATTAATCCACTTTCTACCATTTTCTTCCAAACCTCTCTCAGTGGGGTTTTCACTTCTGCTATATTCATCTTGATTCTCTTCCCCGTATTCTCGATTATCGCGTTTACCCATTTGTCAGAATGGTTGGGTAACGGATTTTCTACACCAAATGGATCATCGAATTTCACAATACCCATTTTGATGAGTCTTTCGATTATTTTTTTGAAAGCGGTGCAGTTCTCGATCGAGTGTCCTGTGATTCCCGCGTGGTATTGGCATTGGGCGTTCGCATCGTACCATTTAGGGAATGGAGGCTGTATAGGTTTTAGGTAGAAAGGGGATACTATATGTGTATCAAACAAACTTTGGTACAACTCCCCATACGTGATTGGGATGGGCGTGAACTGGAGTTTTTTTTAGTTCAATCTTGGATTGGAATCTTGCTTTGGGGGGACCTGATGGCTGGTAGTTGCCGTTCTTGGCTGGCTTACGGTAATCTGCTTTGAATAGCCCTTGTTATACATGCTCGTATTATTAACCTCATTTTTCCTCTTCATCGGGGCCTTTAAAGTATTGATTTGGGAGCTCCTCTCTCGCCTTTTCCGTTTGTAACGATCTTTAAATTATTTTGGGAGCTCCACTCTCGCCTTTTTTATTTCCGCTAGATCATCCAGATCGAGGACAACAGGATTGATTGGATCATCCCCTGGACTAGAACCTGAACCTGTCGGGAAGTTCACCGGTGTCGAGGTACCAGTCTGGTATTAGGGTCTGATGTTAACGGACACCCTTTGTGGATACGCGTCTGGTTGTGCTTGGGTGTTTGTTGGGGTAAAGCCTGAATGATAAGTGGGGTCCTTGTTATCGTCCCCAGAATTAACCATAGGGCTTTTTCCTTTTTCTAACCCTCCAGCTAGCATCTGGGTTAACTGGCTCATCATGTTTCTTCAAAATTCTAGCATCTGATTCCTCATATCTTGTTGAATTTTGGCCAATTCTCTCACATCTTTATTTGCATTTGCTCTAATCTCTTCAACCTTTGGTCCATTGCTTCAGTTTTTTCCTCGTGTACTGTAACGATATTCCAGGGTAAGGGTCTTTCGTGAGTTTTATTGCATATGATGCAATGTAATGCTAATGCATGGAATGAATTCACAAAAGAGGCGTTGATTCTGATTCAATTCTATTAGAACAACTTTACTAGAAAACAAATCTCTTTACATAAAACGGATATATATTCGGCCTTGCGCTAATATTTAACGTAAAGACATCGATCCTTTTCTTTAGGCACGGATGTTAAGATTAAATCTCGCGAACTTTCCAACGGATGCCTCTACTAGCTCCTTTTTTGCTTGATCTGGGCTGCGACCCATTGCCTACTCATCATTGTGATGCTCGTTAGCTTCTTTAAGAAAATCGAGACGTTAACAGCTCTCGAATAATCTTTGTAGGCTTGAATCCTCGGGCAACGAAGCAAAGTTGTGTACTCCTCTGTCAGACCATCACCCTTCTCTCGTTGTGCTTATTCGGACCATATTCGGACGGTCGCATTATCCTCCACTTTATCAAGAAATCCATTTTCCATGACAAGCTCTCTATTTAGCAACTGAACGTGAATCAACACCTCTTTTCTATGATGAAAATGCAATGCAATCATAAACAGAACAAAAGAAAATACGTCAGTACAAAAACATAAATAAAAAATAGAGCACCTATTTGGATGACCTCTAGGGGTTTTGTGTGGTTCTACCTAGGGTAGGCTCTTAGGGCTCACTTATACGGTTTGGTTCTAAAGTAAAGGTACCCAAACTGGCAGATTCCTCGATCCTCATCCATTATAAGCTCATATGGACTGAGTTTAGTTCAGGGGAATACATTTCCCTATGGCTATACGGGGATGAAAATCTCACGAAGGCATAGGTACGGATGTATTCCGAAAGCGGTCCACTATCCTATACGGAGGTAAAGACCTCACGAAGGAATAGTTTCTCACTCCCACTTAAGAGGGTAAAATCGAATGAGTATGCGATATGATGCGCGAAAGTATACTAATAGACTCGAACCAAAAGCAAATATATGAAATAACGCAAACCACGAAAATGAAATGAAAAGATCGTAATTTTAAATCGGATTTCTAATTTTCAACAAAAGAACAGAAAATAATCAATTTACGGCTTGACTCTCTTATTGGTCCCCAGTGGAGTCGCCAAGCTATCGAAACCATTTTTTTGAAAAGGTGTCGACTTTGATTTTAAAACGAAAAATAGGAGTCGCCACCAATCTTTTTTATAAGGTGTGATCGGGTCACCTCGTAGTTTGATTGTTTTAACGAAATGTTTGATTTATCAAAGCAATATGTTTCAGTCTAAAAAAATCTAGAAAACGGGTTCGGGAGTCGGTTACGCACGAGGAAGGATTAGCACCCTCGTGACGCCCAAAATTGGTACCTAATTGATTATTTAATGTCTTTATGTCGAAAGTTGAAAACTCGGAAAGAATTTAAAATAAGATCCCTTTTTGCATTAATGTATATTTTGTTTTGGAATGCTTAAATAAGTCGAAAATATATTGAAGACCTTTCTTATCTCGAGGCAACGAAACGTCACATCCCGTAAGTTAGGATATGACATTTCGAATCTTTGAAAATAATTTGGTCTTTGATTTTTATTTGAAAAATCTTAAGTGTTTCAATTTTTGAAAAGATATTCAATTATTCGAATTCAACGAGAAAAATCGAAACCCCGTAAGTTAGGGCACGATTTTATCGAATCTTTCAAATACGGAACATTGCCTATTTTTTTGAAAATCCTCTTTTTTATGCAATCGGGTGAAAATTAATGATATTTAAAAAATGATATACGATAAAATATTATAATAACGATAACGTAATTACAAAGATGAATGCAATATTGGTAAACAAGTCTCGATAAAATAAATAAAGCAATAAAACGAGAATGTATGATATAAAAAAATAAACAAACATAACATAAAAATGTTTAAAATGGATGAAATAATGAAACCGTATATAAAAAGGAAACAAATAATAAACAAATGGATAAATAAATAAATTTTAGAAGTAAGAAAATACTCGAATCAACAAATATTTATAAAAGAAAATATTAACCTTACAAACTTTAATACATATATAAACATGTAAAATGATAAATATGCAAGTAGGTAAAATAGATATAAATGAAGTTAAAATTAAAGGTTTTTTTTTAAAAAATGAATAAATTGATAAAACAATTATAAATAAGTTTAAATATTTAAAGGATAGAAGAATAATAGACAAATAAGTCAATAAATGTAATAGATTTGGGCAATACTAAGTTTAGGTATATAAAAAAATGTAAATAATATTAATTTAGAGTATATAAAAACAAAGAATAATAAATGAAACAAATATAAATGACATGGATTTCAAATAAAAGGCAAGGCAATAATAATAAACAAGTAAATAATTAATAATGAAATAAAGATTAAAAAATAAAAATAAAAATCCTTAAAAGGCTGAAATTAAATAAATAAAGAATTTAATTGAAATTAAATGAGGTTAAGAGGTATAAATTGCAAATAATAAAAAGAAGGCTGACAAGGGCCTGAATATAACGCGCGGAAAATAAAGAGGACCGAATGGGAAACTATCCCTAACCTTTATGCGCTGCGTTTCAATATAGGTCAAAATGAAACAATGTAAAACTACAGGGTAAAATTAAAAGACAAAGAAAACAAGATAGGGCTTAATCGAATTTCGCCGCAAAAGCGGAGGGACTTTTCGCGAAATAGCCCATTAAATCAGAAACGCGCGGATCCTCCCTTGGAACGGGTCAGATTTTGGGTTTCCCCCCCCTAAACGACGCCGTTTTGAAGCGCATAGGGGGGTTAAAACGGCGCCGTTTCAATGCCTTATATAAACCAACTTTTTTTTTTGTTTTAAAAAAACATTTTAAGCCTTTTCTTCAAAAAAAAAAACCTCTCTTTTCTCTCTCCCTCTCCCTAGGCCGGCCATAGCTCCGATCGCCGGACCGTCGTGGCAGCCGCCGGTTGCCGACGACGGCGCCGCCGCTCACGGCGGCCAACGAAGATAAAAATCCCTCTTTTTAATATTTCAACCCTCCTGAACCCATATCTGGCTTCAAAACTCCCGAAATCCCCACCAAAAAGACCCGAAAGTTAAAAAAACTTTTCGGTTTCCGGCCACTTTTTATCAGAAGTGGATACCTCACCGTTCACGATGACACAAACACGGAAAAGGTAAGATTTCAGTTCCCTTTTTTATACTTTTATTTATTTTCTTTTAAATATGAGTAAAGAAAACATTAAAAAATAAAAAATAAAAAGACGAGTAAATGAACCACCTTTTGTAATTGATTTCTTTGTCTGTATTTTTTTTCTATTTGAAAATCGGTCCCCCCAAAATACATTGTTTGGTCTCAAGGCTTTATAGCCGAAAATACAAGTTTTTCATTTGTTTGCTATTGCTTTTGTTGTTTCTTGCTCTGTTTTTCCATTTCGTGCTTGTTTGCAGGTCTATGGAGGGTCAACGGAGGCAGAAGTCTTGCCATTTTGGTGCTACATCGGTGGAGGAGCCGTCCCTCGGGCGGTGTGCGCGCCGAGGGCGCACATGGAGGTGCGGCGCCTTAGCTAAGTCATTAGGTTTTTTTTGTTTTATGTTTTGGGCTGTTTTATTGGGCTAGGGTATTTAGTTTGGCTTGTTGACTTGGGCTTCGGGTTTGTTTGTAAAATGGACTTTTTGTACTGGACTGTTTTTATATTAGACTTTATTTATTTTTATTTTTGGGTTTTTTATTTGGGCTGATGGACTGTTTGATATCTATTAGACCCGGGCTAAACTTGGGCTCTACATTTACTGTCAATTTTGATTTGGTCAATAATTCAAGTATGGAACATCAACTTTGGCAAATCTATACAAGGCATTCTACAAGACGACTTGACATCAAACCGATGAAATAATCAATTCTTGTTTGCTTCTACAAACTTGGGTGTGGAAACAGATGCCATTGTTAGCGCCCATCCCTTCTCAATCATGGGAGTTCCCTCTATTTTGAAGGTAAAACTATAATCATGGTGGATATCTTATAATGTATTAAACGATGAGTATTTATAATGTCCTTTACATTTAATATTTGAATAGATTGAGGGATTGATTGGATCATATTGATTATACAAAAGATCGCATTTGGATGAGACGAGAAATTGATCGATTAGCCAATCCAAAGGTATGTTGTTATATTTGAATTCAATTGAAGTAATTATTCCTATAAATGAATGTAATTGTATTTATTGTAAATGATTGCATTTTGTGTAGAGGTCATACTTGGAGAATTCCATTCTTGATATTTTATCGATGATAATGTATGAACAGTTTGCATTCTACAAGTCACAACTTACTAATTGTGACTCGAATTCTGACACTTGTTGAAGAAATAAATACAGTGGCAAAATAAGGGGACCTGTGGACCGCACAAGTTGAGTCTGTGTAAAACTATACTTCTTCTATTTGACTTTAATTAGAACAGGGTTTTTAACCCTTAAATAGATGTAGTCGAAACTATTCTTGTATCATTCGTTTTTCAAAATTAGTGAATTTCTCCTCCTTTTCCCGTGATTTTCTCCTGAAAAGGTTTCCACGTAAAATCTGTGTGTTCTTATTTTTCTTTTCTTATTGCTTTTTGATCGTTCTACCACCATTATCGACGTTTATTATAACAGTATTTACTTTTTTTTTTGGTAAGATAAAACAACTTTAAGCGACACTATTGAGATAACGCATTAGCTCTTGTATAGCTAACATAATCTACTTGTACTAAACCCCGCACAGAATGAGGTGGATCGTCAAACCTATTGAGATAACTGCATTGTGAGTTCTTGGGATATGGAGAAAACAAATCTTTCAACCTCGACGCATCATTTAATGAATAGAGCGTAATTCCATCAATTGACTATCAACTACTCCTCCCTCTGCAATCGTCTCATTAGAAAAGTATTATCACTTTCAATCTTTAACTAACGAATCCCCATCTCCTATGCTATATGTAGACCCTCCAAGATAGCTCTTATTTCAATCTTAAAATTTCCGTCTTTACCTAGCAACATTGAGAACCACCATAACCAATTAGCATCAACATCTCTAAACACTTCCCCAATTCCAACATAAGATTTGTTTAGCGACACTGCCCCATCTATGTTGAGTTTAACCCAACCACTAATCTCCATCTGCCCCAGCATAACAATTTTTATTTTAGCTTGCTTAGATTTTGATATTGTAATTAGACCTTGTGGAAAAGAAAAACTTATATCTTTGTCTTGTCTTTTGTGCATGCATCATTTCCCCTTACTTAAAAAGATTCGTCATTTAATTTGAAATATCGAAAGGTATTAAGTTAGAAGCATTAAAAAATGCACTAACATATACTCACTAAGAAAGTCAATCTTGTAGGCATTATCATTCATCTTATCTAAGACTTAAAAAGGCAAATCTCCTCTAGGTGCTAACTTGTTATTCCTTTTGGGAGAAAAATGTTCGTTTCACATGTGTATCTAAACCCAATCTTCAGATTCAAATGTAACTTTCTTATGGCATCGATTAACTTTAGTTGCAATCGGCTCATTCTTCTTTTCAATTTGAAACCTTGCTTTCTCATGAATCAATTTAACTAAGTTCACTTTTTTTTCTCACCATCTAAATTTGTTAGTTCATTCAAAGGTAAAGGCATAAGATAAAAAATTGTTAGCGAATTAAAACCATAAACAATTTCAAAAGTAGGAAATCTAGTAAAAGAATTTATAGAACGATTAAAAGCAAACTCAACAAAATGCAATCATTTTTTTCCCAATTCTTTAGACTCTTACCTACAACAACTCTAACTAAAATATCCTAAAACTCGATTAACAACCTTAGTTTGGCCATTGGTTTGTGAATAACAAGTAGTAAAATAAAGAAGGTTAGTACCTAGCTTACCCCACAATATCTTGTTGGACAAAACACGTTAGCAAACAAAAATATATAAATATAAATAAACAAATATTTATATATATAAAATAAAATAAATTGAATAATTTATATTTAAATTTTCAGATATGAAAAACCAATAAATAACATAATAAAAACCAAAAATAAAAAAGAAGAAACGAGTTTTACTAGATGTTGAGCCATGTTTTACACAGTTTCCTTAAGATAGATTCGGTCACTCCTATGGTACTTGGAGAAACGTTGGTCGAATGTCTCCCAGGATACAACAACACGATAATCGAAGCAGTAGCACCCTAGCAGTGATCAATGAACAAACGATGCCTTTTTCTATCACCAAAACGTTGGAAAATATGGAGAGGAAAAGAGAAGAATTTTTGGAGAGAAAATAATCTCGGTGTGAGAGAGTGGGATTGAGCAAAAAATTCTGAAGAAGTCTTAACCTTTTATAGGCATTCAAAGTGGAGGAATTTTTGGAAATATCCATGTATAATGAGACAAAATCTACATTAAAGGGGCAATTAAATCAAATTGATTAGAATCAAATAAAATAAGGATATATGTCCTTTTATATAAGATTTTGTATATATTTACTAAGGAAAAAATAAATTTCGTGTTGGGCTAAAATATATTTGTAGGCCTAACATTTCGCGTTGCCCACGTCGTGCGAATGCACCCTAACCCCAACGGGTTTGGACCTAAACCCCTCTACACGCGAGGTAAAGTTCCAAGCTTAGTCATTCAATTATTTTTCAAGTGGGTTCTCACATATATACATATCTCACACTTGGTATTTAACCAATGTGGGATCTAAGCTTTTCTTTTCCTCAACAATTATTTCCAAGTAGCTTACTTTGAGCATCAATTTCTCATTCATCACTCAACCATTTTGAGCATATGATATACCGTTGTAAAGTTCTCATAGAGTAGAATATGAAACCATAATTTTATGATTCAACTCTTCACCTTTACCAATTGCGAATATGCCTCAAAGTTCTCATAAATTACAATTTTTTCAACATATCTTCCAAAAATGACTTGGCAACTTCACATCTCTACCCAAAATAATGGATTTAGGAACATCGTGAAGTCTTACTGTCGAAACCATTTTAAAATCGGTTTTAAAAAATGGGGATCGACTTTAAAAACGAAAATGGGAGTCGCCACCAATCCCTTTATACTTTGGTATGATTGGATCACCTTGTAAAACATTTTATTTAAAACATTTAATTTTGGTCTACAAAAAACCAGAAAACAGGTTCGAGAGTCGGTTACGTATGAGGAAGGGTTAGCACCTTCATAACGCCCAAAAATTGGTACCTAATCGATAAAATTATGTCCAAATGTTTGAAACTTAAAAGTATTTAAAAATATGATTTTAAAAAAACTTTGATCAATTTGATTCAAAATGTGAGAGTTCTTCGATCCGAAAGATTATAAATATTACATCCAACACGATTGGACATGATATTTTTAAACCTTCGTAACTAAGATTATCTCATAATTTATAAAACTTGTTAGAAGGATATTTAGTTATTTAGCCAAACGGAAAATCAACACCCAGCACGATTGGGCATTATTTCCCGAATTTCTAAATACCAAAACATTGCCTTTTTTAAAAAAACTTTAAATAAAATATAGTAATCTTATAAAAATGTATTCATAAAACAATAAATAAATAACTATACAATGGCAATCATAAATAAATAAATGAAAGAATATAGGCAAGTAAAATATATACATAAAACCCTAAATATCAAAATAGAAATTACTAAATAAATATGAAAATTTTCATGCAAGATTATTAATAAATAAATAAATAAAAATCACATATTTATATGATATAAACAATGTAAACAATGCATAAATAAGAAGAATAGTATATAATGATTTTAAATAAAATATAATATAAACAATATAAATGAAATATGTTTTTTCAATATAAATATATAAAAATATGATATAATATAATACTATATAATGTATAAATTTTTAAAATATATAATATAATAACTAATATATGAAAATGATATATAATTAAAATAATATTTAAAAATAATAAATAATAAAAATATATATATAATACACTAATCATAAATTACATAATATAAACAATATAAATAAAATAGATTAGATAATATAAATAAATTTTATATAAAATATAATATACAAAATAATATATAATGACATAATACTATATAATATACAAAATATAACATAATAAATAATATAAAAATATATATATAATAATATATAAATTACTAAACAAGTAAAATAATATATAAAATAAGAATTAAATATATAGGATTAAAACATATAAAAATATATATAAATTTTATATTATAAACAAGTTAATAAATAATAAAAATAATATGATAAAATTAATTCAGCACAATATTAATTTTTTTTTTAAAAATAAAATAAAAAGCTCGAGGATCAAATTGAAATAAAATGTAAGTTTTAGGGTTAATTCAAAAAATAAAAAATTAAATTGGATGAAATTAAAAAGACTGAAAAATGAGGAAGGACTGAATCAATAAATAACCCATTTCAGGAAAAAAAACGTGGATCCTGGTTCAATCGGGTCGGGTCACACGGGTCTTCAATTACTTAAACGGTGCCGTTTTCGAATCCTTACTTAAGCCCTAATTTTTTCTTAAAATTCATTTGTTACAGATCTTTTTTTTAAAAAAAAAAAATCAGAGGAAACTTTTTCTCCCCAACCCCTTCCATCTATATTTGACCGGCGCTGACTTTATCGGAGATCTGAAGCGCCACGGCCTAGGACGGTGGCCTGGGCTTCGCAAGACGGGGAGTTTAACCCCCTTTTTGGAAAAGATGTGAAGGCTTAGCCTTCTTAGCCCGAAAACAGAAAGAAAGGAGAAACGGCCAAGGTCTCGACTCCGCCTGGTCTGATTCCGACGTCTGCGACGATCTCCGACGACGAGGGTTACTCAGGTACTTTCCTTTCCATTCTCCTTCATTTTTATTTCGTGTGTAGTAAAATATAAAAAAAATAAAAACGAAAATAATAGAAAAAATGAAATCACCTTAAAAAATTGATTGCTTTTGTATTCGTATTCGGACTGTAAATTTCCAATTATTTCTCGATTCCCCTCCCTCTTATTTACAAGTTTTTGGGGCTTTATATAGCCTTGAAAAAATAAAAGAAAATAAAAGGAAATATTCTTTTGCCATCTTTGTTCTGCTTTTGTTTCCATCTTTTTCCTTGTCTGTGCAGGTCTTGAAGCAAGAAGTCCGGTGATGATGCGAGATTTGCACACGGATCGCTGCGCGATCGAAGGTGGGCGCGAGACAGGGGCCATTTGCGGCGCAAAAAGCAGCGTGGGTTACGGACTGAGGCGCGACGATTGGGGATGGTGGCTGTGCTGAACCCTCGCCTGCGGCGCCTAGGGTTTCTGGGAAAACCCTAGGTTTCTCATTTCTCGCTAATGTTTTGGGCCTTTTGGGCCACGGGTATTTTGGGTTAGGTTGGGTCTTGGGTAATTTATTTTGGGCTTTGTAAATTGATTTTGGGCCAAATGTTGTAACTGGACTGTTTAAAAATAAACACTGGTTTTATTTATTTTGGTTTGTTTTAAAGTCCGGTCAAAATTGAGCTTTTACAGCTGCCCCTCTTTGCTCATTGTTCGTGAAACGAGAATAGAGCAAAGACTATAAAAGGACCAATTTTGCCCGGTCTTGGCCGAGCCTCGACTTCTTGATCCTCGCTTTCTTCATATGGCTTCCAACTCTACTGCAATGGTATTGGAACTTCATCTCAATTTCAGTAAGTCTGCTAGCTTTATTCTGCTTCTTGCAATTTCAAGAATGCCAAATTGATGTCTTTGGTCTACTTCCTACAACTTTAGGAAGATAAGATCTTCTATCTTTAGTCTACTCCACTGCAACTTCAGGGAGATAAGACTAAAACGTCTTCGATCGCTTCCTACAACTTCGGAAGATAAGATCTTCTCGCTTTGATTTGCTCCATCGCAACTTTAGGAAGATAAAATCTTCTGTTTTTAGTCTACTCCGCTGCAACCTCAGGAAGATAAGACTAAAACGTCTTCGATTTGCTTCCTACAACTTTAGGAAGATAAGATCTTCTGCTTTCGATTTGTTCCACTGCAACTTCAGGGAGATAAAATCTTCTGCTTTTAGTCTACTCATTTGTAACCTTAGGGAGATAAGACTAAAACGCGTCTTCGATCCGCTTCTTACAACTTTAGGAAGATAAGATCTTCTACTCTCGATTTGCTCCACTGCAACTTCAGGGAGATAAAATCTTCTGTTTTTAGTCTACTCCGCTGCAACCTCAAGGAGATAAGACTAAAACGTCTTCGATCTGCTTCCTACAACTTTAGGAAGATAAGATCTTCTGCTTTCGATTTGCTCCACTGCAACTTTAGAGAGATAAAATCTTTTGTTTTTAGTCTACTCCGCTGTAACCTCAGGGAGATAAGACTAAACGTCTTCGATCTGCCTCCTACAACTTTAAGAAGATAAGATCTTCTGCTCTCGATTTGCTCCACTGCAACTTCAGGGAGATAAAAACTTCTGTTTTTACTCGACTCCACTGCAACCTCAGAGAGATAAGACTAAAACGTCTTCGATCTGCTTCCTACAACTTTAGGAAGATAAGATCTTCTGCTTTCTATTTGCTCCACTGCAACTTCAGGGAGATAAAATCTTCTATTTTTATTCTACTCCGCTGCAACCTCAGGGAGATAAGACTAAAACGCCTTCGATCTGCTTCCTACAACTTTAGGAAGATAAGATCTTCTGCTCTCGATTTGCTCCACTGCAACTTCAGGGAGATAAAATCTTCTGTTTTTAGTCTACTCCACTGCAACTTCAGGGAGATAAGACTAAAACGTCTTCGATCTGCTTCTTACAACTTCAGGAAGATAAGATTTGAAACTTCACCGATATCGCTACACCGTCTACTGAAGGACATATCCTGTAGACTCGGTTTCATGTGTTATGAGTGAGATGCTATGATCAGAATAAACCACATGTTTCTAGCTACATGTGTTATGCGTGACATGAATGCAACATGTCATGAAAATGATTCCTTTTAAAGGACTAGGATTAGAATGACCGGAATGAATCAAATGCACCTAATGGAATTTGCTATAATACAAAAATGTTATGAGTATGATTCCTACTTTTGGTGTTATCACTCATTTATGTTTCATTCTTGTTCATCAGTCATGTTCTGCTCAACCAGCTTGCCCCAATGTAATTTCTAAATCAGCCCAGCTTGGATCTTGAGTCATGAAATTGGTACTTCCCACTGCAACTTCAGGGGAATAACATTTGGTTTCTTCCATCTTTCTGTTACCACTCAGAGGTACATAACTTGTATCACTTTTAATCTGTTACACCATTCCCTGGGTGTAATGACCAGATGTGTGTGTCTGAATGGATGCAGGGTATCCCGACGATGATCCCCTTTTACACTTGGCTTGACCTTGTTCGTCATTTACCGATATGGTATCACCAACGAAATTGTCTTATCCAATAAGAATCCAAAGAGATAATCATTTTCTAATATTTCCAATCCCTTAGGCTTGGTGAGTTCTGAACAGTAGTCATGTTTTAGATTCCTCATATCATTTAGAAGCTTCTAGAGTAATATGCGAAACTCCTTTTATGAAAGTATTATTAGTCAATTAATAGTTATTTCAAATGCTTGAAAAAGATTATGGACAAGAAAGAAATTAATCAGGAACAAATAAGCTAATCAAAGATAACCAAGGCAATAAATGAAAATTGATTGGTATATCTTAAAAAGAATAAAGTAAATATAGCAAAGGCTATAAATTAAAATTAATTGGGGTGTTTCTTTGAAAATAATAAAGTAATAAAAGATTTAAAATGGGTAAAATGGGAAACTAGGTGCCCCAGATATCGCAGTCTGAGCTTCTCTGTTCCGATTTCTTGAGGACCATTTTAAACTCAATATGTGTTTAGGGGATCCGGAGTACTCTGTCAATGCCCCAAGACGTAACATACTTCTTCATTGTTAATTCAAATGTAGCAAGACTACTATGTGCCCCACTTTTGATCAAAATTTGAGCCGCCCTTTTCAGGTTTTCAGCTCAAAGCCCCTTTGGTCTCAAAGCGCCCTTTGCGGGTTTTCGCCTTGGCCTCTCCCTTTTCTTTCTTTTCTTTCTTTTCTTTCTTTTTTTTTCTTTTCTTCTTCTTCTTCTTCTTCTTCTTCTTCTTCTTCTTCTTCTTCTTCTTTTCTTCTTCTTCTTCTTCTTTCTTCTTCTTCTTCTTCTTCTTTTTTGAATTTGAATTTGGACTCAAGGCGCCTTTGCGGTTTTCACCTTGGCCCTTTTCCTTTCAGTAAAATTCTTCTTGATCCCGAACTCAGACTCACGCCGGATTGGGCAAGTCTTCGCCATTCATCTCAGTCAATATTAAAGTTCCTCAAGAACAGGTCTTCTTTACGACATAAAGTCCTTTCCAGTTTGGCATCTGCTTTCCTCTAAAATCGTCTTATAGAAGAAAGGTCTTTTCAACATCAGGTTCTCTCGTGGAGTTTTCTAGGATGAACCTCTATGTCATAAGCTTGCATCATCTGATTGTGATAGATTTTCTTCAACTAGGTTCCATTGTAAAAATGCTTTAATTCTATAAACCAATGGGTAAGATGTTGTCCCAGCGAAGATTCTGGCCGAAGTTCAATAAGACAGAGGGTAAATAGTAACTTCTTTATGCCAATCTTTACAAGTTTCGGTCATCTTTCCCATGATCCTTTTTTTGTTTTTTTTTTGCCGCCTTTACTGGACTGTAATATAGTGTCTGATCTTTGAACAGACTAAAAACTTTTTGACAATTGTCATTTTTTGGCATTATTCGTTGGTAACTGATCTTTTCTTTTTCTTTTTCTTTCTTCTTCCTTTTTTTTTGTTTTTTTTCCGAGAATTTGATGACTATCGACTTTGTAACATTGGCATATAAAGCTACTTCCACCCTCTTAGTGAAGCGAACAATGACCACGACAATGAATCAATGTCTACTAGCAGCTTTTGAAAAGATTGGCCCCATCACATCCATACCCCACATATGGAAATTTTGCGAAGAACTGGAGAAGGCACACGAATCTTGTCTCCTTAAATACGGCATAGCTGATACCATCCCTTTCTATGTAGATCAACAGTGCTCGATCCTAATGTGTAGCCCGCATCTTAGTAGCCCAGGCATGTCCTGATATGATTGTGCAAAACATCTTTGAATTCTTGAAACTAACTCGAAGATGTCTCGCATTATTTCTATGGTAAGCTAGGCTTCAGTCTTCACCTTTTCCCTAGGTTCATAATATCCAATGACCCTTTGTAGAGTAAGGTCTGTTTTTTCATCTTATTCTACCATTCTTGACAAGTCAGAAAATATGTCACAATCTCTATCATCTTCAAAATCCTGAGATCCCCTAGACTCATATCTTGTTCAAAAAGGGAGTCAGTAACAACGTCGCTCATGATATTGATATCTGGATACCTAGGTACGAAGGCGAACAACTCCAAAGAATAAATGATTCTAAGGATGATTATTGGTATGGTCATGAATAAAGAATGAAAGAATATTTTAAAAACAAAAGAATGTACAATATAAAATAGAAAGAATAAAAGAATATGTACTCAAACAGATGCATTTCATTGAAATAAAATTTTGAACATAAGCCTATTTCACAAAAGAGTTCTTGTTGCTTCTAGGCTCAAGACAATAAGCCTGTTTTGAACATTACTCTAGATTAGCCCTAAAAGTACAGGGATTTCTTCCATAGTCTTATTATTCAAAACACTCCTAAGTACACAAGGGTTTGGAAACTTTGTTCTCTGATTCCCTCTTTGATTTCTTCAAGGAGTAGCAACTTTCTTGTCTCCTCCTTCAATCACTGCATTCACTACCTCATTAAAATGATCAGGTTTTGATGGATCGTCGAACTTCACAACTCCCATTTTAATAAACCTTTCGACCAACTTTTTAAACGTATTGCAGTTTTCAATTGAGTGGCCCTTTATTCCCGCGTGGTACTCACATTGGGCATTCTCGTTATACCATTTTGGGAACGGAGATTGCAACAGTTTCGAATAAAATGGGGACACCACCTGTGCGTCAAACAAACTTTGATATAGCTCCTTATACGTCATGGGGATTGGCGTAAATTGGAGCCTTTCAGAGTTTTGCCTTGGGGAACCCTGATTGCTGGTAACTACCATTCTTGGCTGCTTTACTGTAATCGGCTCTGAATGACTCTTGTTATACCTACCGGCATCATTGATCGAGTTAAAACCTATTAGGGAGTAAACGATGTCTTCCTCCTCATCCACACTGTTGACTGTTGGGCCACTCCTCTTTTCAAATCTTTCGGCTAGTAACTGGGTTAACTGGCCAATCACATTCTTTTAAAACTCTAACATTTGTTCCCGCATTTCTTGCTGAATTTCGGTCAATTGCCCCTGCATCTGTTTTTGCATTTGTTCTATTCTCTCCAACCTTTGTTCCATGTTTTCCATGTTAACTGAAATATTTTTACCTAATTAGGGTCCTTTTATAAAAGTCTAATGCAAATGATGTAATGTAATGCGAATGCATGAATGCAAAGAGGTATCGATTCTGATCAACTTTATTTTAGAAAACTTTATTAGAAAACAAATTCTTTTACATAAAATGGACTACAAATAAGCTTTCGCCCTAAGTCCTAAAGTCTTAATTTTTCCTAATAACTAAACTAGCTCTTGACTACGATCTGACTGTAGCTCATGCCTCATGCTCAATACATCGGCCTGTACTGCCAAACTTTCTAGGTGGTCAGCTACCTCTCGAATCTGAACTATGGCTTCCCCTATGAGATAGTCCCGGTTTCTGACTTGACCGTGTGAATGATAGAGCTTTTCCTTCAAATGCCCTTCCTTTGTTTCAAGACACTCGATCCGAAGTTCACAATTGTACAGTGCTGATTCTAACTCTTCAATTCTACCCTTCATTTCTTCAATCCTATTCATGCTTGCCTTTAACTCGATCACGGAATTATGGCTTCGATGGTAATGAAGAGATCGTCCAAGTTTAGCCTTTGATCTTCAGAAGAAGATTTGATCATTCACCCTAACTAGTGCCATACACTAAGTCACAATTCCATACTCAGAAAGATTCTTCCGCTTCCATGGCCCATAAAGATCATAATTTTTCCTATCAGGGTGCAAAGAAAGAACTGCGGAGCTTCCAAGAAGTTTAGATTGTATTTGTTCCAACATTTTTTCAACTCTAACCATAGGTGAAAAGCGTCTATTCTGGTTCATCTCATTGAATATATCAAATAGGGGATCAATACGAATTCCTTTCATTTTTCTGAATCAAATCCCTTGCAATGTTGTTTGGATTACAACGAGGAACCTAACAGCCCATCCTTCAATCCTAGATGGCTCCACCAATTTCTTGTTGTTAAAATTCCAACTCCCATTCCTTGAAAAGAAATCTTCACTATTGCCCCTCTTAACCTTGGTGCTTAGCAAAATACGTCCGTCCACTTAGGTGACCATCTTCATATGAAAGAGAAACGATGTAATGGTAGAAGTGTCCATCTGTACTTCCCACACTCACTTTGAAGTGATTGGTGAGTATAGTTACCTTCTACCCTTTAGTTCCAACACCACGCCTTGCCACAGGGTGTTATACAATCTTCTTCGCATCCGATACTGCTTTGATCAGAACAACATCAGGAAGCACAGGTAGCAGGGATTCTAGTGCTGCCCTATTTCCCTCTTGCTCAAACAAATCCATACCCTTTCCTCCTCTAATTGCCTTAGCTCTGAATATATACTAACGACTGCATTGTCTTCCACTTTATCAAGGAATTCGTTCTCCATAACCAGCTTTCTAACTTAGAAACTGACCGTGAATCGATACCTCTTAAATTATGAAATGATATGCACAAAAGAATAAAACACAACAAGTTAGTACCATGGAATATAAAGCAAGTAAAGTAATCAAACACCTATTTGGATGACCACTAAGGTTTGACATAGTTCTGCCTAAGGTGGGTTCTTAGGGTTCACTATATGCGGTTTAGTTCTAAAGTTGAGGTACCCGAACCAGAAGATTCCTCGATCCTCACCCATTATAGGCTTATATGGACCGAGTTCGGTTCAGGGGAATACATTTCCCTATGGCCATGCGGAAGTGAAAACTTCACGAAGACATAGGTACAGATGTATTCCGGAAACAATCCACTAGCCCATGCAGAGGTGAAAACCTCACGAAGGCATAGCTTCTCTCTCCCACTTAAGGGTGTGACCACGACGGTCATGCAGTGCGATGCAGAAATATATTAAAACTACATGCAATAAAAGGATCATGTTTTTGAAAATCAGAGTTTTAAATTCGAACAAAAGGATATGAAATTATCAATTTTACGGCTTGACTCTCTTATTGGTCCCCAGTGGAGTCGTCAAGCTGTCGAAATCATTTTAAAATCGGTTTTAAAAAATAGGGATCGACTTTAAAAACGAAAATGGGAGTCGCCACCAATCCCTTTTTACTTTGGTGTGATTGGATCACCTTGTAAAACATTTTATTTAAAACATTTAATTTTGGTCTACAAAAACCGTAAAATGTGTTGAGTCGGTTACGTATGAGGAAGGGTTAGCACCCTCATAACACCTAAAAATTGGTACCTAATCGATAAAATTATGTCCAAATGTTTGAAACTTAAAAGTATTTAAAAATATGATTTTAAAAAAACTTTGATCAATTTGATTCAAAATGTGAGAGTTCTTCGATCCGAAAGATTATAAATATTACATCCAGCACGATTGGACATGATATTTTTAAACCTTCGTGACTAAGATTATCTCATAATTTATAAAACTTGTTAGAAGGATATTTAGTTATTTAGCCAAACGGAAAATCAACACCCAGCACGATTGGGCATTATTTCCCGAATTTCTAAATACCAAAACATTGCATTTCTTTAAAAAACTTTAAATAAAATATAGTAATCTTATAAAAATGTATTCATAAAACAATAAATAAATAACTATACAATGGCAATCATAAATAAATAAATGAAAGAATATAGGCAAGTAAAATATATACATAAAACCTAAATATCAAAATAGAAATTACTAAATAAATATGAAAATTTTCATGCAAGATTATTAATAAATAAATAAATAAAAATCACATATTTATATGATATAAACAATGTAAACAATGCATAAATAAGAAGAATAGTATATAATGATTTTAAATAAAATATAATATAAACAATAAAAATGAAATATGTTTTTTCAATATAAATATATAAAAATATGATATAATATAATACTATATAATGTATAAATTTTTTAAAATATATAATATAATAACTAATATATGAAAATGATATATAATTAAAATAATATTTAAAAAATAATAAATAATAAATATATATATAATACACTAATCATAAATTACATAATATAAACGGGTAAATATCTCAATAATACAAAAAAAAATCAAAATTTACCGGACAGTATAGGTTTCAGGAAAATTGACCGGAAAGTGCAATTTCCCCAAAAAACGCGTCCACATCAGCGCGTTTTTGGGGGAAAACTGCCTAAAGCGCTCCCCTAGGGACGCGCTTTAGGCCAACGGTCAAATTTTTTATTTGTGTTTGTAATTTAATTTTAATATCTTCACTAAAATAGAAGTTGTGTATTTTTTTGTATGTAATTTAATTTGATTTTTTAATAAAATAAAAATTTATTTTTTATTTTATATTTTTTTAATTTAGTTTTAATATATTAATAAAATAATAGTTGTTTAATTTTTTTATTGTAATTTAATTTTAATATCTTTAATAAAATAGAAATTGTTTAAGTTTTTTATTGTAATTTAATTTTAATATATGTAATAAAATAAGAAATTGTTTTTTATTTTTATTTTATTGTAATTTAGTTTTAATATATTTAATAAATAAGAAGTTTTCTTTATTTTTTATTTGTTTGTAATTTAGTTGTAGTATATTTAATAAATAAGAAGTTTTCATTGATAATTTAGTTTTTTGCAATATAATTTTTTTTATATTTAATAAAATTGAGTTTAATGTTATTTCTTTTGTAATTTAATTTTTTTTAATTTAGTTTTAATATCTTTGATAAAATAGAAATGGTTTAATTTTCGTTTTTTGCAATTTAATTATCTTATATTTAATAAATTTGAGTTATTGTACAAAAGTTTACCGCTTTTCCTCCAAAAACAGAAAAATTACATAGCCAAAGAAGAGACAAACAAGCTAAGAACACGGTCAACTAGTCCGATTTTGGACACGAGCGAGATGTATGGCCCTGGTTCCTACACCACCCGCACCGCCGACTTTGGTTGGTCGGTTCTCGGATATCCATATTGTTGCGTATTCTAGTCGAGGAAGGTCGACCTTTTGGTTTGCGCCTCAATTCTCTATCCGGCAATGTGCCTTATATGGTGCAAGCGATACCGATGGCCACTTACGCTCATCCGGGGATCGGTGGGAATACGTGTCTCCACACGTTGTACATGTTTTCTAATTTGTAGACTTCGCCGACATAGCTCATGGGGTCAAGACGAAGATTATGACAAGCCGCAAGTACATGAGCATATGGGTAACGGTGCATCAAATATCCCACGATCGCATGTCCTATTCGTCAAGTGTACACGATAATGCCCGCCAACAATACCTTGGTTTGGTCTGTCAAACTCGTGACACGAAACCATAGGTCGTCGCGGTCGTGACACACTGTGTGCATGGTGTTCGCCCGTACCTTCCCACGGTTAATTTCTTGCAAGACCTTCGGGCTCCATACATGGCCTCCTTGCATCTGCCCTCGATAACTCGCTGCTCTCTTCGGAAATAGTGCCGCTAAACGAAAATATGTCTCCCGTAAACCGCATTTAATCGGTAGATGACGGGTCCTCCTTTTAGCACGTAATTTATGCATTCGGCGGGTTTGTGGTCATATGACCATATCGTAGGCCGCCGTCATATGCTTGTGTCCACTGTTCAAAAGGAATATTGCACAGGTACTCTGCGCCTTTGGCGTTATCTGCGCGCAAACTAGCCAACATCTCGCAAAAACGGTCTTTATTGATCTCGTACCCTGCCAATATACGTTGATAGCGAATATTACATACCACTATTCAATTGCGAATACATTGAAAATTTCAAAAGAAATTATATTAATAGATATTTCATACCCATAACGGTCACTTGTCGTTTCTGTCTTTTAGATCGGTGTTGCCCATAGTAGTTGGATGAAACATGCCTCAAGCAATATCGATGGTGTGTGCGATGCCACATGCTTCCTCGTCGTTCTATTGCCGCAAGTATTCCAGGCCCGATCCGATATAACGCATATATCGGGTTGAGGCGGACATGCCTCCTTAACCTAGATAGGAAGAAGTCCCGATCATCACCGACTCCACAGGTGTTATTGCGAATGCAATCGGAAGGATTCTCCCACACCCGTCTTGTGCCACAAACTAGCAATAGCCGATCGTATATCTACCATACATGAAGGTACCGTCAATTTGTACCAATGGCTTGCAGTATGTAAAAGCATCTCGGCATTGCTTAAATGTCCGTAACGCGCGCTTGAACACTGCGCATCCACGGAGCGCACGATCGTTGTAGTCTGCCGGTTCCGTTTCAAGGTCCGTTGTCTTTGCTCGGGACATACGTCTCAACACTGACACCACCGCCACACTTCATTATATGAAGCGTCCCATCGACCGTGCAACTTTTCCAACGCCTTCGCCGCTATCCAAGCTTTTCTCGAAGAGGCGTGTACCCCATTTGGCTACGAATATTGCCAATTAAGGTCGATCATCGTAGTTTTGGGATCGGCCTTCACCGTCGGGATTATTAAATCAGCCAACATGTCCGAATCCATCCTCGGATGATCTTGTGTTACACTCACAACGAAGTCGTTAAATAATGCAACATTACATAATATTAGTGTTATTCAAATCATTGAACATATAGTGGTACTGTCTTAGTGTAAGACATGTATGCGGACCTTTGTACTTTTTCACCTCTCACATCCTCGTCCTTTTCCTCAACGACGCCATGATTTTCCATGAACATGTGCCGTCTTGCATCGCACACTTTCGCCTGCACCTATCGAGGTTTGATTTAACCATAGTGTAGTTAACCCCGCTCTCGATCTTGTATTGTTTCAATGTATCAAGAAAAGTATTCTTGTTGGAAAATCGGTTACCAACTTCTAATTCGTCCGAATCTAACGAAGAATTTGTGCGGTCCACGCCTCGGTGTGGTAGTTCAGGAAACTCCAATGCATCATCTTGAGATAGATCGACATTATGCATGTGCGCTGGAGGTGAGTATGCCCTGAATAGCGGATCTTCTTCTTCTTCGTCTGAACCGCCCTCAACGTCTTCAGGTACAATTGGACGGGCTCCGTTCGAAAAATAATCCAACTTCGCGCGACGTCGGGCCACGGCTCTCGAGGTGGATCCACATCGGATTCATCGTCCGACCCTCCATAACTTTGCAACAAACGAGGCCCCTCGCGGTGGATGTCGTCGGAGTACATCATCCCTCCTTAAACATCTTTCGCATCAGATTCCAATCGTATGTGGATTGCCAACCACTAGAAGTTGACGACGTCCCCCAATACGTATTTCTATCATCTGGACGTCGATGGCGGATATGCATGTCCCATCCACCAACCGAGTGTCGTGCGGGGGTTATGTTTTCCATACTACGATCGCACACGCGGGCACTTCGTGTTTTGCCTCCCACTTACAGAGTGTCGACTTGGGGTCGTGTATTCCCCTCGAACGATACTAGATGTTGAGGTCGCAAACGGATCACTTAGAGATGAAAATTCTACATATACCTCGATATAGGGTGAACCATCGGCAAGATGAGTCTCCACCATTGCCTCAAGGCTCCGAGGACCTTTGATGTCGAATGAGTCATATCTCACTTTGGATCAACCGGCGCGCAAAATCTATACTTAATAGATCGAACTTTCATTGGCGTTATTCCAAATATTTTACGCCTAATTCTTTTGCAAGTTCTACCAAATCGACGTTACGATTAAAACTCAATCGCTACTGTGTTCTCCGATAAGAAAACAACACCATTTTCGGTGTCTCGCACTTCACCATCGTAGTAAATAACAGCATTAATACGTTCACTCATTTTCAATTTTTTTTCCTTTTGCTTGAATTTGGTTTCGCGCTTAACCGAGAATGAAATTTGGTGATTTATAGCCTAATTTTGCCGGAGCATCAACAGTAGCAAAAAAGTGCGTCCACGTGAGAGCGCTTTGGCCACCGCTTGTTTGTTGAACGTCTCTTCAAAATAATTTTGCGGATACCACTATAGCAAAAGAGAGTTCACGTGGGAGCGTTTTCGGTCACGGTTTGTTCTGCAACGTATCCTCAAAATAATTGTGCCCGATACCACTGTAGCAAAAGCGCGTCCACGTGGAAGCGTTTTCGGCCACGGTTTATTCTTAAACGTCTCCTCAAAATTATTTTGTCGGAGACGGAAGAAAAACAGGGGCAGGCGTCCACGTCGGTAGCGTTTTTGGGGAAAGCGGCCTAAAGCGCTCCCCGGGACGCGCTTTAGGTCGTTTTCCCCAAAAACGCTACCGACGTGGGCCTTTTTTGGGAAATTGCACTTTCCTGGTCAATTTTCCCGAAACCTATACTTTCCGGTAAATTTTGATTTTTTTGGTATTATTGTGATATTTACCCAATATAAACAATATAAATAAAATAGATTAGATAATATAAATAAATTTTATATAAAATATAATATACAAAATAATATATAATGACATAATACTATATAATATACAAAATATAACATAATAAATAATATAATAATATATATATATAATAATATATAAATTACTAAACAAGTAAAATAATATATAAAATAAGAATTAAATATATAGGATTAAAACATATAAAAATATATATAAATTTTATATTATAAACAAGTTAATAAATAATAAAAATAATATGATAAAATTAATTCAGCACAATATTAATTTTTTTTTAAAAATAAAATAAAAAGCTCGAGGATCAAATTGAAATAAAATGTAAGTTTTAGGGTTAATTCAAAAAATAAAAAATTAAATTGGACGAAATTAAAAAGACTGAAAAATGAGGAAGGACTGAATCAATAAATAACCCATTTCAGGAAAAAAAACGTGGATCCTGGTTCAATCGGGTCGGGTCACACGGGTCTTCAATTACTTAAACGGTGCCGTTTTCGAATCCTTACTTAAGCCCTAATTTTTTCTTAAAATTCATTTGTTACATATCTTTTTTTAAAAAAAAAATCAGAGGAAACTTTTTCTCCCCAACCCCTTCCATCTATATTCGACCGGCGCTGACTTTATCGGAGATCTGAAGCGCCACGGCCTAGGACGGTGGCCTGGGCTTCGCAAGACGGGGAGTTTAACCCCCTTTTTGGAAAAGATGTGAAGGCTTAGCCTTCTTAGCCCGAAAACAGAAAGAAAGGAGAAACGGCCAAGGTCTCGACTCCGCCTGGTCTGATTCCGACGTCTGCGACGATCTCCGACGACGAGGGTTACTCAGGTACTTTCCTTTCCTTTCTCCTTCATTTTTATTTCGTGTGTAGTAAAATATAAAAAAAATAAAAACGAAAATAATAGAAAAAACGAAATCACCTTAAAAAATTGATTGCTTTTGTATTCGTATTCTGATCGTAAATTTCCATTTTTTCTCGATTCCCCTCCCTCTTATTTACAAGTTTTTGGGGCTTTATATAGCCTTGAAAAAATAAAAGAAAATAAAAGGAAATATTCTTTTGCCATCTTTGTTCTGCTTTTGTTTCCATCTTTTCCTTGTCTCATGCAGTGTCTTGAAGCAAGAAGTCCGGTGATGATGCGAGATTTGCACACCTGATCATTCTTGATCGAAGGTGGGCGCAAGACAGGGGCCATTTGCGCGCGAAAGCGGCGCGGGTTATGGACCGAGGCGCGACGATTGGGGATGGTGGTCATCTTTGAACCTCTTTGCGCGCGCTAGGGTTTCGGAAAACCCTAGGTTTCGCTTCTCGCTAATGTTTTGGGCCTTTTGGGCCACGGGTATTTTGGGTTAGGTTGGGTCTTGGGTAATTTATTTTGGGCCAAATGTTGTAATCTGACTTGCTTAAAAATAAACACTGATTTTATTTATTTTGGTTTATTTTAAAGTCCGGTCAAAATTGGGCTCTTACACTTACAATTTCCCTAAAGAACAAACTGGCCACATGTGTTACAACATTGATTTTGTGACATGGACTAAAGTGAGTCATCTTACTAAATATGTCAAAAATAGCAAAAATATTATTACTGTTCCTTTGGCATAATGCTAAATTTAGCCCTCAATGTTTATATTTTTTTTTATCAATTTGGCCCTTTTTTTTTTTTAGCTAAATTTGGCTCATAACCTTTTAAAAAAAGAATCAAATCGTTTTTTTAACGGAAATGCTGACTAAAACATTAATTTTTTAACGATGTTAGTGTGGCAACCTGCATGACAGCGCACATGTGCTTTCACGCTGACATGACACTATTTGTCTTATATGTCATGTCAACAAATAATTTTAAAATATTTAAAAATATTTAAAATTCATAAAAATTATAAAAGTTCATAAAAATTCGAAAAAAAAATAGCTTAAAGTACATATGGCTTACCATTCAAGTTGTCATGTTCAAAATTTTAACGCTTTATTCAATATTTTCGATAAATAAAAAATAATTTAACTCTTTTTTAAAAGTTAATGGTCAAATTTCTCTTTCATTTTAAAGATTAGGGTCAAACTTAAATAAAAAAAAATAAGAACCAAATTGATAAAAGAATATAAACGTTGAAAGTTAAATTTAAGCCTATAATCCCAAAGCAAAATCTATAGAGAAATCAATCCAAGGGGACCTAGGAAGAAGCAAAGGAGTATATAAACCAGGCCACATAACATTAGACTTAGCTTGTTTAAATGCAATACATCTCGCACAAATCTTTTCTCATATGCATCGAGAAGAAGTGCTATTACACCATGTCCAAAGTTTTAAGCATATTAAAATGTTTCATTAATCCTTCACCATGTAGTGTTGAGAAAAAAAAAGTCCACCAAATCGATATATTTGAATGATTTATAAAATGTAAATTCAAAAATTACATTTACTCAAAACCGAATCAAATTTTGTTTTTTTATTTAACATATAATTAATTTTAATGTTTTATGACATTTTATATTTAAAATAGTAAAAATAATTTAAAAGTTCTTAAAATTTATTGTCTTTTTAAAATATTTATGAAAAAAAATCTTGAAATTTTGTGAAATAATATTCAAAAGTCATAAAATAAAGATATTTTTATTAAAATAAGTCTAAAATGTAAAAATAAAAAAATTAATATGAAAAAATTGAAAATCAAATTAAACCAAACCAAATTATAATGAATGATCCAAAAAATTTAAATATCTGGACCGAACTGAGTCGATATCACCCCTACCACCGTGTGCTTCCCTAACAAATAGTTGGTCTAAGTGAATAGTTTAGAATGCACAATTTATTGTCATGAATTAAGAAACCATTCAAGCAATTGAATTTATCAAGTGACCCATTTTCACCTGCATCATCCATTCTGTTGACACGTGGCACACCAACCATCACACTTTTTTTTTCTTTTTTTCTTTTTTGCATTTTATAAAAGTTATTAAATTTTAGTTTTCATCCATCTAATATGCTTAAATTTAATATTTAATCTATATATTTCAATTTTTAACAAAGCTTGGTCCCTATATTTTTATAATACTATTAATTAGTTCAAATAGTTAATATTGTTATCTTTTCCGTTAAAACATGATGTAATTATATATAATTTGAGTATCCTAAGAGTCCTAAAGCTAACATGCGACTTCTCATTTTTTTAAGTCTATATTACTATTTTAACGTTACAAGACAATAATCAAATTTCAATTTTAACTTGTAGATTATAATGATAATTTTACCAAATATATAAAAATGACTTGAAATGATTAAACATATGGCATGTTTTAATTTTAATCTTATTGATAAATTATTATATATTATTTTAAATGTCTTTGAATAAGAATTATACATAAAAATTTCAACATAAAGTTAACTTGATAAATTGCTATTTACTTATTTATTCAATTTAAAATTATTTTTTTTGAAATTTATATATTAATTAAAAAATTAATATAATTATCAAACATTATTTAAAAAAAAAATAGGTGTTAAAATTTATGTAGTACAATAAGAATTTATAATACTTTATTAAATACACCCTTAATCAATAACAATTTACGTCTTTACCTCCTAGATGTGGCAAACAGAGCAGGTTTTCGATTAAGGATTACTTTTATTTAGGCTTTTATAACAACTTTGAGAACCATCTGTCAAATGATTGAGTTTGATCATTTAGAACTTGAAGACCAAAACAAGCCTCATACTACATTCGCCTAACCCAATTACAACTAAGAATAATATGTTCAAAGTCTCATCTTCAATACCACATAAACAACAAATTGGGTTCGAAACACACTTTCTTTTCCACGGATTAAAACGAGATGGAATAGCATTATGACACAATTTCCATAAGAAAATTTTAACTTTCCATACTTGATAAGGATTTCTTATGTTTTGTTTTATCTTTTCTTCTGAGATGTTTTCTTTTATTGTTATGAACTAAACCCTCAAATACCTGAGGGGGATGAAACTTAGTTGAATCTTGTTATCGTTTGCTGAACTAATATTTCTATATGGTTCGATTAAGGATTACTACATCTGAGTCTAAGTTTGCGCTTCGTTCACTCTTTTTCAAAAATTAAAATATTAGTAAATTCGTGTTTTTGGTGATTAGTTTTTAAAAAATTATAAAATAATTATTTATTATTTATTTGTATTATTTGCACTAATTAAAAGCTGTCATTCATTTTTTTTATAGTTCAATTAATTCTCATGAAGCAATTTTATACATCATGAATTACGAATCCAAAATTTAAATAGCTTTTTTATTCTATCCAACATTAGTTATCAAATCAACTTAAATCTATGTAAGCTCTTCTACTAATCGATGAATATTGACTCGCCGTACCAATCACCAAATCATCATTTAAAGCTCACTAACCAAACTTTTTTAAAATAAACATTTAACAGTTTAGGGATTTATATAAAAAAATTTGAATAATTTAATAATCATTTTATAATTTTTTGAAGTTGAGAGGTTTCCTTGTCGAATCCAATCTGGTAACAGGAAACTACTGACCTAACCAAATTGACGGAGTTAACTAAACTGAGCTTAAACTAAAAGTAAGAACTACCCGAGTTAACTAAACTGTGCTAAAACTAAAAGTAAGAACTACCCAATTCCGACTAGCTCAGCTCTGCTCAACCACACATATGTATGAACATCAATCTCAGCCACACACACTGTAAAATAGAAAAATTTTGTATTGGGATGGAGATGGGGATGGGGAAGAAGTTTCGATATTTCCTTTGATTGAACGATGCAATAATCAACCATCCAAAACATGGTGGCAATAACATCGGTGGAGGCGCTGTTCCCCAAATTAAAGGTGGGAGAATGCGTGCCCAAATCCCATTTATTACCACTCTCATCATCTATTCAGCAGCAGCAGCGGCCATTCATTTGCAGAGCTGAAGCGTCGGCAAGTAATGCAAGTACGGCGACAGCGACTGCGTTGGAGCAGAGTGGAGGTGGGAAGATGGTGGTGGAGTTGGTAGGAGCCTTCAACCAGCTGACCCAGGAGATCAACGTGTTATCCAGCAGCTCCTCTCGCTTGCTTTTCAAGTCTCTCAAGCTCTCCATCCCCATTTTGCAGGCCTTGCCTCACGCTCCGGATGGTCGCCCTCTTCTCTCTAAGGCCTTGTCTCTCGCTCTCCTTCTCGCCCATCTCCAGGTACATTTTCTTTCTGGAATTTCTATTACTATTTTTCTATTTTGTTGATTACATGACTATAGGACTGTAAATGAACAGAGTAATTGAATAGTTCATCAACATTTTGATTTCTCTTCATTTTTGTATGTTTATTAAGCTAAATGTACAAAATGATCAGAGGCTTGAACCGGCATACGTTTTGTTTATTTATGTTCACAATTGTCTGAAGTTGGTTTAATTGTTTAAATCTATTATTTGATTTTTATATAATTATTATTATTTCTGTTTTGTTTTTGGTTTTTTTATATAATTATTAATACTTATGTTACTTATCCAAAATATATATATTTTTGTTTACTTGTAGTTTGTTTGTTTGTTGTTCATTAATTGCTTATGAAGAATATGTTCGATTATTTGTTGATGAACATATTCGTTTAATGTTTGTGAACGTATTCATTTAATTTAAATGAGTAAACATAAACTCAGAAATGAATGTACACGAACATAATTTTGAAGTTCTTGACGTACACAGATCGAACATGAACAAGCAAAAAATAAGCGAATGAACATAAACACTCAAGCTCGATTCATTTACAGCCCTACAGAGGAATGATATGAGGTTTTCAGTTTTCATTCCCTTAGGCTCTAACCGAATACAACATCATTTGTATGCCTTTGTTTCATGCAAACACTCAAGCTTAGTTTGAAAAATTAACCGTGTTGCATTCACATGATAGGCATGTATTGTATGTGCTTTACTTCTGAAAATGGGTATCAAATATCCTACCATGATTGCAGATGGATGCCGAAGTTATTTCAGCTGGTTTACTCATCCAAGTTGTGGAAGCAGGTGCCATTTCCATCTACCAAGTCCGAGATCGTATTGGTATTGGTACTGCTCATCTTTTGCATGAAAGCTTGCGTTTGAAGAATATCCCTTCCAAAGTTGATGTTTTGGATGATGATAGTGCGGCCGCCCTCCGAAAATTCTGTCTTACTTACTATGACATCAGGGCTCTCATTTTGGACCTTGCTGTCAAGCTCGATACGATGAGGCATCTTGATTACCTCCCAAGGTATCAGCAGCAAATGCTTTCTCTCGAGGTTTTGAAGATATATTCCCCCTTGGCTCATGCTGTGGGAACCAACTACTTTTCGCTGGAGCTCGAGGATCTCTCCTTCCGTTATCTCTTTCCTTATTCATACCTGTACGTTGATACATGGCTACGAAGCCACGAGACTGGAAATAAGTCTCTGGTTGACATATACAAGGAAGAGCTGCTCCAAGCTTTGAAAGCTGATCCTATCTTAGCTGACATGGTCGATGGTATATCTGTTAAGGGCCGCTACAAAAGCCGGTACAGCACAATGAAGAAGCTCTTGAGAGATGGGCGTAAGCCGGAAGAAGTAAACGATGTTCTCGGGTTACGAGTCATATTGAACCCTAGGTCTGGCATAGACATGTCACAAGTAGGTGAAAGAGCATGCTATAGGACACACGAAATAGTTCAATCGTTATGGAAAGTAATGCCTCATAGAACAAAAGACTATATTGCAAGGCCCAAAGCAAATGGGTATAAGAGCTTGCATATGGCAGTTGATGTAAGCAACAATGGAACACCTAGACCACTTATGGAAATACAAATACGCACTACGGAAATGGACATGTTAGCCACAGGTGGAACTGCAGCCCATTCATTGTACAAAGGTGGCCTAACTGATCCAGAAGAGGTCTGCAGTCTTTAATCTACATTAGTGACTTGGCTAGGGAATAGCAGAATCTATGCTTATCTCTTTTTTTAACTTAGTTTAAAGTAATTTTCTATTTGTTTATTCTCAGGCAAAGAGACTTAAGACCATAATGATTGCAGCAGCAGAACTTGCAGCACTGCGGCTTAAAGATTTCCCATCCACAATTCATAAAGGCCTCGAGTTTGGTCAAGGAGATGAAGTATTCCGCCTTCTCGACAAGAATGGTGACGGGAAGATTAGCATCGAAGAACTAATGGAAGTTATGGAAGAGCTTGGTGCATCAGGGGAAGATGCCCTAGAAATGATGCAGCTCCTTGACTCAAACAGTGATGGTTCTCTAAGTACTGATGAATTTGACTTGTTCCAAAAACAGGTAAAATGGTTATTCTAGTTTTAATGGAACCATAGGAATTCGGATTTAATAAGCACTGAACATTTATAATTTCCTACACCCGTAATGCTAACTTTAACCGGCTCAAGTACTTGGTTTACTGGTGTTGAACTAATCGGATGCTTGGATAACTCGGTATATGGCTATTTTTACTTGCTTGTTTTATTGGTAAATGTGGTTCTTTTAACACGTGCAGGTTGAATTTATGCGTAATTTAGAGGACAAAGATGTGAAATACAAGGCGATGTTGAACGACAAGCTCCAACTAGCAGACAACAGTGGGTTGATTCAGGTATATAGTAAAGAATTTGGTGACAGGCTTGCGAATTAGATGACCAATTGTTGAAAGGTAATCTGATTGATCATTTTAGGCCGATTCTATGCCCATGTAAATCATACATACGGTTGTATATGTATATAAGCATACTGGAAAGTTATGATTTTCTTTAGAATTGTAATATTTGAAGAATAGAATATATTCATAAATGAATTTAAATGATACCTGTTATGAATTTCCTGGTTTCTTAATATTATTTATGACTAAAAACCTTCGAATTTTAGGACCTCATAGAAGAAATGTGTGACAAACTCTTCAATCATTTGTTATGAATTTACTTATATATATACTCCTATATTTTATCATTGTTGTGTTATAACACATTAGATATTTATGTGCAAATATTAATCTCTATATAAGGAAAGCATGCAAGGATATATTATTTATGTATTCTCCTAAAGTTTACATTTTGTTTCTAGGGGCCATCAAGGAGGCATAAAAACCATCCTTGATTTTGATTAACGTTTCGTGCCTTCCTTTCTCAACTATAACTCCATTCCTAATCACTGCAATCAAATCCGCACACTTGATTGTCGATAACCGGTGGCTCACCACTACCGTTGTCCGCCCGACCATAACTTGCTCTAGTGCTTCTTGAACTGCTCGTTCACACTCGGCATCGAGAGCACTGGTGGCTTCATCTAGTAGTAGTATCTTCGGAGCTCTGATTACGGCACGTGCAATCGCCACCCGTTGCTTTTGCCCTCCAGACAAATTAATACCTCGTTCGCCTACCACTGCATTGTACCCCTGTTGCAAGCTGCTGATGAAGTTGTGGGCATTTGCTAGTTTCGCCGCAGCCACGATTTCAGCCTCTGTCACATTTCCTGCCTTCCCATATGCAATGTTTGCTCGGATGGTTTCGTTGAATAGGACAGGCTCCTGGCTCACCAAACCCATCTGCTGCCTTAGCCATTTTAGCTGCAACTTTGATATCTCAATTCCATCTAATGTGATGCGACCTGCATCTGGTTCATAAAATCTTTGCAACAATGATATGACTGTTGACTTCCCACTTCCACTTTCTCCAACTAGAGCAACTGTCTGATATAAATACCACAGCAATTAGATAAGGATTTGCTTGTCAGATTCAAAATGTTCTAAAGATCATTATACCAAGTAATTCTAAGCTCATTTCGACTCACCATGCCGGCGCGAATCGTCAAACAAAGGTCTTGGAATATTTTAATATCAGGCCTTGAAGGATACTTGAACCTGACATGCCTAAACTGAATATCTCCCTTAACATGTTTCGATCTTTTTCCGCAATTCTGACTAGGGTCTATTTTGGATCTCTGGTCCAGGATTTCAAAAATGGAAGCTACGGAAACCTTGGCTTTACTGGTGTCCGGGGCGAGGGAGTTTGACTGAGAAATACCAATGGCAGTTACACTGAGAGCAAAAAACACCTGCAGGAAATTCACATATGTACGTATAGTTAGGCACTGCAATGAAGGTATATACAGCTCACCTGAAATGGTATCGGAAAACTTACTCGAAAAACCTGATGGAAAGTTGCCTTGCCATGATGAACTACAAGGGCTCCAACATAAAAACTGATAGCATAGGCAAAAAACAGGAAGAAGGATGACATTCCTAAGCCTATGCCACTGATCAATCCATGTCGTATTCCAGCCTTTAGAGGGGCTTCACATTTCTTTTCGTACTGTTTCACCACTTTCTTTTCGGCACAGAACGAAGCAACGGTCCTCATACTCCCGACTGCTTCATTCGCCACCTGGTTGGCCTCCTCGTACATTTTCTACATGCAGTCATATAAGGAGTATCACTACTTTCAGTAATTAGTGATACATATACATATACATATACATATACATATACACAGATGCATATGTATGTCACAGATACCTCCAATACCATTTGTTCCGCACGTGCAAGTAAAACATAGTTAAATACATACATACAGACATGCATACATAAATACATGCATGCATACAAAGAACTGATAATTTATATATATATCCTCAAAAAAGTCACACATACATATAGGCACATACAGACACAAAATTTCATTCTCCCTGGATACCTTGGCATTGGCAGTGAATCCTTTCATGGATTTGAGTTGACCATATCCACTTATCCCTATAAGAGGTAGCAAAGCAAGGATGGCCAGAGCCAGTTGCCAATTTGCTTGAAAAGCAATGACCAGACCAGCGACTGCAGTAGCCGTACTCTGAGCAAGAATAGCCAGTGAGTCCCCAACCACCCTTCTTACCAAAACTGCATCCGTGGACAGCCTTGTTCCAATCGCACCACTCGAGTGTTGAGGCTCATCAAACCAACCTATATCCATGTTTACTAATTTCTCAAAGCACATTGATCGCACCCGCTGTATTAACTTACAGCCAGCAATGGCGAAAAAGTAGGTGCTCAACGAGTGAGACAAGAAAGATGCAAAGCCAAGAACAACAAACATTAGTGCCCAAAACTTGGAATCCTTGCTGAGTTCCTGAGGTGGCTCAGAGAACGTTTTGATTATACCAGAAAGCACAGTGCCAAAGATTGGCAATATCACGCCATTAGCCACAGCTAGCAGAGCTCCTAAGAGCAATACAGGTATCTCCGGGCTGTTAAGGCGAGCTAGGCGAGAAAGTGGGACTTGTGGAGGTCCTTTATCTGAGGCTTCTGATTTTGAAGGCAATTCAGGCATTGCCTCTTGTGATTTAGTAGTGTGTAGAAAATGACGATGAGGAGCTGATAAGGATTGGGGACCAATTTCTAAAGAATCATGAACTGATATATCCCCTTTCATCTCTTTGCCAATATCTTGCAACCTTAGGAGCTGGTTGTACAATCCTTTACGATCCTTGAGTAGCTCTGCGTGTGAACCTAATGTAGAAAGGAAAGGAACTATAATTATGTATCAAGTTTCAGGTCTTGTTCAAATTTTTTTCAAGTTGGGATTCTTTTTTTCAAGTCATTTTCGAGTTCCCCATGATACAATAACTCACATATATGAAAAACTGAAATCACCTTTTTGAACAATCCTTCCCCGATGAATAACTGCGATGAAATGTGCATTCATTACGGTGCTCAAGCGATGGGATACAACGATGACAGTTCGGTTGAGCATAGCTCTTTCCAGTGCGCCTTGAACGATCCTCTCGGATTCTCCATCCAGAGCGCTTGTAGCTTCGTCTAATAGTAGAATTCTGGGGTTTTTCAGAATAGCTCTAGCAATGGCGATCCTCTGTTTTTGTCCCCCAGATAGCTGAATGCCTTGCTCACCCACCATTGTGTCTAGTCCCTGCACCCATCAAAAGCCATTGTAGTTTAGGGGTTTATTTTAAATATGGACTATAGTATGGGGATTCCCGGCGTAAATAACCCCTTCATAATGCAGCAAAAAAATCATTTGGCGGGCCAGCTTCAACAAATTAAAGATAATTTACAAACCTGAGGCAATTTAGAGATGAAGTCAGCGGCATTGGCAAGCACAGCAGCATCTATTACATCTTCACTGCTCGCACCCTCCCTTCCATACGCTATATTCTCTCTAATGCTCCTCGAACCAAACAACACTGGTTCCTGCGAAACCAGCCCTATTTTCCGCCTTATCCATTTAAGCTGCAACTTTCTAAGATCAACACCGTCAATCAGTACCTCCCCAGTCATTGGATCGTAAAACCTTTCTATCAAGCTAATCACCGTCGATTTCCCACTTCCACTGCGTCCCACCAGAGCGGCTGTTTTACCGCTGGGTATAAAAAGAGAGAAGCTTTTAAGTATTAGCTCTTTGGGTCTTGCTGGGTAGCTGAAATAAACATGCCTTAGTTCGATTTGGCCTGAAATATCACCCATTTTTCTCCCCTTTGGGCTATATGCGTCGATCTTTGGTTTCCTTTGAATTACCTCGAACATCTTGAAGGCTGCAGCTTGCCCTGCAGCAAAGGCAGTCAAGCATGTAGATGCCAGTCCTAGATTCCTTCAATCGTACTCCAAACAAAGATTTTTAATGTTAGAATATCATGCATTCTGTATATTTAATTATATGTGTTTGAGTATCAAATTGATAAAATTTGTAAATATGGAGGGTTAAATTTATTGAATTATTTAGAATTAGGATCAAATTGATAGAATGTGTAAGTATTGAGGATTAAATATGCTATTATACCAATTAGAAAAACACCAAAGTTCCGCTGGGCAATCAAAATTGAAACTGTCTAAAGTAACCGAAATAGAAATGATAAAATTGAAAATTTTCATAATTGGATGATTAAAACAGAAATATACTAATAATTGGATCATTAATTTTATAATTTACCCTAGTAATTATTTCATGAAACCCCATAAAAAAAACTGTTCAAATTGGCCCAATTTTTTAGCGATCACTCTAAACATTTCAAAATGATTATATAAGGGTCTAGCATTTACAAAAATCTCAACCGAAAGCCAATTTTTTTTTTAAAAAAATATTAAAACAAGGACCGTCATGTGTTTTATTCTAAACATATTAGTAGTTCTGAGCACTTTTATAAAAGTTAGACCCTTATATAACCATTTTAAAAAAGTTTGACACTTATTTGAACAACTGCTATAAGGTTGGGCATTAATTTGAACATTTAGCCAAAAACCTTGAGAGAAAACTTACAAGGAGCTAATGACAACAGCAAAAATGACGTTGATGACAGTCCCTGCAGTGTAGCCTTTGTCCAGCATCATTTTCCCTCCATACCAAAAAGCAAACCCATAGCTGCTGAATAAAATACACATCAACGTCCCAAACCCCACTCCTGATACCACACTCTCTCGCACCCCCCATTTATAAGCTTTCGACAATGACTGGTTGTAGCTAGCGATGGCCTGTTTCTCGCCTGCAAATGATGCAACCTGTTATTAGGGCAGCATTACGCTTGTTTTCATTTTGTAGTTCCCATAACATAAAACCCAAATTGCTACCATATGTTGCCTACAGTTCTTATTGAGCCGATTGTTTGTTCAGCGATGGTGGCCGCAGTTGAATACGAAGCTTGTCCACGGGATGCAAAGCTGCTTACCACCTTATGCAGGATAGCACCAGAAATGACTAATGGTGGGATTGAAGACAACAGTACAAAAGTGAGTAGCCACCCTCTAACCAAAGCTACGACAAAGCCTCCAGTGAATGCAGCCACTTGCTGTATGAAGCTTCCGACCTGCCGTACATAAATCATGCAACACAATAATTTTTTTAAATTTCTCACTAAACATCCCCAAACTTCATTTTAAATTCGTCCCTAAATTTCAAATCATTATAATTACATCCAAAACTATTGAGATTATATCAATTAGGTTATTTCATTATTAAAATTATTAGTTTAACTGTTAAATGACATGTTAGATATTATGTAACATAATCTAAAATAAAAATTTTAAGAAAAAAAATATTGTAAAATGGTGTTTAATTTAAAATTCTTAAATTTAAGGTTTTCTAAGTTTTTTTTATAGAAACTTTATCATTCACTCTTTTTTTTAGTCTTTATATTTGACTTTACTTTTAAAAGTTATACGATAAAGTTTTATTTTTAAAAAATTCATTTTAAGTTTAGATACATAAGATTTGACATGTCATTTAACGTTTTAGTTAACAATTTTAATAGTGAAAGGATCTAATTGATAGAACATTGATAGTTTAAGGATATAATTAAAACGTTTTGAAAATTGAGGGTCAATTTACAATGATGGTCATAGTTTGGAGAAATTGGTGCAATTAGCCTATTAGGCTTTTTAAATATTTTTGAAAATTTCAATTAAGCACTAGTTTTTTTGGAAGTTCTCATTAAGTATTCAAAAATTTTGAAAATTTAAATTAAACCCCTCAATTTTTTTTGAATTTTTCATTGAACCCATAAATTTTTAAAATTTTTAATTAAACCCCTTGAATAAACAACATAGAAGGCTAAAAAAACGCTTCTTTTTTTTTTGGCTAACTCTAAATAGAAAACTGTAATTTCACGTCATCTATATCTCTTTCTAATTGAAAAATGACAAATCAGATTCTAATGACATGTGTTGGTGTAGTGTGTTATATATACCTTCTCTCCGATGGCATCTCGGATAAGAATGGTGTCGCCTGACATCCTCCCTATCACTTCTCCGCCGGTGATCACATCGTCAAAGTAGCTGATATCCTGCCTCAATATAGCCTTGAGGTATAAACTTCTTATTCTTGCTGCCTGCCGCTCTCCGGTGACCATCCAAGATGCCACCTCTGCAACAAACATTTAATTAATCCATCATTCTCATAATCGCTTCCTCTCAACTTAAGCTTATTTATCAAATTTATTACAAAGTAATTAAATACAATATATATATATATATATGCTTACGCAAAAATGATACCACGGCTGATGCCACAGCTAAGTACAAAAACTTGAGTGACACCTGAACATCATAGAACATTTGTGAATTAAAATAAGTTTCCCATCATGCCAAAAAAAACCACTAGCATATTTGAAACAACAAATAAATACGAGGAATTTATGAATATATATCAATTAATTGAATCTTAATTCGATTAGTATGAAAATTATTGCCAATATAGGAGGTCGTAGATTAGAATGTGTTAAAGCGTATTATAATCTTATTTATGGGTTGGGGAAGAGGAGATATGATCAGAACTTATAACGAGATTGTAGATGTAAAGATAAAAATTTTGCTTTGAAGAAGGAGAGAGATGAATTTAAAAAAAAAAAATTTAATAAAGTCAAAAAATTTGTGTTAAAATGACTAGCATTGAATTATAAATTTTCAAAGGGGACTAAAAAGAATATTATATCATCAATTAAGGTATAACTACAATATTGTTGAATATGACTCAAATCCGAAATGAATACAAATTAACTTGAACTTAAAATGACTCAAACTCAAAATTATACGACCATGAAATGAACTGAACTCGAAACTCAACCTAAACTACAATTATCTGAATACAGCTCAAAATGAAATGAACATTCAAATAAATTCAACCTGAAATAATTCAAAAATTTTAAACCTCTACCCGACGGCGGGATGGTGGTTTAGTGGGTACCGGAAGATGTTGGGGGGACATACCTGTGTAACATCGTGTACGGCAGTAGCGGTGGTCACACTTTTCCCGATGGAATCAACTAATTGGCCGAAGAATATGGTCATAACCGGCATACATACCCCATTTCCCACAGCACATATTGAACCCACTCCCATCAATCCATAATCCAATGAATCCGCATACGAAAACAGCTTCCAATACGCTACTACCCTCCTTCCATCTTCCTCCTCCTCCTCCTTCCTCATTTTTAAACACTTCAACTTGCAGCTGCAACAGAAAGAAAGGAAAAAGAAAGAAGAACCTCGTTGATTGTTAATTTGTTGTATTAAGCACTAATCAAAACATGCATGCATGCATGGCAGGACCATAACATGCGTGAAATGAAGGTGGGAAGAAGATTAATGGTGGAGGCTGAGGGCAAAGGCAACAAACGAGGGAATCAAGGAAGAAGAACAATGAAGAAACAATTTATTTGGAATATTACTGCCGGTCGATGGAGCAAGAAGACGATACTCGGAATATTGGGCGACGGAGGTGGGAACAAAACAAATTTACTTTGATCCGTAACGTACTATGCATCGTTTATCACGACGCTGTTTAATTTTGTTTATCTATATCTATTTTACTGTGATACTCTATACGACCATAGGTACCCAGCTATGCAATTATTATTCTATAAAACTGTTATTCTATCTCATACTTATTCCTTACTAATAGGAGAATGACAAATCGATACCAAATCAGGAAAATATCGATACCCTTGTCCTAGTATCGATATTTACGTGATTGTCTTGAAAATTTTGCTAAGTGGTCCTAATGCATGTTTAATCATTATTATAAGTTTATTTAAAGTATGTTTAGTATGTTCTAATGATGATTGATATATGTTTGATTAAAAATTTATAATATCACTGATAAAGAGGATGATTTCTTAATAATGTGACAATTTACTATGAGTATGACATGAGACAGTGGTGTGACATCCTAATATTCAGGCTTGACGATCAGGCCAGGTATAGGGTGTTACATTTCTAATAAGAGAATGACAAATCAAATTTGGATAAGAATGATATGGAATCTTAATTTCATACAATACTTTCTCTTGTTTTTAATTACCCAAATATATGGAGATAGCAAAAATTATAGTATTGCGTTAGAAATTTTGGTATCTAAATCCGAAATTTGACAACCTGTCACCATTGACTGCCGCTCTCCAACGAACGACCAATACTAAAAATCAACCTTAACATTATTTTTTCTATTTTCTTAATCTGACATCAATTTTATCAAAATAAGTATTGATTTTCCTCGATTTACAACTAAACTTTCAAACTCTTATTCTTCGATCTCCATTTTCAGTCATCAGATCAATATAAAATTTAAGTATCTTGCCTCCTCTTAAATTATTATTTCATTGTTTGGATTTGTCAAAGTGACCTAAAATTTGCATGAGAAATCAACAACTCCCCCTCTCTCATTCTTCAAGAAAACTAATTGTTTCTTTTGCTTTTGTTATTCAACATTGATTTTTCAACTTTAAAAAAAAAAAAAAAAAAAAAAAAAAAAAAACCTTTTTTGATTTCTTTCTTTATTATAACCAAAATTCTTCTCTGTTTTTGCCTCAAGATTCAAAATGATTGAGAAATTTTTTTTTGTATGAAAGGATTTTCATCTCCATTTTTGTTTGCACGGAGAAATTTGGGTGTTAAAAAAAATGAAAAAATTCTTAAAAAATATCTGGTTTTTATTTGAAAAAAAGAATAGCTTTGAAAAATATTTTTTGGGTTTAAGCTCTCAATGTAACACCCTACACTCAATCCGAAAAACAATCAAATGCACAATATTACATTGGTTATCGAAGTAACCTCAAATAAATCGAAATAGGTAAATTCATGATTATTGAACTTGTTAAAATGATATTTATAAGCATTCAAACATATTTGATAATAGCTAAACAAAATTACAACTAAAATGACCTTAAAAACAACAATTGAACTCAAAATACCAGAAACAAGAGTTAAGTACCGATACCTAACCCCTATGCGTCAATACCTTGAACCAATAATTCAAATAGACTATTACAATGATCTACATATATCTATGTTCCAATATCTCATAGTTCAAAAGGATAATTCAAGATTAAATCTCAAAAGATGATTGATCATAGTGATTGAAGTAAATTTCAAATAATTTATTAAATTTGAGAAAATCCAAAATTGTAACTTTAGTTTGATAAATAAAATTATTTGTATTTGTCTCCAAATTTTACTTAATCATGGTTCAACACAGTTTTGTGCGAAGGGTGAAAACAATGCTCAAGAAACTTCATTTCATTCTTGAAAAATAGAATGGTAGAGAAAAAGGGAATAAGAGTTATTATATTACCACCCTACTATATATTTTTCATACAAAATTAAGATGATAACATTATTAATGGGTGGTGAATTTTTTTTCAACCAAATTTAATTTCTAATTTTAAAGATCTATACTGTACTCAGAAATCAAACAAATTAAGTGAAGCCACCTCTACTTCCATCATATCACTCAAATGTATTGGAGCCAGCACATACACTAATCAAAGATCAAAGTTCCCAATTTACCAAGAAACTATAAAACCCATAAGTTAGAAAAGTAAAAAATCATTACAAAAAACAAAACAGTCCAAATCCCATACAATGCAGTTGCTCTGCTCACCCCTAATTCAACTATTTCTTTTTCCTACCACCACCAGCCTTGAGCTTTTTACTATTAGTTTCTTTACCTGTCTTCTCAGGTATTTCCTGTCACAGTGATAAAAAAATTCATGTAGAGCACAATATTCTATTAAAATAAACAGTTTAACAAGTGACCAGAAGACAAATACAGTTTCAGCCTCCTGAGCAAAATGGAGACACTGCGATAAAATAGCTAACAAGATATACAATAATCCAAACTTGGGTTTCTTACCCTAACAATCATTGAATAAAAGGAGTTCTACGCCTTCAAAGAGTTATGGTTCTTACACTTTTAATCATCACAAGTATCAAAGGTTCTTATACTACGTTCACTTTCCTATTATGACCGGTATTAATGATAATGATAACATTAATATGGTGTTCAATAGCTAAGATGAGCACGGATTTGTTCTAAGGTTCATGGTCTTCAATAGCCTTGGTAATTTTGGATATAACATGATTGCATCACATAGGAAAGAAAGATTAAAACACGAGATAGCATGAGAAAATTATACACGAATAAGAACGATTTGTTAACATGTCAAAATTTCTCCAACACAAATTCTTAATGTGCCAAGATTTATATAACACAGTTTAACACATCAATATACAAGAAAACAAGACATAAATATACGAATTGCCAAGTCCCGTTTCAGCTTCATGAGCAAAGCAGAGACAACCCTTGAAAATACTAGTGGAGAGAATATCTTGAGTTTAGAGTTCGTTAAGGAAATTAAAGCGTGCATTGGGTTCCTTGTCAACCAGTGCACTGAACTTATAAAAGCCAAATACCTTTCATACTTTTCCCTTTATAAAGATTATCTAACACCAAATATATTTCTCAACTTCATTTTCCAAAAAAAACACCAACCTTTGTACTTTTTATATGACCCCTTTCTATTATTAAAATAAAAATATTATAAAACAACAAAACCCCACGTAAGACAAACTAAGTTATACAAGGCCAAGCAATATAGTTTAATGCAATAAAAAGCATAACAATATGTACCCAAAAATGCAGAATTAAAAGAAAAATGAAGTTGCATGATACATGAAATGCAACCAGTCAAAACAAATAAGAATGCACTGGATCGGCCACCAGGTAAGAAGAAAAGAACAATATAGTGATAGTTAACCAAAATGCTTAGTGGAGCTATACCTTTCGTTTAATTGGTGCAGATGTGTTAGCAACTGGCTTGAAAAAGGACTCTAGTCTGGAAAGAGAAGGGTAATGACATAGTAAGCATTAGAACAGAAACATATAACGTCATTTTATGTAACTATGCACTACTTACCGGCCCTGTGAAGACTTGTTCTTGGCTGCTTTAATTTTCTCTACTCCCTAGTGAACAAAAGAAATAAAGACGAATAGACTTTTTTATCAATTTAACCAAAAAAATCATAACAATTTGATTTAATAAGAGAGGAAATACCTTCGTCACTCTATCAATATTGAATCCATTTTCATTCACCAGAAAGGTAATCAACCCCTAGAAAAAATTGACAAAATAATGCAGCTGTATTAAACAAAGACAGGTTACACATCCCCTAGAACAATATATGTAATTAGGATAGGAATTACACACTTCAAGATCTGGAGGACTCCACTTCATCTCAAGTTGCTCATCGTCCATGCAGACTAATGGTTCTTTAAAAAGCCGTCGAGCCTCTTCATATGGCCAATCATCAGGTATTGAGTACCTGAATATGAAAAATGTTTTTATTCATATAAACTAAAATTAGTTAGCGTACAAAAAGAAATCTGCGTAAATCATTCTACACCACACATAAACAATCCAGACCTCTCTTTGTTTATGTTCTGAAGTATTTCCTCTATAGATCCATGTTGACGAATTAGCTTTAAGGCTGTCTGTCCCCCAATACCTGGTAATAGCTTGAGAACATCGTCATATACCAGCTACATAACCCAAATTTTGAGTGAATCATGTAACGTAAGACACTCTAAAGGAAACCCCAGCATACCTCGAATACTGTCACAATAATCACATCCAGAAAGAATGCACAAGTCAATGAATTGATCCATTGTAAGATTCAGCTCTTCCAAAACCTAACACACATCTCCGTCAGAAAATCAAACTCAAAATCAACAAAGTACATGAGTGTATAATGCTTAAAGCACCTTTGCAACATCAAACTCCATGACTGGAACTTTTCTTGAGCTAGGGTCCATTAAATGTCTAAGAAATTTAGGAGTTCCAAAGGTTAAAGAGTCCATGTCCTCAGAAGCCACAGCATAAACCTGATAAATATGAAGGCATGATTAACTACTAAAGCCATTTATAGTACTAGGTTATCAAGAATAAATGGTGTATACACTGAAAATTAAATAGGCTGCATCTTAAAATGGCATTAGAAAAAATTTGAACTTTTTCAATCTCATAAAGGTAAATAGAATTATTACATGTCAGTTTTCAGGACTGATAAGCCCCTAGATAAACAACTTATCATGACCTACTGGATACTTGCCTTTCCAGATTTGCAGAGTGCAGCACATTGAGCCTCTGCTTCAGAAGGAGCCTGAGAAAAAATAAAACAGAATTCCGTAGAATGAATCTAGCTTCTAAACCCAAAACTGAAAACCCCACATTCAAGCAAAGAACACTCACATCAATCACAGGCACCCCCATAAGTCTTAAAAGCCGTTTACAGTCTTCATTATGCTGCCTTGTCACCTGGAAACAGTAGAGAGCAATAAAGCCAACATCGCACTTTGGCACAGTTCTATTTTAACCAGATCTTTTGAATTTATGTCATGACTAAACATCCAGAAATAAACACCAAATAAAACAGTGAGCTATCACATCTACTATTGGGAGAAAATGGATGAGAAAAGAACTCACTTTTACTGTCCGCTTGCTGAATTTTTCAATGTCCTCCTTATTTCCAGTCTAATAATAAAAACAACAGCACCTTAATTTTCCGTAGTGGTGAAATAATAAAGGAAAACTTTACTTATCACTCCATGTGTGACCAAAGAAAAATACCTCCATGGCTTCTTGCAAATCCTCAGTAGCATCTGCCCTCTTTGAGTAACTACATGACAATTTAGTATAAAAATTATGAAAAAGCAACATTCTACTCATCAAGCTCCGGTCATATTGAAGGAAACCAGCAAAAAACAATTTGAATAATTTGCAATAAAGTACCGCTTAGCAAGCTCTTGTTTTTTCAAATCTGGAGGCTGCCCATCAAAAACATAGCTGAAAGAAAATACCACAAGCATTAGCAAATAAAAGGCCTTTGGGATGTGGTACCATATAGGCAGCATAGGGCAGAAAATATCTGTGTTAAAATGACTGACTAATTAACTTCTAGGGAAAAGGGAAAGAAACACATTACACAGGTTTAAGCCCAGCTTCAAGAAGCCGAATTGTCCGAGTAAACATGCCTTGCAAATGACTAAGGATTACGCCAGCAGAACCCATGTAAACATTTTATGAACCAAATAATGAAAATGTAATTGAAAAGGTAAAAAATAAAATAAGAATCAGCTAACGATAGTTTTGTAAGATAAAAGAGAATTAATGAATGAAGAGAAAAATATATTAAAAACCTGGTAACATCACCGGCTTCATTGGTGAGCATTTCAGTCCCCATACGACCCACCACAATCTACAGTCAACCCAAAATTTAAAAAAAAAAAAAAAACATTATTAGTTAGTCTTAGCTCTCAAATGGATATAAAAGAGAAAACTTTCATTTTTTTTTTCTTTTCGAGGGAACAATATACGAACGAGAAATTGGTAAATGCTCATGCTGGCGTCGATGGCAATCTTGCGGCCGAAATAGCTCTCTAATTTCTGTTCCTTCATGGCCTTTGGCGCATTGTCTGCTAGAAGCTTCGTTAAACCCTAATCATGAAATTCAAATGCCAAAACATCGATCAATATTCAGATAAAGAAAACCCCAATTTAATTATTCAAAAAAAGTTAGAAACACTTAAAAAAATCACCTTAATACCCATTGCTGGTTGAGAGAGAACGTGGAAGAGCAGAGGAGTAGTGACTACAACCGCTAAGGATTTGGCTTGGGCTTTTGTGGAGAAGCTAAAGTGAGTTTCATTCGCTGTGTTAGAGAGTTTTTCCCTCCTTTCCAATAACTATTAGTGTAAATTACACCAACAGACACCCAACTTTGGGCTAACTGACAAAACAGTTACCTAAATTTCATTTCAGTCACTCAACTTTCGAAAAATTAGAAAAGAGTAACTAATTAATAGTTACCGTTAGGTATTAACAGAATTGCTGACGTAGTAAGTTAACCAGCTGATGTGACAAGTTAACTTGCCACGTCGGTAAAGCAGCTCATCATCTTCTTCTTTTTCTTCTTCTTCTTTACCAAATGATAGTACTTTCTAAAAAACCTTCATGGTTATGCAAGAAAACATCATCATCATCATCATCATATATATATATATATTCTAATTTTCAAATGATAATGCCTCCAAAAAAAAATATTATTATCCAAAAGTACCTTGTTATCCAAAAAAAAAAATTTGTTCTTCTCTCCTCTCATACCTTAACCAAGCCGACAAAAACTACCTTGGAGTGCAAATCAAAGGCATGTTGCCTCGCAAAGACGGAGGCACCTCCTAAGTAACTTAGGATCACCAAGGCTACTCAAAACGGCATCGCTTTCGATGCATACCAACGATTTCTCCGACTCAAACAAGTCTCAAACCCGTGATATAGGTTGGATAAGGTTTCTACCAACTGGATGGATTTCAAGTGAGGTTCTATGGGTGGTTCAAGAAGGTCACCCTAGGGAGTCCGAAAGGAAGCAATGTTTTAGCTCTCGAACCAGAGCAGCCTTATTGGATTTCGGTTTTGACCTATATAAATTTAACCCTATGGTTACCAAGCTTATTGGATGTGGAAGAAGAACCAATAGAGAGTTAACAACAAGTGGTATCTGGTGGATTCAAGGCATGAACTTGAGTGCCTTTGAACCTCTCTATTAGCTTAAGACCACGCATTTTTCAATTCACTATTACACCATATGCTCACTTTTTTTTTTCAAATAAATTCAATATATTCTATATTGACATAGAAATATGAAATATCCCAATCTAACTCAAGAATCAACGAACAAATACAAAAAGAAAGCTTTAAAAAGAGGGTCCTTTTTACCTCTCTGCTTTTTGCCTTCTTCAAGCACCAGAGGTGAAAAGAACAAAACTTTGCAACAAACTTTCAATCTTTGAGCTTCAATTCTCTTCCTTTCATGGCATAGATTCTTCACAAGCTTTTTCTCTCTCTTTTGATGGAAAATAATTTGTTTTCTTTCACAATGAAGGCTTATTGTTATTATTATATAAAGCTTTGTTGTTTTGGTGTGGGGGTTAGTGGTTGATTTGGTGGCTAACTCCAATGCCAAAACAAAGATGAAAGACCCAATGTAGAGCGGTACCCACTGGAATATTGCCACGTCGTCGATGAAGATGAGAATTTGGGAAACTTGCCAACTAATGTTGGTCAACGGTTGGAGCAGAAGCGGATCGATTGATAACAACATTTTTTTTTGGAGGCATTATCATCTGAAAATTAGAATATATATATATGATGATGATGTTTTCTTGCATAACCATGAAGGTTTTTCAGAAAGTACTATCATTTGGTGAAGAAGAAGAAGAAGAAGAAGAAGAAGAAGATGATGAAGAAGATGAAGAAGAAGATGAAGAATGAAGAAGAAGAAGAAGATGATGATGATGAGCTGCTTCACCAACGTGGCAAGTTAACTTGCCACGTTAGCAATTCCGTTAACACCTAACGGTAACTGTTAATTAGTGACTGTTTTGTAACTTTTCGAAAGTTGAGTGACTGAAATGAAACCTAGGTAACTGTTTTGTCAGTTACCCCAAAGTTGGGTGACTGTTGGTGTAATTTACCCTAACTATTATTATACAATGACACAAGCTTCTGAAATTAATTTTGGGTAAATTACGTTACAGGTCATCCAAGTATGATTAAATTTCTATTTAGTCATTTAACTATAAAAAGTTACAAAATAATCCAGAATCCAGCAGCCAACTTTTACGCCAAACCTCCCCTCACCGACCACCATTCGCCAACAGTTTAAGCCTAAAAAATACATCCCTAAACTCATTTTTTCTTCCTATTTTCAAACTTAACTCCTGTTTCATCCAAATCAGCTTTGATTTTCCTAACTACACCCTGTGCTTCATTTTCACCACTAGGATCTTCCAAAAAAAGGCATCAAAGAACTCAAAACTTGTATAGGCAAGAGAGAGTACGAAGTAAGGTTTTGAAGGGGTGATATAGGGCACTTCAGTCAGGTATTACCCTCCATCATAATTTGATTAGGCTCGGTTCAATTCTAGATTTTTTCATATTATTTTATTTTAATTTTTTAAATTTATTTTGATAAAATGAACTTTATTTTATGGCTTTTGAATATTATTTGACAAAATTTCAATGCATTTTTCATAAATATTTTTAAAAGCCAATAGTTTTTTAAGAACTTTTAAATTATTTTCACTATTTAAAATTGAAAATATTTATTTTTATATCGTAATTAATTATATATTAAATAAAAATAGAATTTAATTTGATTTCAAGTAATCGGGATTTTTAAACTTACATTCTATAAATCGTCCAAATATATCGATTCATGTTAGTTTTCGTTTTAGTTGGTTTTCTTGCTTAACCCTAAGGTTTTGGAATAAAAGGGGTCATGGACCTTAGTGTTAGCGTTAGTGTTAGTGTGCATGAGCTTTTATAAGCTTCGTTCTTCCTGCCCAAGGACAAGTGCCTTATATCTAATAGTTTTGCGTTAAAGCTTCCATCCGAAAATTTAAGGCAACCAAATCCCTTGTTCATTTCATACTAACTACTTGAGTTGAATAAGAAGCTCATAGTAACTTCAATAATAAAGGAAAAGGTGCTTCATAGAAGAGTGTGTGCCATGCAAGGGAAATTCCCTTGTGAGGCCTTTGAGGTCTGTTCCATTATGTGTATGGGCAGCTAGCTAGCCCTTGGTGGGGCTTTTTTTTATTTTGGATAGCCTACACATTAATCTTATTTGTTTGTATTTATTTGAGTTCAAGGTCATGCTTATTTATTTAATGGGTGTTGACAATATGAATTGAAAAACCATTTGCAGGTACAAAGGTCGGTGTGAATTAAGGTTAACAGAAACAAAAGAGGTGAACTTAACTTTTCTTGTCAAATTGGGTCGGAGATTGACAATCGAAGATGAAACCTTATGGGCTCAAATCCTAAGAAATAAATATTTTCTTGACTCAACCAAGCAAAACTCCAATACAATCAAAAATAACTCTTATTCATTGTGAAACATCCTCTGTGCTAAATTAATCATTTAAGATAGTGGTGTAAATGAGACATGTGGACTTCTAAGCTACTTGAGTTTGACTCAAAAATTTTGAAATTGATTAGGTAATTGTTGTGTTGAGTCAAACTCAATCTCAAGTAGCTCGAGCTATCAAGTGAACTAGACTTGAGCACCTTAATGTCCATCTTGAATAGCTCACAAGCCTAATTGAACTTTTAATTTTTAATATATGCTTTTAAATTTTTTATATGATTAAAATATAGTTTACTCGTATTATATCTATCTATAGATATATTAAGTCATTAACCGTGTTAATGTTACGACTCAATCAAATACCAACTAGGTTGGGAAAAGACTAAAATACTATTTTATGTAGAAAGTAAGATATATTATTGTGAGTGTGATGCATCAACGGATGGGTTAAACTCATAAATTAATTTCACCAAAGTTGTAAAGTTTCAACTCTAGAAGATCAGTCAACTTGCAATGCATTTTTGGATGGGATCCAAGCATTTCTTGGTTGAGATGTCTTCTAAATGGTAAAATATATATCTCTTAGCTTTGAAATGCACTTTGAATCACCTTATTTCAACTTCGAAAGCTCAAGATATGGTTGTTGCAGTGAAGATTACACAAGCAGAAAATTTTGGATATGTTTATTGTAGAAATTATTAATTTTAGACTTTGTTTAGCTTTTAAATCATATTAGGGTCATTTGATTATATATAAGTCCAATAATGTATTTATTAAGTCTTATATTGTAACATCCCTCACCCTACCCTATCGTCAGGTTTGAGCTATAGGATGTCACATCCGTTGCCAAAACAACAACTGTCAAAAACATTATAAATAAATCATTTAAACATTCAAACATTCCATAAACACAGTTACCACATGCTATACAAACTTTTCCGAGTCTCAATCGAGCTTATGAAAGCTCTTTTGTTGACCCAAGCATAAAATACGACCAAATTGCAAAGTTTTAAAATTTTGGGGTCAAAACGGGACAAAGAATATGAATGTGATTTCTGAAGCTCGTGCGCCAGCCGGATCATATGCCATATGAGCCAGAAAGGAGGCTATTGCTCCTGATGCGATTGATGGTATATTACATGATTAATTATATATTAAAGCTCCCCTTGTTGTTGTGATTTGATATATTAGGCAAACTTTGTCAAGTTAAATAGTTTAATATGTTTAATTGTAAATCGAGATAAATTTCTCATTTAAACACATGTGAACATACTAAGCATTTGAAATGCTTATTTCATTGTTTTTCCCTTTCCCTATAGATTTCATCTCGCAGAACGCGTCAAATCAGATCCATTAAAAGCTCACACTATCCTATCTCTGAATTTGTAGATGTTGATCAATTTGAACTTGAGTTGTGGCATGTATATAGGTGTCTTAATGCATATAAATGGTTTGGGTACTTATGTTAATGTTTTAAAGTTCTTTTGAGATGATCATGACATTAAATTTACTTTGTTGAAATGGTAAATATTTGAATTAGCAATGCTTGTGTTAAGTTGGTATGGAATGTTTGATTAGCATACTCGATGTACATACCTCTATAACAAATGAAATGGTAAGGTTGAATGGGAATTGACATTAGCAATGTTGGTAATGGATGGGTAGCATGGATGGTTAGGTTGAATTGTACAAGCTAAATTGGTATGTTTTGAATATCAATTGTAGTTGTCATGAATTGGTTAAATTGAGATGAAGTTATGAAATGTTTGGTATGATTTTATGCAAGTAAGGTTGTGCAACTATGCACCAAACTTAGAGTTTGAAAGCTTAACATGAAATAAGTACCAAAAGGCTTAATTTTTGCCAAAAATAGAGTTCTCGTCTTGACGACCATATTTCCTAGTCGCAACGCCGGCAGATAGTATATGGCATTGCGGCATTGAGTGGCCTGACGTCGTGATGTGGCAAACTGTTGGTGGACTACTTTGACAACAGTTGTGACATTCGTTAGCTTGGACCCGATGATCCGGTCGGGTGAGGGAGTGTTACATATATGTTGGAAAAATATGGATATCACTTAAACGATAAGAATAATTACATGGTATTATTTACTATCATAAAATGTTAGCTCAAATTAAAATTGATGCTTCAGTTATTAAATAAAATATTGGCCAAATATGTGTAGATACTCTAATAACTAATTTCTAAATGATGATGGTCTAATTAGAAATTAAAGTTAACGTACAAAAGTTATATATTAAGGTTATGGTCCCAATACACATATGTAACTTTTTTAACATCCCATTTTCAAAAAACAGAGAGTTGCCTTCTCTAAAATACTTGTAAGTTAATTTGGAAGATCAAAACCACAAATATTTCAATATATCGATGGATTCATGTACTCTTCTGATGGAGCTCGAAACTAACTATTATTTCGGCAAAGGCAAGCGCACCTATCGAACAGTAGTATAGCTGTGGTGAGTCCGGAATATCATATCCTCAAGGGCCAAGAGTACTAGTATTAACTATCTTTTTATTATCTAGCCTAATAATTAAGGGGATTTATTTTTAATCCAAAATTTACTAACTAATTTAACTAACTATGAACGCGACAGAGAGTAAATTGGGAAAATACTTTTAAACAACTTTTATATGAGATAAGCAATACCTAAGGAAGAATCCACCTAGACTTCACTTATTACATTTGATTCATGCGATTCATTCACTTGGCTTAATCCGTAGAAATCCCTAAAGTATATTAATACCTCTTTCGAGGCCACTAACAACTAACTCTAGGTTGATTAATTGAAATCTCTTTCTAATTAAAACCCCTATTGTCGCATTAACTCGATCTATGGATTCTCCTATTAGGTTTGACCATAATCCGGTAGATTTTTATCGCCCTATTTCTAGGGTTGCAATCAACTCCGCTTAATTGTGTTGATCTACTCTTAAACAGGGACTTTTGCTCCACTGAATAAGCACATTCGACTTGAATCAATAACCTGAATTATCAAAATAAGAATAAGAACTCACAATTAAGAATAAGAATAAGTATTTATCTCATAAATCAAATAATAATAAGATCTGTCTTAGGTTTCATCCCCTTAGGTATCTAAGGGATTTAGTTCATACTAAAAGAGGGAAACATCGTAAAAGAGGAAAAACAACAAAACATAAGAAAACCCAAAAAACTCCTAAAGAACTTGATGGGAGATCTTCAGTCTTGATGGAGATCCTTCTCCTAAGCTATTCCCAACGGCTGTCTTGGAGTATTTTCTCCTTCTACCCGACGTCTATTCGACGTCCTATCGAGCTCTCTTTTTAGGTTGCCCCCTAGGGTGTTTATATAGGCTTTGAGATGCCTTACTTGGCCCACAAGTATCCCATTCCGAATAGAATTCATCTTGATTTCGGCAGGGACACGCCCGTGTGACACGCCTGTGGTGGACTCCCTTGGTCGTGGTCGATCCTGCTCGCCACACACGGCCGTGTGATCTACCCGTGGTCGATAGTCCAGGTCGTGGTTGATCCTTGCTCGAAACACACGGTCGTGTCCAATGGTCCAGGCCGTGTTGATTTCCTAAGTAGGCTCGTTTTGCCCCTTTTTGGCCCGTTTCTCGTCCTTTTCGACTTCCTAAGCTCTCCTGAGTATAAAACATGAAATTAAGAGATTAGGAGCATCGAATTCATCGAATTCAATCAAAATTCATCCAAAAGTAAGCTAAGCATGGGGTTAAAATATGTGTACATTATGGTTTATCAAATATCTCCACACTTAAGCCTTTGCTTGTCCTCAAGCAAAATCCTCAACTCACAATTAAAATTAACTCCCTCAATTCATAATCCTCATCAATAATGTTTCATCATAATTCATAGATAATTCATACATTGATAATTTAACTAAAAGAGTCCTAGAGATTCAAACAATCTAAGTCATAAATTTTTATAGCATGAAAACATAAGTGTTTCCCCTTACCTAAATAATTACCTCTGGTTCAAAACCGACAAGTATGGACATCCTCACTAAAGATTCACTCAAATCACTCAAAGAGTTTAAGGTTCAAATTAAGAACTCAAAAGTCAAACATGAAAAGTTAATCCCATAGGCTTGCATGAAAATCAAATCTCCACCATTATAAAATGAGATGATACACAAATCAAAAGGTCTTTTAACGGGTTGTAATGGGGCTTGGGTTAAAGGTGTGGATAAAGGCTGAATTAGAGGGTTAGTATCGAGATTGAATTGATAAATTACCTAACTAGAAAAATTAGACTAATACTGAATAATTACATCAATTGAAAACTTAATACTAATAACACGAGCTTTTTTTAAAGATAATGAAATTAACAGTTTAAGCTCATAACACTAATAATTAATAAATTTCCCTTCTTCTTTTTTTTTAAGAACAAGTATTTACAATAATAAGATAGAATTTAACAACTAAAATAAAGAATGTAGTTAGGCAACTGATCAAATTAAATCTCGATATAAGGGTAGTCAAGAGAAATGGTGATAACAAATGCAAAATGGGTTTTGGTTTAATATTAGTGGTATATCAAGAAATGGTTGATTAGGCTTCAAAGGGGTTCACTAGGGGTTAATTATGAAGGTAGGCTTTTAATGGAGTAAGTAGGTTAAAACCTAAGTGCCTTTATCATCTTAGTATATCAAATCAAAGGTGTGGTCTCAACAAGTATGATCGGAGCAAGTTCTAGAATAACAAATCAATGTTGACACACTCATAATCAATAAAGTGAGCAGGAAAAAAATATGCTCTAAAAGGTTCAAAGACTCACAAAAATTATGGTTTTTGATGTCAACCTTGCACATTTCAAACTTCAAAGTAATATTTAAATTTAGGGAAACAACCTAGAAATTTTAATTACGGAAAAATAGACTTATCATGCTTGATTCTCTAATATCTTAAAGTTTAAATCATCAATGCACAATTAGCTATGACTTAATCCAAAACATATCAATGAAAATCATAAATCAAAAGAAATTTCATTTTAACAGTAATATGAGAAAATTACTTAAGACAAGATATCATTCAGGGACAGTATTGTTGACACCTCCCCACACTTAAGACATACATTGTCCTCAATGTACAAAGATAGATATCTACAATGTATAAAATCATAAGATAGGGAGAGAAGTGAACTTCCTGAACTTTGGATGGAGTCAAGGAAAAGAAACAGTAAGTTGGGTATAGATGAAGGTGGATGTGGATACTAGGGTCGTGGTGTGGTGATTCCCTAACAGCCTTTTGAACCTAAATTAAAGAAATCAAAATATAATAATATAAATTAAGCACAAGAAAGATAAAGAGAAGGAAAATAAAGGAGAAGAGAAAATAAAAAGAAAAAATAAATGGACTCAAAGGTCCTTGTCTTGTCGAGTTAATGAAGCGGCCGGCATGAACTTATGTAGATCGGTCTCGCATGGGGAGACTGTGCTAGGGTCCTTTCGCTTCTTCGACATGGAGATGGTGGTGAGGATGGTGAAAGAAAAAGAATGAGGGGAAGGGGAAAGGAAAATGAAAGGAGAAGATAGTGAGAAAAGAGAGGGATGTGGTGGCTGGGGTTTGGGAGAAGAAGAATTTGGGGAGAAAGTGAGAAGAAGGGGGTTTTAAATAGGAATCAGGGACCTGGTTGCTGCCCACGCTCGTGTGTTGTGGGCGTGTTAAGTCACACGGCCATATCGCACGACCGTGTGGTGGCTCGTTCGTTTCTTCTATGCCTGTGCAGAGGTTTCCACGCCCGTGTAGCTTTCTCAGTGTCGGCCACGGTCGTGGCATTTTATCACCGCCCGTGGTTTGGGGATTTCTCGTCCTTGGTTCTTACGATCTCTACCACACCGGTGTGCAAATCTGTGGTGTCCACACGGCCACAGCCACGCCCGTGTGCAAGGCCATGTGGTAGGGAAAACTGCGTTTCATTACTTTGGTTAGTTTTGAGTTAGGTGCTAAAAATTGAAAATATGACATTAGTGAAGTTAGTGCTCGGGTTGCCTCCCGAGAAGCGCTCGTTTAAAGTCTTAAGCTAGACTTACCCTTCATTCGCATAATCATGGTGGTTTGAGGAGTTGAAACTCCTCTCCCCTGCTATCAGTTCTATGATCACTATATAGCTTGAGTCGAGTAGTGTTTACCTTAAAAGTGCCGAACTTAGGATTATTTACCTCAACTGTTCCGTATGGGAAGACATTGAGTGCCTTAAAAGGGATTTCTTCGTTTGTATTAAGGTCTGAAATAGCGATTCGAGGGTCTATCTTGTCCAACAATACCTGATCCCCGATCTGAAATTGGTATGTCCCATCTTTAAGTTTGACATGGAGTTGTCTCGTTTTTGCTTAGTGTGTTTTTAGTTTCTCCTTGAAATGTGTCTTTCACTCATCTAGTTCATCGATCTGAAGCCTTCATTCCTCATGAGTTATTTCCTTGTTGGTACGAGGTTTAGGATGTGGCTCAGATGTGTAATTTCGTGGTGTTTCCCGAAAAGAAGGCTAAACCGAATGGTCATTTATAGAATTTATGTTCTCACCTTTATTACTCGATGTCCTAGCCGTGTCAAGAGCCTGAAGAGCGATCGTTTCGTCACCTACACGAAATGTAAGCTCACCTGTGCCAACATCAATTTTAGTTTTGGCAGTTGCTAAAAAGGGTCTTCCTAAAATTAAAGGAACATTGTTGTCCTCATCCATGTCTAAAACAACGAAGTCTACTGGGAATATGAAATTATCAAGTTTTACTAGTACATCTTCGATTATACCCCTAGGAATTCTAATAGTTTTATCAGCTAATTGAATGCTCATCCTAGTTTGTTTGGGTTTTTCAAGACCTAGCTGTTTAAACATTTTATAAGGCATAACATTGATGCTTGCTCCTAAATCGGCTAAAGCATTATTAACATATAAACTACCAATTAAGCACGGAATTGTAAAACTCCCTGGATCTTTTAACTTTCGTGGTAGTTTATTTTGTAGAATTGCTGAGCACACTGCGTTTAGCTTCACATGCGACGTATCGTCTAACTTCCGTTTGTTTGTCAAAAGCTCTTTTAAGAATTTCCTTGAATCTGGCATCTGCGAAAGAGCTTCAAGAAACGGTAAGTTAATATGTAATTTCTTTAGAAGTTTAAGAAATTTACCGAATTGTTCCTCTGTGTGGTCTTTCTTTATCGCATTGGGGTATGGCACACGAGGTTGGTACTCTGTAATTACCGGTTTTGGTTTATCATGGCTTACCTTAACCTTACCCTCCTCTACCACATTCTCTTGCCTCAATTTCGATTCATCTAACCCTTCACTATCGTGAGCAGAAACGGCATGAAGTTACTCCTTTGGGTTAGTTTCAGTGTTGCTTGGCAAGTTTCCTTGTGGTCGTTCTGAGATCAGCTTAGCAAGCTGACCTATTTGGCTCTCGAGCCCTTGAATTGATGCTTGCTAATTTTTTAGTGCTGTTTCGGTGTTTTGGAAACGGGTTTCTGACACCGCGATGAATTTTGTTAGCATCTCCTCAATGTTCGACTTTTTCTCTTGTGGGTAGGGTTGCTGTTGAAAGCCTGGAGGGAGTTGTTGTCTCTGATTTCCTTGGCCACCCCATGAGAAATTTGGATGGTTTCTCCAACCTGGATTATAAGTGTTACTATAAGGGTTATTTTGAGGTATAGAATTGTTACCCATATAGTTCATCTGTTCGCTTTCTATGCCAGAGTTGTAGGATGGGTATTCTGTATTGCTTATTCCTCCTCCATTCGTATCGCACTGCATCACTGGATGTACCTACGAAGAACCACATAAACCATCAATTTTTTTACTTAGAAGCTCTACCTGGTTTGATAGCATTGTCACTGCGTCGAGGTTGAAAACTCTGGCGGCTTTTGTTGGCTTCATCCTTATAACTTGCCACTGATAGTTATTCGATGTGACTCCTCTATAAACTCATAAGCCGGTTCGGGGTCTTGTTATTTAGGGTTCCACCGTGGTTTGAATCAATCAATCGCCTAGTTGAGGGTTCACACCGTTGTAAAAGGTTTGAACTCAGTAGCCACAAAGGTAACCCATGGTGAGGCACCTTCTTAGTAAATCCTTATATCTCTCCCATGCATCGTAAAGTGTCTCTAAATCCATCTGCACAAAAGAAGAGATATCATTCCTCAACTTAGCCATTTTAGCCGTGAAAAATATTTAAGTAAAAATTTTTGGTCATTTGATCCATGTAGTGATTGATCCTCGTGGCAACGAAGTTCAACCATGTTTAGCTTTGTTTCTCAACGAGAGGGAAACAACCAAGGCGAATGGCATCATCGAAGCGCCATTAATTTTGAAAGTGTCGCGAAATTCCGAAAATTTGCCAAGTGATTGTTTGGATCCTCATCCTACAAACCATCAAACTGAACAAATTGTTGAATCATCTGTATAGTGTTAGGTTTTAGTTCAAAATTATTTGCAGCAATAGCAGGTCTAACAATACTTGATTCAGTTCCTGTTAAAGTAGGCTTAGCATAATCATACATAGTACGAAGAGCAGGGTTTTGATTCACCGGGTTTGCGGCAACCACAGGAGGTAGCGGATTATTATCAGCCATCTCTTCTATAGTATTAGTTTCGTCTTCTTGCTCTTCTTCTATGTATTGTAGACTTCGCCTTATTTCTCTTCGGTTTCTGCGAGCTGTGCTTTCAATCTCACTATCAAAAAGTAAGGGTCTTGACGGGTTTCTTCTAGTCATAAACTAGAGACTCCTGCCAGAAGAAGGAGAAAAGTTAGTAAATAAAAAATAAAAAATAAAATAAATTGTAAATAAAATAAAATGGCTAAAGTAATAAAAATTTAGTGTTCCTAATATCTTAGTCCCCGGCAACGGCGCCAAAAACTTGATGGAGCTCGAAACTAACTATTATTTCGACAAAGGCAAACGCACCTATCGAACAGTAGTATAGCTGTGGTGAGTCCGGAATATCGTATCCTCAAGGGCCAAGAGTACTAGTATTAACTATCTTTTTATTATCTAGCCTAATAATTAAGGGGATTTATTTTTAATCTAAAATTTACTAACTAATTTAACTAACTATGAAGCGACAGAGAGTAAATTGGGAAAATACTTTTAAACAACTTTTATATGAGATAAGCAATACCTAAGGAAGAATCCACCTAGACTTCACTTATTACTTTTGATTCATGCGATTTATTCACTTGGCTTAATCCGTAGAAATCCCTAAATTATATTAATACCTCTTTCGAGGCTACTAACAACTGACTCTAGGTTGATTAATTGAAATCTCTTTCTAATTAAAACCCTTATTGTCGCATTAACTCGATCTATGGATTCCCTTATTAGGTTTGACCCTAATCTGCAGATTTTAAATGCCTCTATTTCTAGGGTTGCAATCAACTCCGCTTAATTGTGTTGATCTACTCTTAAACAGGACTTTTGCTCCACCGAATAAGCACATTCGACTTGAATCAATAACTTTGAATTATCAAAACAAGAATAAGAACTCACAATTAAGAATAAGAACAAGTATTTATCTCATAAATCAAATAATAATAAGATCTGTCTTAGGTTTCATCCCCTTAGGTATCTAAGGGATTTAGTTCATACTAAAAGAGGGAAACATCGTAAAAGAGGGAAAACAACAAAACATAAGAAAACCCAAAAAACTCCTAAAGAACTTGATGGGAGATCTTCAGTCTTAATGGAGATCCTTCTCCTAAGCTGTTCCCGACGGCTGTCTTGGAGTATTTTCTCCTTCTACTCGGCGTCTATTCGACGTCCTATCGAGCTCTCTTTTTAGGTTTCCCCCTAGGGTGTTTATATAGGCTTTGAGATGCCTTACTTGGCCCACAAGTATCCCATTCCGAATAGAATTCATCTTGATTTCGGCAGAGACACGCCCGTGGTGGACTCCTTTGGCCGTGGTCGATCCTGCTCGCCACACACTGCCGTGTGATCTGCCCGTGGTCGATAGTCCAGGCCATGGTTGATCCTTGCTCGAAACACACGGCCGTGTCCAATGGTCCAGGTCGTGTTGATTTCCTAAGTAAGCCCGTTTTGCCCCTTTTTGGCCCGTTTCTCGTCCTTTTCGACTTCCTAAGCTCTCCTGAGTATAAAACATGAAATTAAGATATTAGGAGCATCGAATTCATCAAATTCAATCAAAATTCATCCAAAAGTAAGCTAAGCATGGGGTTAAAATATGTGTACATTATGGTTTATCATCTTCCTTATCTAGTTTTATTACTGATTTGTTTTTGATGATCTGATATAACAAAACTTGATTTATGGTTTATATTTTTTTGATTTATTTATTAGATTTTTTTTCATATTTTAGATTAATAAAAGTTTAATTAGGTCTGAGGAAGTTTATGTTACTTACTTTACAAGATAGTTAACTAAGTCTTAAAAGATTTAGTAATTACTTAGGGTTCAAGTAGGACTTATACATGCTTACTAAGCATGGCCAACCACCATAATATGTAGCATGCTTGATTTTTTATTAATAAAATACTCCAAGGGAGAATTTCTTACAAGATTAATTTCTTGTTTCTTTATTCATAGCTTTTGCTTCAAATCTTCAAGTTTATAAAGGAAGTTTTACATAGCTTAAACCTGCTTAATTCAAGCCAATTGGGAGGGTTGATTAAAGGCTAGTATAGTTCTTTGTTGGTGCGCAAATTCGCCAAAAGAGGTTAAGCTATTTATCTAACTATTTGTCATCAACATCATCTGTATTATTTTCATCAATCCATCTATCATCTTTTGTTGTTTTTTTAGTTCTTTATTCTTTATTTTTACCTTGATTTATCATCTAATCATTGTTGAAAATTTTCAAGTTTGAATTCAAGAACTTTGGTCTAAAAGTTACTCTTGCGAGAAGTTACTTAGGTTGCAAGAAAGAGTCATAAACTTTAAGTTAATTGTCAGGCTCTTAAAATTCAATCTTGAACTTTCGCATCATTTGGTATTAAAGCCTAGGATTCAATGTTCAACCTCATCCTTAACTTGACACCTCTTGTCCAAAAATAAGCCCTTGAAGCTTTCTTGCATGCCTTAAACTAAAAACAGTCAAGATTTGCTTCTTACCTTATTTCTTTAATTTTTTTCAAATCCTGTTTTATTTTTTCAACTATTTTAAATTTTATCATACTTAGTTAGTACTTGCATTGACTAAAATAAAAAAAAAAGAAAGTAAAAAGTAAAACAAAGAAAAATTATTCATCCAAGTGAACTTTGGGCTAAAATTTCTCAAATCTTACATTCAATATATCCATTGACTTTTTCTTATTTTTTCATAATTTTTTCCACCTAGAACACCGGAAACTAATCACTCGAAGTTGGGTAGCTGTTTTCTAGGATTTTGACCCTTATAACCTATTTTCTTAATTTTTAGAGTCAAGATTTTTTGTTTCCTTGCTTTTATTGATACTTATATGTTCACTAACACCTTATCCTTCTTGTGTTAGTAGGTTTAAAGAAAAGTTGCACATTCCTTCCTCCGTGTAACTTAGTTATTGCTCCGAGCCTCTCATTAGCATCCTAGAGCATAGAAAAACTTTGTTAGCAGAAGTCTTCTCTATTATTTCTCAATAAATGAAGTTTGATTAAGTATTATAAGAACTTAATAAGTTACAAAGTCTTGCTCCCTTGTTAAGCGCTTAGGATTAGACAAACTTTTCTTTTTGAGAGCTAAAGGTGAGGATTTGTTTTACATTCACTTTTTCTTTTTACTTTGTTTGTAAGTGTTTTTTTATTTCAAATAATGAATAAGTGTCAACAAGATTTGAATGAGAGGTTCAGACTTCACAAAGATAGATCAACCCAAAATGATAGACTTCATGCCGATATAAATTAACAAATGGCTTAAATAATCGAATTAATGCACCAAATATCAAGATCTTTGAGCAAAAGTCAGTAAGGAAAAACTCAAACACCCCAACCTAATTGGGATGATTGTGAGGTTACTCAAAGGGGAAGGAGAGTTGATTGTGGAATAAATTATGATGATGATGACGGTCCTGTTGTAATCACCAGGAGAGATAATGATGTTAGTTCCATCAAATTGAAGATTCCTCCATTCCAATGCCTACAATGAATGAGAGAGTAAAGTTGATTTACTATCATGTTTTATCGGGGGTTATTTGGGCACCATAAAATTAGGAGTATATCTTAAATCCATATTAGAGTTTGTCCTCACTATGCTTTAAAAGAATAATATTTAATTAATTAATGTATAGTAAATATAACGATTCAACTATTAACTAAATGGCCAATGAGGCCTTGGCTCAATGGCTAGAGCTAAGAAGGAAAAATCAAGAAATTGAAAATAACCCAAATCAAGGTGCTTTAACAGCTTATGGAATATAAGTTAAAAAATTATGATTACACCAATTAAGTTGAATTTTAAAATTAAGCTGCATTTTATTTATTATTTAATTTAAATTTTATATGATTTAAAAATAAATATTTTATATTTAAAATACTGAAAATAACTTAATTTTTTTTATATAAAAATATTTTTAAAAAAACATCATTTAAGAATTACTAATTATTATTTTTTTACTTGAAAATTTATTTTCTAAAAGTATTCATGAAAAAAATTCGAAACTTACTAAATAATTTAATTTTTTTATATAAAAATTATTTTTTCATTTACTTTTAAAATTCACACATGCATCAAAAATTACTATAAAAAAATATAAACATGAATATGTGATTAAAAGTCATATAAATTCAACCATCACATGAATACTAAATATTTTTAAAATAAACTGATTGAATCTTAGATCGATTGGCATGAGTATTGTTGTCAATATAGGAGAATGTGTGATGAAGTTCACTGAAGCGCATTTTTCTACTATTTATGGGTTGGGGAGGAAACTAACCACAAATATACATGTAACGATATATATCATAAAGAAAATTTATAATACGACATATTTGGCATGAATTTTAATTTAATACAATTATAAAGATAAAATTTTAATTTTATTTCAACTGAACTTAAAAATATAAATATATGTATTTCTTTAATATTAAAGAAATATAATTATACATTAAAAATATTGAATAAACCCATATTTTTCTTTACAAATCTAAAACAAAATCAAAATTTATATACCATATAATTTTATTTAAACTAAATTCATGATAGCTTTACTATTTATCATCATAAAATTAATATTTTTTATACAACCTCTAGAAGTACTCATAAAAGAAGAGAATCTGTAAATACTAACTATTTTTTATGTTCTCCTGCACTAAATACAAATATCAATCAAGTTAATTCTTGATTGGCAAATTTATTTATCAGTAAATTTTGTTGGGAGTAAATCTGTATTTTTTTTTTTTTTTACTATGCTTTTGTAGGTACATCATAGAATGATGGCATTTTGCTAGTGTCATGTTCTTCTGGTTAATTTAATTTAAGTTAAATTTAATTAAAATTTACATTTTAAATGATAGTGTTGTTCTGTTCTATGATCTCTCGACATCTTGGAAGCTTCTCCGTCGGATACGATTCTCTCCGATTCCTCCATCAGATCAGAGGCTTTAAAGCCGTTTCCGGTCAGCTGATTATTGCTTTTTCCTTTAATTTTTTCAATCCTAATAATCTCTCTTTCTTTTGCTTCTTTTATAATTACTGCTTCTCCACTTTCTTCAAAATCCTCACCAAATTTAATCGACATTTAGGCTGGAAACTCCGATGGAATGGCATGATTTTAGTCGCTTTGATTGGGCTAGATCGAGTTAGGACTTAGGCAGACAGGTTTATGAATTTATGCGGCTTAATTTCGTTGTTATTTGTCATTTCATGTGGTCTGTGTTGCTCTTTCTATAACTGCAACTCTTTGATGAACAAGAAATTTCCCTAACTTGCCTCATCAATATTCTGATTTTCGATTTTGCCTTTGCCGTCCTTCGAAATCTCAAGTGAACTGGACTGTAACACACTATTTTGTTGTGTAACGCGCCTGCCCCTCTTCCTTTTACCCTCAGTAACTGCTTGATTTAGTTCATATTTCTTTCCGCAAGTTTATTCTACAAATATGAAGGACATTGGTTGCAATTACCTTTTTTGCTGGCAAGTTATTCATTCTCTCAGAAAAAAGAAAAGTAAAATTCATTTAAACAATCGTTTATATTCATTTATATATATGTTTTTTGGTGAACCACTAAATTCCTTTCTCCTAATATTTCTCAAATTTGTTTTCCTTTTCATGAAATGGTAAATCCTTTTCCTTGCAGCATAGGTAGGGCGAATTAGTTGCATAAAGATTATGGCTGAATTCATGGAGCTGGAAGGGCAGGATGGGGTTCGAATGGCATGGAACGTGATACCAGGGACAAAGCAAGAGGCAAGTAACTGTGTGGTGCCAGTGTCAGCCGTCTACACTCCGATCAAACCATTCCCCAACATGCCGGTCCTACCCTATGCTCCTCTCCGTTGCCGCAATTGCCGCTCTGTCCTCAACCCCTTCTCCATCGTGGATTTTGCTGCCAAGATTTGGATCTGCCCCTTCTGCTTCCAGCGCAATCACTTCCCTCCCCACTATGCCTCCATCTCAGATGAAAATCTCCCTGCTGAGCTCTTCCCTCAGTACACCACCATTGAGTACCAATCCCCAGGGGAGGCCTCCTCCATTCCTCCTGTCTTCATGTTCGTTGTTGACACCTCCATTATTGAAGAGGAAATGGCATTCCTGAAGTCTGCATTGTCCCAGGCCATAGGCCTTTTGCCTGACAACTCTCTTGTTGGTTTGATCACATTTGGCACCCTCGTTCATGTGCATGAGCTTGGCTTCGGTACCATTCCTAAGACCTATGTCTTCAAGGGCTCCAAGGATGTCTCTAAAGAACAGCTTCTTGAGCAGATGAACTTCTTCCTTATCAAGCCCAAGCCCCCCACTGGTGTCATTGCTGGTGCCAGAGATGGCCTGTCTTCTGAGAGCATTGCCCGATTCCTGCTACCTGCCTCTGACTGCGAGTTTGCCCTCAATTCGGTAGGTTTTGAGCAAAATTTTCTTTTTACCATGTCTAATTCAATGCTAAACCACTGGATTCCCTTTCTAGATCTTGGAGGAGCTCCAGAAAGATCCTTGGCCCACTCCTGTTGATCAACGAGCTAGCAGGTGTACAGGCACTGCCTTGAGTATTGCTGCCAGTTTGTTGGGTGCCTGCGTTCCTGGTTCTGGAGCTCGAATCTTGGCATTTATTGGTGGCCCCTCAACTGAGGGCCCTGGTGCTGTAAGGACTGCTTTGTTTCCTTATTCTTCATTCATCATGATAACAATCTATTTCTATTAGTTTTATTTACCTGTTTACCAATCTTCTCCTTGTAGATTGTCTCAAAGAATCTATCTGAGCCAATACGTTCCCATAAGGACCTAGACAAAGATTCTGCTCCCCATTATCATAAAGCAGTTAAGTTCTATGAAGCTCTTGCAAAGCAGCTTGTGCACCAAGGACATGTGCTTGATCTCTTTGCTTGTGCCCTTGACCAAGTTAGTATTTGCTTGCACTTTTTAATAATAACAGCTTTTATCCTTTTTCTTATCTAGTATAAAAGCATTCTAGTGGTGGCTTCTTACCTGCACCCGTCTAATTTCCTTGGATAAAATCACATTCTTCTGTTGTGCTATGTTATTTTGTCCTAGGTTGGTGTTGCTGAACTTAAAGTTGCTATTGAGAGAACCGGGGGACTCGTTGTGCTTGCAGAAAGTTTTGGTCACTCAGTATTTAAAGACTCTCTTAGGCGTGTTTTCCGTTCAGAGGACAAGGATCTTGGACTATCTTCAAAGTAAGGCTTTGTTGAACTTAGTCTTGTGCCTTATGTTACGCTGACTTCATTTTTTCTAAAATACTTTTTTCCACACGAATTCAGACATAGGTATGGAGGGTATAATCCTCTGATTATGTGGAAAAATTTAGAAAATTGAGCATACCTGTCCCAGACACATGCTTATATCTGACACTTACCTTCAAGTCTAGTAATGTAACTTGAGCCACCATTGCCTTCCTATAGTTGCATGGTACTTAACATGAACCAGCTCTGAAATATCCGTTCTTCTTGATTTTATTAGTCCATTCTGTGCAGCATTAATTTGCCTTGATACTAGCTGGTTTATGTTAGCCTATCAAGGACAATGGTTGTTTCTTTTTCAAATTTCATATACTCCTGGATGCTTTGTGTTGTGTAATTGAATTGCCTGTTTAAAAGTTCTATAACTTTTCTATTTTATAACTCATGATAGCTGGATCCATTGAACAATCTTGATAACTTATTGCTTGGCTTGTAGTGGTATATTTGAGATCAACTGTTCAAAGGACATCAAAGTTCAGGGTATTCTTGGGCCCTGTGCATCTCTTGAAAAGGTATAGATGAAAGACTTACATGGTTTCCTCTTTCTAGTGGCCATGCTTAAAGTGTCTAATTGTTAGTAACTATGTGCAGAAAGGTCCTTTGTGCTCTGACACCGTAGTGGGGCAAGGAAGCACCAGTGCATGGAAAATGTGTGGCCTCGATCAAGCTACGTCTTTATGTTTAATATTTGAGATTGTTAAGAAGGAGATCCCTGATGCTACTCTTCAGTCCTCAAACAATCAATTTTATTTCCAATTTCTAACATAGTATGAACTCTTACCTTATATACATTATATAGATTCTTGTTTTAATTTTATGGTGGTAGCAGTTCAAACATCTTTGGCTCACAGTTATATTTCTACAGTTACCAGCATAGCACCGGCGAAATGAGACTTCGTGTTACAAGTCTTTCAAGAAGATGGGTTGCTGGACCTGGAAGCATACAGGTAGCCTTTGATTTTTTATTGTAATTAATTTATTTTTCTCAGGTACTATCCTTTCATTGAATTATTGATTGTCTCTTCAATGATTTATTGTTTGATGACTTTTGCTCCACTAAAAGATTTTCCCTGCAATTTCATGTTTATTGTCAATTAGCAATAATAATAAAAGGGAAAAGGAAACAACCAAGCCAATAGTGTCTAATTTGCCTTTGATGCTATGCAACTTTCTAAGAAAAAAATGAAAATCACAGCTGATACGGGTGGGGAAGATATCCTGTGATTTTGATTTGACACTCATTTAATATGCTTGAAAACAAGTATATAAGCAATTAGTTGAGACTTGAGGCAGTTTACAAATTTGCTTGGTGTGTGTTTTTTACTTTTTTGCTTGGATGTTCAAAGGAGAGTATATGTGAAATCTGTTGCGAAGCTTGTAGCGTGTTTAACATTGGACTACTAGGTAGGTACAAATATATAGGTTGGTTGGTGGAACAGAGATGGATACTGTATTACATTATTGAAGGTAATTATTTAAATTTATTTGGTGTCCGTGTATTGATTAGAGGCTGAAATTATTACTTGCAAAAATGGGAAAAAATTTGAAATCTAGGAAGTAGGAACCATTTATGTGGGCTTTCATATTTGGGATTGATTCTTTGGCTCGATTATTAAAAGGGGAAGCTATGTAGGTTGGCATGGCATCTCAAAACATTAATCTACTACAAACTACAAAGGGCTGAAGAAGTCTATCCTTTTCCCTTTTTGATGCACTGAGTACCACTTCATTTGGCTTCGGAGGTTTTACATTTCTTTTAAACATTTAATAATGTCTGTTTTCATCTTCTTGAAGAATAGTGTGAATTTTAGCACTGACTTTAGCCTCGAGTTGTACATGACTCAAGCAATGGAATGATATTAAGAATCATACTAGATAAAATAGTACGGGAATAGATGATGAACTTTATTCTATGCAACTTCTTGAATTTCAGTCCTTATTGGAAGTTATTTTGTATTGCCTACACCAGTTTTTTGCCTTTCTCCAACATAGAGACCCTTGATCGATGCACATTGTTGCATACATTATGATAGATCATCACTATTAAGTATATTAGCTTGGATAGTTTGGACTTTAAGGTGATGATAGGGCATTGTAGCTAGTAACATCTCTTTATTGAAATATACATTTGAGAACCTGTGTAGTTCTTTGGCCAAATCACTTTAGTTTTTTCATTTCTACTTGCTCTTTATTTGTTTCCCTGTTTCATTCCCCCAAAAAAAAAAAAATAATAAAAATAAAAATAAAAGGAAAAAGGAGCATTCCTCACTTTCTCTGCCCTTGTAAGTTTTCTTTCTGTCTTTTACCTTCAAAATCCCATATCAGCTATCAAACAATGAACACGAAAAAATGAGAGGAATTCCTATGATTTGCTTTTTGTAACAACAGTAAGAAAAACCATCTCAATGAATCTCAAAAGTAACTAGATCAACTAACGAAATAAATTCTGGAGCATAGAGAAACTTTGGCCAAATCATCGAAATAATTCAAAATTTGCCAGTCTACCAACCATCTTTATCTGTTGTCATCTTCTTCTGCAATGCACCAGTTTGAAACTCAAATGTTGAACTCGCAAACCCAAAGACGTGATGCATCTGTGAATTGGGATCTGTATACCTCAAATCCATTGGCACATATTCAACACAAAATTAATTACTAAACAGGCCTAGAGTCCAAATAATGATACAAAAATACCTATGTGTATGTGTAAGAAAAATTGAAAGAAGAGACTGGAATTTTAAAGGCAGAACCTATTTTGTGAAAGAGAGTGGAAATTAAATAACCATTCACCCTATGTTGCTAGTACCTAGCTGCTCAAATAGCCATGGTATGAAACATTACACAAAGGAAGCTAGTTTTAGATGATCCTTTATCATTTGATGGTGATATTTGTCTTGGTGAATATTACCAGTGATAAATAAATAATTAATTTAATGAATTGTCAAGGTATATTTGTCTTTCACTATTTGCACTCTTAGAGTTGGTACTTTATTGTATGGCATGTCATTCATTATTTTCACTCTTAGAGTTGGTACTTTTATGTATGGCATGTCATTCATTATTTTCACTCTTAGATTTTGTACTTTTATGTATGGCATGTCATTCATTATTTATATTGATAAATTAACATCATCTAATACATTGTTGACATAACAGTTGCGAACTAACAAAATGGATTGAAGTGAATATTTGATCTTTGTCCTTGGCTAAATCTGGAGTTTAGCCATATATGAAAAAACATTAAAAAAAAGAAGCTAGTTTTAGATGATCCTTTTTCACTTAATCGTGATACTTTTCTTGGTGAATATCACAAGTTTGCTAGTTCTCTTATCCCCTTCATCAGGTAAACTTGAATAATTTTGCATATTTTCCTTCTTATCTATTGCCTTTTAATTCCTTATCCGCTTCGAAGATGGGGAATTGTTTACTAGGAATATTTACCAGGTGTCAGGTTCTCAACTTTACTTTTCAGTATTTCACACGATTTCACCTAATCAAGCGACATTTAATGCTGTAGGACTTGATTGCTGGATTTGACCAAGAAGCAGCAGCCGTGGTGATGGCACGCGTAGTGTCTTTCAAAATGGAAATTGAGGTACTCTTTATATCAAACATAATGTATTTCAAGTTTTTTTAATCCAGATGATTCTTGGAAGAACCAGTATTTCATGCAAGCCAATATTTTACACAACACACACATATGTAATTATTTTTGAATGTATTACTAGCGGACTTTTTGCACCTTTCTCGTTGGGTGATGTCAGGGTACATGCTTTTAACCACAGTGCCTAGTGTGCTTGAGGTCACTGATAAACTGCCTTTTAGATTTGAGGGAATATTTTTATAGTTGTGGGACTGCTTCCTCCATGCCCCTTTTTTTTTTTGTTATGAAAGGTAATACTAGAGGAAAATGAAGGAAATTCATAAAGGGCACACTACCTAATTACATTGGAAGTATTCCAAGCCTCGCATTAAGAAAGAAAAGGAGTGTGGTTATAAAGTAATCCAATTCATTTAAGAAAGGGATCTGAAACCGTTAGTTTAGGACTTAAAGATTCTTCCTCCCTCTGCACCAGGAAGTGCAAACAAGACACTGAGACATAGTCCCCAACATTTCTTAAAGAGTAAGGTACATACATTTTGGAAGGAAACTCAACATAGAATCTCAGCAGCACAATACTATTCTAGTCATCCTGCAATATGCAGGAAACCTCTAACAAATAGACCATAGTTCTCTAGCAACAATGCAAGGAGCTGAGAACTGACACCATCTTGTTGAGATTTTATTAAAATCTTACCCTGTATGCAGAAAGATGCTTGGCTTTTATATGATCTGGTGTTTGCATCTCCTAAATGTACTCCCTGTTTCTCCATATTCTTTTTTTTTTTTTTTTACAAATTAAGGTTGTGTAGTACATTTTTCACTTTTTTCTATCCTTACCAAGTTACAGACTTCTTCATCTCCTTATTGTATCATGTGTGATGTTTTTTCCCTGGCCCAAGCAACAGCTTTTCATTAGATGTTTAAAATTGGTATATGGGTACTTGAGAACTAGGAGAGATGAATGGCTTTTCCCACAGCCTATTCAAATACTCCTTAAGTGTTGTTTTCATTCCTCTATGCAATTTTTTGACCTGTGTGATTGTGGTGTTTACTATTTTTAAATATTGGCATGCAGGCTGAATTTGACCCTATAAGATGGTTGGATAAAGCATTGATACATATGTGTTCCCGTTTTGGGGATTACCAAAAGGATAGCCCATCTTCTTTCAGCCTGTCTCCAAGGTTCTCAATATTTCCTCAGTTCATATTTCATTTGCGACGTTCACAATTTGTCCAGGTAGTCCATCTTGGTTTTTATAAACCACATACTTTTTCATCACAGTAACTGAAAACTATGACCTAATATAGGTTATGGGATATTGGAATTTTCTTCAAATAAGCTGGTTCATGCCTTACAGGTTTTCAATAACAGCCCTGATGAGACAGCATACTTCAGAATGATCCTGAACCAGGAAAATGTTGCCAATTCGGTTGTGATGATTCAACCTTCACTGATTTCTTACTCATTTCAGTCTGCTCCCGAACCAGCACTGCTTGATGTGGCTGCAATTGCAGCTGACAGGATCCTGCTTTTAGATTCTTATTTCACCATTGTAATTTTTCATGGCTCAACTATTGCTCAGTGGCGGAAAGCTGGATACCACAATCAACCTGAGCATCAGGTAATATTTCTTGAATTTGGAATTTATATGTTCAGCTGAACAAGAAAAGCAAGTCTATATTTATCCAAAAAACCTGACGAGGAAAGCTGATATCTGGAGGTCTGATGTTGGGCAAAACACAGATTGTCCATGTGGGGAAAGTGTAATTGCAAAAAGGCACCAAAAGTTAAGAAGTAGATACTATCTGAAAATTTAATCCTTTCATTGGTACCCATAAGTTTAGCCAAGGCTGTTTGTTGTCTTTTTTTTCTTGACCAGTATGGTCTCATTATCATGGACAGAGAATTACATGGACCTCCACTATTAAACAAGAAATATTGCTGCTAGTCATGAAATATTTTGGCCCGTAGTTTTAGAGACGCTGGCCTCAAATTCCGGGGTTTTTTTTCCCCACTACTTTTTTGCATTGGTAACATTAGCCTGTGTTTTGCTTATATACTTAGACTGGATTATTATAATTTTATTTGGCCCTCTAATTATTTGTATTAGGTTATAGGAACTATCCACGTTTAAGCAAACGGAAGACAACAAATATAACCTAATGCACCAGTCCTTGAAAAAAAAAAGCATTAATATAAAATAGCCTAATCAGTTTAAAATATCCTAAATCTATGTACTAGAGTTCCAATTAATCCCTTGAAGTTAAAATAAAACAAAGCAACAAAATCAGTATTAATATTGCATCATTTTGCCTGCATATTTGCTTAGGGAAAAAAGTAATTTAAATATTTACTAATCTCATACAAGTTGTGATAGAAAGTCTTAGATTATGCGTGAACCAAAAAGGAATAGAAAAAATACATCCTAAGAAATGCTCTCTCTCTTTTCTTTTTTTTTTGTTTTATTTGTACTTAAATCGAAAGATTTAAAAAAATAAATAAGAAAAACAGAGCCTTGGATAGTGCATATTTGTTATGAACATTTTCATTTGTTCCGTGTAGGCATTTGCCCAGTTGCTGCAAGCTCCTAGGGATGATGCAGATGCAGTAATCAAGGAAAGGTTTCCAGTTCCTCGTCTAGTCATTTGTGACCAGCATGGCTCACAGGTCAGAATCTGTTGTTCTTGTTGCTTCTATATTAAGTTTTTAATTGTGGATATAATATAATTAAGACTTAAGAGTACACCGTTGCAACTAGAGATGTCAAAAAACTCCTCAATGTTTAGGCTTCAACCTGCCTTGAGCCTATAGGGGTGGGATTTTCTTTGAACATTGGATTTCAGGGTGAAGCTGGTCAGTTTTTTCCATTAGCATTTTCAGAGTCTGGTTTAGGTAAAAGCTGCCTGCCTCAATATATTTACTGAAATGCCTTCAATTTAATAACTATATTTTTTTATTAGAATTTATAAGCTATATTTTAATTTTATAAATATATATTTTTATATTTTGATTACAATTTCTTAATTTTATAAGATCGTATAGCATGGAGTTGGTTTAGTTTTGTAAAAATTAATATAATCTAAAATTTCCATGCGAGTCGAGGTAGAATCTGGGAAATTATTTCAAGGTTGAGGTTGGAGTTGGAGTTGGGTGCTAAAGTATTAAATAAAGTTCCAGGCAGGGGCGAGGGTGGGGCAGGTTCAGGTTTAAGTAAAAATCAAGTGCGAGCAAAAATCACCCGTTGCCCTCTTTAATATATGCAACATTCATTCATCTTCTTGTCGGAAATCTGGTGTTATTAAGAGTGTGTGTCTGATGAAATGATTGTGGATGTCAGGCCCGTTTTCTTCTAGCAAAGTTGAATCCTTCCGCAACATACAACTCAGACGGTCATCATCCGGGCGGAGATATAATCTTTACTGATGATGTCAGCTTTGAGGTGTTCTTGGATCATCTCCAGAGATTAGCAGTTCAATAATCTTTTAATGAATATGATAGAGCTGTAGGGAAAGGGAATTTTGTAAAATTTATTATCATTTAAACTTTTGTATAGTAATTTTAATGCAAAACTCGTGCTCCTTTTTTTTAATTAACGAATTTCAGTCACGAGGAATGGAGGGAATACAGTCTTTTTTTTTTTTTTTTAATCATGTGGAGGGATACATTCGAACTTCGAAGATGCTATATGGTTATTAATTTGTAAGACACTTCTCTTTTTGGTGAGAAAATGAGGGAGTGGTGAGTTCATTTTAGGACATACCTTTTTTTTTAATATATATATATATATATATATTAGGACTAAAATCTCAAATATTTGATCTATCAGAAAAGGAGAAATAAGTTGGAAAGTTGACGCATTTTTAGGTAGAATAATATAAGGAAAGGGCATATGTTAGTCTCTTAACCGTGTAGAGAGTTGGAAAATTTTATTAGAGATAAACCCATCTTATGACTTATAACAAAAATAAAATGTAATCACTGCAGCGATAGTTGGTTCTTAGTTCAATGGTGAGATCAAAGTCCTGAGAATGTATGAATTTTCTCTTCTTATATTTCAAGTTCCAGTGAATCTTTATAGTGAAAATTTTGTATTTAATTGTTCAGTACGTCGAGTCTTGTAATTGGTTGCATGAATTTTATCTCTGAATTCTATATTCTTAGCCATTTTAGATCACAAAAAAGTTGTGCAACGCTCCACTCTAGCAGTCACTACGGGATTCCACAGTACAAGGCTAGAATTTTTTGAATGCTAGCCCTTATAATTTGTGCTGATAAAAAAAAAAAAAATTAAATTAAATCATTATGGTTTTATTATGTCCTTAACATAATGGTTAACATGGAACAATTTGGTTTAGCAGCATGGAAATCCTAATCCTGCAAAGTACTGTATCTACATCAACATCTCACCAACACAATACAGAGCACCAGATAGAGATGATCTCCCACAGCTGACATGCAAAGCAACACCAATACACCAAAAAATAATAATAATAATAATAATGGTAAGAGAAAAGCAGAAGTTTTGGCCATTCAGCCAAGCTAGTTCATTTTAGCTTAAGGACTGGGGGAGAGAAAATGTCGATAACCTCGATTTTATAAAGCTCCTAGCTTTGGCGAATCTTCATGTCACTTGGTTTACTACCCCTAAATGCTGAAAGGGAGAAGAAAGACCTTGTCCCTGAAAGAAAATAAAAGGCAAAAAATATTGGAATTGGAAAGGAAAAAGAAAATAAACATTTTATTCCAGAAGATTAAAAGGAGAGGAACTGGATTAATAATGAGATGGATGTTGACCTTTGGTAGTGGAGGCAGCTGCAGAGACACCTCCCTTTTGCAATTTGTGTGCATCAAATGTGCTAATGCCTGATTGAGCTGCATAACCAAAATATGCAGTACTTTCATAAGAAATAGGTGAAGATTCAAGGAATGTAATATTTACAATTATTTTTGTATTTTCCAGAAACTTGAGCAAAGAAGCCAAAACAAACGACCAATAGAATAATGAACCACAGGCCACAGGCATGAAAGCAGTTACTCCTATGATTTTGACCTAGAGCCACCTCGATTCTATCTATATGAGACTGAAACAGTTTGACAGAAATAAGAATGTAATGATTATGGAAAAAGAGAAAAATCAAAATATACCAGATGGAAGCTCATGAGCATCCAAGTGATTTTCATATCCATCCGATAACAAAGTCTTTTGTTGCCCATAGTTCTTTGCATGAAGAGCAGCCTTTCGTAGTAGGTTATCAGCATTTTTCTTAATATAAACTTTTGTTTCTTCTGAGTCATCCTCTCCTTCAGAAAAGACAGACGGGCTAGACCAACCCGACATATTTGCATCCCCCTTACTCTTCCGAGCAAACTTCAACAGCCTCTTCAATCCCTTGGGTGCATCCTTTTGGTAGACCATTGCAGGAGGATTTTCAGCATTTCCCCATTCAGTAGTATCAGCTTCACTACTTTCTTCTTGCAGCATCTGTGACAGAGAGTGACGGACACGAGGACTAGCCGATCCAACAGGTGCAGTGCAAGTTGAAGAGGTAATTTCACCCGTTTGGTCATCACATTGGTCAGGCAGTTTCTGCTGCTCTTCTATTTCTACCCAGGCAGTTGGTGAGATGGTTGATTCTTCCGCACCTTGGGAAGAACCACCTACATTTTTTAGGTCCTCTTCAAAGTCAGGAGCAAGTTCATCAACACTCTCAGTCACATCACATTTCTGGTGGTCGTTTGCCTGTGTTTCTGGTAGAATAGCATCATCACTGTGACCCAGTGATGAAAAATGCTGATCTTCGAGCTCATTCACCAAGACAGAAGAATTAACATTGACATCACTCTCTTGAGCATCAATTGAATTTTCAGTGTTTTTCAAAGGGTCCTCCAACTGAGAAGGATTTTTTATCTTGTTAACGGGACCAACAGTAGAGGTCAATCCAGAACCTTTGCGGAGAAATGGCTTTGATTCCAGTGGAACTACAGTACTTTTCTTTGTTACCTTGTTATACAAACTAGGCTTTTCTGGAACCACACTGGATGAGTCTCCACGTGCTACTGCAACTTTTGTCCTGGTTGTTTTGTTGCTTTTCATTGAATTTTGCTGCTGCTTCTCATTCACACCAATTGAACCTTGTTTAGAAGTCAGCGTTGCATTCACTTTTCTTCGTTGCGGCTGGGAGTTCTCCACTTTAGGACTCAGTCGAGGTACTGATTGTGCTGACTGAGGTTTCCGACTTGTTGGAACAGTGCCAGAAGAAGAGATTCCAGCAGAAGTTTTAGCTGGTGATGTTCCTCTTGTTCTTGGTGATGGCGTTGAAGGCCATGACTTACGAGTAGCAGGCAAGGGGGATGTTCTAGATGAGATCCTCTTTGCACTTGAAGCTTTTGTGGTTTCTTTTACTGTTTCCTTCATTGTAGCTGCCTGAGGACTCTTTTGTACCTTTTGGGAATTTTTAACAGATTTTAGGGCCTTTGTTGGAGGATCCTTTTTACATAAATTATTAACTTTTGTGGAAGCCATTTCTGCTTTCCTCTCATCAAGAATTTTCTGCATTGCTTTAAACGTTGCTTCTTTTTCAGCACGCTTTCCAGCATTTTCTCCTCTAAGTTTTTTATCCCTCTTCTCCTTGTAATGGTCATAAAATCCACCTCTCTGCTCTGGAGGCAGATTTTGTCTGACTTTAGTTTGAGGCTTCCTACGGCTAGCGGGCTGATTTTCCATCATTCTTTTGAACATTTGGTTCAACTCCACTTCCTTTTTCCGATTCCATTCAGCTGAGCTTTTTGACCTTTCATTAGCTTCCTCTTCTTGGATTATATCTGTGACCTCATGAACATCTATTGGACTAGCCAACCTCTCTTCCAGCCTTTCTACATTCTTATCAACAGTCTCTTCGACATTGTGTGCATCGGTTCTAGTATCAGGTTCCAAATTAACTTCTGACCTCCTCATGATATCATTATCAGGAGGCTCCAGAACAGGATCTTCAGAAGCATTCTGTGATAGGCATTGGGAGGAGGATTCACTCATACCTGCACTCCATCTTCTCAATACAGACTTACTTGCACCAAGAGAGATGTTTGCTAATGAGTTCCTTTTAGGAACATCAGTAATCTGATCCCTTTGTTTTCTCTCAAAAAGATTAATTGCGTCTTGAACACTCATACGCTGAACATTATTCTCAGGTTTATTAGCATGTCCTGATCCTTCCTCTTCACTACCATCCGAAGCTACATCCCTTTGAGGAAATATCTTTTCTCTAGGAGGAATGTAACTAAGGCTCTTAATGGTCAGAGCAGGGGCCCTACGTGAGCCACTTCTCCCTATTTGAACCCTTCGCATGGGAGACGCTGAACGTCTAGGTGATGCAGATCTTATAAGAGCTCGACTTCTTTCTGCAGACGTTTGAATCTCGTCACTTGAGTCAGAAGATTCCTCACTTTCTGTTGAGCTCTGACGTTCAACTTGGGCAGCTTTTGCTGGTGAAACACCATATTTAACTGGCGTTTCTGAACTTGGTGGCTTTGATATTTGATTATTTCCACCAGTCTTGTTTATTCTGTCATTCATTGAAGCAAAAGTGGATGAAGACTTTTCATCATCAGACACAGTAGCAACTTGATTCTTTTGGCTCAGCTCTTGAAACATGCAAAAAAGATTCCTGCAATAGACTTACTAAGATTATTTTTTGCTTATAATTCATTTCAATAAACGATCTATATATATAAGAAATTCAAATGTTTTGGTAAAAGTATTGCATTACAAATTGTTCAAGCAAATAAGAATTTAAAAGATCCATGCACTTTCTTTTGGAAGGCAACTTACTTTACATCATTTACTCCAAAATTTTCAGCAAATTTGGCTAGGTGAGTGATTTCTTTGTGGGAGCAGGTTTCTCCAACGGACTGGTTAAAAGCTGCAACTAACTCACTTCTTAATGCTGTAAGTCTTGAGTCCATAGCATGTAAGAGCTCATTTCTAGCAATAAACTTTCCATAGGTTAGTTACAATTTTCAGGAGAAATTAAACACCCTGACAAACAAACCATAAAACATATATTATATATACATAAATATTATATTAGTGAACTTACTTTGAGGAATCTGACAATGAATTGTGACCGTCAACCTGCAGAGATCAAGTGAATATATTAGTGGCAATAACATAAATTAGAATAATAAGAACAACTCCTAAAGGACCTAAAGGAAATTTTGATTACAAAAAGTTGTGAAGTACAGCGGTTACTTTGGATGCTAGTAGCACGTCTCCTGAGTTGCAAGTATCTGTTGAACAAGGAAAGAGAACAATTAATCTCTCAAGGCATTTAGGTTCAATTGGCAAAACACAAAACCAGGGAGATAAGCAAGACAGACAAGGGACAACACTTCTGTTCCCAATTAGTTTAAAAAGAAGCCTCAATCATATGTTAAAGTCTTCAGTTTATTTGCAATGCAAATAAATAGAAGGCAATAAGATGAGTGAATAGTACTCCTTTTATACCAAGTATCTAAGGAGATTGTAACATTAAATTCGCTCGAACATAACATTTACCTTTTTCGCTGCTTTGAATATGATCTTGGTGACCCTGAGAAGAAGAAGAAGAAGAAGAAACTTTTGTTAGTGATGACTCCTACATATAATTAAAAATCTAGAGACAGTCAAAGACACAGACAATATATTATCATTTACCTGAGCATATAGAGAAAGATGAAATTTTCTGGCTTCCTCCAAAAGAGACATCTCACCTTCAATACCTTTAGCAGTGTCCACTAAATCAGTTGAACCAACAAGATGTACGAATCTGAGAAAGTACAAAGGGGGTAAGCGCATGCAGAACAAAAATGCCCCCCGATTCAGAGGTCCGACCCAGCTTGACTCCTGATTAATCAGGACCCTATCGGATGTAGGAGGAACTCTGACAAAAAAATGGAAAATGAGAAAAAGGAGAACCTGGTGAAAGTAGATTTAGTAAACCAGTGAGCATAGTTGAGATTGTTAGGAGGTTGGAGTTTGTAGTCAGCATTGGAGCCTTGGGTGTACAAGTTTTGTAGGCCTGGTAAATGGGGCAAGAGCTTCTCCAGAACCCCAACTCCCACGTTTTCTACTTTGTTGTCACTACAACTATATGCCTCATACCTAATACATATAATTCAACATAGCAGAGAATGAGTATTCCATTGTAGATAAAAAGAGTAAGTGAGTTAGTGACATTGGAGATGCAGGTTGAACCTGTTTTCAGCAGGCAGGATCTGAATGGTGGCGTAATCTAAAGGCGAATCTCCATCCATCTCTTGAAATTCCTTTTTGGGTACCTAACAAAAACCAAAAAAAGAAACAAAATGGTTAACGGAAATGGCGAAATCAGTCGCAACTCAGCTGCTGCATTATTGGATTCGGATCTGAAAGAGTTAAGAATGCACACCACCACTATATCTACAGCTACAAAGCTTTCGCTTTTTTGAAAGGGACACAAGCAATAAAATCAATCGCCTTTCAACTGCAACTTCACCTTGTACTAGTGGTAGTAGTAGCAGCAATTGAAAGCGCAATTTTAGTTCTGACACCCCCCGATAAAAGGCAAAATTGGTGGTTTGATTTTGATTTGGCTTCCATGAAATAGAAATTAGAAAAATAAAAATAAATTTACCTTGTGAAAGTTGAAACAGAAACAAAATGACGCAGTGGCAGTGACAGAGCCTCCTCTCCTGAGAGTGTATGGAGATAGAATGTGAACTGAAATCTGAAAAAAGTATCAGAGACTGGAAAACCAGATGTATGGTTTCGTCATTGGTGTTGGATTTACTGTGTTTTTCTTAAAAAGAAAAATTGGACGAATTATTATTATTATTTGCTATTGATGAAATAATATTAAATTAGTTGAATATGTCGCAGTTAATTAGTTAAATAGGGAGATATTAGTAAAAGTATCTCTATTTGGATGCATTCCATAATTACACATTTTCAAAATATGTTCAAAACGATTTATTTTTTTAAATTTTTTTTAAATTTCACCAATTAGCTCCTTTTTTTTTTTTCATATATGGTTAATTTAACCAATAAAATATTATTATTAACAGTAATAATAATAATTGGAACGTAAATGGTTGAATGTACGGTGTTTTAGCTTTAGTTTTGTCTCTATCTCTTTCAAGAAAATTAAAGCGGTAGACACACCAATTACTATTTATTATCTAATTTTTCGTTTAATTTTAATTTTAATTTCGGTCAACGTACCCAATTAATCGCCCAAAATATTGACTTTGACAAAAGAAAATCCAGCTATGGGCTTGTTATTTTTTATCTCCTTTTTTCTTTGAAACGATTTTTCTTCTTCTTCTTCTCCTTATTTTTATTTTTATTATCATATCTTTATATTATAAATGAAATATATATTAAGAAAAATCAAATTTTAAAATAATTAAAAATAATATTGTAAAGGTGTTTCTTTATTTTAATATCATTTAGAAAATAAACATTTTCTTTAAAAAATAAGTATTTATTTTGAGAAATTATACATTATTGTGATGAAGCCAAAAATAGATACTTTATTTTCTTTGTTTATTTTTAATTGTATTTGGTTTCTTCTCACATTCTAATATTTGTTTCTCAAATCGAATAATTTGAACTCGAATTTTCTTCTGTCTCCTTTCTCTGCTCATATTCTTTATCATTTGGTATCAGAACGGAGGAAGGAGACGAAAGGATAATCGAATTGAAGTTGTTCGACTAGAGAAACAAAGATTTGGATAAGACATTAAATGAGTCCAATTAAATCATTTGAGATATAAATCTTAACAAACTCAATCAATGACTCTAATCAAGAAAATAGTAGCAATATAGAATAAGAGTTTTACAATATCTTATCCAGACAATAACAAGGAAATAGTAGCAATATAATAAGGAAATGACAACAAAACAACAACAGAAAAGAAAGTTTAGGCTGATTCGGACCGAACCCGACCAAAAATCCTACCTGAGGCCTGATCCGTTTAAAAAACGAGCCTTACTTTTTTTGTGCAAGCCCATTTCAAGTCTATATTTTTACCCAAACTCTTCTAGTTTTTAAGCCTAAACAGGTGACTTAGTCTATAATCAAGTCTAAAGGCAGATAGGGGCCATGCCCTCTCCCTCCCAAAATAGAAAATGACAATTTTATCCTCTTATAAACGGATATTTTGAATCCCCAAAAACAAAAAAAAAAATATTTAGTCTCATTTAAATATGATGAAACCATAAATTAATATATAATAAAAATTATATTTTAAAAAATAAAAATTTATAATTCAATTTTAACTTTTTCTAAATTTAGCCCTAGTTATAATCTAGTATATAAATTAGTTTTTTTTTTTTTTTTTGATGAAGGGAATTTTTAAGAAGATTTTTGTATTATGATTTGGAATAACAAGTGTGTGGATGGGTGAAAGAAGGACCACATTGGGAAGGTAAAGTGAACATGAAAAAAGAAAAGAAAAATTCAAAAATTCACGATTTGTAGTCATATGCTTATTCCTTATCCTCCTAAGTCCTATCCTTACCTTTGCTCCACTGCTATTCCACCACTTCCTTTTCTTTTTGCTTTACTTTGCGTTGCTTATCATTCAAGTTTCTTAAGGGTTTCAAAACAACCACCACCACCCCCCTCCCCTCTAATGCTTCACTTCAAAACAACCCAACCCAAATCAATACATTCATGCACGCATACTTATACTAACATTTTTTCAATTTTTCCTTGCAAGATATATCCATTACCTCTTCAAAAAGTGAAAAAGTTTGGGTAAAAATATAAGCTTCAAAATTATGCTTGGGCAATAAATATGACCTGCTTAAAAAACGGGTCGGGCCTCGAGTAAGGTTTTTTTTAGCTTGAGCCTAACCCGACCCGAATTAGCAAAAGATAAAAAAGCTATTATTTTCTAGTTATTTTCTTACTATTTTGCTGTTATTTTTATTGTTGTTTTCTCGCTGGTTTGCTACCATTTCACCATTATGTTATTATCATTTTGTTGTTATTATTTAGATATTGTATAACTATTGTTTTATTGTTGATTTTGTTACTATTTTAGAGGCATTTGCTTGTTAAGTTACACCTATCTTAGTTTTATTTAAAAAATAAATATATTTTTTAATTTGTTGAGAAATTTTCATTTTAATGTTTTTAGTATTTTTGATGTATTATATTTTTTAATTTTTTCATATAAAAAAATTAATTCAGACACGTCGAACCGAGTCTAAGTTTTAGCATTTTTATCCAGGTCAAGCTTGAGCAAGATTTTAGGCCCATTTTTCGACCAAATTTGGACCTAACAAACGGGCTTAAAATTTTGGCAAGACCCAGCCCGAACCTAACTCGACCTGTGAACATGTCTAATTGCGAGTTTATTGTAATACTTATTTTTGGTCATCGAAAATATAAAATTAAAGATAAATTCGAGAATTAAAATTGTTGTTTGATTAAGTATGCATAATGCATGTCTTAATTGAACTTTTTCCCCTCTAAATGTGTATAATAATCGGAGCTATCATATTAGGTTTGACGTTGAGGTATAGTTTGAACTAGTTACAGACCTAAATATAATATTTTTTTCAAAGGAAAAATGTATTCTATCACATTCGAATCTAACTTCTTTTCCGTAGCAATAACAACAGTATTAATTAAACTAATATTGAATTGATTACATGAATATAATTGAAGTATATCAATTACATTAACGTTCAAAAGAGAGCATAAAAGAAAATGTAAAATTTTGTTCTCTTGTTGTGTGGAGAGCAAAGACATACCTCTTAAATTTGTTGAAGGAGGAAATCTTTGAAGAGCAAAATCATGGGCTCTATTTAGTTCAAATCCATGACATTTAAAATATAGAGATTTATGGGCATGGTAGTAGAGGTGATCATGGGTTGGGCTATCCGGCCCAGCCCGACGGCCCGCCTTAAAAAATGGGAGGGTTTGGGTAAAAATATAGGCCCGAAATATGGGTTTGGGCAAAAAAAAGGCCCGTTTAGAAAACGGGCCGGGCCTCGGGTAAAACTTTTTTGGCCCGGACCCGACCTGAATTATATATTAAATATATATTTTATTTTTAATCAAATATACTTTTTAAGTTTACATATTTTTTATTTGTTTTTTTGTTTTAATTTTTTTTATTTAATGAAAAAAGCTAAAAAAAAATTAATATGGGCCGGGCCGGGCCCGGATTTATCAATTTTCTTTCGAGCCGGATTTGGACAAATTTTAGGTCCATATTTCAGGCCGGGCCGGGCTCGAGCCTAGAAAACGGGCCTAAAATTTTGTCTTGGCCCGGTCCGGCCCATAATCACCTCTACATGGTAGCTATTTCAAGTAATATTTTGGTCGCTCATGAATATTGTATGTGCTAGAGGTCATAGGTTTCGACCACCACTTTATGCGCATTATTTTTTAATTTTATGAATTCCATATTAACAACTTAATGCGTGTCTTTAGGTTCTTTTCAGAATTAGAAGACAAAACTTTGAGTGTGTCAAATTTTCAATGGCACTTTATCAACACGATATGTTCTAAAGCCTTATAAAATATGAACTATTTTTCTAACAGTCAACCGTTTTTACTAAAATGTTTCATTCCAGGAGAGAATTCAATCATATAAGGAAATCTCCATGCTTTTGAAAAATGATTCATGTCAATATTTTAACTAAAATAATTAGCTATTTGAGCTAATTAATGACACTAAAAATTAGAGGACCATATTATGCGAAGTTAAAAGTGTAAAGATTAAACTCAAATTTGAACCATATTTTGACCAAGGAAAACTATATTTAGGAAAACCAAAGATAAAAGTGAAACAACACATAATAAAAATTCAAAAATAATAAGAGAAATTCGCTTTTATTTTTTTTATTTATATTTTACCAAATTTGATCGTTTTTCTAGTTTTCAATTCAATTGATGTTATTGAATGATCAAACGAATCTATTTTAAGTTCACTCAACAATATAATACTGATTTTTTATCTCTGAGAAGAGGTTGCGATGAAAACCAAGTGAATTGTATAACAAGAATTAGGGGTGAGTTATGTTCGATTTGGTCAAGTTTTTTAAATTTTTTAAACAATCCATGATATTCTAATTCGATTCTTGATTTTCTATCTTAATTTTGGATTTTGGACTTTATTTAATAGCATTTAGACATTATTCGGTAATGTTCCAATTGTTGTTCATAATTTTTTTTTTAAAATTAATTTGTTAAATAAATAAAAATAATTAATAAATTTTACATAGTATTTTTGGAATTTATTTTTTATATACTAATTTTTATAAATAAAAATCATCTATTTAATTAGATTTTTGATTTTTTTCCTCCACCTAGCACAAACAATATCAAAACATAATTTTATTTTATTTAATTTTCGTTTTTTTTATATTGATTTTAAAATTTTGATTTTAAAATTCATTTTGATAGAATGATTTTTATTTTATGCTTTTTTTTTCAAATATTATTTGAAAATTTTCGAATTTTTTATGAATACTTTTAAAAATATTTTTTTTCAAGTAAATAAAAATATTAATATTTTTATGGTTTTTTAAAAAAAATTATATAAAACTTTCAAGTCATCAAAAAAATTAAAATTAAATAGAAATTAAATAAAAATAGTGTTCGGTGCATGAGAAATTCGAAGTAGATGTGGGCTTTGGACTGCTCTGCTTGTGCTGTGACTGATGTTGTATGAGGCAACGGATGATATAAAATGAAGAAGGGCACAAAATTAGGGTTTGGGATTTTGTGCTCTCAAATCTCATCTGAGCACGACACGATGACATGGGAAGGAGTGAGTAACTTCGTTATCTTGCTTGCTTACTTGCATTCTATTAGAATTCTTCTTTGATTTCTTTACTGCCATAATTATTCTTATCTTAATTGTTGTTCTCTAATATCCTTAGAATTCTGTTTTGCTTTCATTTTGCTAGTATTTTATCTTTTTTCCCCTCAATTAATGTGTACATTTTACATTTACATTTAAAACACACTATAATTCTATCCTATATAGAGAAAGCTCATTTGTTTGGGAATCTGGAAATATTTTGTACCCATTAGATCTGTTTAATGTTTTCTCATTTAGAATTTCTTGTGAGGTTACTGGCAATGGATTTACATATGTTTTTTTTTCAGTTTTTATTTTTTAAAGATAGTTTGAGGATATCTGGATAGTTTATTTATTTATTTATTTCAGCTTGTGGAGTTAAATGGCATAATGATCTAATAATTTTTTCACCTTTTCTTCTTTGTTTGGTATTATTCACCACGTTCATCCTAACTTTACTAAACTGTGCTGGTTTTCTAAAATTCTTTCCTTTAGGACCGGCAAGGTGTTATCGGCAAATCAAGAACAAGCCATACCCCAAATCTCGATACTGTCGTGGTGTCCCAGATCCTAAGATCAGAATTTATGATGTTGGGATGAAGAAAAAAGGTGTTGATGAGTTCCCTCTCTGCGTCCATCTGGTCAGTTGGGAGAAGGAGAATGTCTCGAGTGAGGCATTGGAGGCTGCCCGAATTGCCTGCAACAAGTACATGGCCAAGTATGCTGGGAAAGATGCTTTCCATTTGAGAGTGAGAGTTCATCCCTTCCATGTTCTTTGGATCAACAAGATGCTTTCATGTGCTGGAGCTGACAGGCTTCAGACTGGAATGAGAGGTGCTTTTGGGAAACCTCAAGGAACATGTGCTAGGGTTAACATTGGTCAGGTCCTGCTTTCGGTTCGTTGCAAGGACAGCAACAGCCACCATGCGCAGGAGGTGCTCCGCCGTGCAAAATTCAAGTTTCCAGGTCGTCAAAAGATTATCGTTAGCAGGAAGTGGTATGTGACTTCGTTTCTTAGAAATTGAATGAATTCTGAAACTCCTCGATCTATACTAGAGGATCATAGATATCATTAATCTCTGCTGTAATTTACATTCTAGACCATTTAATTTAGCATCAATTTTCATTTAGGTCAAAACCTTTAATTTCATCAAATTACACTACGAAACTTCTATTATTAACAAATTAGGTAACTTATGCTAACTTTGTTAAGTAATTATAATGGAAAAGTTAGCTCATTGTATGTACGTTAATCAGCATGGAGTCCGAAAATTAATTCTGTTTTGAAAATAAAACAAGTATGCATGCTAAGACAGGTTTTACAATAAAATTATTTAATAGAGGTAGTATAAGTGACCTAATCTTTTGATAATAAAAGTTCAAGTTGTATAATTTAATGAAATCAAAGGTTTGTGGCTTACATGAAATGTAAATTGCCTTTAATCTTTGCTTGTGAAAGCATAAATGTGTATTACGGAACAAAAGGTCTGGTTTTTGCTCTAAATTTTTCTTGTTGTAATTGACTTACATGACACATGCACAATAAGTCACCTATGTTCTCAAAATAAGGTTTATTATATTATTATAATTTCATTGTTATTGTTGTCGTCATTGTCAGGGGATTTACCAAGTATAGCCGTGCTGATTATCTGAAGTGGAAGTCTGAGAACAGGATTGTGCCAGATGGTGTCAATGCAAAGGTAATACTAAGAAAACTAAAGATATAGTCGAATATATTATCTCTTTGAAACAAATGCTTTGTTCTCTTGTATCTATTCAATACATTATGGCTATTTGTAGCTCTTAGGAAGAATGTGCATTGCAAAGTTGTGAACTTATTTTGGTGGTAGCTTCTTTCCCTTCATGTATCTGTGTGTGTATATATATTTTCTTAGACACTCTTTTGAAATGATATTTGCTTGTGATCGAACTTAGTCATTGATTTGGGACTCCATGTGTTGTTTTTGGCTTTCTAAAGTGGAACTTTGTGATTTATAATGTGCAGCTTCTTGGATGTCATGGACCTTTGACTAATCGTCAACCTGGAAGAGCTTTCCTACATGCAACAGCTTAGATCGACTCTGAGTCTCTATCTAGAAAATTTTGAAGCTTTAGATGGACCTGTTTTTTTAGTTTATTATCATAGTTGGGTTGTTTTTGAGTAGAGCAAATTTGTGTAGGTGCAAAATATTTGGCATTTTGAATTGGTGGCATTGAGAGTTTAATGGAATTGCAGTTTGTTGTTTCCCTGAGAAGCCTAGTGTTTATTGTCTTTCATTTCATCTCATTCATTTACTGTGGTTCTAATGCATTTTGCCCTTCCATCTTTTCGCTTCCCTCCATTATTTTTGTGCCTATTACTTTCCGATACACTTTTAATATATAAATTAGTCTATATGAATATATAAGTTTTAGGAGTATAAAGACGTTTGGGTTTGTTGACGTGATGAATCAGCAAGGATGGAGGGTGGTGAAGGTGGCGGTTCACCTTGGCAGGGCAAAGAGCTGTAGTGTTGGGTGGTAGGGGAAAGGTGGAGAGAGTGGTTGAGAAAGAGTGGATTGCAGGGGCGAAGCCAGAATAAATATTTAGGGGGGCCGAATGAAAATTTAATTTTTTATGGTCTATATCTTTATAATTTTTAAAGGATTAAATCGAATCTCTATAATTTTAGGGGGGCTAAAGTACAATTTTACTTTTACTAATTTAAAATTTTAAAAAAATTTCAAGGGCTTAAATATAAAATTTTTATTTTAGGGGGGGCAGGGCCACTGCCAGCCCCCCCTTGTATCCGCCTCTGGTGGATTGGGAGGAAAAAGTGTATCCGGTGTTAGGTTTTGTGATTCTAGTGGCGGTAAAGTTACATCTTGTCTTCTTAAAGGGGCATCGATTGTCGATGTGACGTTTTAGGTCGGTCAAGCAATTAATGAGCGTAATGTTCCACATGCTCTTGATGAAGGTAGCTCGGCATGAAGGTCTTCTAGGTTCACTGTAGAGGTACTTGTTGAAGGCCCGCCCAGTGCAAGATTCGCTTGGAAAGGGTACGTGGAAGGCTCACGGAGTTAGTGTAACAATTGCCCCCAAATGAGGAGAGATTATAAAGTGACCTCCGCGAGCTTGTTGATTGAGGAGGTCTATGAGTCTGTTAATTGAGAAAGTTTGTCGACAGTATTTGGGACTTACTGAAGTTGATGGGTGAAATTTGTAACACAAGTGTACGTGTAATCAAGTTATGAGAAGAGTTTGTTCTCCCGATGACTAAATTCTAAGCTATTAAGTATCAATTATTTAATTTTATCTAATCTAGATCAATAAAATAAATTTTAATTACTAAGCAAATTATGAAGATTTTCTTAATCAATTTTAAAGATTTGAAATTCTAATTTCACCTAATTTAATTAATTCAATCTATGTAATTATTATTCCAAAATTTATTGGCATTAACTAGGTTTTTTCAGTATCTAACAAAGTCAATCCACCTTTCTCACTAATTATATTTCTATAACTATCTTAGTTGTAAATTATTTTATTCGTCAACCTTAATTTATTCAGTTTAGATCTAATCTTAATTAAAGTTAATCTTAATTTATTTAGTCTAGATCTCAGCTTAAACATTTTCTTCCAAAACAAATTAAGGTCATCAAAGTGGTTAAATAAGCACAGGTTGGATAAATAATTAACGAGGATCAAAACAATTGAAGAGAAAATAAATAAATTAACTAATAAATAAGATTCATCATCGTTTGAAGAAAATAGAGTTTAGTTAAACAACACAAAAAGATATTTAAAACAAATTTACATAAAAAGAAATAATCTAGATTGAAAATGGTCAATTAATTAATGTGGAGATCTTTGGATCTCTTTTTTTTTCTTATCTTTACAAGTTTGAAGATTCCTTCGGTGTGTTATTTTTATTTAATTTTCAATTGATATTTCCTTCTTTTCTTTTCTTTTTTCTTCTTAAATTTTGTTACCTTTATTTTTAAGGTTTTTCACGCACGGCACGTAACATTTACAGCGAAGTAAACTATTTGTTACTAAGGGTGAGTTTGGATGGGCGGTGGTGCGTTTACCTACGTTTAGTGTAAAAACAGCGGTGGCGGTGAGATTAGATACTATAGCGATACTATAGCGTGAGACAAAAAGTAAGCTAAACGCACCGCACCGCACTCAATTGCCCATCCAAACTCACCCTAAAAGTTCTGAATTAAAGAACATATTTCACCGCTAAGTGGAAGGCTTTTCTCCACCCCTTTTTATTTTATATTCCAAGTCTTTAGTTCTCTATCCCATAGCTACAATGGTAAAAAGGGAAATAACAAATAAGTCCAAATTAAGTCTACAACATGATAAATTTTACATGAAATTGAAATAAAATATAATTAATCCAAAAAGTTATAAAATATATTAAAAACTATCTAAATGTTAAAATATTATGAAAACAACTTACAACACCTGAGTAGAGATGTTCATGGGTCGAGTCAGATCTAAGCATGATATTAAGATACTTTATGCTTGCTCAAGCTTGGTCCTGTCCAAAATATGAGCTTAAAATTGTCCAAACTCACCTATATTTACAAAAGACTAATCTAAGCTCATTTTAGGCTCAGCTATATTATTTTTTTAACTTTTTTTAAAAATATTTATATTAATATTTAATAATTTTATACATTTTTTATTTCTTGAAATTTTTTATATGGTTATCTTAACATTATTTTAATATTTACATTAGAGTAATATTATATATTTAGTACAGGTTTATTTTTTTAATGTGTTTTATATTACATAATATATAAAAATAACATAATACAAAATAATATAAACTTAAAAACAAATTGGGCCGGGCTAAGTTTAGGCCTTGAATGTTCAAGTCAAAATCTGATCCATATTTTAAACGAGGCTAATTTTTTTACCTAACTCTATTTTTAGGACCTAATATTATTAATCAAACCCTTCTAATTTTAGAATGGATAATCCGAACCCATAAACAAGTATAAACCTAAGGTGCTTGCCATCAAAACCTCGTTAGCTTTTGAGTCCATATTTTGGTCCAATCTCTCATTTTTCAAACCTAACATATACAATTGAACCGTTCAGATTTTGGTTCACCCGATTGAACCATCAGGACCAGGTTTTTTCAACCATGCTGTTCTACTGTTCTCCGTTTCCCAGTTTTTGATAATCGAATCGGTGAAGGAAGCTTCTTTTGTTTTTGATCGTCGACTGAGTTTGTGCGTCCTTAGAATCTAAAACATTCTGACCCCAAAAATGTTGAAGCTCTCTTCTTCTTCTTCGTCGTCATCATCATCATCATCTTCTTCAAGAATTGTCGCTGCTTTCCTCAAGCTTCACTTCAACCGTCTTCAAGTCAACCCCTTCTCCTCCTCCCACCACCACCACCAACTCCCTTCAAATCCCACTTCCTCAAATTCCGCTCTTTCCCACTTCCTTTCTCGCTCTCCCCACCCCCACGCTCGCACCACCCCTTTCTCTAACCTTTACATTGCTAAGCCCAATCATCCCTTTTCCCCTTCTGGATTTAGGTTCTTTTCCTTTAAATCCTCCAATTCTGCTCCCAAATTAGATGCCCATTTCGCCAAAAACCTTCTTCAGAAGCCGGCCAATGTCTTCGCTTCCGCTTTGTCCAGGTACCGGGAGGCTGTTGCTTTGCATTTCGATGCTTTTTTCAAGAGGAATTACTTGTTTCTGTTTGGGGTTGGAGGAGTTCTACTCTGTGCTTTGCTTTGGAGGATTATGTTCGGCATTGCCAACACTTTTGTTGGCCTCTCTGAAGGAATGGCCAAGTATGGCTTCCTTGCCCTTTCCACTGCAATTGTTTCTTTCGCTGTAAGTTGCTATATTTTGTGATCAGTTAGCATTGTCCTTTGGGTTTTGGATTGATTGAGGTTGAACCATTGGCACCATAAATGGGATATTTCTGCATTCTGCATACGCTTAATGTATGTTGCTAATTGCGAGTTGTTCATGCATTTGTCAGTGACTGCCTATTAACTCTTTTTATATACCAATTTTGATTCAAGAAGTTTGGGTAAATTATTTACTTTGATTTACTAAAAGTAGAGTTTTACAACTTCAGATGAGATTCTCTGGTTTTGGAGTTAGTATTCTATTATACTGTAAATTAGCAATAATAGCATGAATCTGCACTTAAAGAGTGAATGTTCTTGGATAACAAAATATAATAAAGCTTTAGCCGTTGAGCTGACTTTAATTCATTGTCCGTCATCTTATTGAATACTTGGTTTTTACTTTTCTTTGTTGACTAATGTGTTTCTATATTCCAATAAAAGTGAACATTGCTTCTCTTAAACACCCATGTTTGGTTCTCGAATTCATAAGTACGACTATTTTGCTTCTTGCCTGGATGGATGATTCTGCCATTTTTATTGCAAAATGACAGTATCTTAACTGTTTACACTTCATGCTTATTCATTATCTTCAGGGCTTGTATGTTCGCTCAAGATTAACAATAAATCCTGACAGAGTCTATAGAATTGCCATGAGGAGGCTTAACACAGCTCCTGGGATTCTTGAGGTTATGGGTGCACCACTTGCAGGAACTGATTTAAGAGCTTATGTAATGTCTGGTGGTGGACTTACACTGAAGAATTTCAAACCAAAATTTAGGAGAAAGCGATGTTTTCTTATCTTCCCCGTCCAAGGTTCTGAGAAAAAGGGTCTTGTGAGTGTTGAAGTCAAGAAGAAAAAGGGCGAGGTTTGCTTCTAACTTCCTACCCAGTTCTACTTTCTTGAGTAAACTACACATGAACCCTTGCACTGTGGGCAAAAACCACTCTCCTTTTCCCTTTGGTTCAAGAGATGATGTGCAAAACTATGTAGTTTGCAATGTTTTTACTTTTTTTCTTTTTGAAATGACAACAGCTTTGAACTATGGTCATATTAATCAATTCATAGCTAAGGTTTTTATGTAGCTCATATACTTATGGATGTTATTTGGTCATTTCATTAAAATCAACTGTTAAGCCCTTCTCTATATAACCACAGAATGTTAAGTATAGATTTCTAAAGCTGTTTGGATGATCAAAGTGTAATTTACCAATTTTTATTAAACCCTCATATGATAGAGAAAGCACCTTGTATGGTTATCCAACAATGAGATAGATAGCAAAACTTCCATTTTTAGCTAGTACCGCATTTTAAGGATGTGACTTTACTTGTGAATTTTCCTTGAAGGTCACACTGACTTAGACCCTAAAATAATTTTTCATGTCTTCTTCTTCTTTGAATAGAGAGCATCTGTCTGCATGTCTTCCAAAGATTTAGTCCAGGTGTGTTTGTAAATAATTAGGGGAAACCTTTTCTCTTTCTACTGATTAATGATAGAGAGGGAGCTGGTGAAGTGGTTTCTCTCTGTCATTCTTCAGTAAATGAAATATTTAACGTCTTAACATTTCTTGGAAACATATCAAATCTTTCTTGTATAGTACCCTGGCTCCCTTTTGTTTCCTTGTGGCATGTACCTTAGCATTCCTCGCCAGCCCAATCTATGAATTCCATTGGACCCAGAAATGATACATTGGAAGAATCTTTTGGGTCTTCCAATATCAATAGGTTGATTGTTTCGCTCCTGTACCTTCCAAAAGGAAAAAAGATCTCTAAGAGCTGTTTACTGGATCCGAAAGAGAGTACTTGGGTTCTCCCAATAACTAAAAAGTGTATCATGCCTGAATCTAACCGGGGTTCGCGGTGGTGGAGGAACTGGATCGGAAAAAAGAGGGATTCTAGTTGTAAGATATCTAATGAAACCGTCGCTGGAATTGAGATCTCATTCAAAGAGAAAGATATCAAATATCTGGAGTTTCTTTTTGTATATTATATGGATGATTCGATCCGCAAGGACCATGATTGGGAATTGTTTGATCGTCTTTCTCCGAGTAAGAGGCGAAACATAATCAACTTGAACTCGGGTACACACATGCACACACACACACACACACAAAAGAACAGGAATAAAATGGAAGAGTACAAAATGCATATATGCTATTATAGTGGTAGTTATGATATATCCCTGTGACTAACATAATAAAGAAGCCCTGAATTGAATAGGATAAAGGACCTATTTGGGTTCAAATCAAAGGATAAAGGCTTAATTGAATGGGATAAAAGCATAGGGTTGTTTAAGAAAGTGAAATAGCATGAGGTTTTCTTAGTATTTTAGCCCATTCCTATATATCAGAGCATTTGTTATTCTTGTTTGCAGTATGATATGAAGCTATTAGCAGTAGACATTCCAATGGCATCAGGACCTGATCAGCGGCTATTCCTGATTGGTGATGAAGAAGAGTACAAGGTTGGTGGTGGATTGATCTCCATGCTGAGAGATCCGGTAGTGAAGGCAATGGCTGCAACCAAGGAATTTGATGATCTTGACCAAATTGAGGAAGAGGAGGATGCTGAGCGAGAACTTCAAGAGGCCGAAAGAAAGCGCCGTGAAGAAATTGAAAAGCTTGAAAAAGATGGCAATCAATAATGGCTAGCCATATTTTGTTCTTCTTTCTTGCTTTTGTTTACTGAAGTTTCCGAAAGTTTGCTTGAGGCTTTAACAATGCCGGATATTACTTAATTTTATGAGGAATGCCCTTCATTATACTGATTGTGGCCATTGCTTTTTCCAAATCAACTTCCTTGTACTCAAATGCCCCGGTGAAACAAATAAATCGTACAATTGACATACTGTGCATAACATGACATGGTTTTCAGCATTTTTAGTGTTCGTCTTACCATGTTTAGAACATTATTTCTATCTTTGATGATATTTATCATGTTATTATGCCTTCTCATCCAATGACTCCTTGAGCAGGCATTTCTGAATAGATATTTGTATCGACTCTCTTGGATAGCACATGCAAGGAACCATTAGTTTTTATTTTGAGGGTTACCTTGCTTCCTACTGTTGCTTTCTCTCCAGGTGAGTTTGAGCATGCGGACTGTGAAAGATTCGCCCGAGTGTGCATTTCGCCCAATAGAGTTCAAAGTCCCCATCTCCACAGGTTACTTCTGGCAGAGACAATCAGACAAACCTGAATTTTGCAATCTATTCAATGCTGAACCTTATTTAAGATAGCCATCCTTTCATAGTATGCTTTTAGGATATGTTACTGGAACCGGAGTAAGCTTTGCTGGTCCAACTAATACAGTTGTAGTAAGTGTGAGTTATCCTGCATTTAGTTTGAACTTACTGATTGAGCTCTGTAATAACATCTCTCTCCACTAAAAAGAGGATAGATAATACACACACAGGTGTCTAATGTTCCCGTGAGGTAGTAAACTTTATATGTGGCCAATTCCATTCACCATGTCTATATATTCCTTCGTTAACTTGTATATTCTATTTGTACAGTGGGAGTTGTGAATGTGGATTAATTCAATTTGTAGGTTGCAGACTATTTTGCTCAGAAATTCAAAGCGGTTCAAGCATATTTTTGTAAGAAACATTACTCTTGTCTGTACCCTATGTATGAATGCCATGCTGGAAATGCTGACATCTTAAATTCCAACTCTTTGTTGAGTAGTTGTTAGATGGTCCTGTGATGATTTCTGTTTCTATTAATGGAAAAAAAAGTTATAGTTGGCAGAATTCATGGGAAATGGGAAAGTACACACATGGTGTATTTGAATTAACGTGACTGCAATTACCACAACACAATTTGTATGTTCAAACCTGTCATATTTTATTACATTCTGGAATTCCAATGGTTGCTTGTCCCTTTCTCTGTCTCTGTCTCTGTCTCGGTTTGGACATGGTCATGGTATATTTTTTAGCTTTGCAGGAGGGGTGTTGAATGAGTCTTTTCACCTCCACTCCATAGTGTATAAATTATTCTATTTCAAGTGACATAATTTAGTAATTCTCATGGTCAACTAGGCATTTTTCTCACTTAAGGTTGAAGGTGAGGTAGGCAGGTATTTTTTGACACCGGAACAAGCATAAGCATACAAATTTTATATTAAAAAGGGTGTAAAAAAGTAAACAATATTTGAACCCTGAAGGTGATACCCAACAAACTCGGAACCCAAACAAATGTAAGGCTTGAAATGAGGTTAAAGTGATGTGCATGAAAAGGCGTTGCAGGGTATTAGTGGTGGAATAGTCGCATCAAAATAGCTATTGACATTTAATGTTGGAGATTGCATAGCAATCATATCTTAACTTGCTGTTGCTATTGCTATTGCCGGTCATCAAAGGCAAAAGCAAAGACTTGTTCTTTATTACAGCTGTGTATGCACTGTCGGTCTCTTAATCAATCAAACATTTGACTTTTCCATCCCATACAGTTGACTTCTTCTTCTTCTTCTTCTTCTTCCTATTCTTGAATCCCAATGAAACTGAAAGAAACTTCTTTCAAAATTAAAAATGATTTGAAAACCCAAATTGGATCCTATTCCTAGTTCATTCTGGGTCATGGAAGATGGAATCTACCTGGATGTTGGAACCAATAACCAGGTAGGCTGCCTGTGCTACATTTCTTTATTTTCTACTTGAAATATTGATAAAATTAATCAACCTCTGTATGTAACCATGCATGTATTATTATTATTATTATTATTAATTGTAGGATACATTATCCATCTTAATTCTTTAATTTGGATTTCAGATTTGTTATTATATTATTAATATGATTTTGATCAAATCAAACCCTTCAATCTATATTGGTTTTTTTTTTTTTTGGGGGGGGGGAATATATATAATTTGGATAAAAGATACATGGAAACATTAGGTTGAATTCTGCTAATAGTCCCTATGTTACGTGGAATTATGGATTTAGTTCATATACTCTAATTTGGTTATCGTTAGTATTTGTACTTTTTAAATTTTAAAATTTTAATCTTGACCCGAATGGTAGCCGTTAAATTTATTAAGTTAAACTCTGTTGTTTTCAAAATCTTATGCATCAAATATATTATTACATGCTTAATGCCATTTTAGCTTTCTATTTTCATATAATATAAAAAAAATCATATTATTTTAATAAACATATATAACGGCTTATCGATTGAGTTGGGATTGAAATTTTAAAATTTTAAAAAGATTAAAGGTGATCAAATTGGAGAATAAATACTAAATTCACAACTTACACGTAGTAAGCAGTGGTGGATCCAAAAATATGATTTGGGGGGCAGGCAAAGTCAAAAATTTTTTTGGGAGTCGGAATTAAATTATATATTTTTATAATAGTAAAAATGTAATTTTGCCATTTTAATAGCCTATATCTTTATAATTTTTAGAGGATTAAATTAAATTTTTATCATTTGTAGAATGCAATTTTATTCTTGTTAAATTAAAATCTTATAAATTATAAAGGCCCTAAATAAAAAAAATTCATTTTAGGGAGGGTTGAGGCTCTTGCCAGCCCCCCTTAGATCCGCTCACAATAGTGAGGGACAAAGAAAAGAGTTTGGCCTAATGGATTTAATATCTAACATTTTGATCAGGACTGGAATTTCAAAAGTCAAATAGTACAAATATTAAAATTAACTAAATTAAAGTACATGGACTAATTCCATAACTTAAACATAGTAAAGGGACTAATAGCAAAAAATTGACAAAAAGTTACTTGGGAAATAAACAAAAAGGGAAAAGCAAGACTTTTTCTTTTGGCAATTTCATATTCATTTTCAAGAATCGGCTTGGCAGACAAGTCAAGTAACAAATCTTACAAAGACTTATTTGTTTTATTTAAAAACGAAGCTGTAAATATTGGAGTTGACTTGGCAGTATTCCTATTACTTTCCCTTGTCTTTATTTTAAAAAAAATTATCACGTGTAATATTTTTATTGGATGATATTATTTTTTAAGGGTAAATTATAAAAATAGTTATTTTTATTTACCTCATATTATATTTTAGTCACTTCTGTTTGAAATGTTACGTTTTAGTCACTTATGTTATAATTTTGTTACAAAATGGTCATTCTGCCGTTAAGCTCCGTTATCTCCCTAACGGAAATCCTACGTGACAGTCCAAATAGGTTTTAAATGCCGATTTGGATGTCCAACTAGGACGAGAATAGATTTTTAATTAAATATATTTAATTAATTAAAAATTTTAAATTAACTACACTTTGAACTGAAAAAGAAAAACCGTTTGTCTCTTTTTCTTTTAATTTTCTTTTCCATTTTGACTGAAAAAACTATTCTTATCCCAGTTGGACATCCAAGTTGATATTTAAAACCTATTTGGACTGCCATGTAGGATTATCGCTAGGAAGGTAATGGAGCTTAATAGCAGAGTGACTACTTCGTAATAAAACGATAACATAAGTGACTAAAACGTAACATTTCAAACATAAGTGACTAAAGTATAATCTGGGGTAAACAAAAGCGACTATTTTTATAGTTTACCCTTTGTTATAATTAAGACGAAATTAATAGTGTAAACACCAATTTTGAAAAAAAAAATTAAGAACCAATTTAAGAATTGAGTATAGTTTAGGGGTTAATTTACTAATAAAGCCAAAAAAAATAAAATGGAAATAGTTATAGCGTGTCTGTCTGGCAGTAACTTTAACTGTACCCTTCAAAAAGTTACCAAAGAAAAGACATGTGGCATACCAGGTCATCACAAATATTCAGTTTCCGACGCACAATGCGGAGCAATAAAAAAAGAAGAAAAAAAGATATGACCTCTTCGGGTTTTGGAAGTCAACCCTTGACTTATTGTTATTATTAAAAATAATCCATCAAAATAAATATAAAAAAAAAAAAACCTTCATTAAAGATCACAAACAAGACAAACTCCATATTTCTACCTGTTCTTCTCTTCTCTTGTTATCTCTTTCCTATATTCCAACCTGTTTCAATTATGCTCCACATGCTGTGTGTTGTTTCTGTTTATTTTGAGTAATTCAATCACCAAATTCATATTGGTTGAGTTGAGAGATCTGAGAAGAATAATAATCAATAATAATATTGGGTTTGGAATTGTGTATGGCCACTGAAACAGCTCCTAAAGTTCGACTTGTCAGGTGTCCTAAATGCCTTTTGGTTCTTCCAGAAGTGGCTGATGTTCCAATTTACAAGTGTGGAGGCTGTGATGCAATTCTTGTAGGTAAGCATCACCAAAATTACTAATTTGGTCTTTGAAGATTTTGATCCTTTTTCCATGGTTGATGAATGTTGTTGGTAGATTTTATTGTGACCTGCAAAGTAAAAATGGGGGAAAAAAAATGGCTTCCTTTTTAGTTCCTTATTTCCATTTCTTGCTGTTTTGCAGCTAAAAATAAAAAGGCCATTGCCAAAACCACCTCTGTCTTGCAAGAAGCTGAAGCTGTCGGGAATCAATCGGTTCGGTTGTCGGAACGTGGAGAATCTAGCGGCTCAGGTCTGCAAGATGTTGTTCCTTCCCCTTTGGAGAGTCGATTGAGTCAAGAAAGTGGAGGGAATCGGGATGTTTCTACCGGCTCTCATAGTGAGGAGCACGGTGAGGACGTATCGTTAGAAGGTCGCTATGAGAAGGATCAAAATACATCCAGAGATAGTGATGGTGATGGTGAAATGCTTGATCAAAATAGATCTACTGGCTCTCATAGTGAGGAGCAAGATCAGCACTTATTGGTAGAAGGGCGACGTAATGGTTGCTATGAGAAGGAACAAAATGCATCCAGAGATAGTGATGGTGATATGCTCGATGAAAATAGATCTACTGATTCTCGTAGCAAGGAGCACGGTGAGAACTTATCGGTAGAAGGCCAACGTAATGGACGCCACGAGAAAGATCAAGATACTTCCAGAGATGGTGATGGTGATATGGTTGATGAAAGTAGGTCTATTGATTCTCATAGCGAGGAGCACGGTGAGAACTTATCGGTAGAAGGCCATAATGGTAGCTACGAGGCAGATCAAATTGCATCCAGAGATGGTGATGGTGATATGGTTGATGAAAATGGACCAAATGAAGGGCAGCAAAATGGAACAGGACTGTTGCAGACAGAATCTTTAGAACATTGTGATGTTCGACTGCCAGGGGTTTCAATTGAAGGTTCTTTATCCGCTGAGCTTCATCATGAGAATGAAGAGTTAGTGTTGGAAGCTGAAACAAATTTAGAAGCAGAGGCAAATGACATGAGCTTGCAGTTAGAAGGTGCAAATTCACAATTAGAGACTAATGACAAGGTTGATTCCAACACCGGAGGCTCTCCAAAAGGTGAACATCATCGGTTTAATAGTGTGAGGTCTATGGATACTTATGGAACTGTCGATTTTGTCAGTATTGGTTCTGAGTTTAGTGGTCCTATTGAACATTTGTCGAAATCCACGACAATCAGAAGCTCCCATGCTTATGATGGCAGTATCTCTTCTTATGATGGAATGGATGACCACTTCCCTGACCAGCAATTACATTCCTTTGAGAACAATTATAAGCCTGCTAACCTTTCATCAGATTTTTCCAATAAGAAGCATTATGCGATGAGGAGATACGGCAAGTGGCACCGAGATGAACCACTAGAACCTGTAACGCAATACCGTCCACTTAGGAACTGGCCAAGACTGGAGAGAGATCAATATCCATCCCAAATTCCTTTGTCTCAAAGAGTTCCCTTGCATGGCTATGAAAGTGCTGGCCCTTCACATGAATTGCGAGATGAGTTCCCTTTCGATTCAGCCTTCCATCCATTCAAGAAGGCTGAGTATGGTAAAGAAGAAAAGATGAAACTGTTAAAAATGGTGTATGAACTGCAGGATCAAATTAGCAAGACATGCCAACTGAATGAAAAGACCAATGGAAATGCTTCCTCTGATGTACCTTGGAAGCAAGAGCATTTTTCTACATATAACCATCAGAAGGAGCCACCTGAGGATGAGATTCTTTATCCTACTTACTATGGAAGACATGGACCGACGAACAGTTGGAGCCAGCGAAGTAGATTCTCGCATGTACCTTTTTCAGGTGGTGCAATAAACACTAGACATAGCATTGATAACACTTGTTTATGCTGCCATCCTCAAGCCTGGCAGCGTTCAGAGCAGTTGCCTCCTCCCGTTTTCCCACATAACCGAGGATTTTGTAGAGCCTGTGGAGGTCATAATTGTTATAATTCCTTCAGCTCTTGCTCCTCTAGCCCCCAAAGATATTTGGAATCTGATTTTTCTAACTGGATCCATGAAAGTCAATCTGATGATCAGAGGTATAGAGATCATGAAATGAAGAGGTATTTGAGGGAGAAACATCATTCAGCTAGGCGACATATCCGGCCCACAGCAGGTGGAGCACCTTTCCTAACGTGTTATTATTGCATCACACCGTTGCAGTTACCTGCAGATTTTCTACTTTTCAAAAGGAGATTCCATCAGCTAAGATGTGGTGCTTGTTCAAAGGTGCTTAAGCTTTCACTTCAGGAAGGAACTCATATAGTGCCTTATGATCTGGTTGCTGAAGCACCTCCACCGAGTGAGGTTGAAGACCACAGTGAGGCGATTAATGTAGGAATTTCGGGATTGGCATCTTCTAGTCATGGTAATTTGCAAGCGGATCCTATGTTTTACTCTGATGATTATGGACACTCTTTCTGCATAAGCTGCTCCACAGATGGAGATCCTGTTTCTCATACAAAATTTCATCATCTTCAGGGCAGCAATGCTGATTTCAAAAATATGTCCAGTAGCTCTTCTAAAGCAGGGCCTTCCAGGTCGAAGAGAGGATCGTCAGAAATTGAAGGGTTGCCACCGAAACCTGGAGGGTCGCCACTTCATCGACTGATGGGCTATTCTTCTCTAAGCCAAGTGCTAAGGGGCATTGGACCATCCTTCTCTAGCAAAAGAACTCAGGATTGAATAGCTGAGTAAACAGTAATGTAACTAATTTTGCATATTGGCAAGGGTGGGAAATATTAGCATTCATCCGTTTAATTTTTTTTATGATTACATATAGGAGTTTATAGTGGAGATATTTACTTGATTTGTTTATTCATGTATAGTGTATAAATGATTAGAAACTGTTTACAAAATGTATTTGATGTTTCCTTGTTATTACACCAATCTTCATCATACATTGCCATTCTTTTTTCTTTTAGTCAAAGCAAGCAAGAAAAGATGATAGGAAAGAGTGGCATTAATCATAGAAATTGAGCAAATCCTGTTTTAACAAAATCAACTTTGAACAAAAATGAAGGAAACTTTTTCCTTTTCTTTTAACACAAGATTTTTACCTACACTGGAAACAATAAAAAAAAAAGTTCAGATAGAAGAAACTAGCACAAATCTGTAAAGACATAAGATGTGGGTACTACTTGTGCCTACTTAATGCATTTTTTGACTCAAGAGATTGATGGTGAAAATCGGGCGATTGGTTTATGAGATAGTATGCTACAATCATTAATCAATCTGTATCAGATCCTGAGTCGGACTCTCCATCCGATTGCAACTCAAACGGCCTGATTCTGTTCAAATTAGCTTCCAATGGCGGAAGCCCATCCTCATCACTTGACTCAATCTCATCATTTACTTCTATTGGCGTGGTATCTCTCTGCAAGCTTTCTGAGGTGGCACCTCCATCGTTTTCATTTGAATCATCTAGATTTGAGGATTTGAAAATTTCAGGCCTGTAGGAAATATAAGCAAGAATAGGATCAAGTACAACAGAAAAAGTAAATTTCAAGATTAGAGAATTTGGGACCAAACGAAGACAGTTAAGTGGCAAATGCAAGCATGTTTGTATCATACAAGTCATTTCTAGCAACTTCAAAATTTATAGGTAGTCCTTCTTGCATGCCTTTAGTTCTTACATGGACAATTCATAACCGGAAGCTATATAAAATTTTACTAGGAAGACAAGCCCAAAAGTTGTAACTAACATATACAAACCCTTTCTAGGAAGTACAGTGGTGAGTTGCCAAAAGATGTAGAAAACCAGATGGGAATGAATATGCTAGATGTAAAGAAGAATTCAGTTGGAATTGCCTTAGATAAGTATGCTGTCGTCTTTATTTATTTATTTTATCCCATAATCACTACAATCAGAATGCAGGAAATTAAACATCGTCTGCTGAAACCAGTGCACATGATGGGACAATGAAGATGAACTGGCATATTACAAAATGTAATCTAACAAGAAAAGGACAAAGGGACTCCAGGCAATTGCAAACACAGCCAATAGACACCCTAAATTACTAGCTAAGGGAAGTTCATGAAGTTGGTATTTACCAACTCAAGCAAAAGAAGCACCCATCAATCAAACCTTAAGGTGTTGTATCAAGTTCAAGTTTCTGAAACCCAAGTATTAAGATTAAAACAAGAAAGACGCAAAATGATGGCAGGCTAATGGAAACGCAAACGCACCATTCAGGAGATTTCTGTAGTGCACGAACTTGGTCATAAAACAGAACTTGAGAAACAATGCATGCCACCTTGCAACCAGACTCAAGTGCCTTTTCCTTTCCACTTTCATCAACTACAACAAAACTCCCTGTAAATTGAAGAAGCAACCAAGACATATTAATAACAATCAAATACACATAAAGAACGATTCATTAACATAAGATTAATCATTCTACACTGCAAAACTAACCAAGATTTACTCCAAGGCTTGAACAACTATCTAAACAGAGAAAAGAAGAAAAAAAATTGGGGAAATAAAAACTACACAATCAAACTGCTGGATTTGGATATTAGAGCCACGCAGGCAACCAATTAACTGAATGGTTCAGACAAGGAATTTATGGAACACAGAGAAACATGACATCAATAAAGAAAAAAACAACTTATAGCAGATTCCAAAATGACAGTAGATGTTTTTGCATATTCAAATGAAGCAAAACTCAAAATTTTTTTATTAAAGCAATGGTCAAGTGACATTTATTTAAAACGAACCTCGTTTTATCCACATGCTCTTCTGAAACTTAGCTGGAAATAATGCTAGTGATTTTTGTCCTCGAGCATCTATTACCTTCATAAGGTAAACAACCAAAAAAAAAAGTGTTGCAACAATCAGAACAAGGCAAATGAAAACCTGAATGCAATGACAATCTGATGCAGAGTACATTGCATGAATGCATCATAGAATATAGAAATTTGATATACCACTCGGCACCGTAAATGCCCTATATGTCATAGGTCATGATCGAATTCAACCCTAAGCAAACTCTTCAGTGTGACTATTCAGGTATTCCCAGGCCCTCCCAGCATGTGAGAGAGTGCCAGAGCTCTCTCAGCACAGTAGGGTACAGAACTCATAATCAAATTAAAATAGAAAGGGAAATAATTTCTCTTAATGACTGAACATGACCTTTTACCTTGAATAGCAATCAAAGTCACATAGTTTCATCAAAAAGAAATAAGAGTGGATTTGATTGAAAACCCAGACTTTAACTGGGAATTTGATACATTAGTCTACTAACAGTAAGAGGAAATTTGTGAAGTGAAATGACAAAGTGCACCTCAATGAGATTGGATCCCCTTAGAGACAGCACTTGCATGACGCTTTGGCCATGTTGAAGGTTCAATATTTGGTCTTTTGCTGCCCTCTTTAGATTCTTCCTCCCTCCTTTCATTGCTTCTGCCTTTCTGTTCCTAAAACCAACTTCTGTTTTAGGGTTTTTCTCGAACGTTAATGAAAAAGGCGAAAGAAGAGCCGAAAGGAGAGTTAGGAGAGAACAAACGACTGGCCCATTCTGTAATGCTGTCACCGAAACAAGTGATAGACCAATAAGAAACGAGCTTACCGTGGTTGTGACCTATAGGTGTTCATGTTGGACAGCCCGGCTCCTTGGGCTTAGGTTTAGGTTTTATATATTCAGTCTCGGGTTTTAATACTTTGTCCTTAATACCAATCGACTTAATATTTAATCAGAATTTTTTTTTTTAAATAATAAAAAAGAAATAGAATTTACTTACTATAAATATTTTAATAATCCAACCGCTTAAATTTATGAAGATATTTTTATTTTTTATACATATAAATTTTTAAATTAATTTGATATCTCTATTACATCGATCTAATATATTTTTTAATTATTATATTTAATAGTGGAAAGGTTTTTTATATAAAAAAAGTTAAAAAAATTAATTTATTTCAAACTTGACGGGAATTATCTAAATGAATGAGGTATAAAATTTAACAAATGGTTTGTTAAAATATTACTAGTATAAAAAGTTATTTTATATTAATATTTATAAATTTTATAATTAAATTTGATTAAAAAATATTTTTATTGCTTTTTAAACAATTATATATATATATTTACAAGTCGAATCAGGCTCAAGCCCAAATTTTTTGAAACTAAACCTAAACCTGACTCAATTTAGCCCATAAACACCTTTAGATATAACCCATAATGTTCATTATCTCTATACATATTCATTAAATAAAAAAATCATCAAATTGTTTGTTTATGAAAATAAACAAATGTTATTTATTATCTTTATGCTAGATTATCCTCAATAATTTTTGCACATAAAGCAAACGAATAAAAAATTATTGACTTATTAATTACTTGAGTTTTAACTAATACTGTGTTGCATTATATTGATAGGTTATAATGAGAGAAAACAAATTATATTAATAGGTAATTGTAATTGTTTTTAAAACGTAAAATCAAATTGAACAAATGATTCAAATAATAAGGAGCTATTATGTTGTTTATAAGTCCAATCGAGGTGATAGTTTATCTTAACTATCGAAGTTGGATTAACTCCCAATATATATATATATGATTGTTTAAATTGACAATACATTGGATAATGCCCAAGCTAAATTTGTCTTAGATACATTTATAGATTTATTCATTTCTGATGTTCAGTGTGCAACTTACCTAAATCTTAAGTAAGTGATAGATCATGTGTATATAACTCATACTTTGATATATTGAAAATCTGAGCTCTCATGGTAGTGGTTGAAAATTGATATGTTGGGTACGTGACTTGTACAAAACATGACATTACTTATAATAGTAAAATTTATAACTCAAATAAAGACTAAATGATATACTTTCATTATGTAACATCTCAAGCCCGGCCTAGACGTTATGGCCAAATCTGAAATTGTTACTTAATATGATTGAAATTTTGGTTTTTGAGTAACCAAAAAATCGTCATAAACTTTCAAAATCCCGGTTTTACTCAAAATCATTTCTTGTTGTTCTATTTACTAAAAACGTTGTTTTGTTTTTATTTTCTAAAACTTATATTTTTTTTCAGCGAAAGACTCCATAAAAAGGGATATTTGAGAAACATAGTTCGTTGTTTGAAAGCCTTTAATTTTGTAGAGAAGCGAATTTTGTCAACTAAAACATTTGAGTAGTAAAGCAAAATACGAAAATAAAGTTTAAAAATCTAAACAGTCCAAAAAGTCCAAAGATTCCAAGAATTTACAGAACCAAAATACCAAAATTTAAATAAATCAATTTAAATAGATTATGACATTAACTGAGCTCCCGTTTGCACCGACCCGCCTAAGCCTAAGGAGTAACTGAAAATATCAGTCAAACAGAGAGTGAGTTTTTAGTGTATAACGATTAACTTAAAATAGTTAAATGCATATCAAACAAATTTATAACGGAGCAGATACAGACATACAATCCTACCCCCAACCGCTACATACAAACTCCGTCCACCCCAACACACCATATGGTTGTAAAACACCCATCCAACCCTACACACCACTTAGTGTCACTAGGACACTTTACAAAATAGTTACAGTTGAGCTGCCGAATCATTAGACGAACTGTCGCTATTTTATACAAACACTTCCTCCACATATTAATATACCCCATCTCAAATGCAAATACAAAATATAGCATATATCATACATGCTCTCAGTATAACCACATAGCATAACAGATACAAATGTTTAATCAACATGTGACAATTCAGTTATACGAACAGATATTAGAGTTCATGCAAATAGTTGGCCAGATTTCATATTTTACAGCATATTTAATCTCATACCGACCATACGGAAAGTCCACAGTCGATCAGAACAACATATACGGCCCTAGAAAAGATTTCAGATTTTTGGGCCTACATGCCTGGGTGACCCACACGACCCAAATAGCCCAAACCGTGTATCACACACGATTCAGCACACGGTCGTGTGTCACACACGGCCTACCACACGACTGTGTGGCGTCGATAGTGAACTTTTTCGGCTTTCGTCAACTACTATTTTTTCGTGTTTTTGATACACACCTCAATAATTTCTGATGTAATTCCACAACCGAATAATTCCACACCTAAATCAACAGTTAACACAACTTAACTCAGTAACGGTTTATGAATTTAAACGAACATTGTTCACAAATGACTAACTAAAACCTTTCAAAACATAATTGAAACCCTTACCACTTAACAGACAACAATAACACGAAATTTAGGTCGTTGGAGGATCGCCAATCGTCTCACGAACATCCCCAAAACAAACCGAATTAATTAGTTAATCCAAAATAAACCCTTTACACCATAAACCCGAAATTCAACCAATGCACACACTTAACGAACACTTGCAACAACAAGTTCGAGTAAAAGCTATAAACCTTACCTTTGTGGATTGAAAACCAACTAACTAAAAAAAAACCCAAAACAGATTGAAAAAATACTTGCAAAAATTGGAATATGGAACGCAAGAATTTGAAAGCAACAACAACGAAAGGAATAAGAACAGACGTGAGAGGCTAGAAGGAAACAAACAGATTGCACAAGCAGGGAATGTGCAAAACGGCGTGAAGTGGGGGAACAAAAGCCAAATTGTGGGTTAAGGGAAAAACAAAATAAAATAAAAACAATCTATTTTAAAAATAAAAGAGTAAATAATATATTTTATTTATTTTATCTCTTTAAAACAAAACCAATTTTATTCAAATTTGATAATTAATCAGATTTTTTTTCCACAAACAAAGTTCAAATAGACCACAACTACACGTGGAAATAACAAATACATATATATATATATATATATATATGTGAGAGAGAAGTAATATGTGAAAATAACAAGCTGGCGTGGCATTATACACATGATAATATATTTGCTACATCAGATTTGGTGAGAACTGAAATTTTAAAATTTGAATAGCGCACAATAACATAAACCTTTTAGCAGCGCTTTGATATACATATATACTAATCTTGATATCGTTTAAATTAGATTTTTTTATTTGTTATTTGTGTTCTTTATATTTTCAATTAAAGCATCGCAAAAGGAAATGGTGGTGCAGCCGGAGGCTACTGTGGACCAAATGCAGCAATTAATCACAGAGGATAAGTTGTTTAGCATAGTAAAAAATATGTAAACGAAGTTTTGGGTCCTTATTTAGGAAGGCTACAGAACCAAAAGCTTACAAATCCTGTTAGTATTCATGGAGATCCCGAGTCTAGCAGAGGAGCTGAGATTCGCAACAACATACAGGTAAGAGTGTCATGTACATGTAGGAATTATGTGCGTATCAGAACTTGCATAAAGTAGAGCTTGTCTGTCATCCCTTTAATTTCTTTGACGGGCAGTTTATTTCATCTTTCACAAACTATAAACTGATACGACCACAAATATTCATTTCTTTTATTAATTCTCTGGGTTACAGGTAAAGATCATACTATTTATATATCGGCCAGAAATGTTTGTATTTTCTTTGTAAGCAAATTTTGAACTTGGATTATTTTACCTGAACATCAATAAGCAGACAGAAATGGTTGGAGCTTAAATATTCGGATTTTTATGTCTTATGATCCTTTCATGTCCTTTTTCTTATGATTCTTAGATTGTACATTCGTTCAAGGAATACATGGAGGATTTTAATGAATTGGAATGAAATAAAGATAAGCGCAATTGTAGAAATATCATAATTTTGTTTCAACATTGTTTGATCGATTCCACTTGTTTGTAAGAGGCCAAATCAAAACAATAAATATTAGACAAATACACACACAAAAGTCCTGAGTAGGACAGCTGTAAATTTCTAATGCTGTGTACTTCCCTACTTATTTACAGGGTCATCATGATGCTGATCCTGTAAGTTTTGGCGTGTATATATTTTTTAAATTCAATTTGCTTAGGTTTGGGTCAGATCTGATTCTCTTCTGCATATAGGTTGCTCTGTACTGTATATGAAAGACTATGGTGGTGGTTTTGAATTCTGTAATCCGTCAGGTAATGGCTGCAAGTTGATATTCTATTATGTTAATCTACAGTTATAATTTGATGTTTACATTCTTAAACTGTCAGTATAACAATCTTACCTGTAAATATTAATTATGTTTTCTAGACGACAAGATATACTATGATTCTGGTGAAGGCACCAGTGGTGCTAGAGAAAATCCACATAATAAGGAACTGTCACAAGAAAACACCTTTACTGTTGATCCTGTAAGTTTTGGCGTGTATATATTTTTTTATTTCAATTTGCTTAGTTTTGGATCAGATCTGATTCTCTTTTGCATATAGGTTCTTCTGTCACTGCCGTGTTCTGATGATATGGAAAACTTTGGTGATTTTGGACTCTGTGATCTGTCAGGTAATGGCGGCAAGTAGGGGTATTTATTCGGTTAATTGACCCGAAATAACATTAACCGAATTAAGCGATCTTTTAAAATTTTTAACCATTAATTAAACCGAATTTTTTTCAAAAAAATTAACCGAACCGAATTTTTTTTGGTTAATTCGGTCGGTTAACCGAATTAACCGAAAATTATATGTTTTTTTTTATTTTTGGTTAAAAATTAACCGAATTACCCGAATTAACCGAATTAACCGAATTACCCAAAATTAATCACTAAATAATTAAAAAGATTACATAATTTTAGTTTTAGTTTTAGAATTTTATTTTTATTTATTAAATTATTTGTAATTTTTATGATTGGGTTGGATTGGGTAATTGGGTTGGGTTAGATATTTGGGTTTGGATTGGGTTTAGGGATTGGGTTTAGGTGAATAGTGGGCCTATTTATATATTATAATTTTATTTATTAAATTTTAGGTTAAACTGAAAAAATTCGGTTAACCGACCGGTTTCGAACCGAATTAACCGTTAACCGAAAAATCACAAAATAATTAATCGATCCCCGACCGAAAAAATTCGGTGAACCGACCGATTAACCGAATTCGGTCGGTTAACTGAATTTTTTCGATTTTACCCGAATTTTACACACTCCTAACTGCAAGTTGATATTCTCTTATGTTAATCTACAGTTATAATTTGGTGTCTACATTATTAAACTGTCAGACTATAACAACCGTACTTGTAAATATTGATTATGTCTTCTAGACAATGAGATATATGGTGATTCGGGTGAAGGCACCAGTGATGCCAGAGCAAATCAACTCAATATGAAACTGTCACAAGAGAACACCTTTACTGTTCAAGGGTACAACATTTGTAAATATTGATTATGTCTTCTAGAAAATCAACTGATGTTGCTGAAGAAACCAAGGTTTATATAATTGCTTCTTTTCTTTGCAAAAGATTTCGACTTTTAAATAAAGTCCAAATGGGTTTATTGGGATGTTGATGAACTGAAGATACAAAGGTGAGTTTTTGTGTGAATTTTTTGTTTATTATCAGGAGTCTTCAGTATTATGAACTCCATAATTTGGCATCAAATTTGAGTGCCGGCAGGTTTAATTTTCTTCTATACAACTTTAATGGAAGGTATTACAGATTAGTTCAGCAACTTAAAAGGACTCAATTTTAGTAATATGTACTCATTCAAAAGCTCCGTTGAACAATTTTAGGATATAATTCTTGGTGTCATAACATCAATAGCTTCAGTGCCAAGTTGATCAAGAAGCGCCATTGGAGGAGAATAATAGAAAACACTTTGCAATGTTTGTCCCCAAGCCATCGATGTTAGGTCATCAACAAGTTTATTATCCTCCCTGTAAACATGTTTGATAACCAAATCTCACTCATTCAAATAGTCGCGAGCTTTTCGAATTAAATTGATCTCCTCATCTTTAGCATTGTTGGTTAGTACATTAACAACATCAATACTGTCCACTTTGAGAATTAGTCATCGTTGTCCACTCCTCAAAGCAAGCATGAGTCCTTCAACCACACCCTACATCTTCGCTTCCCATATTGAACATGAGTCGAGGAGTTTAGAAAACCCAACAACCCATTCTCTATTTCAATCCCGTATAACACCCGCACAAGTAGACACACCAGTAGAAGATTTATGCGCACCATCAATATTCAACTTATACCATCCCAAATCATATTTCCTCCAGCTAAACCAACTTTACATTCCTCGAGCGGTTGTTTATGATATTATTATCAGCTAAATCCTTTTTTGTTGCGGTAAAAACATTTTTTCAATCTTTTTCAATTTTAACATTGAGTAAATTGGTCCTACTTAAAAAAACAGAGCAATTAATCCTTATCAATTTCAATAATGAACAATTAAGGACAATTACACGTTAATGTTTTTCATCAAATTTACATAAAATTGATTGATATAATAATAAATTTAACTCTCAATAATTAGGCATTCTTTCAATTTGGTCATAATTTAAGAAATTTAGCCCATATTATTTTTGTAAATGTGTAAATATTGAGATTAAATTTATTGACTTTTTAAGAATCAATATCAAATTAACAAAATATATAAACATTTAAGAAAAAAATTATTATACCAATAAGAAATATGAACAATTGAGGAAAAATATTAATGTTGTTGTCCATAATTGCTCACTTTTAAAATTGGTAACTTAAATTTTTTTAAAAGGACCAATTTGCTCAATATCTAAAGTGAGAGGGACTGAAGAGGTATTTTTACCTTCTTTTTTCTTCTTCATGAATTCAATTGTTTTAAGACCCGGATCCGGACCCTCACCCCACCTGGAAAAACAAGACCCATTGCAGTCAATTGTTTCATTGAGGCCTTTGTTTCAGTTTGTTCTGCACAGCTTTTCTTCCAAAAGTGCTTTTGAAAAGTAATGAAGAACTGACTATTGTTTAAGAAAAGCACTTTTGGCTTTTCAAAAATATTTTGAAGAGTAGAAATTAAAAATTTTAGCTTTTCTTTTATCAAAAATATTTTTGATGCTCAATTACTTTTTTACCCTTTCAATATTTTTTTTCTTATGCTTAAATACGAATGTATTAAAATTATTAATTAAAAATAAAAAAATATTTTTTTAAATAATACAAATATATTAATATCTAATTGCAAATATTTAATGGCTATATTTAATTATTTAAAATATAATTTATATATTCTAATTAAATTTTATAAATAATTAATATTTATTCTTAAAAATATTTAACGATAATAACATACACCGGCTTTCTCTTCGCGTTCACCTATCCCGTTGCAGCCGCCATCTCTGAATCGAAGATTTGGTTTGTCTAAAACCCTAGCCCCTCCACCTTTGTTCACTGATCCGAAACAAAAGGGAAATTTTAAACACACACTCTTTTTTTTTTCTCTTTTGGTGAAGTGGTAATCGGGATTTGATTTCACAGTTTTAATTATTATTAATTTTTTTTTTTCACTTTTTATTTTCAACGGTTCAGATTTTAAAATATTAGATCTAACAGCTCTTTTTGTTCGAAGGGTTGCAGGTTTTTAGTTCATTTTGCAAGAGTTAACCCTAGAGTTTTCTTTATATATGAAATCCAGTTTTCTCTGGCCGCAAACAAGCCTCTCGCTTCATATTTCTTATAGATCTGGAAATTGAATAAGGTAGATTTCGAAATCCCTCAAAGATTTCAAAATCTCTTTTATAAATTGTTTTTATTTGCTTCAATTTTTCTCCATGCAGAGTATATAGATGGTAGATTGTAAACGAAGCAATGAATCGAGGTCAATACCACAATTCATGATGCAGCTCAGTATTTTAATGCTGGTTCTACTGTCTTAGTTTGCGTCTTGTCTTTTGAACTGGATTTGCTCACTTGAAATGTGTTTTTGAAGACTTACAAAAGTCAAGCCAGAAAATCCAGTTCAAAAGGCAAAACCGGGCTGAGATTTACGAGTCTGATATATATATCGGGAGGTATTATGTGTTAAAACTAATTCAGGTTAGTTTCTTCTTTTTCTGGTATGTATGTATGTATGTATATATGTTAATTGCTCTCTCAAGGTGAAGCCTCCATTAGCACAACAAGTACAGCTGCGGTAAAATAAACCATAGTTTAGAGTTTCTTTTAAAAACTGGTTTGGAAAAATGATTTTGAGAGTAGTTTTAAAAAAATTGGTTTAAGTGTTTAGTCTGAAAAAGAATTTTTGAGGAATAAAATATTTATTTTAGGCGTGATGTTATAAAAATAACAAATAAATATTTAAATAGTATTTAAATTAATTAATAAGAAAATATAAAATAAATTATTATAATTTATTGTTAATATTTTAATATATAAAAAAATTATGTGTTGAAGGGGTAAAAATATAATTAAACTATTAAAAGTGTTTAGTGTTTTTAGGCGAGAAAAGTTAAAAATTTTAATTTTTCCATTTAAGAAAAAATAATTTTAAAAAGTTAATTTTTTTTGTTACTTATTTAGTATTTCTTTTATTTTAAAAGTATTTTTCATTTAATAAAAGCTTCTAAAAAATATTATTAAACACTTTTGGTGCTAAAATGAGGTCAAATTGGAACATATTTTGCTAAAACAAAATCAAATTTTGATATCTACTCTAACGAGAAAGGATTGTATGAAATATTGACGCTATGTTATTTGTATTTATTTTTTAATAGATTTATGTCACATTAGTATTTTTATCTTGAATTTTAATATTTTTATCTTGAAAATAATCAAATTTAAATTAAAATCCTAAAATTTAGGATAAAAATTTTAATGTAACATAAAACTATTAAAAAGAGATAATATTCTTGTTTCATACAATTATTTCCTTACTCTAAAATGGAGATTCATCTTTAATCAAATCTTTAACGTCTTTGACTCCTTTACTTTTCCATATTCCATTTTCAGTTTTTTCTATCCTTGAAAAAAATCATTGTTTTCTCTGAAACATTACCTTTCCCATTTCCTCAAAAAACCAACCATTATTGTGAAAAGCGTCATCTTCAACCAACAATATTTTCAATCAACATCACACTCAGTTTTTCTTATTCATTTCATAATGATCCTTTCCAACATCTAATCAAAATCTAATCCAACTTATTATAAGGTTAAAATTTTTACGAATTTAGCATTCAATATTTAAAAAATTTATCATTTTAATTTTAATTCTAAAAATTGTAAATATATTAACAAATCTTTAAAAATATTTTTATATTTACTTTTTCTAGTTAACTATGCTTATTTTCTCGGCAACCAAACATATGGAAAAACCATAAATTAAAGTTTTTTTTATTTAATCTCTTTTGATTTAACTTTTTTTCTTGTTATATTATTTATCTCAAATGTCTAATTAAAACCTAGAAAGAAGCTAAAAATTATCAAATTTATAAACCTATAAAGATAGTTGGGTTGAGAACGCCAACTCTGACGGCCTTACTTTTTACTACAAATATAATATCAATTTCAGACTTTAGTGTTCTCGTGTCTTTATCATTTTCAAACTCGAGCATTAGAGAGAAATTGCAAATAAATGCCTTAACATTTGATATTTCCAACTCCATCTGTTGAATCAAATAAATAATAAAATGGAAGATATTGTTAAAAGTCATTTTGGATAAATTTTTTAAAATATTTCTATATTTACTTTTTCAAAATTTTGAACTTTTTATATTTCACATTTACATTTTATGTTTTTTAAAAATTTTTATAATTAAAATACAAAGCTTGTAAAGCATTAAGGGCTAGAGTTGTAGAAGTTTTTAGATTTAGGATCAAATTGAGAGATGTGTAATTATTAAGGATTAAATTTGTTATTAGATCAATAACAAAAGGTCCATGTTAGACTTCAGTTAGGCAATTAATGAAAGTATGACCAAAATGTTTAATTTTAAAAAGTTGAGTGACTAAAATGAAAAATTAATAATTATGTGACCAAAATAGAAAGAATTGAATAGTTGAATGACTATTATTGTATTTTTACCCATATAAATACGACATAAAATACATTAGATTATGAATAAGAGATAAAAATGGGTAAAAATACTAAGGAAGCCCATGTAATTAGGGGTGGATTGCATTTCGGCATCTCTACTAAAAAAATGGGCAATTAACCATTGTACATTTAGAAACGTGCAAGTTAACCCCTTTGTTAAATTTTGTATTAAATATGATTGAGTTTTTTTAATTGAAGTTGGGGGTCGGGGTGGGGTGGGTTAATTTTTAAAAATAGTTAGGTCGAGTCGAGTCAAGGTCGAGTTTAGAATGAAATCGCCCACCCTACCCCGATATATTTATGAAATTACACTTTATACATATTTGTTGTTAATTAAATTGAAAATTCCTAAAATTTATCACTACTAATCTCATTCTATCACCTCTATACTAGTCTCCTTTTGATTATTTCCCCCACTTTCTATCTTCTTAATTTAATAATTTATCAAAGGAATATTTATTCCTTCTTTTTTCATCTGTGTTGTAATCACAACATGTGTGTAAATATACATCAGCACACAATTCCAAAGATAAATCATTAACCAAATCTAATAAGAAATGGTGCAAAAACCTTTCATTTTAAAAAAAAATTAATAACAAATTTACAAAAAAAATTAAAAATAAAAAAAAAATTAAACTTGGGTTGGATTGGATTAGAGTCGAGTATACTATTAATTTTTGAGTTTGGGTTAGGAGCGGGTTAAAATTTTTGAAGTCGGGGTTGGAGCATGGCGGTAGAGCATTGGGTTGGGGCGGGACGGGCAAAAAATCGCATTGCCTTGCCCCGTTCCCATCACTAGTTAGCCGATGGGTTATAAAGGGTTAAAAATGAATTTTTTGGGCACCAGAAAAGATTTCAAATTTTTGGGCCTACATGCCTATGTGACCCACACGACCCAAATAGCTCAAACTGTGTATCACACACGATTCAGCACACGGTCTGTCACACGGTCGTGTGTCACACACGGCCTACCACACAGTCGTATGGCGTCGATAGTGAACTTTTTCAGCTTTCGCCAACTACTATTTTTTCGTGTTTTTGATACACACCTGAATAATTTTTGATGTAATTCCACAACCGAATAATTCCACACCTAAACCAACAGTTAACACAACTTAACTTAGTAACGGTTTATGAATTTAACTGAACATTGTTCACAAATGACACACTAAAACCTTTCAAAACATAATCGAAACCCTTACCACTTAACAGACAACAATAACACGAAATTTAGGTCATTGGAGGATCGCCAATCGTCTCACGAACATCCCCAAAACAAACCGAATTAATTAGTTAATCCAAAATACACCCTTTACACCATAAACCCGAAATTCAACCAATGCACACGCTTAACGAACACTTACAACAACAAGATCGAGTAAAAGCGATAAACCTTACCTTTGTGGATTGAAAACCAACTAACTAAAAAAACCCAAAACAGATTGAAAAGATACTTGCAAAATTGGAATATGGAACGCAAGAATTTGAAAGCAACAACAACGAAAGGAATAAGAACAGACGTGAGAGGCTAGAAGGAAACAAACAGATTGCACAAGCAGGGAATGTGCAAAACGGCGTGAAGTGGGGGAACAAAAGCCAAAATGTGGGTTAAGGGAAAAACAAAATAAAATAAAAAACAATCTATTTTAAAAATAAAAGAGTAAATAATATATTTTATTTATTTTATCTCTTTAAAACAAAACCAATTTTATTCAAATTTGATAATTAATCAGATTTTTTTTCCACAAATAAAGTTCAAATAGACCACAACTACACGTGGAAATAACAAATACACATATATATGTGTGGGTGAGTAATATGTGGAAATAACAAGCTGACGTGGCATTATACACATGACAATATATTTACTGCATCAGATTTTAAAAATAGCATGAATTTGACAGTAATTATTTGATGAAATCTTTATATATGAGATCCTCTTTTCTCTGGCCGCAAACAAGCCTCTGGCTTCAAGTTCCCTATAGATCTTGAAATTGAATAAGGTAAATTTCGAAATCCTTCAAAGATTTCAAATTCTCTTTTATAAATTGTTTTAATTTGCTTCAAATTTTCTCTATGCAGAGTATATAGGTGGTAGGTTGTAAACGAAGCAATGAATCGCGGTCAATACCCTCAGTTCATGATGCTGCTCAGTATTTTAATACTGGTCTTACTGTCTTAGGGTGGGTTTGGATGGGCGGTGCGTTTATCTGCGGTTAGTGTAAAAATAGCGGTGGCGGTGAGATTAGATATTGTAGCGATACTGTAGCGTGAGACAAAAAGTAAACTAAACGCACCGCACCGCACTCAATCGCCCATCCAAACCCACCCTTAGTTTGCGTCTTGACTTTTGAACTGGATTTGCCGACTTGAATTGCGTTGTTGAAGGTTTACAAAACCCAAGCCAGCAAATTCAGTCAAAAGGTAAAACCGGGCTGAGATTTACGAGTCTGATATGTATTGGGAGGTATTGTGTTAAAACTAATTCAGGTGAGTTTCTTCTTTTTCTGGTATATATATGTGTATTTGTTAATTACTTTATCAAGGTGAAGTCTCCTTTAGCAAAAACATTACCAACACATTCTCATGGAGATTCGAACACGGGATTGGGATTATAAGATGAGCTAAAGTCTTACCATTAAACCAACAAATTCATTCTAACATAAATTAACTGAAAATAATATTTAAGCCTAAGAACAAAAATTAATTAAATTTTCCAAAAAAGTGTAACTTGAACCCAAGACTTCAAACACAGAATTAAAGCACTTAACCACCAAAACAAACACTTATTAATGACAAAATTTAACAAATCATGCATACTAAATTTGGGGCGTTACACATTGTTAGAGACTCACGTGTATTATCAAGCTGTAAGTTAAGATATAGTAATTGATATAACTTAGTTATACAGTTAATTACTTACTATACTCAAGTTACTCGGCCTGTAAATATAGAGTTGATATATTTGTAAATGTTTGTAAATTCAACTCAATAATGCATACCTTTCTTCGTTAACTTCGGTTTTTTTTTTTTAAAACCTTTCCTCGATTCGTTTGAGATTAATTGACGAGTAGTGATCATTTTTATTACTAATACGAGTAATGATCATTTTTATTACAGAAGATACAGTGGTAATTATGAGATAAAATGTATTCAATTAAGTGAACAAATTTAACCTAAAGGGATCATGGATATTCTATGACAGTGACATACATATGACAAAGTCATTGGACTAAAGCTTGAAATTCGTAGCTTTCTTAATGGTATATAATGGGAAGATCAATCATGGTACTTTAGCAGAATAATTTCATGACTAAATAATTTGTGATTAATAGATGAAGAGTCAAAACTTAATTACAAGTGATTTAAGCAATAATTATATATGTGCAATCGGTCTCTCCATTAGCTCAACACAATTCTTTAACAGATTGTGTTTAATATGAACACTTATATAGAATTGTAAATGATTGAACAAATAAAAATAGGTCACTAGATTTACTCATTGGAGTAACAAATATTTTTTCAGTTTAATGATTAAATTGATCTGGGTTAATTTAGTCACTTTAGATATTTATTTAATTAGATTAAATGATGAATCTAAAGTGGAGTTAAATTAAGAGATTATATTATTTAATTATTTGGAATGGAATAAAATTAATTGTGTAACAGCCCGTTTTTCAATGGTGTCGAAAATAATAGTTTTGGGGCCACCAAATCTGACGAGTAAGTTCGTAAATATTATTATTTAATATTTACGAGTTAATTGTGACTAAAAAAAATTGATAATAGTGATTTTGTTTTATAAGCGATTTATTAAGTTCAAGTGGTATGACCTTAAGGTCAAGTAGTTTTAGAAAATGAGGTATCGGGACCTCATTTCTATAAATTGAACCGTAAATATTTTTATAAATATTTACGGAGTGTCATTAAGGTGGTATTAAATTTTTGTTGAAAATTTTTAACTATCGAGTGTCATTAAGGTGGTATTAAATTTTTGTTGAAAATTTTTAACGTTTCGATAGTTAATTAATTAAAAAGAACTAAATTGTAAAAGATGTAAAATTTAATCACTATTTGATTTGAGTGATTAAATGGTTAATTGAATAAAGAAAAATGGACTTAAATGGTAATTAAACCATTGTCAAAGTTTCCAAGAGGTGGTGTTATGATTGAATCCACTAGCTTTTGGATTAATTGTTCTTTTAGTCCTAATTAATTTAGGATTAAATTGTAAATAAGTTTATTTAGTTAGAATTTAATTAAATTGAAGGACCAATTGTGAAATTAAACTTTCCTTTGATGGTAATTGTAGTGGGCCAATTTAGCCCGGGAGCCCAACCAGAATTAAACCCAAAATTTAAACCCCAAACACACATCAACCCATTACATCAAAAACCCAAGACTTAAAATTATCAGCCCAATAACAGACCCAAGTAGCCAAATTAGGGTTTCATAAAAGCTGAAACCCTAAAGTACCGCCGCTATCCCATCACCAGCGCAAAATGCGCACCTGCCCTCTACCAAGCCGACCTCTCCTCCGCCTCCGTTGACCCCTCGTCATAGGCCTGCAAACAAAAAGAAAGAAGCAGACAACAAACCGAAGCATTTTTATCTTTTTCGGCTATAAAAGCCTTGTACCAAACGTTGTAATGGATAGAGATTGATGGAATTGAAAACAAAAGCAGAAATATTAATCTCAGAAATCAAAAAGCAGAAATAGAAGGTGGATCCTTATTCTTTCGATTCTTTTACTCTGTTGTTTAACATTGCTTTGTTTATTTTTCTTTTAAAGTTCTTTTTAACAAACAGTAATAAAACAAGTAAACAAAAAATAGAACAAAAAAAGGGGGGTTACCTGAGAGGAAGAGCCTCACTTTTCCGGCGACAAAAAAAAGATGGAACCGAAAGGTCCTCTTCGCCTTTTTGGATTTTGGGGGGCTTTTCGGATATTTTTGGTCAGGGATTAAGGTCGGAGAGGCTAAAGGCTCGAAAATCCCCTTCTTTTGGGACATCGACCACCGTACACGGTGGTTATCGTCGTTGAGGGCGCAGGAGCCCGATGACCGGACTAGAGAGAAATGGGGGGCCTTTGTTTTTTTTTTCTCTTTTTTTCTGAAACATTAAAGACTGAAGCAACAATTTTCTTTTTTTTTGGTTTAAATAACAAACGAAATGGCGCCGTTTGAAGAGAAAGTGACCCGCGGGCCAACCCGATCTTCGCACTGGATCCGCGTGTTTAATCCCAAAGGGGAAATTTGCGCGCTTGGTCCCTCTATTTTGCGCCAATATACGATCAAGTCTTATTTCTTATTTTTTGTATATTTTTATTTTGTCTCCGAATTTGTGCGCCATTTCGTTTAGCCCACACGAAAAGCAGCAGCGCATAGAGGCGGGGATATTTTCCCATTCGGTCCTCTTTGTTTCTTGTGCGTTACATTTTCATCCCAGTTCGCCCTTTCTTTTAATTAATTGCAATTTTAATCCTTTTTTTATTCTGATTTCAGTATAGCCCTTACTTATTTATTTTGTTATAATTTTTACTTTTAACTTTATTCATATTCTGATTTGGTTCTAAATTTGTTTAATTTCAATTCATTTTCACAAATTTGCCATTTATTTATTTTAAAACTTTTATATTATCTATATTAAATCCTTTTTTTATTATCTGTTTTTAACTTTATGAATTATTTGTTTCTCAAATTTATATATATGTTATCCATTTTAAATTTTATATATATTAAACTATTTCATGTGTTATTTATTTTAATTTTTATAAGTAACATATATCTTTTAATTTTCCTTTGATACCAATCAAGTCCTTTTATTTTATCCTTGTATTTTTATTTGTTTGGCTATTTATTACTCTTTGGTTTCCTTATTTATTTATTTATTCCCATATTGTTCGTTTTATTTATTCGCTTATTCATATTCATATTATTTGTCATTCGTTTATGTAATATTTTATTATTGTTCCATAATCGTTATTATTTTCATATTCTGCCAGTATATTGTGCATTAAATCCCAAATTTATTCAACTTAGATCGTTGTATTTTATTCCAAATAAAATAAATGTATGCCTTTAATTGTTGCACTCGCTATTATTCAAAAACCGAAATTTTTTCAAAATAAGGTAATATTTCGTTTTTTTTGGAAATTCGAGAGAATTGTGCCCTAACTTACTGGGTTTCGATTTTTTTGTTTAGCCTAAATAACAGAATATCCTTTAAAATAAAATACAAGTTTAAAATAAAAGCTTAGTCTCGAGAGTATAAAGGGTTGTGCCCTAACTTATTGGGTGTGACATCTCATTACCTCGAGACAAGAATCTCTAAAAATGACAATATTCTGTATTTAGAAACTCGAGAGACTGTGCCCTAACTTACTGGGTTTCATTTTCTCGTCTGATCTAAATAACCGAATATTCTTTTAAAATTAAAATACACGTGTTTTTAAATAAAAGGCGGGCTTATTCTCAAGGATTCGGGGTGTCGTGTCCTAACTTACTCGATGTGGCATTTCGTCGCCTCGAGATGAGATGGGCTTTAATTCAAATGTTTTAAAATTAACATTAATAAAAAATGATCGCATTTTTAAATTCGTTCTCGGTTTTCAACTTTTGACATTAAGACACTAATTAATCGATTTGGTACCAATTTTGGGCGCGACGAGGGTGCTAATCATTCCTCGCACGTAACCGACTCCCGAACCCGTTTTCTCAAATTTCGTAGACCAAAAATGCCATTTTAGTAAACAAAAATGTTTTATTAAAACAAAGGTGATTCGATCGCACCTAATAAAGATCGATGGCGACTCCCGTTTTATTTTCGTTTTCAAAACCAAAGTCGATTCCCGTTTTCAAAAAAATGGTTACGACAACTTGGCGACTCCGCTGGGGATATAAAGAGAGTCAGGCCGTAAATTGATTATTTTCTGTCTTTTGTCAAAAATTTGAAAATTCGATTTGAAAATTTTAAAATTTGATTTGAAAATTACGATTCTTTTGTTGCATTCGTTTGTGTCATTGCATATGATTGTTATTTTCTTGTGCACATTGCATTGCATGACCGTTGTGGTCGCACCCTTTAAGTGGAAGTGAGAAACTACTCCTTCGTGAGGTTTTTACCTCCGTGCAGGATAGTGGATCGCTTTCGGGATACATCCGTACCTATGTCTTCGTGAGATTTTTATCTCCGTGTAGCCATAGGGAAATGTATTCCCCTGAACTGAACTCAGTCCGTATGAGCCTATAATGGGTGAGGATCGAGGAATCTACTAGTTTGGGTACCTCTCTTTAGAACCAAACCACATATAGCAAGCCCTAAGAGCCCACCTTAGGTAGAGCCACGCCAAACCCTAGTGGTTACCCGAGTAGGTACTTTATTTCTTGCTTGTTTTAAGCTGTGTGTGAAATACTGACTCGTTTTGTTTTATTTTGATTGAATGGCATTTTCACCACACTTATTTCACTTCGTGCATCATATTGCATAATCGTCAGATTTTTACCCTCTTAAGTGGGAGTAAGAAACTACGCCTTCGTGAGGTTTTCACCTCCGCATGAGCTAGTGGATTGCTTTCGGGATACATCTGTACCTATGTGCTTCGTGAGATTTTCATCTCCGCATGGCCATAGGGAAATGTATTCTCCTGAACCGAACTCGGTCAGTATGAGCCTATAATGGGTGAGGATCGAGGAATCTGTCGGTTCAGGTACCCTTACCTTAGAACCAAGCCCCATATAGTGAGGCCTAAGAGCCTACCCTAGGTAGAATTGTACCAAACCCTAGTGGTCACCCGGATAGGTACTCTATTTTTTTTATTTCTCCTGTGCTAACATGTTTTATTTTGTTTATGATTGCATTGCATTGCATTGCACCGCATCATCTTAGAAAGGAGGTGTTGATTCATATTCGATTGCTAAATAGAAGAGTTTGTCATAAGAAAATGGGTTACTTGATAAAGTAGATTATAATACGGTCGTTCGAACATAGTCCAGGTAAACAACGAGAAAGGGCTGATGGTCCGCAGAAGAATACAAGACAAGGATTATTCGAGAGTCATCATGTCTCAAATTTCTTAAAAAAGCTTATGAACATCGCGAAAGAGGTACGGCCTAGACCAAGCAACAAGGAGCTAGAAGAGGCATCTATTGAGAAAGTTCACTGGACACGATCATAAGTCCGGATACGAAGAAAAGGATTGGTGTTTTCGCCTGGACTATGAGGACAAAGCCTTATATGTAATCTGTTTTATGTAAAGAAATTTGTTTTCTAGAAAAGTTCTTCTAATGGAATTAAATTCATAATCAACGCCTCTCTTTCTTTTGCATTGCATTTCATGCATTTGCATTGCATCTCATCATATTACATGCATTAAAATTCGTAGAAAGACCCTAATTAGGTAAAATTATTTCAGTTAACATGGATTAAAGACTAGAAAGATTAGAGCAGATGCAAAAAGACATGCAGGATCAAATGCAAGAACGATTAGCTAAGATGCAACAGGACATGATAGAGCGGATGCAGGAATCCCAAAATAATATGATAGGCCAGCTGGCACAACTACTGGCTAAAGAATGTGAGAAAGGAAAGGGCGTCGCTGTTAATTCAGGGAATGATAATGACGACCCTGTCTACCCTCTAGGTTTTACCCCGCCAAACACTCAAGCAGAACCAGATATGCATCCCCAAAGGACTCCTGTTACCATCAGGCCGCAGCATCAGGCCGATACCGCGATACCTGCGCACCTTCCGACAGGCTCAGGTTCTAACCCAGGAGATAGTCCAGCTAACCCTGTGGTCCCCGATCTCGATGAAATGGCAGAAATAGACAAGGCAATGGTGGACCTGCCAAGGCAACTCGAGGACCGCTGCAAGTGGCTAGAAGAGAAGTTCAAAGCAATAGAGACTGCTGACTACTGTTACGGGGTAGACGCTAAGGACTTAAGTTTGGTCTCGGACTTGGTACTTCCGCCAAAGTTTAAAACCCCGGATTTTGAAAAGTACAATGGGACTAGTTGTCCCGAAGCGCATATCACGATGTTCTGTCGACGGATGACTGGACACATTAATAATGACCAATTGCTGATTCACTATTTTCAGGACAGTTTGGCCGGGTCTGCGGCCAAATGGTACAATCAGCTCAGTCGTGTCCAGATTAAGACATGGAAGGACCTGGCACAGGCCTTCATGAAACACTATGGCCACGTGGCTGACATAGCTCCCGATAGGATCACGCTGCAAAATATGGAGAAAAAGCCAAGCGAGAGCTTCAGACAATATGCCCAGCGATGGAAGGAGGTGACGACGCAAGTCCAACCACCACTCTTAGAGAAAGAGACGACCATGCTCTTTATTAATACACTGAAAGCCCCGTTTATCACTCATATACTAGGAAACGCTACAAAGAGCTTCTCGGACATTGTAATGACTGGAGAAATGATTGAGAATGCCATAAAAAATGGAAGGATAGAGGCAGGAGAAAGTGACAAGAGAATGGTCAAAAGGAAGAAAGAAAATGAAGTGAATAATACGAACATGGGTTATTCAAGGTCGATTACTATTAATCAGCCAAAAACAGTGACTAATGGGTATCAAGGTTCATCAATAAAAGAATCTCGCACAAGGCAAAACACGGAAAAACTCCAATTTACGCCGATCCCAATGACGTATAAGGAGTTGTATCAAAGTTTATTTGATGCGCACGTTGTGTCCCTCCACTATCCAAAACCGATGCAACCTCCATACCCAAAATGGTATGAACCAAACGCTCAGTGTGAGTACCACGCGGGGATCACGAGGCATTCGATAGAAAATTGCCTTACTTTCAAGAAATTTGTGAAAAATTTCATCAACATGGGTATTGTGAAGTTGGATGACGGAGCAGTAAAATATGGTAATTGAAAGTAGGGGTAGGAGAGTTGCGTTTTCTTGAGGAAGTCATCAGAAGCCTAGGAATCAGGAAATCAGAACACCAATGGCATATCCGAAGAGGGAACCGAGGAATAAAAGTTTTCCGACCATCTGCCTTTATGTACTTGAGAGTGTTTTGAACAATGGGACTATGGAAGAAACATGTATTTTTAAAGCTAATCTAGAGTAATATGCAAAACACACTTGTTGTTTTAAGCCTAGAAGCAATAAGATTTCTTTTGTGAAGTAGGCTTGTGTCCAGAATTTTTATTTCAATCAAATGCATCTTTCTAAGTAAATATTTTCATTTTTTACATTTTATATTGTATATTTTTACATTTTTTATTCATGACATATCATACAAATAATCATCCTTAGAATCATTTATCCTTTGGATTTTCTGCCTTCATACCCACAATGGGTCCCCAGATATCAATGACATGAGCAACGCTGTTACTGACTCCCTTTTTTAGTGAGATATGTGTCTAGAGGGATCTAAGGATTTTGAAGATGACAGAGATTACAACCTATTTCCTAATTTGATAAGAATGGTAGATCCTACCTTACGAAGTGCCAGCGGACACTATGAACTAACGAATGAGACGAAGATGGAAGCTTAGCTCACCGTAGGAATAAGGCAAGGCATCATTGAGTTATCTCCAAGAATTCATAGATGTTTTTGCATGATCATATCAAGTCACACCAGGCTACTGAAACGTGGGTATGCTGTTAAGATTGGTGTTTAAGGAACCCATGTTAATGGTCCTACAATAGCCATGCTAATCAAGAGGTTCGGGCTACTGGTTTACCAAGAAAGGGAAATTGCATTAGTTACGACATAAATGCCAAATTGAGGAAGACAAGACTCATGTGCCTCCTCTATTTTTCCTATATGTGGGGCATAGAGGTTATCAAGCCAGTCTTATCAAAAGCTTCTGGCCAACATCGATTCATTCTCATGGATGTCGGTTACTTCACTAAGATGGTGAAAGTAGCTTCATGTGCCAATCTTACAATGTTGGCAGTCATCAGATCCCATTCTCAATGCAAAAAAAAAAAAAATCACCGAGAAGAAGATTGAGACTCGTGAAGACTGGCATATGTGCTTGTTGAACGTCTGGTAGGACTCTCACCAGGGCAACACATTTCTCATTGATTTATGTAATAAAGAAAAATTTGCCCATGGAAGTCAAGATTCCTCCTAGCTGAGTTTTATCAGAATTAAAGTCGGATGAAGCAGAATGGATCAAATCCCAATGTGATTAGCTGAACTTGATCAAAGAAGAGAGGTTAAAGGCCATCCTCATGGTCAAGTGTACCAAAGGCAAATGAAACGAGCTTACAACAAAATGTTCGCCCTAGAAAATTTCATTATATGGCTTTGAAGAAAATTTTTCCCATGCAAAAGGGGCTTCAGAAGAAAGTGGATGCCAAACTGGGAAGGACCTTATGCAGCAAAGAAGGCCTATTCTGGGGAAGCATGAATATTGACCGAGATGGATAACAAGGACCTACCCGATTCGGTGAATTTAGGTTCAATAAAAAGTTTTCCAAAAAAAAGAGAAAGAAAGAAATAAAAAGGAAAAAGGAGAGGCCAAGGCGAAAACTCGCAAAGGGCGCCTTGAGATCCAAAAGGGATTTGAGTTGAAAACCCGAAAAGGGCGGCTCAAATTTTGATCAAAAGTAAGGCATACAGTAGTCTTGCTACGCTTGAATTAACAATAAAGAAGTATGTTACGTCTTGGGGCATCGACAAAATACTCTGGATCCTCTAAACACATATTGAGCTTAAAATGGTCCTCAAGAAGTTTGAACAGAGAAGCTCAAGCTGCGATATTTGGGGCACCTAGTTTCTATTTTTCCCATTTTTGTTATTTTTGATTATTTTATTCAAAATACACTACCAATAAATTTCATTCTTGTTTGCATTTGCTAGCTTTGATTAACTTGTTTGTTTCGAGCTATGCTCCCAATCAATTTCCTTCTGGTCCATTGTTATAATCTCTTTCAAACATTTTATATTGAAATAACGATTAGTGGATCAATAATACTTTCATGAAAGGAGTTTCGCATATTACTCTGAAACTTCTAAATAATACAAAGAGCCTGAACAAAGATTATTGTTAAGAATCACCAAGCTTAAGGGTTGGAAATATCTGAGTCCAAAATAAGGTTATCTCTTCGGATTTTGTCAAAAATGGTGGTTGAACAAAATGACAAGATATTATGTCAGAGAGCAATATCAACTCAAGCGTAAGAGGGGAATCATTCTCAAGAAGAATGATATTCTGCATCCATACGAATATCATGAATACACATCTGGGCGGATTTCCCAGGGAGTGATCAGTTGATTGAACAAGTTCTTTACCCCTGAATGACGGTGGGATGGATTGGAAAAGTTTCACCTCCCTGAATCATAGTAAGATGATACAAGCCCCAGGTCCCAGAGGTATTACGGCGAACTTTGAAGGTATAGCGGGGCAAGCTTGCTGAGCAGAATATGATTGCTTCTTCAGGTTTTCTGTCAAGAATACCAGCCGAGCAAGAAGGCAGTATAATACGTCAGAGATAAAGCCTTGATGAATAACAATGACACCTTAAACATTTAACAAAGAATCATTCTCATGACATTCTGCATTCATGCAAATGTCATCCATAATCATTTAGTTAGGAGCATTCGATTCATTCTAATCATTGCATCCTAATCATTGTAAAAAGACCATTCTCATGACATTCTGCATTCATGCAAATGTCGTCCATAACACATATAGTTAGGAGGCTTTGAGTCATTCCGATCATAGCATCATCATCATTTGCATAAGCATAAGCACATAAAATTAATTCTACAGGACAGGTTCCTCAAAGAACGGTGTAGCAATATCGAGGTTCAGATTTTGTTCCCTAGAAATGATAGTGGAGCAGACTGAAGATTGAAGTCTTCCTGAGATAGTAAGGAAGCAAATTGGAAAGTTCAGACTTATTTTCTCGAAGTTCCAGTGGAGTAGGTTGAGATTACAAATCCCGTCTCCCTGAGTTAACAATGAGGATAAATCCTTATTTCTTTGAAGTTTCAGTAGAGAAGATGGAGACTACGAATCTCTTCTCCCTGAATTCTCATTTCCTCAAAGTTCCCGTAGAGTAGGTTGAGATTACAAATCCCATCTCCCTGAGTTAACAATGAGGATAAATCCTTATTTCTTTGAAGTTTCAATAGAGAAGATGGAGACTACGAATCTCTTCTCCCTGAATTCTTATTTCCTCGAAGTTCCCGTGGAGTAGGTTGAGATTACAAATCCCGTCTCCCTGAGTTAACAATGAGGATAAATCCTTATTTCTTTGAAGTTTCAGTAGAGAAGATGGAGACTACGAATCTCTTCTCCCTGAATTCTTATTTCCTCGAAGTTTTCGTGGAGTAGGTTGAGATTACAAATCCCGTCTCCCTAAGTTAACAATGAGGATAAATCCTTATTTCTTTGAAGATTCATTAGAGAAGATGGAGACTACGAATCTCTTCTCCCTGAATTCTCATTTCCTCGATGTTCTAGTGGAGTAGGTTGAGATTACAAATCCCACCTCTCTGAGTTTACAATGAGGATCAACCCTTATTTCTTTGAAGATTCATTAGAGAAGATGGAGACTACGAATCTCTTCTCTATGAATTCTCTCTGAAGTCACAATGGAGCAAGTTAAACAAATCTCATCCCCTCGAAGTTGCAACAGGAACAGATTGAAGTTGTGAATTACAGATCTTACCTCCCTGAAGTAGCAACGGAGTGGATCAAAGCAACAAGATGCAGTGGACTGGAATGAGGCTACCTGAAGAAGATGAACACCAAAGAAGTCAAGACCCTGCAAGACCAGGCAAAATTGGCCCTCTTTAAAGTCTTTCCTTCGTTCCCGTTACACGGAAATAAGCAAAGAGGGGCAGCTGTAGTGGGCCAATTTAGCCCGGGAGCCCAACCAGAATTAAACCCAAAATTTAAACCCCAAACACACATCAACCCATTACATCAAAAACCCAAGACTTAAAATTATCAGCCCAATAACAAACCCAAGTAGCCAAATTAGGGTTTCAAAAAAGCTGAAACCCTAAAGTGCCGCCGCTATCCCATCACCAGCGCAAAATGCGCACCTGCCCTCTGCCAAGCCGACCTCTCCTCCGCCTCCGTTGACCCCTCGTCATAGGCTTGCAAACAAAAAGAAAGAAGCAAACAACAAACCGAAGCATTTTTATCTTTTTCGGCTATAAAAGCCTTGTACCAAACGTTGTAATGGACAGAGATTGATGGAATTGAAAACAAAAGCAGAAATATTAATCTCAGAAATCAAAAAATAGAAATAGAAGGTGGATCCTTATTCTTTCGATTCTTTTACTCTGTTGTTTAACATTGCTTTGTTTATTTTTCTTTTAAAGTTCTTTTTAACAAACAGTAATAAAACAAGTAAACAAAAAATAGAACAAAAAAAGGGGGGGTTACCTGAGAGGAAGAGCCTCACTTTTCCGGCGACAAAAAAAAGATGGAACCGAAAGGTCCTCTTCGCCTTTTTGGATTTTGGGGGGCTTTTCGGATATTTTTGGTCAGGGATTAAGGTCGGAGAGGCTAAAGGCTCGAAAATCCCCTTCTTTTGGGACATCGACCACCGTACACGGCGATTATCGTCGTTGAGGGTGCAGGAGCCCGATGACCGGACTGGAGAGAAATGGGGGGCCTTTGTTTTTTTTTTTCTCTTTTTTCTGAAACATTAAAGACTGAAGCAACAATTTTCTTTTTTTTGGTTTAAATAACAAACGAAACGGTGCCGTTTGAAGAGAAAGTGACCCGCGGGCCAACCCGATCTTCCCACTGGATCCGCGTGTTTAATCCCAAAGGGGAAATTTGCGCGCTTGGTCCCTCTATTTTGCGCCAATATACGATCAAGTCTTATTTCTTATTTTTTTTATATTTTTATTTTGTCTCTAGAATTTGTGCGCCATTTCAGTTTAGCCCCGCACGAAACGCAGCGCATAGAGGCCGGGGATATTTTCCCATTCGGTCCTCTTTGTTTCCTGTGCGTTACATTTTCATCCCAATTCGCCCTTTCTTTTAATTAATTGCAATTTTAATCCTTTTTTTTATTCTGATTTCAGTATAGCCCTTACTTATTTATTTTGTTATAATTTTTACCTTTAACTTTATTCATATTCTAATTTCGTTCTAAATTTGTTTAATTTCAATTCATTTTCACAAATTTGCCATTTATTTATTTTAAAACTTTTATATTATCTATTTTAAATCCTTTTTTATTATTTGCTTTTAAATTTATGAATTATTTGTTTCTCAAATTTATATATATGTTATCCATTTTAAATTTTATATATATTAAACTATTTCATGTGTTATTTATTTTAATTTTTATTAGTAACATATATCTTTTAATTTTCCTTTGATACCAATCAAGTCCTTTTATTTTATCCTTGTATTTTATTTGTTTGGCTATTTATTACTCTTTGGTTTCCTTATTTATTTATTTATTTATTCCCATATTGTTCATTTTATTTATTCGATTATTCATATTCATATTATTTGTCATTCGTTTATGTAATATTTTATTATTGTTCCATAATCGTTATTATTTTCATATTCTGCCAGTATATTGTGCATTAAATCCCACATTTATTCAACTTAGATATCGATCATTGTATTTTATTCCAAATAAAATAAATGTATGCCTTTAATTGTTGCACTCGCTATTATTCAAAAACCAATTTTTTTCAAAATAATGTAATATTTCGTTTTTTTTTGGAAATTCGAGAGAATTGTGCCCTAACTTACTGGGTTTCGATTATTTCGTTTAGCCTAAATAACGGAATATCCTTTAAAATAAAATACAAGTTTAAAATAAAAGCTTAGTCTCGAGAGTATAAAGGGTTGTGCCCTAACTTATTGGGTGTGACATCTCATTACCTCGAGACAAGAATCTCTAAAAATGACAATATTCTGTATTTAGAAACTCGAGAGACCGTGCCCTAACTTACTGGGTTTCGTTTTCTCGTCTGATCTAAATAAACGAATATTCTTTTAAAATTAAAATACACGTGTTTTTAAATAAAAGGCGGGCTTATTCTCAAGGATTCGGGGTGTCGTGTCCTAACTTACTGGATGTGGCATTTCGTTGCCTCGAGATGAGATGGTCTTTAATTCAAATGTTTAAAAATCAACATTAATAAAAAATGATCGCATTTTTAAATTCGTTTTCGGTTTTCAACTTTTGACATTAAGATACTAATTAATCGATTTGGTACCAATTTTGGGCGTGACGAGGGTGCTAATCCTTCCTCGCATGTAACCGACTCCCGAACCCGTTTTCTCAAATTTCGTAGACCAAAAATGCCGTTTTAGTAAACAAAAATGTTTTATTAAAATAAAGGTGATTCGATCGCACCTAATAAAGATCGATGGCGACTCCCGTTTTATTTTTGTTTTCAAAACCAAAGTCGATTTCTGTTTTCAAAAAAATAGTTACGATAGTAATTATGCCATATATTTATGTGATGGAAAAATATGGACATGACTTTGGTGTTTTATTTATTTATTTAACTATGGACAAAATGGTAATTTGATGAATTAAATTAAATAAAATAAAAAGAAAAGCTATCATTATATTTTAATTTTGGTCTTCTTCACCGAATGGTTAAGGGAAGGAAGCCATTTTTATACCTTCAATTTTCGATAACTTCACAAGCTAAATTGGTATGTGATTTTAGCCTAGCTTTTAATAATTTTTATATTTTTGAGATCGTTGCAACTAGGTCCAGCTAGCTCATATCTTCGATTTTGAAACTGTTAAAGATTTTGAATGTTGCCATTGATGAACCTTGTGATTTTAGATGTTAAATTATGAATTTGAGATATTAGTTGTCATTTAAAAGTATTTTATTAAGTGATTTTTGATGAATTTTCTGATTAGGGACTAAATTATTGAAATAGTAAAAATACAAGGTTTTGTTGTGAAATTATTACAAAAAAGGGCTGTATTGAATGCCATGAATATTCGGCTAGCATGGGTTTGCATTAAAAAATGGTTAATTTGCATGTTTTAGGCTCAGGGACCAAATTAAATAAAAGTAAAATGTTAGGGTAATTTTGTAAAAATTTCAAAAATACTAAATTTCATAAAATAAATTATTTTACTGTCTGAATTAATAAATTTAATGAAATTATTAATTTAGATCAAGGTCGAGTGGAAAATCGAGGAGAATAAAAAATTACCAAAATGCCCCTGTACTTTGACATTTCTGCAATTTAGCCAGGTAAGTTCGTACGGTTAAATTTAACATTTGTATTAATTGGTGATTGGTATTATATATATTCTATTGTTGGAAATGAATTATTGTTTGAATTATAATATTTAATTTGATATTTAGTTTGAATTGAACACGGGATTTGAGTACATTCGTGTTTTGGTGTATGACGGGGGTTTGGAGTGGAGATGGTATTGGCGGGAGATATCGACATATTACCCAAGTAAATTGGGGTTCAGCATTTGTTGCGAACTCTCGTGTTTTACTTTCTGTTTGGAGTGATTTGGGTGGATCAGCTCTTATGAGCTTCTGTTCAGCTCTCACGAGCTTCTGTTCATCTCTTATGAGCTTCTATTAGCGTGTTCTGGTGGATTAGCTCTATGAGCTGCTGTTGATGATGTACTCTTATTCGTAAGTCATTCTTCGAATGGAAAATCTCGATAAGGTAATCTGTAACAGCCCAATTTTCAGTGGTGTCGGAAATAGTGATTCGAGATCACTAAATCTGACGAGTGAGTTCAAAAATTCTATTAATTATAATTTATGAGTTAAGTATAATTTTAGAAATATTCTTGAATTAGTGAATTTTGTGTTTTAAAAGAATTATTAGGTTAATTAGTTTCAGAAACGAGATATCGAGACCTCGACTTCATAAATCGAGCCATAAATATTTTTATAAATATTTACGGAGTGTCATTAAGTTAGTATTAAAGTTTTGTTAGAAAATTTTAACGTTTGGTTAATTAATTAAGTAAAAAGAACTAAATTGAAAAAGATGCAAAACTTGCTAATTAAAGAAACAATGATTAAATGGCTTGATAAATAAATAAGGGAGGACTTAAGGGGCAATTAAACCTAAACAAAAGAGATGAGGCGGCATAAGTAAGGAAAATAATAAAATATAGCCAATTTAATGGCAAAATAGTAAATAAAGCAAAATTTTAAATTTTAAATTGAAATCTAAAAGTCTCTAGGCCATTCTTCTTCATAATTTCGGCCAAACACCCATGGGAAAGAGCTCTCAAGCTGGTTTTGCATATTTTTAATGCATGTGAGTTTATTTCTTGCCCTTTTCTTGTAATTTTTGTATTTTTAAGACTTTTGCAATTAGGTCCAACTATCTAATTTATTAATTTTTTATTTTATGGGTTATTTTGAAAGTTACCATTGATGAGTGCTGGATGTTTATGATGAATTAACATGTATTTGAAGCTTTAATTTGTTAATTGATGATTTTATTAAATAATTTGATAGATATTGATTTTAGGACCAATTTGTGAAAAAGTTAAGAATTAGGGTTTGGTATTAAAATTCTGAATATCAGTGGCTGTATGGTAGCCTAAAATAATTAGATAAAGTGTTAATTGAGAAAAAATAGTTGAATTGATGGGTTAATTGATCAGGGACTAAATTGTAAAAACTATAAAATTTGGTGTAAATATGTACTTTCAAAAATTGAAGGGTATAAATTGTAAAGTAAATTATAATTAAATTAGATGCTAATAAATGAGTAATTTTATATTATAGATCAAGAAACCGAAAATAAACGGGAAAAGAGAAATTAACAGACTAGTCCCTGAATTTCTACAAATTCTACAAATATGCCCAGGTAAGTTCATATGGTTGAACTTTGATAATTATATTGAATTGATGGATGGTATTATATATTTATTTATACTATTTGTTAAAAATATGAAATATTATTATATAATGAAATTAAAGTAAATGTTCAGATTTAATGGAACGCGGGATTTGAGTACCATCGTTTGTAGCAAAGGATGAATTGACGGATAAGACCATGGTTGGACCATGGCAATGTTTAAATGTAAGACCATAGCTGGGCTATGGCATTTTAATGAAAAGACCATAACTGGGTTATGGCACAAAGAGAACGATGTACTCATATCCGTAAGTCGTTCTCCGATTCGGAAAGACTTGGTCAGTGACATGGAAAATTCATGTATATGAAACTTTTCTGATATTTATGTACATTCATGATTATGAATTGTTATCAAAATGAATATACACAAAATTCATAAAAATAATGGTATAAGGAATATTGATTATTATTGAATTGAATGTATGTGGAATTGTGATATTTGAATATTGGAAAATTGTGGAAATTGAAAAGTGAATTGAAACCCTATTAACTGTATCGGGCTAAGTCGGATATAGTTGGCATGCCATAGGATTGGAAGTGTTCAGGGATACTTCGACCTCGATTCGATGAGACACTGGGTGTCAAATTGTTACTTCGGATAAATTCGATGAGGTACTGGGTACCAAATTTCTTCGGCATGGCCGATGAGACACTGATTGTCAATCTGTTACTTCGAATTATCCGATGAGGCACTGGGTGCCAAACTGGTGTGTTTTGGTTGGATCCGTGTATCCGTCCGAGTCTGAGTCGGGTTAATAGGGGTAAACAAATGAATTGATAATATAATCGATATTGAATATGAATTGGAATGAGATATTGAATTGAATTATATAAATGAGATGTATGAATCATGAGTTTATAAAATGGACATTGATATTGTTAAATAATTGTGTATTAAACTGTGATAATCTATTTGAGATAGTAAATTGATGAGAATTGTATGTGCTAAGAATGATATATATAATTAATATTGAAAGACTTATGGTTATTACTGGTATATACCTGAAATACTTGGTAATAATATTTACTTGATATATTGAAAGTGACATGTAAATATGTGATTAACTTTGATATGTTGATATAAGGAAATTATGTATATGGTGATGAGTAATAAACCCAAGTGTGATATGTCGTGAAAATAAGTTTATAAATATTGAATTTATATGTAAGATGTGCAAGTATGCTAACTATTGTTGTTGCTTGATGATTAGGCAAGTGTCAAGCTATTGATTGAATAGTAGTATGTTTATTTGTTTGAAGCACTGGAATGGTAAGTATTTAAGTGAAAATAAGTTAGTGCTCATGAAAGAATGGTAAGGCTTAAATTATGGAATTTCTTATGGAATGACTTATTATGTGTTCAATACGAAAAAAAGGCTTGGCACTAACTTACGATTATGGCTATATGATATGCATATGGAATAAATGTAGAAGAGTTAAAGTTATATAAAAATTTACGAAGCTTGGGTAATAAGTTTATGTGTATGATACTATGGATTTATTCACCTTGTGAATTAATGAATATAGTTTTATGAGTACTGGGGAAAAACAATATAGAAATATTTGGATATATATAATTTTATATTTGAAAAGAATTAATATGATTAAAGATTATACGAACTTACTAGGCATTCATTGCTTACGTGTTTGTTTTATTTATTTACCTTACAGATTATCGGAAGCTTGAACGGGTTGAAAGCTTATTGGAGCTATATCACACTATCCATTGGTTCTATCGGTAATTATGGATGACTTAATTCTGGTTATAATGGCATGTATTGGTTATTTTGACTAAATGTTAGTCTATAGGTGTTTTGTTGAAATTAGTCATATATTTTGCTTGTATTGGTATTGTGGTATTTGCTTGATTGCCTTATAATATTGATGTGATTGAATGGTGAGAGATAAAATAGTAGTTGAATATGCATAAGAGGTGTGTGAACATATAGGTAAAATGATAATTGGTTTCAAGAAGATTATTTAGTAAAAATTTACACATACCTGTTTAAATAAATTAGATAAAGTGCCTATGAAGGTACATTGGTTAGGTACTTAGAATGTCTATGTAACACCCCTAACCCGTATCCGTCGCCGGATTAGGGTTAAGGACATTACCGTACGGATCGGAAACATTTACAGATATTCATCCAATACATCATCAACCTCAATCATAATGTCCCTTTAATGAGTCCTAGAGACCATAAGCATGCTTATAAATCGGTCGGGACTAAACCGAAACACATACAAAATTTCACAGAAAATTTAAAACTTTTCTAAGATTCAGGGGTTACACGCCCGTGTAGGCAGGCCGTGTGCTTCCCACGGCTATTAGACACCCCCGTGTGTCCTTCCCGTGGTCGAATCTGACCTCACATCCACGGCCACCAAGCACGCCCATGTGCCTTGGCCGTGGTCGAATCTGACTTATGCTCTACGGCCACCAAGCACGCCCGTGTACTTTGACCGTGGTCTATTCTGATGAAATCCACACGACTACTAGGCACGTCCGTATGCCAAGGCCGTGAGCTAATATGCTAGCAACTGACTTTGTCCCACGGTCACTAGGCACGCCCGTGTGCCACAACCGTGTGACATTATAGGCCATTTGCAAGGCCAAAATGCCACCCACTTGGTTCATACCTACAAACAACAATTACCATCACATATCATGCATATATGGCGGCCAAAAACACACTAAATTGACCATTCAATCTATACATTCAATACCCATTTCATTCTTGTCAACTTTCAAGACAAAACATATATATAACTAAAGCATATTTCATTCATTTACCTACCCAAAAACTTGACTATTTCATGAGCATCAAACCATACCAAAACAACTACACATACCACATTCATCAAGGAAAAATATGACCCAATAATTAGCCACATCTCATGACCAAGTCTATACATCTACTTACATCAAAAACTAGCCTATACATGCCATATCTAGTTACAAATATTTCCAAAGTGTACCAAAATGATTTTAGAAGTGTGATGACGATCCTTGACGGTCCCGAGCCTTCAGTAGCTTTGACGACCTATAAAACAGAGAAAACACACAGAGAGTAAGCTTTCCAAAAGCTTTGTAAGTCATATACAATAAACTAAACATGAAAGACATATATGTGCACATAGGTACATTGATCCATCTAAATTTCTTAACAATCTATCACATAATGCTTAGTTTCATGTACTTGGCCATATTTGCCACATTCATCAATTCAAAAGTCTTACAAATACAAAGCTCTTTCATGCTTATTTCCACATATCATATCATTATCTCAACATACATACTCATCATAGTAAGATCATATATATACTTACCTTATATACACACTTGGTGTATAAATCAACGTACCTGAAACGGATTCTCTATTTACATAGCCATTCGGATCACAGACTTGCCCGTTGAACCGTAAGGAATCTAGTAGGATACTCAGAAACTCGGAATAGTCGTACAATGCCAACGTCCTAGACGAGGTCTTACATGCACTCGGATATCGATGCCACTGTTCCTGACAGGGTCTTACACGAATCAATACGATGCCGATGTCCCAGACATGGTCTTACACGTAAAGCTCATATCGATGCCAACGTCCCGGACGCGGTCTTACACGAAATCTCAAATCAACGCCAACGTCCCAGACGTGGTCTTACATGATAAAACAGAACAGATACCTATGTCATGACATAGCTAATCCTATCTATTCCTAGGTTCATACGGGACTTTTCGAGCATTGTCGCTATATCGACCTTATCTCGGAATTCATATGCATAACCTCTCATAAGTATCCATCATCAACATTAGTCATATGAACAAAGAAAATTTCATACAAGTACGTTTGTTTGCATAGTAACTTACCTCGGATTCGGTTTGACGGAAATGAAAACGGCTACTCTGTTACTTTCGCTTTCCCGCGATCTAAGTTCGTTTTCTTCGGTTCTTGATCTATACATATTCAGAATTAACTCTTTTATTCACTAACTCGTTCAATTCAATCCAAGGACACATATTTTGGGCTATTTGCAATTTAACCCTCACATTTGCATAATTTATCAATTTAGTCCATTTTTCTCAAAACATCAAATTCACAAAATCCACACATACACATACTTAGCCGAATACATATACATCACATACAAGCCCACATTTTTCATCAAATTCACAAATTAGTCCCTCAAATTTCTATTTTCACAATTTAGCCCTATTTAGCTAAATTCATCAAAACTTCAAGAACAAAACATGTTCATCTAGCTCAAAACTTTCATTTAACAACTAAACCCATCTCAAAACTCAACATATCATCAATGGCATTTTACACAAACATCATCAATTTACAAAATTGAGACATGGGCTTGATAGTAGAAAAAGCAACGATTGCAAAAATATAAAAATTATCGAAAATTGACCAAAAACATACCTTGAATTAAGCTTGTTATTAACCGAATATACAAAGCTTCCAAAGTTTCCTTTTTCTTTGTGTTTTTCGGTCAAAAGAAAAGAAATAAAAGATGAACACTCATCTTTTGTTTTTTAAATCTAATATTAATAATCCAATTACCAAAATAGCCTTCATTCATATAATTAAAACAATTATACACTATGGACATTTAAGACTTTTATCCATCCACTATCTATAATTTGGTATAATAGCAACATAAGGCCTCCACCTTAACAAAGCCACAATGTAACACCCTTAACCCGTATCCGTCACCGGATTAGGGTTGCAAGGCATTACCGAACATAGCACAAGTCACAACAAATATTTACTGCTCATATAGTCAAAACCGAATGCTTTATGAGTAATGCATTATCATAGTATACGTCAACAATCTCGTGCATATCTTAAATCCATTAGCCAATTTCTCATATAAACATATTTCATCAAATAACAAAGTTTACTATTCATGTGGTCATTTAAAATTCATTAATCGAACATGCACATGCTCATTATTAATTTACTAAAGCAAATTATCAATACCAAAACTAGACATACATATGTTTTTGTATAGAATTTTTGCTTAACCGAATTCAAGATATACTAATTGCACACACATCCAAGCATGACATAGATCATATCATCTAGAAGAACATAATCGAACCAAAAATACCAAATATGTCTTTCATAGTCCGAAACACCTAAATTTGAACTTAATATACATACACATATATAAACCATATTCGAATATGTCAATCCAAATACTTAACTTATAATTTCACCACTTGGCCAAATATACATTCTACCATATAAAGTAATTCTCCAAGTTGATTTGTGTTTCAAATTTATGCATCTCATTAGTAAGTATTCATCAATCCCTAACTCAAACATATTCAAATACCACAAATATCAACTTACCAAATACACAACTTATAAAACTTTAAATGATACCTCATATCAAAACATATACTTATACTTGTGCATATAATGTACTCTCAACACAACCATACTTATAATCTAAGCAGGACAAACACATAATACAATTAAGTACATTTAAGCATTAGTCCATTCGGCATAAAGATCAAGCCATTTTCGCATGGCTTAAATTTACATCATCAAAACATTATCTAAGTAATTAACTAGCCTATACATGCCTTAAGTTCAAAATCCAAGCTTTTAAAATACCAAAATAAGTCGATAATGTGGATGACCTTGAAAGCGATCCCGAGCTCGTAGCTTACAAACCAAATCTATAAAATGCAATAACAGAACATACAAAGTAAGCTATCTTAGCTTAGTAAGTCTTAAGCAAATATAATAAATCAATTGAGCAATTCAAATAATTTAATCCAATCACTTTATGACATTGATGTAATAACATAGCACCAATAGACAATTATAGCCGAATGCTGATATACTTGCTTGACATAACATTTATATCTTAACAAACTCAAAATATCTCCGTCATGCCTTAAAAATACAAACTTATCAATTACATATAATTTGATATGTTTCCGTATACAATCGATTAAATAAATACTAAATACATATCAACCATTTATAACCGAATATACATATATAATAATATCCATTAAACTTCACATGTATAAAATTATATAATATCTATATAATATCATTTTATCCACATCTATAAGGCCAAATATACAAAAGCACATTGTTAATTCACTAGTTCAATATACATTACATGTATATTTACCCATTTGGCCGAATCTAAATGACACATCCATGTTCACATCTAAAGTCAACTTTCAATATATCATACTCATCATTTATAAGGCCGAATACCCTTAATAGAATTTTACAAATATACATCAATTGTATCACATACTAGTAGTATCAATCGTAATATACTAACTTACCTTATCTCGTACAACCAATAGGCTTTTATGTACCTGAACAATTAGCTCATTTATCGTATTCAAAATTCCACATCATTAATAATCCATTGAAGCATATACTTATAAATAATCACCGCATAAAGCCCGCTAGGCATAAAGCCCGAAACACACACACCTAAGACTAAGCCTCGCTAAACTCGAGGTCCGATATTCAATCACCGGCAATAATAAGCCTCAAGCAGGCATAAAGCCCGATTAAGTTCACCACCCAAGGCTTGCTAGGCTCAAAGCCTGAATCATGATACTTTTAATCTGTCTCACACAATTGCTCCATATATCGATTCACTTATACACATTTCAACTCATTGTACGAACATTCAAATAACATATATCAATCGAATAATTTAAACAAGTCAAATCTTATACTTACCGCATTCGGCTATTCAATAATATAGCTACAAAATTTCCAAAAATCAGCATATACTAGGTTACGTACATAGTTTTTGATGTTTTATTGCTTAAAGACTTACCTCGGATAACGTCGGACGATAAAAACTGGCTATTCGACTATTTTCGCTTTTCCCCGATCCAAGTCCGTTTTTTTTGGTTCTTGATCTAAACATGTTCAAATTAAGCTCACTCAAATATATTTTCATTCAATTTAGTCCAAAAACACATAAATGGGCAAATTACCATTTTGCCCCTAACATTTCACACTTTTTACAATTTAGTCCTATTTGCACAAAACACCAAAATACACAAAATTTGCCTACTCACCTTAAGGGCCGAATATTCCTAGTCTTCATACAAGTCCTTGCATTTAATTTATTTTACATTTTAGTCCCTCTAAATTTTATTTTTGTAATTTAGTCCAATATACTCAATTTCATCAAAAATTCAAAGACAAAACTTGTTTATCTAACATATATTTATCATAATTCATCCTCAAACAACATAAACAACAAACTATCATCAATGGCTCAACTCAAAATATTCATCAAACTCAAAAATTAAAGCATGGGTCTTGTACATTTCATAGCAACGATCTCAAAAACGTAAAAATTATCAAAAACTGAACAAAAACTAACATTTAATCAAGCTTGAAGTTGGCCGAACCTAGCTATGTTTTAGTTCTTTTCTTTTTCTTCACTTTCTACAAAGAAAGATGAATAAATGAATAATTTTTCTCTTTCATATCATGTTTTATTATTATAAGTATAATATAATGTTTAATTATTAATAATAACTTTTATAATATAATTTCACATCATATAATCACTTAAACTTAAACATGCCGTCCACTATAACTTAAAATGGGCTATTTGCCCTTTAAAGACCTCACATTAAAAAGCCACTATCAAATAAGCACTTTACACTTTAATTAGTAACTTTTATACTTTACGCGATTAAGTCCTTTTTGTTTAATTAAGCACACAAACAATCAAATTTTTATACGAAACTTCCACACATACAAATTCACATATAATTAACACAGAAAATAATATTTAAAAATTTTTCAGACTCGGATTCGTGGTCCCGAAACCACTATTCCGATTAGGGTCAAAACTAGATTGTTACAACTCTCCCTCCTTAGGGATTTTCGTCCCCGAAAATCTTACCAGTGAATAGATTCGGATAACACTCTTTCATTGTATCCTCTGACTCCCATGTTGCTTCTTCAACTCCGTGCTTTTGCCACAGTACCTTAACTAATGGAATTTTCTTATTTCTCAATTCTTTTATCTCACGAGCTAGAATACAAATCGGTTCCTCTTCGTATGTCATATCAGGCTAAATCTCGACCTCTGTCGGACTAATCACATGTGAAGGATCAGATCGGTATCTACGAAGCATCGAAACATGGAAGACATTATGGATCTTTTCTAGCTCGTGTGTAATCGCAATCTATAAGCAACCGCCCGATACGCTCTGTGATTTCATATGGTCCAATGAATCTCGGACTCAATTTGCCTTTATGACCGAATCTGAGTACTTTCTTCCACGGTGAAACTTTCAAAAATACTCGATCTCCGATCTGAAACTCAATGTCTTTACATTTCAAATCTGCGTATGACTTTTGACGATCTGATGTAGTTTTCAAACTATCACGGATCACTGCCACTTTCTGTTCAGTTTCTTTAATCAGGTCAACCAAGTGTATCTTATTTTCACTGAGTTCGGTCCAGTATAATGGTGTACGACATTTACGACCGTACAAAGCTTCGTAGGGTTCCATTTTGATACTAGATTGAAAGCTATTATTATAAGCAAATTCAATCAGAGGTAAGTATCGTTCCCACGTACCTTCAAACTCGAGGATGCAACATCTCAACATATCCTCAAGTATCTGAATGATTCGTTCGGACCGACCATCTGACTGCGGATGAAAAGCTGTACTAAAGTGTAGTTTAGTACCTAGAGTATCTTACAATTTCTTCCAAAATCGCGACGTGAATCTCGGGTCTCTGTCTGAAACAATAGAAATAGGCACACCATGTAATCTCACAATTTGAGATACATACAACTCAGCAAGCTTATCGAGCGAATAATCCATACGAACTGGAACAAAGGGAGCTGATTTGGTCAATCTATCCACAATAACCCATATTGCATCTTTCTTGCTCGGTGTTATAGGCAAACCGGATACAAAATCCATAGTGACTCTGTCCCATTTCCATTCAGGGATCAAGATCGGCTGAAGTAACCCAGAAGGTACCTGATGTTTGGCTTTTACTTGTTGACAAACTAAGCATTTCGAAACAAATTCAGATATGTCTCGTTTCATACCAGGCCACCAATAATATTGTTTCAGATCATTATACATTTTTGTGCTACCCGATGAATGACATTTGGTCATGCTTTGTGAGCTTCATTCAAAATCATCCGAATCAAATCAATTCATCTAACACATATTTGATTTTTGAACATCAAACAGTCATTCTCATCAATTCGAAACTCTGACTCAACATTACTTCCACACAGAGCACGTTTTTCCAACAAATCTTTATCAACTTTTTGGGCATCACTAATTTGTTGAAAAAATAACGGTTTTGCTTTCAATCGGTTACTATCGAACCATCATCAAACATAACCATATGTGCGTTCATAGCACGAAGAGAAAATAATGACTTTCGACTTAAAGCATCCGCAACAACGTTAGCTTTTCCCAGATGATAATCAATCACTAGTTCATAATCTTTCATCAGCTCTAACCATCGGCGTTGTCTCAAATTCAAATCTTTCTGAGTCATCAAATACTTCAGACTTTTATGATCTGAATAGACATGACATTTCTCACTGAACAAATAATGACGCCAAATCTTTAATGCAAACACAATGGCTGCCAGCTCCAAATCATGTGTCGAATAGTTTCTTTCGTGTGGCTTCAACTGTCTCGAGGCATAAGCTATGACTTTGCCTTCCTGCATCAAAACACAACCCAAACCATTCAAAGATGCATCACTATAAATAACAAATTCTTTACCCGATTCAGGCTGGACTAACACTGGAGCTTCAGTCAAATGAGCTTTCAACTGATCAAAACTTTTCTGACACTTCTCCGACCACTCAAACTTAATATCTTTCTGTAATAGCTTTGTCAACGGTGTAGCTATCATAGAAAAACCTTTCACAAATCGTCTGTAGTAACCAGTGAGTCCCAGAAAGCTTCAAACTTCAGAAACATTTTTCGGTGGTTTCCAGTCAAGTATAGCCAATATTTTATTCGGATTAACCCGAATACCTGATGCTGAAACAACATGGCCTAGAAAACTAACTTCGCGTAACCAGAACTCGCACTTGCTAAACTTTGCATACAACTGGTACAGATTCAATCTTCTTTTCAGTCATTTTACTATCAAGCACATAAGCAATATAAGCTTGATAACCCTTTCTCACGTATTTTCGGGCTAACATCGAAGATATTACTGCTGGTAACCCATTCAGATTATTAGATTCAATCCGAATAATTTCACCGTTCTGAAATCTCAAATCAATGGTCTTTCTTTTGCAGTTAACAACAAAGATCGCAAAAGTCACCAATCCATGCCCAGAATTATATTGAATTCATCAAAAGGTAACAACATCAAATCGGCTGGAAAACATGAATCCCGAATCGTCAACGGGCAACCTTTACATACTTTGTTAACCAATACACACCGGCCTAGGGGGTTTGATACCCGAATCAAAAACTCAGTAGACTCAACAGGTAGAGTCTTACTGGATACTAATGTTTCACACACATTAGAATGAGTCAAACCAGGATCAATCAACGCAATAACACTAGTATCATAAAGAGTGAAAGTACTGGTAATAACATCTGGGGGGGAAGCATCCTTACGAGCTCGTATAACATATGCTCTAGCAGGTGCATGAGCCTCTGATCGAACCGCAGTATCCTTTGTTCCTCTCTGACTGCCACCTACATTTCCCAAATGCCTGAGTGGTCTGCCTCATGCTGACATGTTGCTCGGTCTCGCATTTTAAACAGTGTTTTGCTCGGCTAACATAGGGCACTCTCTGATAAAATGATCCATTGATCCACATTTAAAATAGGACCGATCATGCAATCTACAACTCCCAGAATGCCATTTTCCACAATGCTTGCACTCAACCCTGTTCTGCTGAACATTACCGACACTGGCAATCGATGTAGCTCGTAAACCCAGAGAAGGTCGATCTCGATCTCGTCTAGAAAAGTCTAAAGTAGCTTTATGTCGACTAGATTCATCTCTGAACTTCTTTGATACCGAGTGAAAAGTCTTACTCGATGATCATTTACTAAGTCTCTCGGCTTCAAATTCACTTTTCTTTTCTCTTTTCCAAGCTCTTCGCTTTTACTGTGCTCGCTCAACAAGTACCACGAACTCTCTAATCTCAAGTATGCCGACCAACAACTTAATGTCTTCATTCAAACCATCTTCAAATCTTTTACACATGATTGCTTCGGTTGAAACACATTCACGAGCATATCGGCTTAATCTCACAAATTTTCGTTCATACTCAGTTACGGTCATACGACCCTGTTTCAATTCTAGAAATTATTTTTGTTTTTGATCGATGAATCTCTGGCTGATGTATTTCTTTCGAAACTCAATTTGGAAAAATTCCCAGGTTACTTTCTCTTTCGGAACCACCAATACTAGTGTATTCCACCAGTGATATGCAGTGTCTCGTAATAAGGATATAGCATATTTTAAGTATTCATCTGGAGTACATGGTAGCTCATCGAACACACGGATAGTGTTATCAAGCCACAGCTCAACTCGTTCTGCATCATCATCATCATTAGCTTTAAACTCTTCGGCCCCGTATTTTCTGATTTTATCTACAGGAGGCCTGTTAATTCTCATCGGATCTATCATCGAGGATACCATAGGTATCGAAAATAGATTATTCGGGGGTGGAGGTTGTTACATAGCTGGATTAGTCTGGATATATTGAGTAAACCAATCATTCATCATTTGGTAGAAGGCCTGTCTAGCCTCCCCCTCTGGATTACTTGAAGTAGGTCGAGTATCTATCGGCGCTGTCCCTGGCACGAGATTAGGCGCCACGCTCTCGACATCATCAGCTACGGCTCTATCAGGATCCATTTACTATATAAAAACACATTTCAAATGTTAGAAGTCATCACACTATCGTATTATAAATTAAGGCATGTATAGCTAGACTCACACGCGCTACGGTAGTCCTAAAATCGACTAAACTGTAAGCTCTAATACCAATCAAATGTAACACCCTTAACTCGTATCCGTCGCCGAATTAGGGTTGCAAGGCATTACCGAACATAGCACAAGTCACAACAAATATTTACTGCTCATATAGTCAAAACCGAATGCGTTATGAGTAATGCATTATCATAGTATACGTCAACAATCTCGTGCATATCTTAAATCCATTAGCCAATTTCTCATATAAACATTTTTCATCAAATAACAAAGTTTACTATTCATGTGGTCATTTAAAATTCATTAATTGAACATGCACATGCTCATTATTAATTTACTAAAGAAAATTATCAATACCAAAACTAGACATACATATGTTTTTGTATAGAATTTTTGCTTAACCAAATTCAAGATATACTAATTGCACACACATCCAAGCATGACATAGATCATATCATCTAGAAGAACATAATCGAACCAAAAATACCAAATATGTCTTTCATAGTCCGAAACACCTAAATTTGAACTTAATATACATACACATATATAAACCATATTCGAATATGTCAATCCAAATACTTAACTTATAATTTCACCACTTGGCCGAATATACATTCTACCATATAAAGTAATTCTCCAAGTTGATTTGTGTTTCAAATTTATGCATCTCATTAGTAAGTATTCATCAATCCCTAACTCAAACATATTCAAATACCACAAATATCAACTTACCAAATATACAACTTATAAAAATTTAAATGATACCTCATATCAAAACATATACTTATACTTGTGCATATAATGTACTCTCAACACAACCATACTTATAATCTAAGCAGGACAAACACATAATACAATTAAGTACATTTAAGCATTAGTCCATTCGGCATAAAGATCAAGCCATTTTCGCATGGCTTATATTTACATCATCAAAACATTATCTAAGTAATTAACTAGCCTATACATGCCTTAAGTTCAAAATCCAAGCTTTTAAAATACCAAAATAAGTCGATAGTGTGGATGACCTTGAAAGCGATCCCCGAGCTCGTAGCTTACAACCGAAATCTATAAAACAGAATAACAGAACATACAAAGTAAGCTATCTTAGCTTAGTAAGTCTTAAGCAAATATAATAAATCAATTGAGCAATTCAAATAATTTAATCCAATCACTTTATGACATTGATGTAATAACATAGCACCAATAGACAATTATAGGCGAATGCCGATATACTTGCTTGACATAACATTTATATCTTAACAACCTCAAAATATCTCTGTCATGCCTTAAAAATACAAACTTATCAATTACATATAATTTGATATATTTCCGTATACAACCGATTAAATAAATCCTAAATACATATCAACCATTTATAAGCGAATATACATATATAATAATATCCAATAAACTTCACATGTATACAATTATATAATATCTATATAATATCATTTTATCCACATCTATAAGGCCAAATATACTGATGAACCATAAAAGTAACATATTTAAAGCCCACATTTAATATGCTTTTGGATGATTTAAGCCTCAATTTATGTAAAAAGGTGCTCTTAATCCTTTCTTTTCATGTTTTATACTCAGGAAAGCACCCGATGACGAAAAGAACGAGAAACGGGCTTAAAACGGACTAAATTGGGCCAAGCCACGAAATCAGCACGGCCTAGACTTCAAGCCACACGGCCGTGCCTCCTTAATTATCTAGAACACGGCCTAGCCACGATTTACACGGCCGTGCCTCATCAATGGAGTCCAACACGGCCTGGCCACGATTCACACGGGCGTGTGCCATGGCCGTGTCCCTGCTGCGGGAAAGAGGAATTTTACTCGGATTTGGATGCTTGGAGGCAAAGAAACACATTCCTAAGTCTACTTAAACTCCCAAATAGGAATTGCACTCAAATTAGGATGCTTGGAGGCCAAGTAACACATCTCAAAGCCTATATAAACACCCCAGGTAGCAACTTAGAAGGGGAGTTTGGCAGAAGTCTTCTGCCAGGGCTTTTGTCAGGGCGAGCTAGGCTAAGAAGCCAAGCCGAAAAGGTCAGATTTGTGGGGATTCACTCAGGGATAGCCAGTTGATCCATCTCAAGAAGCCAGAGTTATACTCAAGACGGAGGATCTCCTCTTCAATTCCTTTAGGGGGTTTTAGGGATTTCTTATGTTTTGTTTTATCTTTTCTCTTGAGATGTTTTCCTTTATTGTTATCAACTAAACCTTCGGATACCCGAAGGGGATGAAACCTATGATGAATCTTGTTATTTGATTATTTGAATTATATGATAAATACTTAGTTTGTTCTTAATTATGTGAGCTTAATCCAAAATTAATGTGCTTAGGTGGAGGATGAATAGACCCTGCCTAAGAGTAGATCCAACATAATTAAGCGGAGTTGATCGCACGCCTAGAGATAGGGTGACGAGATTTTGCCGGATTAGGATGAAACGTAATATGGGAATCCATAGATCGATTTACTGCTATTCTAGGGGGTTATTATAAGAGAACGAGAGTTCCACTAATTAACCTAGGGTTAGACGTTATTCGCCTCGAGAGAGGGTTTAATATACGTTAGGGAGTCTTACGGATCAAACTAAGTAAATAAAATCATATGGTTCAGTGATAGATAACAAGTGAAGTCTAGGTGGATTCTTCCTAGGGTATCGTTTAAATCAACTGAGTTTTTCCCAAGTTATTTTCCAAATTCATTCTTCTTTGTCTTAGAGTCTTTAGTTTAGTAGTTAACTAATTTAGATTAATAAACAAATTCACTTATTTTAGGCTAAATAATAAAAAGAAAGTTAGTATTAGTACTTTTAGTTCCTTTGGGTTCGATAATCCGGTCTTGCCTAAGCTATACTACTGTTCGATAGGTGCACTTGCCTTTAATCGTTGTCAGAGTTAGTTTCGTGTTCGATCATTCTTTTATAAATTTTAAAACTCGATTTACAAATGATCAAGTTTTTGGCACCGTTGCCGGGGAACTAAAATATTAAGAAAGCTCTATTTTTATTACTTTAGCCATTCTTTTTATTTTTCGCAATTTACTTTTATTTTTAGTTTAAATTTTTACTTTGCTAATTTTTCTTTTATTTGTTTCACACGGATAATTTTAGTTTATAGAGAAGATGGCACTAAATAACTATCGTTGGCGAGTTATGAGGACAACACCAACAGAAGCCGCCGGTGTCTTCAACCTCGACGCAATAACTGTGCTATCAAACCGCTAGAGATGATGAATAAAAAGATTGATGGTTTGTGTAGTCTCTCGCAGTACATCCAGCTTATGCAATATGACTCGAATCTAGGAGGCGTGGCGAATCCCGAGTACCCACCCTACAGATATGGCATGAAGAACGAACAAGTCCACTATATGGGTAACTATTCTAGACCTCAAAACAATTTTTATAGTGACACTTATAATACAGATTGGAGGTACCATCCCAATTTCTCGTGGGACGATCAAGGCAACCAAAGAGAGGAACTTCCTCCAAATTTTCAACAACCACCTCACCAACAGGAAGATGAGTCGAACCTTGAAGAGACGCTGCAAAATTCATAGCAAATACAGTACACGTCTCCAAAATATAGAAACGAAACAAGAAACATCGATTCAAGGGATCGAGGATCATTTAGGTCACCTGTTGTCGATCTTAGAACAACCACAAGAAAGCTTGCCAAGCAACACTGAAACTAACCCAAAAGAGCAAATTCAAGCTATAACAACTCATGACAGTGAAAGATTAGTGGAATCTGACCCAAGGCAAGATCCTGTGGTAAGTGAAGGTAAGGTTGAGGTGAGCCATGAAATACCAAAATCGGCAATTACAGAGTACCATCCTCGTGTACCATATCCCGAAGCAATGAAGAAGGACAACACAAAGGAACAGTTTGGTAAGTTTCTTAAACTTTTAAAGAAATTACATATTAACTTACCGTTTCTCGAAGCTCTTTCGTAGATACCCGATTATAAAAAAATTTTAAAAGAGCAGTTGAGAAACAAATGGAAGCTAGACGAGGAATCACATATGGAACTAAACGCAATGTGCTCAGCAATTCTACAAAATAAACTGCCACAGAAATTAAAAGATCCAGGGAGTTTTACAATTCCATGTTTAATTGGTAGTTTATCTATTGATAATGCTTTAGCTGATTTAGGGGCAAGCATCAATGTTATGCTTTATAAAATGTTTAAAAAACTAGGTCTAGGGAAACCGAGACAAACCAGGATGAGCATTCAATTAACTGATAAAACTATCAGAATTCCTAGGGGTATAATTGAAAATGTTCTAATCAAAATTGATAAATTCGTATTCCCAGTAGACTTTGTCGTTTTAGACATGGATGAGGACAATTCGGTCCCTTTAATTTTAGGAAGACCCTTTCTAGTAACTCACTAGGACTAAAATTGATGTTGGTACAGAGAACTCATTCTTCGTATAGGTGACGAATCAATCGGTTTACAAGCTCTTGACTCGGCGAACATCGATCGATGAAGGTGAGAAAGTAAAATCGAGCTGATAATCAATCTGTTCAAATTTCACCGCAGAACAACCACGTAACTACGAACTGAGCCAAAACAGAACCTTGTGTCAACAAAGAAGAAGCATATGAGGAACGGCCTTGAGATCAACAAACTAAAAGAGGGGAAGACACACTTTAAAGAGGAGCCGAAACCGCACGAAGAAAAACCGAAGGAACCCCTGCACGAGTGATAGGAATAACAAATCACTTCAAAATAGGGGATCGTATTGTTGAATAAGGAAGACCCTCGAATCACCGATTCGCACTCAAGACAAATGAAGATATCACTTTTGAGGTACTTGATGTCTTCCTATACGGGCGGTCGAGGTAAGCAATCCTAAATTCATGATTTTTTGAGGTAAACACTACTCGACTTAAATTTTATATCAAAAATCGAGTTGATCGCCTGAGGAAGGATTTTCACCTCCTCAAACCACCTTGACCATACGAATGAGAGGTAAAGTCTAGCTTAAGACTATAAACGAGCGCTTCTCGGGAGGCAACCCGAGCACTAACCCTATTAATTTTTACATTTTTTTATTTTACTTTTATTTTTCATTTTAGCACCTAACCATAAACTAACCAAAGTACAGATTTCCATGCTCACACGGCCTTGCATACGGTCGTGGCCGTGGCCGTGTGGAAGCCAGAAGGACAAACCACGGACGTGCTAGTAACCTTGCATGACAAAGAATGATTTCTTTTCCCAACACGGGCTGCGATAAAAGCCACGCCCGCGCCGACTTCCCGTGAGGTTATCGACTTATTGAGCACGGGCGAGACACGGTGTGCGCCCTACAACCGTGTGAGGTTACCGACTTGACGAGCACGGGTTAAACACGCCCGCTTCTAAAGGACCGTGAGAAGAATACACGGGCGTGCTACGAGACCCACTACCGTGGTAAAACACCTAAACGCGCCAAAATTCAAAATCACGAAAAACACGGACCGATTAAACTCGAACAAGGGCGTGGATCGTATCACTATTTAAATATTTACTTTTATTTCTATTTTTATTTTTATTTTTATTTTTATTTTTATTTTCTTTCTTATTCTTATTTTTATTTTTATTTCCTTTCTTTTATTTTCTTTATTATTTTCTTATTGTTATTCATTCCATTTAGATTTAGCTTAGGATACAAAAGAAATTAGGATGGCTGCTTCGAGGACTCAACCAGTTCGAGACGCTTCCCTACGCTCACCTCCAATCCTATCCGGTCTCTTTTCATTGGCTTCATCCAAAATTCAGGAAGTTTCCCTTCTCTCCCCATCTTACGATTTTATGATTATTTTGATATTATCTACCTTTGTACATTGAGGATAATGTACATCTTAAGTGTGGGTTAACTATAGTATTACTTGAAAATCCCTGAATTGTGCCTTGTCTTAAAGTAAGTTTCTCATATTATGATTAGAATGAAATTTCTGATGATTTATGATTTTTATTGATATGTTTTAGATTAAGTCAGTGATAATTGTGCATTGATAATTAAATTCTAAGAATACTAGAGAATCAGGCATGATAAGTCTATTTTTCAAGAATTAAAAATTTTTTAGGATGTCTACCTGAATTTAAATATTACTTTGAAGTTTGAAATTTACGAGGTTGACATCAAAATACCCATAATTTTTGTGAGATTTTGAGCCTTATAGAGCATAAATTCTTTTTCTTGCTCACTTTATTGATTATGAGTATGTCAACACTGATTTGTTATTCTAGTACTTGCATCGATTATACATGTCGAGACCACATTTTTTTATTTGATACACAGAGATGATAAAGGCACCTAGGATCTAACCCACTAACTCCATTAAAAAGCCTACCTTCACAATTAACCCCTAATGAACCCCTTTTAATCCCAACAACCCTATTTATTGACATAACCGCTAATATTAACCTAGAACCCCTTTGTTTTTTTTATCACCATTCCTTTTGACTACCCTTATATCGGGATTTGATTTGATTAATAGCCTAAATATGTTTTTATTTCAGTAATTTATCTTTTATTATGTATTTATGATTGTTCTTAAAAAAAAACGAAGTATATCCATTATTCATTATTAGTTATGTGATTAAATGAGCTTATACATAAATTCCAAATATCGAAGAAGAAGCTCGTATTATTAGTATTATTAGTTTTCAATTGGTATAATTATTATTAGTTCGTTAGTTCTTAGTTAGGTAATTTGTCAATTCAATCTCGATTCTAACCCTCTAATTCAGCCTTACTCCACACCTTAACCCTAGCCCCGTTACAACCCTAACAAAGACCTTTTGATTTGTGTTTCATCTCATATTTCAGTGGTGGAGATTTGATTTTCATGCAAGCCTATGGGATTAACTCTTCATGTTCGACTTTTGAGTGCCTAATTTTGAACCTTAAACACTTTGAGTGATTTGAGTGAATCTTTAGTGAGGATGTCAACCCTTGTAGGTTTTGGATCAGAGGTAATTATTTAGATGAAGGGAAACACCTATGGTTTGTACTACAAATGTATGACTTAGATTGTTTGAATCTTTAGGACTCTTTGAGTTGAATCATCCATGTATGAATTATCCTTGAATTATGATGAAACATTATCAATGACTATTATGAATTGAGGGAAGTTTGTTTTAATTATGAGTTGATAATTTTGCTTGAGGACATGCAAAAGCTTAAGTGTGCGGGTATTTGATGAACCATAAAAGTAACATATTTAAAGCCCACATTTAATATGCTTTTGGATGATTTAAGCCTCAATTTATGTAAAAAGGTGCTCTTAATCCTTTCTTTTCATGTTTTATACTCAGGAAAGCACCCGATGATGAAAAGAACGAGAAACGGGCATAAAACGGACTAAATTGGGCCAAGCCACGAAATCAGCACGGCCTGGACTTCAAGCCACACGGTCGTGCCTCCTTAATTATCTAGAACACGGCCTAGCCACGATTTACACGGCCGTGCCTCATCAACAGAGTCCAACACGGCCTGGCCACGATTCACACGGGCGTGTGCCATGGCCATGTCCCTGCCGCGAGAAAGAGGAATTTTACTCGGATTTGGATGCTTGGAGGCAAAGAAACACATTCCTAAGTCTACTTAAACTCCCAAATAGGAATTGCACTCAAATTAGGATGCTTGGAGGCCAAGTAACACATCTCAAAGATTATATAAACACCCCAGGTAGCAACTTAGAAGGGGAGTTCGGCAGAAGTCTTCTGCCAGGGCTTTTGTCAGGGCGAGCTAGGCCAAGAAGCCAAGCCGAAAAGGTCAGATTTGTGGGGATTCACTCAGGGATAGCCAGTTGATCCATCTCAAGAAGCCAGAGTTATACTCAAGACGGAGGATCTCCTCTTCAATTCCTTCAGGGGGTTTTAGGGATTTCTTATGTTTTGTTTTATCTTTTCTCTTGAGATGTTTTCCTTTATTGTTATCAACTAAACCTTCGGATACCCAAAGGGGATGAAACCTATGATGAATCTTATTATTTGATTTTTTGAATTATATGATAAATACTTAGTTTGTTCTTAATTATGTGAGCTTAATCCAAAATTAATGTGCTTAGGTGGAGGAGGAATAGACCCTACCTAAGAGTAGATCCAACATAATTAAGCGAAGTTGATCGCACGCCTAGAGATAGGGTGACGAGATTTTGCTGGATTAGGGTGACACCTAATATGGAAATCCATAGATCGATTTACTGCTATTTTAGGGGGTTATTATAAGAGAACGAGAGTTCCACTAATTAACCTAGGGTTAGACGTTATTCGCCTCGAGAGAGGGTTTAATATACGTTAGGGAGTCTTACGGATCAAACTAAGTAAATAAAATCATATGGTTTAGTGATAGATAACAAGTGAAGTCTAGGTGGATTCTTCCTAGGGTATCGTTTAAATCAACTGAGTTTTTCCCAAGTTATTTTCCAAATTCATTCTTCTTTGTCTTAGAGTCTTTAGTTTAGCAGTTAATTAATTTAGATTAATAAACAACTTCACTTATTTTAGGCTAAATAATAAAAAGAAAGTTAGTATTAGTACTTTTAGTTCCTTTGGGTTCGATAATCCAGTCTTGCCTAAGCTATACTACTGTTCGATAGGTGCACTTGCCTTTAATCGTTGTCAGAGTTAGTTTCCAGGTTCGGTCATTCTTTTATAAATTTTAAAACTCTGATTTACAGCGATCATATACAAAAGCACATTGTTAATTCACTAGTTCAATATACATTACATGTATATTTACCCATTTGGCCGAATCTAAATGACACATCCATGTTCACATCTAAAGTCAACTTTCAATATATCATACTCATCATTTATAAGGCCGAATACCCTTAATAGAATTTTACAAATATACCTCAATTGTATCACATACCAGTAGTATCAATCGTAATATACTAACTTACCTTATCTCGCATAAACAATAGGCTTTTATGTACCGAACAATTAGCTCATTTATCGTATTCAAAATTCCACATCATTAATAATCCATTGAAGCATATACTTATAAATAATCACCGGCATAAAGCCTGCTAGGCATAAAGCCTGAAACACACACACCGGCACTAAGCCTGCTAGACCTAAGGTCTGATATTCAATCACCGGCAATAAGCCTACTAGACCCAAGGTCTGATATTCAATCACCGGCAATAAGCCTGCTAGGCATAAAGCCCGATTAAGTTCACCAGCCCAAGGCTTGCTGGGCTCAAAGCCTGAATCATGATACTTTTAATCTGTCTCACACAATTCGTTCCATATATCGATTCACTTATACACATTTCGAACTCATTGTACGAACATTCAAATAACATATATCAATCGAATAATTTAAACAAGTCAAATCTTATACTTACCGCATTCGGCTATTCAATAATATAGCTACAAAATTTCCAAAAACCAGCATATACTAGGTTACGTACATAATTTTTGATGTTTTATTGCTTAAAGACTTACCTCGGATAACGTCGGACGATAAAAACCGGCTATTCGACTATTTTCGCTTTTCCCCGATCCAAGTCCGTTTTCTTTGGTTCTTGATCTAAACATGTTCAAATTAAGCTCACTCAAATATATTTTCATTCAATTTAGTCCAAAAACACATAAATGGGCAAATTACCATTTTGCCCCTAACATTTCACACTTTTTACAATTTAGTCCTATTTGCACAAAACACCAAAATACACAAAATTTGCCTACTCACCTTAAGGGCCGAATATTCCTAGCCTTCATACAAGTCCATGCATTTCATTTATTTCATATTTTAGTCCCTCTAAAATTTATTTTTGCAATTTAGTCCAATATACTCAATTTCATCAAAAATTCAAAGACAAAACTTGTTTATCTAACATATATTTATCATAATTCATCCTCAAACAACATAAACAACAAACTATCATCAATGGCTCAACTCAAAATATTCATCAAACTCAAAAATTAAAGCATGGGTCTTGTACATTTCATAGCAACGATCTCAAAAACGTAAAAATTATCAAAAACCGAACAAAAAATAACCTTTAATCAAGCTTGAAGTTGGCCGAACCTAGCTATGTTTTAGTTCTTTTCTTTTTCTTCACTTTCGGCAAAGAAAGATGAATAAATGAATAATGTTTCTCTTTCATATCATGTTTTATTATTATAAGTATAATATAATGTTTAATTATTAATAATAACTTTTATAATATAATTTCACATCATATAATCACTTAAACTTAAACATGCCGTCCACTATAACTTAAAATGGGCTATTTGCCCTTTAAAGACCTCACATTAAAAAGCCACTATCAAATAAGCACTTTACACTTTAAATAGTAACTTTTATACTTTACGCGATTAAGTCCTTTTTGTTTAATTAAGCACACAAACAATCAAATTTTTATACGAAACTTCCACACATACAAATTCACATATAATTAACACAGAAAATAATATTTAAAAATTTTTCAGACTCGGATTCATGGTCCCGAAACCACTATTCCGATTAGGGTCAAAACTGGACTGTTACACACAACACATTGGTACTTTAACAAATAGCAAGCACTTTCACATTTAATGCAATTTCATCCTTTTGTCAAATTAAACACACAGACGGACAAATTAACTTACGGAAATTTAACACATGCTTAGTCACATATCAACGACACAGAAAATAATATTAAAATATTATACAGACTCGGATTTGTGGTCCCGAAACCACTGTTCCGACTAGGGTACAAACCAGACTGTTACAGTCTATTTTGACATGTTTAGAGAGTGTTTAACTGAGTTTTAAATTGGTTGAATAAATGGTTTTTGAGTTGTTCGATGTGTAAAATTGCAGGGAATGGTAACCTTGATGTTTAAGGCTCATATTGAATCCACATGGCCAGACACACAAGCGTGTGACTAGACCGTGTGAGACACACAACTAATACATGGGCGTGTGACTTGGCCGTGTGTTCCCTGCTACTTAAAATTTTCAAAACAGAATATTCAAGAATTTACACACGGGCAGAGACACGGGCGTGTGTCACAGCCGTGTGAGGCACACGGCCTAGCACATGGGCTTGTGGCCGGCCATGTAACCCAAGTTAGAGAGTTACACGGGATAGGACACGGTTTGAGACACGGGTGTGTCCCATGGCTACACGGGCGTGTCCCAGATTCACACGGGCGTGTGTGCCCTGTTTCTAGGAAAAATTTTGAATATTTCACGAAAACTTTCCTTGAGTGTTCGAATTAGTCCTGATTTGTTCTAACACGTATTTGGGCCTCGATGGCTCATGAAAGGGACAATGTGATTAATTTGTGATGTGCATGTTAGTTGATTGTGTAATGTACGTAATTGATCGGAAAAGTCCGGTAATGCTTCGTAACTCTGTTCCGGTGACGGATAAGAGTTAGGGGTGTTACATAATCTGTTTAATGAATTTTGGAAGATTTTTTATTTATAGAATATTGATCTGAACATAAATGAATTCAGTAGTTGAGATTGTGGATGGTGCTTAGGTTTATGCTAAGCTTATGGTTACATTATATCATGTTTAATATTTAATGATATACAATGAAATGTTAAATGACAAAAATGGGAATATGCTTATGTTCATGAAAAGCTGGTATGATTCAAAAGGTGAATTTTCTTATAAAATGGTTTATCATGTGATTGACTCCAAATGAGTTGTATACTTAAATGCACTAACTTGTGTATTGATGATGGTGATTAGGCTTATGTCAAGCTTGAGATTATGATTGATATTTATGCTTATATATGGTATTATACAAATGAAACGAGTAAGAAAAGGTAATGAAACGGTAAGTTCATTATTGAAATGTGATATGACGAAAAAGGGATTGATGAATTGAATGATGTACTTATATATGAGAAATTGCGTATGTTATGGATGAACTTACCTATGATGTGAATAAATATACTAATCAGTGAGTTGATGTTGTTATTTAAGTTTATGCTTACTAAGTGGAATGGAAAGTAAGTAAAGGAAGTAATTCATAGTTCTATGAAAAGGTTAATGATTGTGTATAATGTTTATATAATCATATTAAGTTAGGAATGAAAAATATATATATATGATGTTGATAGACTTACTCATTTATAAGTTGATGGTTATGTAGTTGACAAATCTCGAGGCATTGGTATAGGTTTATATTTAATCTATAAAGTTCATTGATGAAATGGAATGTTATGTTTAAAGTTTATACGAGCTTACTAAGCATTTATTGTTTACGTAGTTGTTTTTCCTTTACTTTATAGATTATCGGAAGCTCGATCGAGTTGGAAGCTTGTTGGAGATCTATCACACTATCCAACGATTATATCGGTAGATTTTGATATCTTGGTTAAGGTTATAATGGCATGTATAGGTGGACTTGTGGTTTATAATAGTTGATGAGTTTGGCATGTATACGTCATTTTGATTGATGAAAACTTGATACTTTTGATGTCTTGTTGATGTGTGTTATTTTGACAATGTGTTAAAGCATGTTAAATGGCTAAAATGGTAGGTGATGAATTGACCACAACATGGTCAAGTTATGGTATGCTTTGGAAAGGTTTTGAATAGATGTGCATGATTGATATATGGTATGTTTATATGTTAGTTGTTGGTACTATTTGGTAATGGCTAGATTGGTGTCATTTAAATGGTTTTGATGCATGTGAGAAGTGGTCCAAATGGTAAAGTTATTTTGATATGGTACAAATCTAATATGGTAAGGTTGGTATATGTCAATTGTGATATGTTTTGGTATGGAAACAAGTTAGTTGATAAATGGATAAAAATGCACATGTTTAGGTATGTTTGTTACATTGGGTTGGAGGTGCCTTTTTGGCATATTGGTTATATGGATAAATGACCTTTTGAATTGGTTTTATTATGCATGTTTTAAGTATGTTTTAAGGTTTGATTGAATGTGCAAATAAATTGTAGGTTTGTGCTTGAATTGGGTGAAAGAAATTGCCTAAATTTGACCTATTTCCTGTCCACACGGCCTAAGACACGGGCGTGTGTCTCAGCCGTGTATGACACATAGCCGTGCGACACGACTTGTGTTCCCTGTAAGTTTTAAAGGTTGTATTTTAAATGTTACACGGCCTGAGACACGAGCGAGTGTATCAGTTGTGTGAATTTTTTCTATCTTTTTCCATGAAGTTCTAAATGTTTTCAATTTAGTCCCGAATCGTTTCTAAAGTGTTTCTAAGGCCTCGAGGGCTCGAATTAGGGACGTCATGCATGTTTTGATTGGATATTGCAATAATTATGAAATGTTGGAAATGAATTATTTAAGTTATGTATTTACGGTAATGTTCTGTAACCCTATTACGACGACAGATACGGGTTAAGGGTGTTACAAATTGAATAAAGTTACACATGCATTTCAATACAATGAAGTTAGCATGACTCTAACAAGATTTATGCCTTTTGTAAATTATTTAATTGGGCAACTAACCAAAATTAATTAATAATCCAAAATACATGTGAGCCTTAAAGTGACTCAATTGGGGTCAATCAGGTGAGCCAGCACAAGCAAAAAAAGGTGGCACAACAAAGAGTCCTTGTAGGACTATGTTTACCGTCTACAAGGTATATTCAGCCTAATACTCTTTATTTTATTGGTAACTCCAAATAACTAGAACTCAAATAAGTTCTCCGCAAATATTTTATAACCGCCGAAGAGAAAAAGATTGATGACTAATGAGAATCCTTAAATTGATGAAAACTTAAAATTCTTAGTTGTCAATTCACTCGTTCGGCTAAAAGAGAGTTTGTTCAAAATCACTTTTCTTTACATAGTTTTAATTTAATACTTGTTTTTGTGTTTGGAATAATGCCTAAATCAAGTGATTTGCGAGTTAGAGAATAGTGGAGAATATCCAAATGGTCAAAAGCAAAGGTTAATTCAAAACCGATCTCATAGGATTCTATAGGGTCAACTTCAATTGGACTTTTCAAGATGCTTTGACCTACTTCAGGGATGATTATTGTGACTAAACTGAAGAGCTCTGAGTTCTCGCCGAAATGATTTTTGAATCAACTAATTTCAATGCTTGTAGCTTGATATATGATTGTTTTCGTAAAGGGCTTCAATTCATTGTGGACAATTCGGGTTCAATTGCAAATCAACTTCTCTAACTTGTGAAAACGAATCAAAACACATTCAAGTACTAGATTATTGATGCTCAATTATTCTTAACTATAAGAGTTGATCTTGCATGCATGATAAATTTTAAAATTCCGTCATGCAACTTACTACGTTTTTACATCATCCTAAACTTCAAAACATTTTAATTTCATTCCTAAACTATCGATTTTTTTTCAATTAGATCCTTTAATTGCTAAAATTGTTAAATTAATTATTAAATTACATGTGATATACTATGTACATAATTTAAAATAAAAATGTTGTTAAACTAAGCTTTATTTGATAAATATTTTGTTATAACAAATATAACATTTTTGAATAATACTTGTTTTTGAATAAAACTTGATAAATTTCAAGTGACAATTTGTTTCAAAAAATTTCTAAGAGATAAACTTTTAAATCTATCTTTCAAACACTTAGAAACTGTAAAATCTATCAACTTGTTCAAAATGATAAACAATTTTTTAAACATTTTTATCAAGTGTAAAACTGCTCACAAGGATTAAAGTCTCGATACCTTCTATATGGTATCGACATCTTGACCCAAGTATCGATACCCCTGTCTGATATCGATACAAATTTGAGCTTCTAAGTTCAGAAAAATTGAGCAAAAACCAAAAGTATCGATACCCTTAACAAAGTATCGATACCTTATCCTTGTATCGATACCGTTTTACAGTTCGATATTTTGAAAATTAAAGAAAAATTTCCCAAGTATCGATACCCTCCCCAAGGTACCGATACCTCATAGCAAGTATCGATATATTCCCTATTGTATTGATACTATAGGCTTAACGGTAACTGAATTTAGGCATTAAATGCCCAAAGTATCGATACCCCTTCAAATGTATCGATACCTTTTGTTGTAGAAGTCATTAATACTCTGATTTTTACACCTCCAACGACTCAATTCATTTTTAAACAACCCCAACGGTTGGAAATTAATGAGATGATATAAATATCAGCTTCCAAAGCTTCTAAAACAACAAGAGAGATTACAAAAGATTAAAAGCTATCAAGAAACATCAAGAAATCTATTACCAACCTTTTGTGCTTAAATTTTTTATCTTTCTCTTGTAAACACCTGTGAACATTCATTGTATTTTCCTAGCCCAAGTGTTTTTATTGGGTGTGCGCTTCATTTGCAACATTCTAATATTGTGAGGATTGTTTCTTTATTTGTTTGCTCTTTTGAGAGGGTTTGTGTCTTAAGATTTGAATAGAAATCCTAAGGGAGTTGTAAGGTTAAACCTTGTCCTCAAAAGTTCATCAAATTAGTGATTTTGGGAAAATCTTTGGTGGTAGAAAGCTAAAGTAGTGGAGTAGGCAATTGGGGCTGAACCATTCTAAAATCATTGTGTTCATTGTCTCATTTTCTTATCCTTACTTCCACAAAAATTTTAAAGGTCCAATTCACCCCCTCTTGGTTATTTTCGTTGATCGATTGAGCTAGCAAATGTCAAAGAAAACAAATTGCTAAAATGAAAAATTAAAGGATAACCTACAAAAATAGTCACTTATGTATGGTTTAAATTACATTTTGGTCACTAAACTTTATGTTTTGGTCACTAGCATTATTACTTTGTAATATTCTAATTATTGTGCCGCTACCTGACATTAAAGGTGTTATGAAAGTCTCACATGGCACAAATTATGCCGTTAAATGCTAACATGTCATACACATTAGTGCCATGTAATTAAACATGTTTTTTAAAATCATTTTTCCTTTTTTTTTTCATTTTTACTTTATTTTCTCTCCCGACTCACTCTCTCAGGAGCACTTTTCCTCCCTTTCAAGCTTTATTCATGATCATCTTCTCAAAACCTTCATCAGTATAGCTCACCATCTTCACACTGCCCAAAATTGAGCATCTCACCAACTTAGTCCCTACGTCCAACCACCACCACCATTCACCATTGAAACTTACCCTCGAAACCCATTATCACCTTTATCAACATCTTCAATAGCAGATCCAATTGTCCACTCAGCACCAAAGCATTGACTCACCCTCATTGCCCCTTTCCAATAGACACCACTTAATTGAGAAACCAACAATAACCAAAAAAATAATTAAAAAAACCATTCCACTCAGTAAACCACAACAATCAACCCCCCAAAAAATAAACAACAAACCATTAAAAATACCAAATAGTCAACAATAAAAGGAGGAGAACAAATCCTTCTTTCGGTATCTCCAAACTAGGTTTGCAAAAGAGGAAAGGAAAAAAAGAAAATAATGAATAGGAAATGACTTATTATCTTTTAGTGTTTGGGTTTTGAGCTTTGAGGCTCTTTCCGATGATCTGAATGGAGGAGAAAAAGAGCCTAATCGAGGGAGAAACATAGCTCAAAATCATATTGATTAGATGGTCAATGGTGGTGGTTCAAAAGACCTCGGATATGGGCATTTTTGAGATTTTTCTGTAGAAATAGAAGCCCAATCTAAAGTCAGGAGGCTTTGGGTTTTATCTTGGTGGCCTTTGATTGTTAGGCTAACGCCAAAAAGTGTTAGATGTAAGAAGTGATAAAAAAAGAGAGGACTTTTAGTTTTGGGATGAAAAGAAATGTGAAAAAAAGACGGGGAAAAAGAGAGAAAGAAAAGCCATTTGATGGTGGAGTTTTGGCCGGTGATGGTGACATCATCGGAGCATGCGGTAATGGCTCTTTGCGACAATTAAGGTTTTTTAAGAGAGAATAAAGTGAAAGAAAAAAAAAGATTAAAGAAAGAAAGGAAATAAAAAAAAATGAAAGTGAAATAAATTAAAAGAAAAAGAAAAATTTTAAAAAATAAAATAAAAAATTAAAATTATATGACCCGAATATGGAAGTTACATAAGTATTTAACGGTTAAATTCTTGTCACATGATATTTTTGTAACATCTTTAATGTTCCATAATGATACATTGACTAAAATGTTATAAATTAATAAAGTTAATAATTAAAATTTGACAAATTAAATTTCAATAATCAAAAAATAAATAAAATTAATAATTAAAATATAACAAAATAAATTTGAGTAATCAAAATATAATTTAGTAATATTGTGGTAGTATATCCAAAATTAAATGACGTTTCCACGCCTTTCTTAGGACCCAATAAAACATTACAAAATCTATCTCCGAGTTACCGACCTTGGCAACTCGCAATTGGCGCGTGTTTTGCAGTTTCACAGCGGTCCCGTTCTTCCTTCAAAACCTTACGATTCAAATCCCAAGCTTTTTCCTTGTAGCACCTTATTCAATGCAACCAAATTCTACCTTAATTTGTTTCATGGTATTGCTTTTGTGTCTCTATCTCAGCTTTCATGTTCTTTTTCGTTATCTTGTATGTGCATTTCTTTCATCGATTTCTTCTTTCTTCCTTTTTTTTCTTTATATGTTTGCTCACTCAATTGAGTTCCTTTGCTTTCAGCTATTGTTTATTGCTTTTTGCGTCTCGTAATGATCTGGGCATGTTTCTTTGAATCAAAAGAACACAAGCTGCTTGTTGAATTGGCTATTTGAAAACACTCTTAAAGTTTCTTGGTTTGTTTCTAATTTTCTGTTGTTTATCTAGCTTGTATTTGTTTTGCTGTGAGAACAATGGGTAGGAAAAAGCAAGCCAATCCACGTCGATCAGGCGCCTTAATTATAGACAGCACTGGTAATGTCGAACCCAAACAAGATGCAAAAGGGAAGGGGGAACTAGTGGATATAGATAAACCATTCTTTGTAGAAGTTGATAGGGGTTCTTGGCTTTCTGATGAGCATCTTGACTTATCTGAGGTTGTTTTGATTGATTTGAATTTGAGAGAAGGGTATGCTGGTTATAGAATCAGTGAGGAGTTTTATGGGGACTCCAAGTACTCCTTAAGGTTTCGAGTTTGTAATGTCAGTGAGTTCATCAGTCGTATTAAGCTAGGACATTGGCCTGTATTATCTTCTAGTGATGTATCTTTGGAATTTATAGAAAAAAGCATGTCTGATGGTGTGGAGACCGAATCGTTGATGTTATCCGGGAGTTTTGACGGTCCCGATGAAGGTGTTTCTGCTCTTGTGCACTTGGCAAGTTTGAAATTTCTCACTTTACGTCCCGTGCTGGAGGTAACACTTTCGGAGAGCTTGTCGTCTTTTAGAGTGAGGGTGGAGATACTAAAGAGTGTTTTTGATGATTGTGAGTCACTCCTGGAGAAAACGAGGCAACTTTGGAAAAAGAGTATGGTTAATGTTATGGCTTGGCTACGTCCTGAAGTAATGACTTCTGAGGCTAAATATGGAGTTTGTGAATCAGTGAACATGGAAGTTGATTTGTATCCAGTGACAGAAGATGAAACTTTGCGACCTGGGAAACGAGCAAGGTTTGATGTTGCTGAGTTTTATGAAGCCATAAAGCCATCAAAGTGAGTTGTCTAATCATTTTATTATAGTTGCTGAGTTTTAGTGATGCACAACTGTCATACTCATGTTCCGACTTCCTAGTTGTGATTCCATTCTAGAAGCAAATCACTTGTATATGTCCTATGCAGAGAGAACTCAATGCTGAAGGATGACATTCCTGACTTGCTCCCTGTTTTGAGACCATATCAGCGGCGTGCAGCTTACTGGATGATACAACAAGAGAAGGGTGATTCAAGAAGTATGGAAGAATGGGAAAGGACCATGTTGTCCTCTCCATTGTGTATACCTGTGCATTTTCTTGATACTTCTTCAAAAATGTTCTTTAATCCATTTGGGTACGTTTCTTTCTTCAGTTGGCATTTTACTTAATAAGATTGTCATCCATTGTTCTTGTCATTGTGGTTTGTTGTTTTTTGCATCTCCCACTCCCACACCCTAGAAAAAAAGAAAGAACAATTTTCTTCTCTTCACTTGCTTACTACGAGGTGATTATGTCTTCAGTGGAAATGTTTCTCTGCATCTGGAGCCCATGTCTCCTTATGTCTACGGTGGTATTCTAGCAGGTACACAATGTGTCAGTTTTTCAGAAACTTTTGCAATCCTTTGAACATGTTTGTGTTTAAAAGAGCTGAGTTTAATTCAGCAGTGAACCAGATGAAAAGTTTTGCATTCAGTGTGATTAATAGTTTAGAGACGTTGCAATTTTGCTACAGTAGTTACCAACTTATCTATTATATGCTTCATTTCTGCATATTTTACCCCTTCACGATCTCTGTTGAGTTTATTTGAGTTTGGCCTTTGAATGCCCAGATCTGTGAGATTGTGCTGTTCCAAATTATTATGGGAGTCTAATCTTGCTTGGTTACTAGCCTATGTGGACATTGATACTTTCTAATTCTTGTATGCTATTGTATGCATGCTCCTACAATTTTGGGGTTCCTTTTAATTGATGATTTCTGAGAAAAAATTGCTTAATTTTCAATTGTTTGAAGTTGATATTTACCCAGAAATCTGATGTCACTCTGCTTGCTTTGGCGGTGGTAATAATGAACATCACAGATGAAATGGGTTTGGGCAAGACTGTTGAACTGCTTGCTTGCATCTTTGCACACCAGAAGCCAGATTCTGAAGGTGCTGTATTTAAGGATACTGCGATAAAGGTTACAACTGATGGGAAAGTTAGTCTCAAAAGATTGAAAAGGGAGCGTGTTGAGTGCACATGTGGAGCTGTGAGTGAAAACCGCAAATATAAAGGATTATGGGTGCAATGTGACATGTGTGATGCTTGGCAACATTCAGAATGTGTTGGTTATTCACCTAGAGGAAAAGCTCGGAAAGTCAGTGAAAATGCTGATGAACAAGGACTACAAAAGCTGAAAAGAAGGAAAGAGACAACCAACATTGTTGTCAGAGAGGGAGAGCATATCTGCACACCATGTTTGGAGCTCCTACAAGCTACCGACTCGCCCATTGCTACAGGTGCAACTCTTATAGTCTGTCCAGCTCCTATATTATCCCAATGGCACACTGAGATCATTCGGTATAAACTTTTTCCTTGACTTCTTTTTATATGCTTGCAAATTCCCGTATCCTTAGTACAATAGTAATATTAAAGTTTGCATCTTTGTTGGTTGGTGAAACTTCTTAGTTTGGTGAATCAAGGAATCTACATATCATCTTGTGAATATCACTTGATCCATCAGATTGTAAATGAAAGAAAAATATCAAAACAAATTAATGATCTGCTGGTTGAATCAAACCTGTTTTTCATGGCCAAATAGGACGTTGGAAGTTGAATCAAAATATATGATATCTTGCAATGGTAAGCTGGAATTTAATATCCTAAGACTGTTGTGATCCTGATGCGGCTTTCTGTTTAAAAGGCCCTTATTAGAGGCAGTAGGCACATCTCATCTGAACTCTGATCCCTCATCTTCAATCATGACACTTGAAGTTTAAGAGCTTGTGGTACTATTTGTTTTTTTTTTGGGGGGTTAACTTTGTCTCAGTTTCTGGGCTGGTCTGCTCTGACACTCCGTAAACTTAATGGTCTCCAACAGGCGGGTGGTGTGGTATGATTAAAGTACTGAACGATTACGGAAAAAATATTATGATGCATGCCTAGGCAATTAATGAAACATAGATAAGTCAAAGTAATATGGTTGGATGGAAGTTGTAACTGCATCTATGATTAATGCAACCAGAAACTGAGTCATTAGAGTTGAAATTGAAACCATTATATTGAAAATGAATCTACAATCTATCACAACCACTTTTATGCATGACATCCTAATTACTTTTAATTACTTATTACAGTTTTTTAATATTTTTAGTCAGTTGATTGCTAGTTAATTGTCAGTTGATTTTTAAGCTCAGGTAGTTAAATTATTTCCAGTGAAAAAAATTGAAATACTTTAGATATACCTCATCTGTAAGGTTTACCTTAGATAACTCTCTATTTGTTGAACTGCTTTACTTTATGGCTTTTAATTGTCATTCATTACTGAAAGGTACTTATATATTTATCCTTTTAACTTTTATTTGTCATTCTTAGTCACACACGTCCAGGTTCATTAAAAATTTGCATCTATGAAGGAGTAAGAACTCCTTCTCTTTCAAATGCTTCTAGAGCGGATATCAATGAACTTGTCAGTGCTGACATTGTATTAACAACATACGACGTACTCAAAGAGGACCTCTCTCACGACTCTGACAGGCATGAAGGTGATCGGCGCTTCTTGAGATTTCAGAAGAGGTTCTTTCTAACTTCTTATTTATTTATTTATTCTTTAATTGAGCAGTTACTAAAACTGGATGATTGGCTTTTTATTTGAAGGCATTCTGAAGTTCTTATATGTTATAATTTCCGTAGTACTAGGATACATTGCTTCTGAGATTCACTGGGTTCACTGACTTCTTGGATCTGGCTCCTTGGATGTAGCCAGGCCTTCCTGAAATTTTATTTTGCCCTTTACAATCTTTTCTTCTTGAGTTCTCTTTGTAAATTCTTTACTTAAAGATTAATGTTTCCAAACTCTGTCCTAGTTGCAGGAGTATACTTTGAATTCTTTAACTGATTTTTCCCCATCCACACAACTTCATTTTGTCTGTTCATTTTGATTTCTTCATTTGTTTAATGGCTTACCTTTAAACTTTTTTGCCTCTCATCCTCTTGGTTTCTTGGAATATAAATTATTGTTATTATTAGATAAAACTAAATGATTTTTTTAACTAACTAGAACGACTCCTATTAACATAATAAATCTAGCTTTTCTCCTGCTTGCCTTTTTTGATGTCTCAAGATGATGACATGGCTGTCTTTCTGGTAGGTACCCTGTCATTCCAACTCTTCTCACTAGAATATTCTGGTGGAGGGTTTGTCTGGATGAAGCTCAAATGGTGGAGAGCAATACTGCTGCTGCAACAGAAATGGCCATGAGATTATATGCTAAGCATCGCTGGTGTATTACAGGCACTCCTGTACAACGCAAACTTGATGACTTATATGGACTCCTAAGATTCCTGAAACTAAGTCCTTTCAATGTTTCAAGGTGGTGGGTGGAAGTTATACGAGATCCATATGAGGTATGAGGTTTCTTAACATTGTTTGCATTCCAAAAATTACATATGTGCATGGTGGCTTCCAATACACACTTGAATATAATCTTTTGATTATAAATAATTTTTCATATCTCATATAATATAATAGTTTGTCAAAAACTTTAAAACTGCACGTGTGCCCTTTAAGTATGAATGTAACACCCCTTGCCCGACCCAATTGCTGAGTCCGAGCTACAGGATGTCACATTCGTTGCCGGAGCAATTACATTCAAATACAACATAATTTCTACCAATTCAACACTTCATTCTCTAACATGATCGTTACATCCTTATATCATAACATATAGTTTGAATCGGGATTTATACGAGCTTACGAAAGCTCTTTTGATAACCCGAGACCATTTGAGGATTGAAATGCAAAGTTTCAAAATAATTCGGGTTGGAGTCGCGACTTCAAGGGTGCGATGTTGCGACCTCCAAAACAATAGGTTGGCATCACAACTTAGGAATTAAAATGTAAACTTTCCAAACTTCACCGAGTTGGCATCACGACATTAGGGGTACAATGTCGCGACATTAAAGGCTAGTGTCGCGATCCATGGGGTGGTGTTGCGACCTTAAGAACAGTCTACTATAAGTTCATCTCCTTTTTCAACTAGTGTGCGACATCCATAAGGTGGTGTCGCAACTTGGTTGGCAGACTACTGCAACTTGCATCCCATTTTGATTTCAACCTAACATTCAACATAGTCTGACAATTCTTGTGACCTATATTGGCAATCCTCACAAATAAAGGCTCATCTCAATTCATCAAATCATCATATCATGCCACTTATGCAATTTAAGCATATGAAATCATTGAAACCAAATATTTAAATGGCACACAACTCATGAAATAAACTAGGCTTAACTAGGCCACATACCAAATTTAACTTACAACATAACCATAGTCACACATACAACCTTGACATTCACAACTAGGGATGACCATTTACATAACCAAAAACCCTATATACATGCCACAACTTTAGATATCAAAATAAATATGTTTCTACCGTCTTGATGATAGTGTGTTATCTGCACTGGTCCGGCTTGGTGCATTCCGCAAGTTGAGAATCTACAAGTAGGAGAAACAACGATAGTACGCATTTAAATGCTTAATAAGTTCAAATGAAAATTACTAAACTTACCTTGCTCATAGGTGAGCATGCTAACTACCAAGGTTTTGGCATACATTTATGTAGGAATTATAGAAATATATTAAATGTTTTCTACAGATAGGTAAATCTTATTTATGTAGATAAATCTTAGAATAAATCATTTGAGATATTCTAGGATTATTTTATCTTATCTTTTAGTAGTTTATTAGAATAAGGGAATTATTTTCCCAATTAGGTTATGACTCTTTTCTCTATTTAAATTCATTCTTTAGTTAATAAAATACGAGAAAAATACAGAGAATTACTCTGCTTTCTACATGGTATCGGCTTAGGTTACGGTTCCTTTCCACCCTAGACCATGTCGAAAACTTCTTCTTCTCAATATCCTTCTCCTACTCCGAGATTACCTCAAATCTAGAAAATTTTTCTGGTTCTCGATGCTCAATCGGACTCAAATGCAGTCACGAATATCACCCGCCATAGATTAAATGGCAACAATTTTCTAGAGTGGTCCCAATCGGTTAAGATTTTTCTCTTGGGAAGAGATAGATTGGGCTATGTTATTTGGTGAAATCAAGCGACTGCTTTGTGCACGACACGATTTTGCTAAGTGGATGCGTGTCAATGGTCGAGTTATGACTTGGCTCCTTAATTCCATGACCCCAAGTATAAGCGAAAATTTTCTCCTTTATAACACATTTCTGAAATGCGAGTGCTTTGTCATGAAACCTACTCCAAAGAATGATAATATTGCCGAATTATATCATGTTGAAAATCAAGCGACCACTCTTAAGCAAGGCACCATGCCCGCCACTCTCTACAATACCCTTACCGCTCTTTGGCGAAAATTAGATTTGTATGCACAAAGCATGATTGGGCGATTCAAGAGATCTTTGCCCTTTATCAAAGAAAATTGTCACTCAAAGAAGGCTATTTCAATTTCTACACGGCCTAAACAATGAGCCGGATGAGGTTCGCGGCAGGGTCTTGGCTATTTCTCCACTTCCCTCCCTTCGAGAGGCCTTCTCCATGGTCAAGAAGGAAGAAAGTCGACGAAGTGTGATGCTGCTTGATGAAACGGATTCAACTCCTGAAGGATCTGCCTTAGTGACACACCAATCATCTCCCTCTTCCAAGCGGGGGAGACCTTGGTGTGATCATTGCAAAAAGCCTGGTCACTCCAAGGAAAAGTGTTGGAAGTTTCATGGTAAGCCTCAGAACTGGAAGTCAAAGAACTCCAGAGATAATAAATCCAGTCTTGCCGCTGCGACATCTGTCACAAGCTTCTCCAAAGAGCAGATCTGAACTTCAAAAACTGTTTGGAAAGTTTCGGGGTCTAGTGCGGGTAATCTGGTCATGAAAGAACCGAGAAGGTAACTCTTCTTCCACAAAGATTGTTTTCCTCTCGGTTCACTCCTAATTGGATCCTAGATTCTGGTGCTACGGATCATATGGTGGTAATAAGGCCTTATTTCACAATTTTTTCCAAACCGTTGGTAAAGTCACAAAAGCAAATTGATGGGTCCTTATGCAAAATAGAAGGCCATGGAATCTGTTGTTCTCAATGATCGATTGCACTTCATAATGTTCTCTTTGTACCAAATCGCTTGCAATCTCATTTCCGTAAGTAAAATTTCCTCGGACTTGAATCGCCGCAACCTTTAACTGTCTTAATTGTACTTTGCGTGCACCGAACTCGAAGAAGATGATTGGTAAGGCCACTTGCGTAATGGTCTCTACATACTCCTTCCTCTCCTAAACCCGAAATCTTCAAATCTTTTCTGGCTTTAAATACTGATTGATCTTTGTTATGTTATGGCATTTTCGTTTAGGCCATCCTAGTTTCCAATACCTTGCTAAATTGTTTCCTGATCTATTTATTAATAAAAGGCCAAACTCTTTTTCTTGCAAAGTTTGCTCTCTTGCTAAACATACTAAATCTTCTTATTTTCCTTCTCTATACAAGCCTTCTCACCCTTTTGCTTTGATCCATAGTGATATTTGGGGCCCTTCTCGGGTGAAGAATGCTGATCATAGTAAGTGGTTTATCACTTTCATTGATGATCACAGTAGGGTAACTTGGACTTATTTGCTAAAAGACAAATCTGAAACTGCTGATATTTTTGCACAATTTTATAACATGGTTCTCACTCAATTTGGGGCTAAAATCCAGCTCTTTAAATCTGATAATGGCAAAGAATTTTTGCTAGGTCTTTGGGTAATTTTTTCAGGACAAGGGCATAGTTCAACTTAGTTCTTGTGTTGGAACCCCACAACAGAATCGGCATTGCCGAAAGGAAAAATAGGCATCTCCTAGAAGTTACTCGTTCCCTTACTATTTACTACCAATGTTCCTAAATATTTGTGGGGAAGCCTTATTAACGGCTACCTATTTAATCAACCGAATGCCTAGTAAGGTTTTAAAATTTCAAACACCTCAATCTATATTTTTGCAGCATTTTCCTCATTTTAAGCCTATCTCCTCAATTCGCCACTTAAAATCTTTGGTTGCATAGTTTTTATCCAAAATATTGCTCCTCATAAATCCAAGTTAGACCCCAAGTCCTTAAAATGTGTACTTGGTTGGATATTCTTCACTTAAGAAGGGATACAAATGCTTTCATCCTCCTTCAAAACGATTTTTACCACTATGGATATCACTTTTTATGAACAGGATCCCTATTTCACACAAATTTGAAATTCGGGGGAGACATGGAGTGATTTTCAGCCAAATCAGTATCTTCTCCTAATTTCCATTCTCAACCTTCAAAATTGCCACCAATTTTACCTTTACCTACTGATTTGTCACTGTGACTACTCAGATTAATTCTCTTTGTTATACCTATCAATACCTCATCCACACCTACTTTAAACACCCCTCCCGAGAATACACCTACTCCTATTGAAAATCTTCAACAAACATCACCACCCAAACAACTTCGTGTCTACACAAGAAAAAGAAAAATATCCCCGAGACTGTTTTTGCAATCTGATTCTTGCCGAGAATTAGATTTGGATTCAAATTTAGGAATGGAAGAAGAAATCAGTGAAGTCCTCTACTCTAGATGATTTTCCTATTGCTATTAGAAAAGGGGTTAGACAATGCACCAAGCATCCTATTGAAAAGTTTGTTTGGCTATAATTCTTTGATGCCTTCTTTTCAAGCATTTACACAACCTTGGATAAAGAACAGATTCCCACAAGCATAGTTGAAGCTCTAAAGGATCCTAAATGGAGAAGGGTCATGTTGAAGAGGAAATTGGCGCACTAGAGAAAAATGCTACTTGGACGATTCTGGACCTTCCTCAAGGAAAAAGGGTGTTGGTCAGTAAATGGATCTTTGTTGTAAAGTACAACTCCAATGGAAGCATCCAACGATACAAAGGTAGACCCGGTGGCTCTGGGCTTTACATAAACGTATGGGATAGATTTCACGAAACATTTGCACCCGTGGCAAAGCTTAACACTGTTCGAGTACTCCTAAGTTTGGCTGTAAATTGCGATTGGCAATTACATCAACTTGATGTAAAAAACGCATTTCTTAATGGCATGCTAGAGGAAGAAGTTTACATGAAATTGCCACCTGGCTTAAAGTCTGTTGAAGGAAGCAACAAGGTGTGCAAGCTCAACAGGTCTCTATACGGGCTAAAACAATCACCCAGAGCTTGGTTCGAGAGGTTCACTAAAGTCATTACAAAAACAAGCGGTCCAAATTCTTGCCGATCATACACTTTTCATCAAGGTAACTTCTACAAATAAGAAAGCTATCCTAATTGTGTATGTTGATGACATAATTCTTACTGGAGATGATGAGGAAGAAATTAGCAATTTGAAGAAGCTGTTAAACAGGGAATTCGAAATCAAGGACTTGGGAAAGTTAAGATATTTCCTAGGAATGGAGGTGGCAAGATCAAAAGGACTTGTGATCAATCAAAGAAAGTATGTACTTGATTTACTCAAAGAAACTGGTTTTCTTGGTTGTAAGCCAACTGATACACCAATGGAGGGAAATTTGAGATTCAACAAAGAAGATGGGTCTTTAGTAGACAGAGAGAAATTTCAGAGATTAGTTGGGAAACTTATTTACTTATCTCTAACGAGGCCAGATATAGCCTTTCCTGTAAATGTGATAAGTCAACACATGACTAATCCTAATGAAGAGCATATGGCAGCAGCAAACAGAATTCTCAAGTACTTGAAGAAAACTCAGACACACGGCTTAATGTTCAAGAAAACACAAGACAGAATCTGTTAAGATTTTTACAGACTCTAGTTGGGCGGGAGACCTCACTTGAAAAAAGATCCACTAGTGGCTCTGCACTTTTGTTTGGGGTAACCTTACAACTTGGAGAAGTAAAAACAATCTGTTGTTTCAAGAAGTAGTGTTGAAGTGAATTTAGAGCACTAGCTTTGGGAATATGCGAAGGAATTTGGCTACTTAAATTACTAAAAGAACTTGGCACTAATCGGAGGATCACTTTGATGTCTTGTGTGATAATCAATCTGCTATTCAAATTGCCAAGAATCCAGTCCAACATGACCGAACAAAGCATGTGGAGATTGACAGCATTTTATTGTCGACCAAGTCAACAAAAGGACAGCCACTCTTTCCTACATTCCTTCAAAAGGACAAATTGCAGACATTCTCACTAAGGCTCTGCTAAAGCCTATTTTCAATAAATTCCTATTCAAGCTGGGATTATACAATGTATATTCTCCTGCTTGAGGGGGAGTGTAGGAATTATAGAAATATATTAAATGTTTTCTACAGATAGATAAATCTTATTTATGTAGATAAATCTTAGAATAAATCATTTGAGATATTCTAGGATTATTTTATCTTATCTTTTAGTAGTTTATTAGAATAAGGGAATTATTTTCTCAATTAGGTTATGACTCTTTTCTCTATTTAAATTCAGTTCTTTAGTTAATAAAATACAGAAAAATACAGAGAATTACTCTGTTTTCTACAATTTGGCTAAAGCTTGACATATAATGTCACAACAAAATGCATAATAACATAAGTATCCAAATGTGTTAGGCATTATAACATGTCCAAAACATCTTCAAATCATATCAATTCATACAAGATCATCAACATTTCATATACTATTATCAATTCACAAGTTCATGCCATTTCAATTTAAATCATACATCATAATAGCTTACCAAAGTTCGGTACACATCATTTTCCGATTTCAAGATTTAATTTTAATGTTTCACCCAATGGAACCCTAATAAAACAAACTCGGGTATACGGGTGAACTACACTACACCACACCACAACAGATGTTGGATTCCGAAATAACTGTCATAATCTCCATATCATCAACAATCCGTGCACAAACACACACCCTATTGGCATGCCAATTGTATCCTAACATTTTACTAAGTTCATGTGGGAATTAGTCATTCATATTTGCATATCCATACCCTGTAATAATTCGTATTTGCATATTCATACCCTGTAAACATTCATATTTACATATTCATATCTTGTACAGTCACATATCAATCACTTATCACATTTCATTTCAATTCAATCCCATTTACTAGCCTTATATGCCAATTTCCACCAATACCTTAACTTACGTTCAAACATAAATATAATGAAATAAACACAATAATACATATAGCAGAACGAAAGGTAGTAAGCTCCATATGAACTTACCTTTTTAAAATACAAGATGGGTAGATTCTTCAAGGATTATTTCACAATTTTTGCTTTTCCTCTACTAGTTCCACTTTGGTCTAATTCTTGGTATATACAAATATTTTTATATACCAAATCAATACCATATACATTATCACACAATGTCATGAGATGTATGATCCTAAATAATCTCTTTTTCGATTTCACACATATTTTGCATTTTATTCAATTTAGTTCTTGAACTCGGGATAAGTATATATTTCAATTCCTAGCTTTAGATCAAAATCTGATTTCATATTTTTCATTAGGGACCTTCTATCACTAACATAATTTCATGACAGGTTTTACATTTATTCAATTTGGTTTCTAATGTTACTAAGTTAACAAAAAAGCATAACTGATTTCACAATTTAGTCCATTTTATAATCTACACTCAATATCTATCAATTCCAAGCCTAATTCATCAATTTATCAAAAATGACAACTTGATAAAACTTCAACAATTAATCAAATTGATACATGGACTAGCTAAATCAAGCTCCCATGATCATAAATCTTTAAAAGTTACATGAAAAAGGGTTTGATTACCTTGAATTTTAGCTTGGCCGAATGATAAGTGAGTTTGAAGCTTTCTTTTAGCTTCTAACTATGGTGGACGGCTAAGGATGGAGAAGAAGATGATAATCTTCTCTTTCTTTCCACCAATTTTGTTATTTATGGTTTAATTAAGACTTAATTAACTTAACTAATCATGTTTAATTAACTTAAACTAATTATTAATCACACTTAATTGAGATGCCATCATCATCCACTATCTTTTAATTAGAAATGGTTTAATAACCAGTTTGGCCCTTTGGTTTTGTAAATATTCCTATTTTATATTTACGGACTCGATTTACAAAAATAAGGTTCTGAAACCATATTTTCTGGTACCACTGAAAGTCGGATCATTACAATGAAAATGATTGAATTTCAATCTTGCAATAAACTGGGTCATCTGAGTTTTCTCGAAAAGCACAGGAATGTAAAATCATGAATAAACTGTAATGATGTAGGTTGTGGCACGTGAAAGCATATTCTGCCCCTAGTCCAAAATTAAAGTTGATTGAATATGAAATAATACTCTGAAGATATTGTAGCTTGAATGTTGTACTAGTTTTCCTATAAAAGAGATAATCTTATGTAACAAGTAAGAGAAGAAACTACCTCTATAAATCTGTCTTCTCTGAGTATACCCGCTCAAAGTACTATATAAGGACATATAGTCTGGCAAGTTAGATAGCAATAGCTGGTTTAAATTTTCATTATAGGTGATCCTTTTTGGATGATGTAGATTGCAATAGCTGTCTTAAACTTCCTGTGTAATGTTCCCTTTTTGGATGATAGTGCTGAATTGTGGTATGCCAGAGAATTCACTTGAAAACTTGTCAGACAAAGGACATTGCAAGGCTTGAAAATCTTTCTTTCTTTATATTGGGGATAAGGTCCCAATTTACCGTTCAAGGTGATGGATCAAATCTACCACTCCTCTTTGGATGGGTGCAATTTTATCAGTGTACTTTTTAATTTGGCAAATTTGGCTGTAATATGTCTTTGCATGCTCAGATTCTAGCCATTTGCTGCATGCTGGGTCTTTATGTGATGATATACTATGGTAAACAAATGTAAAATATGACCTTAATGTTTCAATCAATCACAATGCGGTGTGAACACTTTTGGTTAGCATCTTTCATTGAATGTTTCTCTGGATCTTCATCAAATACCTAAGTGGTTCTAAATAGTCTCTTCCAGTTTCCACTTTTTTATTTTTTTTTATTTGCTCCTTTTGCAGAAAAAAGATAGAGGGGCTATGGAATTCACACATAAATTTTTTAGACAAATCATGTGGCGTTCTTCAAAACTACATGTTGCAGATGAGTTGCATCTTCCCCCGCAAGAGGAATCTGTTTCTTGGCTCACTTTCTCACCAATTGAAGAACATTTTTATCAAAGGCAACATGAAACATGTGTGAGTTATGCCAGTGAAGTTCTTGAAAGTTTGAAAGAAGATTTCATGAAAAGAGAAATCCCAGGTTGTTGGTGGTTTTACAATACCTTTGTTTGAGTGAGTTTAGAAGTAATTCACCAGCTTAAAGTCAGAAAACGAGTTCAGGTCTTACATCTTCATATATTTTCTAGGTGGTTTTTCATCTGGTGCAACGTTCGATCCGTTTATCACTCATACAGAAGCAGCAAAGCTGCTGAACGCACTCTTGAAGCTTCGCCAAGCCTGTTGTCACCCTCAAGTAGGAAGTTTTGGGCTGCGTTCTCTGCAGCAGGCTCCAATGACTATGGAGGAAATATTAAATGTGAGTTAAAATTGAAACATTTGATGAAATGTGCTGCAAAAGCTCTTATTATCAGTAATTTACTTTTAAGAGGAATATTGTTTTTGTAGGTTCTTATTAGCAAGACCAAGACAGAAGGAGAGGAAGCGCTCAGGATGTTAGTTAGTGCTTTAAATGGGCTTGCAGGAATAGCTATAATAGAAGAGAAACTTTCTCAAGCAGTATCATTATATAAGGAAGCACTGGATATAACTAAAGAGCATTCTGAAGACTTTCGCCTGGACCCTCTGTTGAGTATTCACATTCATCACAATCTTGCTCAGATACTACCTGTGGTTACAACCTTCCCAGTGCAACTTCCAGTAGAGACACATCAATTCTCTGGAAACTCTGAGAAAGCTTCCCATGTCCACAACATTGAAATATCTGATCAAAGTTCTGTGAAGAGGCAGAAACTTAAGGACCTTGACGATTCTAAAATTAATGCTGGGAATCTACAAGATATAGCATCTGAACAATCAGAAAAAAGCACAAACAATGACCGAGATTGTAATGGTCAGTGCCATATGTCATCTGGAGCTTTAAACGAACAATCTTTGAGAATAGAATGCCAAAATTTAAAACAGAAGTACTTATCAGCGTTTACTACAAAGTTGTCTGCAGCTCAGCAAGAGTTCAGAAAATCATACATGCAGGTATAATACATGTTGTCCATAGCACGTTGGAATATGATACATGACAAATATCACAAAATGTGTATCAGATGCACAGCCTTACTAGTTATAATGTAGGCATTGTAATTCAATGCTACACGTCAAATTTACCTTACATGCTGTGCTATATTCTACATGTGTTTTCTTTGTTGTTTGGTGTTGGGAATATGAAAAAGTTTTAAGAGCATACAAAATATCTTTCTATTTACAACTGTCTCGTACGAAATCATCTGCATGCTAATTTAGTAGCATATCTATGGCAAATCAGCTAATAGGCAAACCATTATGTAGTTTCCTGTCACACATAATCTTGAAGAGTCAACACTACTTCTGCAACTCTCTTTCCATAAACAGGACTAGTATTATTCATTTTTTTCTGAATCATCCCGCAAACACATTGTTTCCCTTTATTTTCTGGAAAAGGAAAAATTTCTCTCATGCTGGTCTGTTGCCATCTGTGTTTAGAACCAACACTTAAGAAATGGTGTTTTCTCTTTAATCATATTACAAGATTTTAGTCAAGCTCAAATTATAGATTCCAGGTAGCACAAAAGTTTGTTTTCAGAAGAGTAAGCCTTACCTTTCTTTTTCAAAATTTGATTTCACATCCTTTACAATCTCAAATAAAGCTACCTCCTGAATCAAGTTAAAATGTGGAATATTCTATTGAACATTTCAAGCCAAAGGTGTTAATTGTCAGTTATAATGACAGCCTTCTTGTTTGTAGTATCCATATGTTTACTTTACAATTTGTTTGTTTATCTATTGCTTTGCAGGTTTCTAATGCATTGAGTGACCTTAATAATGAATATAGAGGTTGGTGGTTGGAAGCCCTTGATCATGCTGAGAAAGACAAGGATCTCTCTAACGAGTTAATCAGAAAGATTGAAGAGGCTATCTCAGGATCTCTTAAGAGTCGACGCACATCACGAATGTCTTCCTGGTCAGAGATGATTTAGTTTTTAGACTTTCCTCTCCTGCGTAGTGCTGACAATCCTTATGCATCATTACTTATGCTTTCAACTCTTTTTTTTTTTCTATTTCTGATGAATAAATACTTTTTCAACTTATCCAAATAATAGCAGGCTAGCCTGCTGTAAAGAATACAACAATCTGCAGTAAAAGCAGTTCCAAGATTACAACACCAAAACAAAATTTTAAAGCAATAAAAATCTTAAGTATGTATGTTCTCTTTTAAACCCCTGATATGACGCCATAATTGATTGATTCTGTCCCTGCAATATTCTTTGTACAAATTCTGTTGTTATTTGAACCTGCCTTCATAATTTTCACTTTAAGAATGCACTGATTTATATTTTTGCTAGCAACACATTTCTTACATATTTGTTTGAGAATTGCTGTCACCTTTTTTTATGTTGTGTCAGTGGCAAAGTATGTGGTTCTCAGTGTTTAAGGGGGAATAAACCAGATACATCAAATGCAATTCTAGTTAAACCAAATGTGGATATTTTCATAGTTTTATAAACCCGGATGAGAAATTTCTGACTGATTATTTTTGTATCTTGAAAGTTATAAACAATAAAGTTGAGCTTGAAGAGAGTTGCATCCATAACTTACAGTAGGTTTGCATAATCTTCTTTTTGAATAGAATCAGATTTTACTTGCAAACTGGGCTGGAGGAATAAACCAGATACATCAAATGTAATTATAGTAAAACCGAATGCAGATATTGCTATAGAAATCCTGATGAGAAATTTCTGACCAATTATTTTTTTTATTTTGAAAGCTATAAAAGATAAAGTTGAGCTTAAGGAGAGTTGCATCATAACTTACTGTTGATTTGTATAATCTTCTTTTTGAATGGAAACAGATTTGCTATTGCAAGTTGAGGTTTTTATTCATGAGTAGGCTATTTAAACCATTGTTTCCTTTTTGCATGGAAATTAGTATATTATTCCTCATTGAATATATTGTAGTAGTTATATTTTTAATTATGCTATCTTCCAGATAGTGGCTAACTTTTTTATTGGTTTTCTTGCAGGTTTCAGAGTATTACTGCTCTAAAGTATCACATCCAGACCGGTTTAGATCTATTGGAATCCTTTAGGGGAAAATTGCTTGATAGACTTTTAGAAATTGATCAAACAATGGAAAAGCCAAAAGAGGAGGATATTGAGCGTGTGAGATACTGCCGTAATTGCCAGGTTATTGGTGATGGCCCAATTTGTGTTCATTGCGAACTAGAGGATCTATTCCAGGTTTGCCTCCAAACTTGTCTGTTCTTGTTGAGGTTTGACCACACAACTATAAACTGTTTTACATTCTTTACATTTTTTAACATTGTCAACCAGGATTATGAGGCAAGGCTTTTTCGGGTTAACAAAAATGATGGAGAGATGGTTACATCTGCTGAAGAGGCAATAGTTTTGCAGAAGAAGAAGTCTGCACTTAATCGCTTTTATTGGAATTTATCACAGCCAACCAAAAATTCAACTTCATCTGATGTTGATAATAAAGAATTGAAGAGAGGTGTTCAAGAAACAATAGTGGTTGGTTACTTTATCTCATATGAATTTTGTTTTTGAAGTGTTCCAGGGTTTTACTGGTTCTGGTTCACAGGTTGATGAACTTGAGTCTCCATGTAGTTGATACTGCTATATATTATGGTGTTGGGCCCTAGCTCTGGTGGATCTTTATACCTTAATGCTTACTTTGGGCTTAAGATTGTGACAACTGTCTCATTATGATTTAATATGACTTCTTTTTTCCCCCTATTTTCATGGTCTCCTTTTGAATTTCTTTCTTATTTGTCTCAATTTGGCCTACTTGTTGGTATTCAATCTTTATATGTTGTTAATCTCAGGGCCTAAACTGATTTTTCTAGGATTTATGAAAATACTCTTTTTTTCTCCTGGAGTTTGATAATCTGAATAGCATCTGGCTGTATACTTGTCAATCCTCGGGCATCCATCTCTAAAATCATTATTGTATTCTGATCTGGGTGTATCTACAAGTTCTAATATTGTTTTCTAACATCTTCACATCTGGATGAAACTCGTTTATATGCTGTTGTGAATTCCAAAGTTACTTCCATCATATAATTTGTACTGTGTGGCTCATAATTGATAGGTTTCAAAATCTCCGTCTCAATTGGAAGTAGCTCTTGGAGTTATAAAGAGCTATTGCAAGGCTCATTTAAGAAAAGAGGGTATGTTGGTAGCTACAAAGCAGCTACAATTTCTGGAGAGCATGAGGAAGGAGTATCGACATGCAAGGCTCTTAGCAATTGCTCAAGCACAAGTTTTGAATGCACATGACGAAATCAAGATGGCAACGACTCGATTGCACATAAGAGAGTTTGAAAATGACAAATCTATTGATGCTTTAAGTCCGAATGAATTGGCTTCAGCTAGTGTGCAAAACACTAGTGACAAGTTCATGTCCTTGGCTTCATTATCAAGCATCAAAGGGAAACTTCGTTATCTAAAGGTACTGCAAGCTGGAAATTCTTTACGATCAAGTTTAATTTTCCTCACTCCCCCTATACACCAGAGTGAGTTTTTTTGCAATATTATGGTTGACATGTTTTAGCTCTGGTCGGATGATCCATTGCTTCATTAGTTTCTTTTTGTTATGGTTCTTCATTTGCTTTTGGCCTGAAGGAAATTGCATTCCTCATATTTGTTTTCAGCCAAAATTTTCCTTAGCTTGCCTTAATATATAAATAATAGAACTCCTTTTGCTGCTATAATAATTCATATGAATTGTTTTCAGGGATTAGTACTATCAAAAAATACGGTGCAAATGGAGAGTTCTAATAATTCCACTTTAACTCAAGATACGACTACCATGTCAACCTCTATAGAGCAGAAAAGTACATGTCTATTTAAAGCTGAGGAGGAAGCTTGCCCTATTTGTCAAGAAAAGCTAAGCACTCAGAAGATGGTATTTCAATGTGGACATGTTACTTGCTGTAAATGTAAGTTCTACATCAGCCAATTCCCCCTCCTGATTTCTTAACTGCTATAAAAAACCATTTATACTCAATATTTTAAGAATATGTTGGTGTTAAAGATATTACCCTTGCAATGAAAATTTAACAATGTTTTCTTCATCACTAGCATTTAACTGAAACAGTTTGGTCAAAGAAATTCTGTGGTGTTCAGTCACTGCGAGTAACTTCCCCTTTCAGCATATGTGAACTGTTGGACTAGAAACCTATCTCTCAGCATATGTGGCGGCTTGCAATTTTAGGGGACTGAATAACTTAGTGTAACCCTCCCAAAAACATCACACCCTTAAAGTTAATATCATGTTTCTTTTATGATATAGTATCTAGTGTTTGTAGATGTTATCGAAAACAGAGAAAAGATAATATACGAAAATAGAATGGAGAAAAAATTCCTTGTATTTCATCTCTTGAGTTAGTGTGTTTATATACAAGTCTATATAGTCTAAATAAGGAAAGAAGAATAAATTAGGACTCTAAAATCAATCCTAAGAATCTGTAACAGTAGACTTGGCACACTTGTCAATATCCATTCCCTCCTGTGAAATCAATTAACGTGACAAACGGCGACCCATAATTGTCAACACCCATTCCTTCTTTGCTTTATTTTGCTGTTTGTCACCATTTAGAGTGACCTGTCATGTTTCCATTATTTTACCTGTTGATTTATCATATGGATTATTTTGTTTGCTTTGAACTTTTCATTTGACTCATCCTTACTTCATGCCTCACTTTTTTGTAGGCTTATTTTCTATGACTGAACAAGGATTACGCCATGGGAATAAATCTCAAAATAAATGGGTAATGTGCCCAACATGTAGGCAGCACACAGATGTTGGAAATATTGCTTTAGCTGATGATAGGCAAACTTCACCAAACTCTGCTATGCTTCACGCATTTCAAGGTGGTGATAGTTGTGAAGAATTTCTTACTGTTCAAGGTTCCTATGGAACAAAGGTGCTCTTTTGCATGTTCTTGTCCTTTTTTTAATTCTAAATTGTAGTACTTTTTTCATGGTTGAATAAATTGTGAGGAATAATTATATTTGATTTGCCCTGCTAGTTTTTTTTTTTTTAATCTACACCTTGCTCAAACAAGTGCTTTTTAGTGCATAGCACTTCAATTGATGCAAATGTCTCCATAGCTGACTAAATATAATTCCATAAAACACATTTTATGCTGTATGTAAGCTATTTATCTATTTATCTTTTTTATCTGTTAAGCATTCACATGCAAGTGTGTGGTTTCCAATTCTTTGAATATGTTACATTTTCAGTTATCTGACCATCTTGGTTGTTGTATCTTCTGTAATATCATAATTGTGTACATTCAATGCCATCCCTCTCACTTGTTTTTCTTCATTTCAATTTTATCTGTGCAACTTGTATGGGATCACTGTCGTGGGACACATCAGACAGCACTTCCAGAATCCTCATTCATTAGTCATACCGGTCAATTAACCTTGGCCAGTGGATAGTCTGCTTGTCCTTCTTGGCTGCCATCTTGTTTCTATGTCTTTATTTGTGTCTTTGTTAGACAGCTGTTTGAATGAATCCTGCTTATGCAAAACTTGGGACTTTTAGTTCTCTTATATGATTCATCTAGGAAGTCATTACCTAATTGTTCCACTTTTACCATCCGATCACCTCTTTAAATTGATAATACTGAAAATTATCAGGGTAAAAAAGAAATCTACAAGCTATTTACATCAAGACATCTAGACGACTATTTTGCTAAACATCTTGTTGACGATTGTGCAGATCGAAGCTGTTACAAGAAGGATCTTGGGGATTAAGTCTGCTGACCCAAAAGCTAAAGTTCTGGTTTTCTCAAGCTGGAATGATGTTCTTGATGTGTTAGAACATGCATTCACTGCTAATGACATTACCTACATCCGAATGAAAGGAGGAAGGTAAAGAATCTGTTTATCAGCTCAATATATTTTGTTTATTGTATACCTGGAGAGTTCTGCAATTACCACGAAAGAAGTGGCACCCTGGTATAAGAGGTTACTATTGCTATGCATTTCATACATAACTCTTTAAGTTTCATAAAACATAAGATAAACAAGACTGATGGATCTGGACACCTCATACTAGAGATAAAAGAATAGGGGAGGAGATCAAGCAACCAGAGCAGAAGTTTTAGTATCTTCCTATCTAATTCATATTTTAGTAACACCTGGCTTGTTTTGATGGAAGTAAAAAGCTTGGCTGATTGGACATGCCTGTTTATATCCGTTAATCTCTACTTCCTCTGTGCTTCAATTTTCTTTTTACTCAGCCATAATAGAATTTTTTAAAACCCAAAAGGGTAGAACTAACCAAAAGGTCAGTAGAAACACTGCAAACAAACATGCCTAACAAACCATAGAACACCTCTTTACGCAACATGCACACCAGAAAAACAATAAAACACCTCAGTCCAAAGGGCATACTCCTAAACAAGAAAGAATATGCTTTAATTTCTTGATTAGTTGTGTATGTTCATGCCTTTGTCATTATCTGAAATTATATATTATCAGATTGATTGAGTTATTAAGATTTGCAATCACAGGAAATCACATGTTGCCATCAGTGAATTTAGGGGCCAACAAGTTGGTGGAAGAGGACACAAGATGCAGAAGTCAGAACCCAAATTTATTCAGGTGTTATTGCTCTTGGTCCAACATGGAGCAAATGGTCTAAATCTGTTAGAGGCACAGCATGTTATTCTTGTCGAACCACTACTAAATCCTGCAGTAGAAGCACAAGCAATCAGCAGGGTACATCGAATCGGGCAGGATAAGACGACACTTTTTCATCGTTTTATAGTATGTGCATTTTCCTATCTACTTGATATTATATGATTGGAATCTGTGCATGTTGCTATGTTTGTGGGTATTATGTGGTTTTTAAGTATATGATCATGACTCCATGATGCAACTACCTTTGAAGGCCACATATAGAAAAACTCAACTTCCTATTTAGATTTCTGGCTGTATCTCTCCACCCAACAATTGACTTGTGAAATTTATATGGTAATATCATGCGGCATCACGTGAATTTCCTTCTCATAGTTACCAGATTAGTGCCAAATAGGTTTATTCAGAAGAAATATGAGGTGTACATTGAAGGTTGTTATTTAGTGTTCAAGCTGGCATACTGCATACTTCAAATTTATATCTTGCGATCCTATCATTTTTACCGTTAATGTCTCGTATGTTGTTGTCATTTGTTGCACGGTGTCAACTTTTAGAAACTACAATGTAAGAACAAGGGTTTTATTCTTTTTTGAATTCCTTTACTTCTCAGTTATTATAAATGTTGAGTGTGACTATAATCTAGAGTATGAATCTGAGGATGCTTTTGTTCAGGAAGCCCATCGGACATTATTTTCAGTTTATCTGCATTCATCCTCTAAAATTTAAGGAGACTGTGTCAACAATCTCTGCGTTTTGTCATTTACATCAAACATTGGCATTCAATGAACTAAAGTTCCAAGTTCTACGTATCTGAACTGAATTTTCAACCATAGCACACATTTGCTTCATTTCATCTTTGTTTTGGTTTCTGATATTAACTTCAGGGAATATGTTTTTCTGGCCTGATATTAGGTTAAAAACACCGTCGAAGAGAGCATATATAAACTCAACAGAAGCAGGAACTCAAGTGGCTTTGTTGGGAACACCAAGAATCAAGACCAGCCTGTTTTGACACTTAAAGATGTTGAATCCCTCTTCGCCACAGCACCATCCAGAGCACCAAAAACCAATGAAGATAAGACCGAAAGTGAAAGTCTGAGATACCTGCCTCCTTCCATGGCTGCTGCTATAGCTGCTGAGAGGAGACTCAAGGAAAATCTAACTGCATGACATTCATGCTGGTTGACGATACTAATAAAAAAAATCCATAGCGCAATTTGTAGTTAGAACCAGTTTCAGCAGGTAGGTGAACTGATAGGAAAAAATTCATTTGTAGCCTGTCTAACCAAAGGTTTAGTTTTTTCAGATTGTTATGTCATGCTTGAACATATTAACATTTGTTTTTAGGGTTCCAATGGTAGAGAATGAACTTAAAAGTCTTAAACTCAGCATAATTATGTATATAAACTTAAAAATAATAAGCTTTGCAAATGCATGCATTTCAACATGTAAAGAGTTAACGTGTTGATTCAGTGCGCTGAACTTGAACATGTATATGTAATCTCTATTTTCTGTTTGTATTATTAGTCAATTTCGGATAAGCTCAAATGCTTTCATTTTTTGCACAAGTCAAAAACTTAAAAGGTTAGTTTGGTAATGCTTTTGAAAAGTGCTGTAGAAAAGTACTTTTGAGAAGTGATTTTGAAAAGTTTGCTTTAAAATTTGAGTGTTTAGTATTGTTGTCAAAAAGTAGTTTTGAGAAATAAAATGTCTATTTTAAATATGTTATTATCAAGTAATAAATATATATTTAAATAAAATTTAAATTAGTTAATATTATTATATTTTAGTAAGAATATAAAAAAATTATTATAACTTGTTAATATTTTAATATATGAAATATAAATTTTAAATATTTTTAAGTAATAACTATTAATTACTTATAAAATTTAATTAGAATATATAAACTACATTTTAAATATTTAAATATAACCATTAAATATTTGTAATTAATATTTTAAAAAATATTTTTTTATTTTTAATTAATGATTTTAACACATTTGTAATTAAGCATCACGAAAAAAAAAGAGAAAGTATTATGTTATTAGAGGGGTGAAAAAGTAATTAAGCACTAAAAATGCTTTTGGGAGAGGAAAAGCTAAAAATTTTAGCTTCTCCTTTTTAGAAGTGTTTTTCAAAAGCACTTCTGAAAAGCCAAAAATTTCAGCCAAAAACAGTTTATTCTGCACAGCTTTTCTTTCAAAAGTACTTTTAGAGTCAGAAATACTTTTGAAAAGTAACGAAGAACTGGCCCTTAGAAAAGGAAACTAAACCAAACCAAGGTTAAAGAGAAGAATTGATTTGGTACAATCAACACAATCTTTCACCAATGGGTCAATAGTAGGAGTTCAAAAGAATTGATTTAGTTGTGATTTTATGTGGAAATGTCTATTATAGAAGCAAATTAGTTTAACTATAAATATAATCTTTGATTAGTTAGTTAAAATTGTCAATAAGCTTTGAGACTAAATATCTCATTGTTATTGATAGACTCTTAACGCCTTAAAGTGTTTTATTTTTTATTCAAGGATTATAAAAGAATTATGAATAATTTTATATATTGTATTAAAAAATAATTAATATTATTTTTATAATAAAATTGATTTTTGATGAGAATTTTTCTTTTAGGGATGAACTGATCAGATTCTTGAACCAACTATTATGATATTGCATGAAAGACAAATGAATATGATTCACTAATAATCCTACCTTTCAAGTTCTAACCAACTATTATGTATGACGTGAATGACAAAAATGAATCTGATTCATTCACAATCATCCTACCACCCTCTTTTTCTTTTTAACAAAAAATAAAATAATAGGACCTAACCCCATTGTGTTTGAGGTTTGTGGGAGAGAGAAAAATCTTGGGACAAATTGCACGCAAATACGCAATCCATGACCATGAGAGTGACAAAGACGTGGAGTTTGATGTTTGGACTTGGGACTTTGAACAGCCTGCCTTGCTTCCACGATTTTGCTTTTCATTTCTAGGACCAACACTTTCCATCTCTTGAAACGTGGTTCCAATGCACTGAACCAATTCCTGACACGTGGAGCGGTGGGATCGGCCATATTTTCATCTCCAACTCTATATAAATCCACCGCTTCCATGCTCCGACTCTGAAACCAAACCACACATAACAAGTTCACACTTCTCAACAACATGGAAACAGCATCTTTTTGCAACTCAACAACACACAATTTTATTACTTCATCTCTACTCATTAAGAGGATAGTCAAACAGCTTCCAAAACCATGTCAAACTCAAGCTCATCATTGCTGTCACTCGGGGATGCCATTAGGTTTTAGAGGTTTGCAGGGTCATGGTTTAAATACTAAGCCAAAGCAGCGTTATGGTGATGCAGTAGCAGCAAGGTGTGCGGCTTGGGATTCAGGGCTTTTGGCTGAGTTAGAAAGAGAACTGGAGGCTAAAGAAGAAGAAGAATGGGTGAAAGTGGGAAGGCTGAGAGAGAAATGCAAGGAAAGGAAAGGAATGGTGGAGTTGTTGGAGTGTTTGGAAAGGGAAGCAATACAAGGGGAAGACCATGGAAGAGAAGCTAGTGATTACAATAGAAGAGCCCAGATATTTGACAAGAGTTCCAAGGTTTTCCAGGCTCTCAAAGCACGCACCCAACCTACTCACTCTCAAAACTCTTGATTCCCTTGTTCTTTTTTAATGTAATTATAGTGATTCTAATCTACAAAGTGAAAATAATGTCACCCCAAATGTCTTTTCCCCTTTTGTTCAATGTATTAACTTGTAGCAACTTGAAAAGCATATAAAGTAGCTTATGGAACTTTTATAGAACATGATTCTCTTGTATATATAAGTATATCCCAGACAGGGCATGTTAAACTCTGCATTGCATGACACAACTTAGATTAAGACTAGATTATGTTGTAAACCGACTAATATTAATATGATGCTGAGGCATAAGGCAGGGACAAAGGTGAAAACTAAACTGAAGATGAATTCAACCTTACAACCCCTCCAAAACCTATGTGCATTCATTTCATACAAAAATGGCGGACATAATCTTCCAATCAACCACAAACTAACGAATAAATCAAGGAAGTAGTTCATCCTCTTATAGCTAATTCTTTCCGACCAGCTAAGTCTAAGCTGAAGCTGAATCATTGGTTTGGATTTGGTCACTCTTTATACTATCTGCCTTGGCTGCTGGTCTCTGACCCTTATCAGGACCGCCGATAATTCCCCAGGCCTCGAACTGTCTCTGTCGTGCCCTTGCCCTTTCTTTCTCTTCTTCAGACTTCGTTGAGTAACAATAGGGACATGAAACCCCATACTCCCACTCTGGTGCTTCCATGTCTGCATCACTAACAGGCTGCTTACACCCATAGCAAAGCTTGAAATTTCCTTGTATAAGACCATGCTCGACAGCAACTCGCTTGTCGAACACGAAGCACTCGCCCTCCCACAGGCTCTCCGTTTTCGGGATTTCCTCTAGGTACTTCAGAATCCCACCTTTCAGATGATAGACCTGATCAAAGAATGGCACGTTATCTTTGGTTGAATGTAGATTTAAGAAGAGGTCTTTACTTCTACAGATGGTCATTCAAAAACAATTCCCCAAAATAATCAATATTATGAAGGATCAGAAGGAAAAGCACCTCCTCGAAACCTTTGCTGAGCATAAAACTTGTCGCTTTCTCACATCGAATACCTCCTGTGCAGTACATTGCAACCCTCTTTGGCATTTTTGGTTTTGAAATCTCCGCATCTTCATTGATGCTTTCATTTGATCCTTCCTTCTCCATTTCTGCATGCTCTACGTTTGCAGCATCAGGTTGGAACTGTTCCTCCACCCAAGATGGGAAATCACGGAATGCTGTCGTGCATGGATCAACTGCTCCTTTGAACATCCCAATTCTAGTTTCATAGTTATTGCGAACGTCAATTACCACCTAAAATACAAGTAAATAAGAAACAAGATATCAAATTAGGTTAAATTCCTCCACAGCTCCACTAACCTCTAAAAGGTCATAAAAATGGGGGTAATGAGACTATTCAAAAAAAAAAAAAAAAAAAAAAGAATTCTATCTCAAACTAAGATGTCTCAACTTATCTAAGCCAATCAAAGCAGAGCTGAAAGTTTTGATAGCACAGCAAGTCATTATTATTATTTTGCCAATTTTCAAATAGAAGAATGCCAGTTATTGAAGCCTTTACCGGCTAATTGGCTTAATATTGAATTCAAATGAGTTTGCAGTAAACCAAAAGGAAATGTAACAGCAGAAAACTCATGACAGGCACACTCGTACCGAACAAAAAATCAAAATTTGATTTTATCATTCTTAAGAATTGGGAACAATAAACATCCAAAATCAAAGTATTAGGGAATACAAAGTGCATTTCTTAATTTCACATGCTTGCTTTTTAATAAAGGTGAATATCAATATAAAATTATGATCTTTCCTGGAAGGACTAATAAACCAATTCCATTGTAAGGAAAAAAAAAAAAAAAACTCTTAAATGCTACGAATATTATTCCACTATGCCACAACAGAATAAACACATCATCATGCTAAGCATGAACTTGCTGACTCGAAAGTAAAACTAAAATAAGAAAGCTAGTGAGGTCTCTAAACAATTGGATAAACCTTCCAATTAGAATGTAATGTGAAAGAGCAATGCTTGAAGACAAAAAGAAGCATCACGAAAGCCGGATTGAACTTTGAACGCTAAATAATGATGTGTGAAATCCTGAAAAATGAATCAGGAAATCACAATGTACTGACCAAAAGCAGCAACATAGTTCGCTTACTCACAGTATCTGGATCACTGATTAAAGCATTCCAATCCCCTGGGCTAACGTACTTTCCAACCTTTTCAATCGGCGATACATCTGGCATTCCAAGAGTAACAATCTGTTTAAACATGAACAGAAGAAAAAAAAGTGTTATAAAATATTCACTTAACACAAATCGTAACAAAAAGGTGTGATGCTTCAAAACAAAATACCTCTTTCTTCAACTTTACTCGCACATGGTCCCATCGAAAGGGTGCGTCCTCACCTGCTGCAAGAGGAGAGCTACTAGAATGTCCATGATGGATAGCTTCCTGCTCGGGACTAACCGGGGACTCTATCTGCCTCAACCCCTTTAGACGGTCATCGGTTTGGATGAACATAAGGACTCTTTCCACTGATTCTCGTGTACCACAAATGCTGCCATTAATCCCTTCAGGAGCTAGAATGATACCACCTGAAACATACTGATGGGATCAACTTGGTAAGGCAGGAATGGGATGAAGGCATTAAGTCGCATGAACTACATGGAATATGAACAAATAAAATGTCAAGATGGCAAAATATGCGAATACACCATGCCAAGAATATACAAGGTGCATAAGATTAACAGCTAAATACGTTTCATACAGCTCAATCCAAGAACAAGTATTAGCATTTACATTCCATAACAAATAGCGGGAAAATATTTTTAAAAAAATTGTATGCTCCACCAGTGGCAGTGAGCTTCGATATATTATAAAAAAACAATTTTTATTTAAAAGAAGAAAATTCCCATGCTTTAAAAGCAGAATTCAAGGTAAAAACATGAAATAGAACTTTAAATATCAACCAACATTCCTCAAACTATCTAAAACAACTTATACTTACAAAAGATAAACCGTAAAGCACAAGAACAAGAATAGAGAGTGAAGAAATGAGGAGTACCAGGTCCTGGCAGAGTTGCTTCAAGGGCTTGCGCAAATCAGCATGGTCTGGGAATTCAGCAAACTTGTAGAAGGAAACGACCACGAGTGATTGAGAGTCGGATGAATGGGGTGGGTGCGGATCTGAAGTGGGAATGGGATCAGCAGCCGTGGTGGCAGAGAAGCACATGGACAGTGTCATCCTCTGAGGGTGAGAGGAAGCGCAAAAACCAGAGAGAGGAGAGTTGAAAGGTAGAACAAACAAGGGTTGAGGAGAGGAAGGAAGGTGGTAAAGTTTAGGGTTTGAGAAAAATAGAGAAGATGATGATGGTGAGGATGAAGATAGCATCCTCAGGGCCAGCAATAGAGGTGATCCACACCTTAGCATCATGTGATATGATATACTGAGCATGGGCATTGGCCTATATATTATTGGGGTGAAATAACATTAAAATGGGTTCACTCTAAGCCCATTATATTTACAATTATTTAATTTTTCTTTGCCAATTGCAATAATATATTTAGATTAAGCTATTCTAATTATTATTTTTAATTTCGAATTTTAATAATGAATATCTGAATTTACTTTATTATTTTGGATAATAAATTCGGATTGCAATACATCTCAATTTCAATTTAAATATGCGTTTGATTTTCAGATAAATATTTACCATTCGAAAAACGGAAAAAACAGAGTCTTTGTTTAAAGAAATATGTTGAGAAATGGTGGATGTATAGAAACTTTCAACGATATAGTGCTTTTTCAATTCTCTCAAAACGAAATCTATTCCAAACATATATGTCATGGTTCCTTATCATGGTTCCTTACTTCGATAGGGTACAAATATCTAAATTTGATATTTTTATATACTTTTTCAAACCTATTGTCGATACTAAGTAGTAGTTAAAATTTTGTATCAATTTTTCATGGTATTATGCATGGATCAGATATATCATGGCGAATTCTTTAGAAAAATTGTGTATTCCACAATGGAATTTGATAAGTGAGATTTCGAGTAAATGTTTACATAATTTTCTTTTGTCCGAAGTAGACTTGATCATGGCCCGGCCTGAAGGCCCGCCCGAAATGTGGGAGGGTTTGGACAAAAATATAGGCCCGAAAAATGTGCTTGGACAAAAAAATAAGGCCTGTTTAAAAAATGGGTCGGGCCTCTGGTAAGGCATTTTTTGCCAGAGCCCGGCCTGGCCCGGCCCGAATCCACTAAAGGACAAAAAAATCTGCTTTTTTTAATATTATTTTCTTGTTATTTTCTCCCTATTTTGCTACCATTTTACTATTATGTTGCTACTATTTTGTTGTTATTGTTTGGATATTGTATAAAACTTATTTTATTGTTAATTTTGTTATTATTTTAAAGATATTTGTTAATTTTGTTATTATTTTAAAGACATTTGTTTGTTAAGTTGTATCTATCTTAGTCTTATTTAAGTATACATATTTTTTAAAATTTATTTTCAATTTGTTGGGAAATATTTATTTTGATGTTTTTAGTATTTTTGATATATTATATATTTTTTAAAATTATATAAAAATAATAATACAAAAATAATATGAGCGGGCCAGGTCGGGCCCGAGTTTTAGCATTTTTATCCGGGTCGGGCTTAGGCAAAATTTTAGGCCCATTTTTTGGGCTGGGCTGGGCCCGAGCTTAGCAAACGGGCCTAAATTTGAGCCCGGCCCAAACTCAGCTCGGCCCATGCTCACCTCTAGTCCGAAGAAATGATTCATAAAAATAATGAGTTACCATCGATATCAACACATCTGAGATTGTCAAATGTTCAAGAGTTCCTCCATTCAATCATCTTCCTTATTCTTGTTGCTGGATATCTCATTTGTACACATTTTCCTCTTTGTTTCCCAAGGCTATAGTGAGTTACATAGTTCAAAAAGTCAATTATTTGATGATTCCACCATACATGATTTAGTTACTAAAACTTCTGGATAGGTATTCTACATCTGAATTGAATTCTTTCTAGTTAAAGAATCTCTTTCTAATTGCTCTGGAACAATTAGAATATTCTCTAGAAAAAAATACAGGGTTATGGTTTTGGCAACAACATACTTTTCAAAAAAATTATTTATGGATTTGAATATCTAACGAATAATTTAATTATTTTGAATTCAAATAGTACTACTCGTAGGGGTAATATCGGTTTGGTTCGGTCGAGTTTTTAATTTTTTTTGAATCGTCCATCATAATTTGGTTTGGTTCTTGATTTTTTCATATTAATTATTTATTTTGATTTTTTAGACTTATTTTTGATAAAATGAGCTTTGTTATATGGTTTTTTAATATTATTTGACAAAATTTCAAGGTATTTTTCATAAATATTTTAAAAAATATTTTTTAAGAACTTTAAATTATTTTACTATTTTAAATATAGATATTTTATTATTATATCATGAAAAATTAAAATTAATTATATATTAAATAAAAAGCAGAACTTAATTCGATTTCGTGTAACCATAATTAGTTTTAGGATAAAATTTATGTTGAAATTATAGATAAAATTATGAAGTTTGAGGGATTAAAATAAAAAATTTTATGTTAAGAATATCTAAATTAAATTATTATTAATTTTCTAATATCAAAATTTAATTTCAGCATATGAATAAAATAGGACATGGAGCACCGGCACAAACATTTAATATGGCATAAAATTTTAAAATTATGGAAACAGATATAATAGAACACGAAAATTAAAAAAAAAATCTACCTCAAACAAAAAGATAATAAAAAAATTTATATCAAGTTATAAAATTAACAAGAATAAATAATTTTTAAATTGCCGATTGAGTCTTAACTCAATTGGCATCAGCATTATTATCAGTATGGAATGATGTGGGTTTGAATATATTGAAACCTATTATTCTCCTATTTAAGGGTTGGGAGGGGCTATGTCTAATTCTAAACATTATATCAAAAAAAGTAGATATGATAAGATTCTATAATAAGATTAATATTAAAAAATAACTTTTAAATTAAAAAACATTAACTTTAAAAAATAACTCATTAAAATTAAGACTATTCATAGTTGAGTTTGTATTTGAAAAAAAAAAAGATAAATTTAACTTCTAACATTATTTATTTTATCATTTTAGTTTTTATTCTTTCTTTTTTTTTTAGCTCTCAGCTTTTAAAATTTAGTCTGTTTACTTTTTAATTGAAAATTTATCTAAACTATTAAAATTTTAACAACATTTATGTGGCTATTAATATGATAATCTACATATAATTCATAGAAATTAAAAAAATTAAAAAAATTGTCAAATTTTTAAAAAAATCATCTATATTAGCAGTAAAATATATGTAAAATATCATGTGAACTGTCACGTCAATACCATTAAAATTCTAAGAGTTCAATCAATTTTTTCATAAAAAAAACAACCAATTTAACTAGATTTTAAAAATTCAGGATCAAAATAACCCAAAAAAATAAAAATCAAAATGACAAAATAAAAAATATATTAGAAGCTAAATTTATCTTTTATCATTGATTTGTCTGTCTACACGTATCTTTTATGTGTTCAATTTTTTTTTCATAAACATTATCTCAGTAATTCTTTTTTACGTTTAGCATTTAAATTTTACCTACTTTTCGATATAATATTTATATATATATGTATATATATTTTTTTTTAATTTGGTATCTAAATGCACACTGTTAATTAATTCCCCAAATGTTATAAAATGTTGATGTGTCAATATTTGGGCAATCAACAGTTGACATGCGGCACACTATTTTTTAAAAATTAACAACCTTTTAATATTTATTTAAAATCCGAAAATATTTTAAAAAATAAAACAAAAATCTCCTATGGTTCTCTCAGCGAGCCCCTTTTCCAACACCATCATCTTTGACATCCCCGCAAATCTCTTAGCAGGTTTCACAAGCCTTTTGCTAAAATTTTAAACCAATCAGCACAAAGGGAAAGAAAAAGAAAACCCAAATATTAGTATTAAAAGATTTTTCTAAAATCTTGGGAAAAAAAGAAGCAAAATCAAGGTTAGAAGAAAAAAAAAAAAAAAAGGTCTTCGCTTCCATAAAAAGATTTCTCTTCTTTAGTCGCTGGCAGGTTTAATATTAAATTAATTTATTGCTTGTGAATTCAAGCCATATTCTGCTAGAATGGTTGCTTTAAAAGTGAAAAGTAGTTGGGGTTGGTAGACCATAGCAATGGCGTTGAATAAGGTGATGGAAAATGACGGTCGCGGTACGATAAAATCTTTTATTTTATAGTTATAGTAATAAATTTTATCGTTATTGTTGTTTACAATTTTATTGGAGATAAACATATCGTTCATATAAAAGCATACTAAAATATGTTGTTTGAGTTACGAGTAAATATGTTATTTGGGTTATGGGTTTTGAATCAGAAGGTGAAAGAGATCAAAATAAAGGTTTAAAACTGAAAATAACATCATATTTTTTGCCGGAATCTGGAAAATTATAGGTTTTCCAGCGAAAACTTGAGTTTTCTAATCGCCGGAGTTCATGTCTTGAAGAACAATGAAAGGAGAAATAAAATAACAAAGAAAAAATTAATAGTTTTAATTTTTTTTCAAAGTTCTTTTTTCCATATAAAATGAAAGAAAAACTAAAAAAAAAAGTGGTCCAATATTATTTTTTCTAAACATGAAAAAAAGTAAAAACTTAACTGTAAAATGCTAATTGAATGGCATCGATATTGTTATCTGTGTAAAAGAATATAGGGCGCATTATCTTCTTATATAAGGGTTGGAGAAAGATTATGAGTAGTTCTAAATATTATATAAAAAATAACAGATATGATAATAACTTCTAATGAAATTAATGCTAAAAAAACCTTACCTTTAAAATGAAAACAAAAGAAATTTTTTTTTTTAATTACATCACATGTTAGTCGATGATTGATCCGATATTGACATGTTACTTTTCGTAACAATTTGGGACAAAGTGGTTAATGAAATAAAATTACAAGTACTAAAGTAAAAAAAAAAAAAAAAAACCATAAATATCACATTGTAGAATGAAGTATAATCTAAATATCAAACTGCATATTAATTATTTTTCCCATTACTTGTTTTTAGCCAAAAAGAATTTTTTCTATAAAGTTGGAGGGTGAAAGAAACGGGAAAGATGGTGATATCTCATCTTTCACTCCTTAGTTTAGTAAGATTAAATCAATTGTTAATTAATGATGTTTATAATTTAATTAAATCTATTTTTATTCTTTAACTTTAATTAGCTTAATTTAATTGGCCAACATCATTGTTCTCCACTAACATTAAACGAATAATAGTTTAATAATTATTTTGGTCTCTTGGATAATTGTATTTAGATTTTCAAACTTTTTCTTAATTAAAATTCTATAGCGATTTTAGTCCTAAGCTTTAATTAACTATTTTTTCGGCTAAATTACTTAATCAAACTTTAATATATTTTCATAATAACTCTATAAATATTTTTATTTAATGTTTACGGACTTGGTTTAAAGAAATGGGGTTTCGAAACCGTATTTTCTGGTACCATTACATTTTGGGTCGTTACAACTTGTTTTTCTGTGTTACGATCCGACCACGTAATGCCGCTAGTATTAGTTTAACATTAGATAACTAGTGAATCAATGTTTTCTTTCATTTTACTTTGCGTGCAAAAACTTTTGAGAACAATATACAAAGAGTGTTAATGTAATTAATGAATGTTATTATTAAACCAGTTTATTCGAAAAATACAAATATACTACATTTCGAGCACCATATCCAACATGTATTACCATTATTAAGTTGTGAGAATAAATCTATACCATTGAATAAATAAGTGGGATTTTATGAGAAACCATAATGGAAGAGATTAGAACATTTCACAAAGCTTCATCTTCTTCCCACACAAATTCCTTATGAATTCACCAAAGACCTTAGTAGAATCCCATCATCTAGCCTATAAGTGTCCATTGCCCACCAATAGAAGAGTTGAGTTGAAGCAAATAGTAAATGAGAGGCTAGGTTACCAAAGATCGAAGTTATAAGGGAGGAAGGTGAGAATATAATGGGTAACTTTGCATTTCATGTTTATTTTAAGTAGAATTACGTGTTATGTATGTTGTATAGTGATGTTTGATTGTGTTTAAGAAAGAGGAAATGGTTAAGAAAAGTGACTGATAACAATGGTAAAGAGAATGTCCTTGATTGAATAGAAGAGGAAAGTTTAGCCTCGTTTTGAAAGCTTTGGAGGACCCTTTTACCTTGTATACATGTTTAGATTAAACTATGCATGATAGATACTTGGTTGAAGTATGTAAAGTCATGAAGTTGGTTAAATTTGGTAAATTTGACATATGACTTTAGTATGTGTTCTGAATGTGTTAAATGTCACTAATTGTACAATATCATGTTTATGAGATTAAGTGTCAAGAAGAGGTAGTAAGTTAAAAGGTAAGCCTAAAGTGACTTGAAATGAGTTAGTGTGATGATGATATGAATTGGGAAATATGCACTTATTATAATGAATGAGTCACGAATTAACTCGAAAGATCAATTTATTCATTCGAGTTGATTTGAAAAATTAAATAATTCGAATAACTCGACCAATATATTTAAAATTTGAAAAAAAATTTGAGTCAAATCGAATTTTGCTCATCCTTAATTTTACCGTAATTAAATCGAAAACTAATGGTTTAACCGGTTTGACCACCAATTCGATTCTCATAATATTGATGACCATATAAATAATTGTGTGTTCATTTGATTAAGCTTGTAATTAGATTATTCTATATAAATATCAATATTCATGAGTTGTTAGCAACAAGTTTAAGGGACGTTTGGGTCAAAGAATGTAAGATTACCTTTCATACTAAGATAATGAGAATATAAGATTACCCTGTGAAATGTTAGGCATGTTCAATTGCTCGTAGTTTCAATTCTTATAAAATAATGATAAATTATGATAATTCTTATTTTTATTTCAATTTATATATTAATAAGTAAATATACGATGTTAAAATAAATTTATAGATCATAATTATAATAATTTATGAAAAGTGATTGGACCACCAACCATAATTTATAGATCATAATTACAATCATAACTAATATGCTAATAAATAAATCTTTAGAGTAAATATAATAATTATAATTTTAAAGTATAACGTCTACTATTTTTGAGAAAATTTTGTTTTCAATTAAACCTAAATTTCATTTGGAAAAAACGATTAAAATAATAAAACAGGATAAATTGGTCTAAAATTTAAGATTATACTCATAATCTAATATAACCTAAAAAATAGGTGGTGTTGAGGTTGCACCCTATATTCCAACATCTTGACACTATTTGAGAATGTGAGATTAGGGGTGACAAAATGTTAAGAATCCAAATAACATAATATTATTCCAAAATGTAAGATTACGGTGTATAATGTTACATTCAACAAATCAAATGTACTTTTAAATCATTAATATCATTACTTTTGTACTTAATCTGATTTATTTCAAGCACCATATAATTAGTGGTATAATTAATTTATTTAAATTTATAATTTCATTAACTGACATTGATTTAATAATGAATTGTATGGTTTAACTTTATTTTATGTAAAAATTTCATCTAGAAATTTCATTTGGGTTAGTTATGTTAGCTCTGGGTCAAATTAATTTGAATCAGGTTAATTCGAATTTTAAAACTTTTTAGGATATTTAAAGTCAAATCAATTTTAATTTTGGATTATTTATAATTTAGGGTGATTTTAAGTTTGAGGATCAAAATTTTTTAATTGAGTCATTTTCGGTTCAGATCACATCTGGTTACGTTCATTTAGTCATTAATGTTTAATTTAATATGCAAATTATGTTGCCATTTTAGAATCAAGTTACTTGCATGATTTTGATTTGGACTATTAAAGTTGATAAATTTCAATCTGTTAATTTTAAAATAAAATAAAATCAAAATTAAATAAATTTTTTAATTGATTTAAATTTATCATAAAATTAATAATTATTAGAAATAAAATATAATAAAACATAATAATTTAAATTAATTAATCTATACTATATAAACCATAAAAAAAAATTTTTTTGAATTGAGGAAAATAGTTATTTTTATTTAGTTTATTTTCAAATTGTTTTTATAAGTACTAGATTATGGTATATGGGTGAAGATAATTGTGTAATATATTTATTTAGAATTGTAGTAAAATCAGGAGAGTATGTATTTAATGTCTTGTATTCAAATCTTATTATAATCCTGCATTTTTTTTATTATCTGGATTTTATATAAAAAGACAAAAAAAAACCTTTAAATTAATATTTATTACCTTATTAAGATAAGGACCTTTTATTAATTTAACAACTAAGTTGGGATCTAGTCATAGGTGACATCAACGTCAAAATCTTTATATGTAATATAGATTCTAGTGTTAATGATATTTTTAATATATATATTTTTTTATTTTTTAAAAGGAAATTTGATATTTTATTATTAATAATTTTTTAAATTTAAAAATTTTGATCTTTTTAATATTAATAGTATGTAATCTAAATTTTGTTAGAAAAATTCAATTAGATTTTTAGGATTTAAAATATATGTAAAAACTAAATGAAAAATTAGTCAATTTTTTTTTTAGGATTTTTAAATAAACCATAATCAAATGAAAATAAAATTTCAAAATATTTTTAGTGATTTTGAAATAAAACAAAATCAATGATTTTGAAGTCAAACAAAATCAAAATAAAAAGATTTTTGAGAATTTGAAATATATCATTTTTTTTTGTTTAAGGGTAAAAAAATCCCTTAGTAGAAAAAAAGTAAAAATAATTTTTCATTTTTTGGTGGAGCCATTTGAAATGGCGTCACCACCCTCCTGACAGTTTTTTTTTTAAATTTTATCTTTTTTTTTTACTTTTTTTAGGTTTTTGAAAAGTTTGGGGCCTTAAAAACAATTTCTCCTTTTTTGGTGGAGCCATTTGAAATGGCGCCACCACCCTCCTGATACTTTTTTTTTTGGCTTTCTTTTTTTAAAATTTTATATTATTTTCTTATTTTATTTTGTTTATTTAATTTATATTATTAATTATAAAACGTTTTAAATATACATTACAAATTTTTTAAAATTAATAATATAAATTAAATAAACAAAATAATATAAGAAAATAATATAAAATTAAAAAAAAGAGAAAGCTAAAATTAAAAAAAAAAGGGTGTCAGGTGGGTGGTGGTGCCATTTCAAATGGCTCCACCAAAAAAAGGGGAAATTATTTTTAAGGCCCCAAACTTTTAAAAACCTTAAAAATTAAAAAAAAGAAAAGAAAAAATTTAAAAAAAGAAGAAGAAGGGTGTCAGAAGTGGTGGCGCCATTTCAAATGGCTCTACCAAAAAAAAGGGAAATTACTTTTAAGGTCCTAAACTTTTCAGGGAGTAGAAAAAAGCAAAAAATATAATATTTAAATTAATTAAAAATATATATATCTAAAGTTAAAAAATTTATTTAAAAGTAATATTTAAAAATTTAAAAAATATATTATAAAAAGTTTTAAATATACATTACAATTTTTTTAAAATTAATAATATAAATTAAATAAACAAAATAAAATAAGAAAATAATATAAAATTAAAAAAAGAAAGCCAAAATAAATAAAAAAAGGGTGTCAGGAGGGTGGTGGCGCCATTTCAAATGGCTCCACCAAAAAAGGGGAAATTATTTTTAAAGCCCCAAACTTTTCAAAAACATGAAAAAAGTAAAAAAAAGACAAAAAAAAAAAAGACTGTCAGGATGGTTGTGGCGCCATTTCAAATGGCTCCACCAAAAAATGAGAAATTATTTTAAAGGCCCCCCAATTTTTCAGATTTTGCAGTATTTCTCTTGTATTTTATACAGGTGGAGCCATTCAATATGGCTCCACCAAAAAATTATTTTTTATCCCCTATGCTGACGTGTCAACTTGGTGGAGCCATTTAATTTGGCTCCACCTAATTTTACTGTAGCTTTTAGGTTATTTTGGTATTTTATTAAAAAGGTGAGTTATTTTGATAATTAATTTATTTATTTGGGTTATTTTAATAAAAAAAGTCGTGTTAATGATATTTTTAATATATATTTTTTATTTTTTAAAAGGAAATTTGATATTTTATTATTAATAATTTTTTAAATTTAAAAATTTTGATCTTTTTAATATTAATAGTATGTAATCTAAATTTTGTTAGAAAAATTCAATTAGATTTTTAGGATTTAAAATATATGTAAAAACTAAATGAAAAATTAATCAATTTTTTTTTTTAAGATTTTCAAATAAATCATAATCAAATGAAAATAAAATTTCAAAATCTTTTTAGTGATTTTGAAATAAAACAAAATCAATGATTTTGAAGTCAAACAAAATCAAAATAAAAAGATTTTTGAGAATTTGAAATATATCAATTTTTTTTTTGTTTAAGGGTAAAAAAATCCCTTAGTAGAAAAAAAGTAAAAATAAAAATGCAACTAAGTACTTAAGAAAAAAGTTTATCCTATTTGAGTCCTTAGTGATCCCAAAAAAATCAATTAGCCACTTTTGTTAACAAAAATAGTCAGTTGATCAATTTGATCGTTAACTTTGCTAATGTGGTAAACAACGCTAATGTGATAAACTGACATGTAAAACAGTGTTGACCTAGCATGTTACATCAATAAAAAATTAAAAAAATTATGTGTGCAGACGCGACATGTCACGTCAGTAAAAAAAATTATAAAATATTTTAAAATTAATAAAAATATGTATACATTTAGAATGAACTTGGACAATCATTTATTCAGATTCATTCAAGATGAGTACAAAACTATAATTTTTAAAAAATATATATAAAATTTGTTAAAAATTACTAAAAATTATAAAAATTTAAATATGTAAAAAATATTAAAATTCTAATAAAAATGCGAAAGAGGATGCCATGAAAGCATTCAAAATTACGAAAGCTTGTAAAAAATTAAACGAAAGTCATGATTCAAAATGAATAGGGTGCCGTGCAATCTTCCTTGTAGAGAGAGGTGAGATAAAGATATGAGAAAACAAAAACAAAAACAAAAATATAAAATATATATAAGGAAAATAACTATTAATGTTTTTTATAAATTATAATTTTTTGTAATTTTTATATATATTTTTACATATTTAAATTTTTATCATACTTTTTATATTTTTTAGTAATATTTAATAAATTTTATGATTTTGCACTCATCTTGAATGAATCTGGATACTGATTATCTAGATTCAAATGAATTTTGATAAATAGTTGTCTAAGTTCATTCTATATGTATATATATATTTTTATTACTTTTAAAATATTTTTTTATAATATTTTTACTGACGTGACATGCCAAGTAAGTATACCATGTGAGCATCATTTGCCACATCAACAAAGTTAACAATCAAACTGGTCAACTGATAGTTTTCGTTAACGAATGGCCTAGTTGATTTTTTGAGGGGTCACTAAAGACTCAATTGGATGAACTTTTTTCCTAACGGCTTAATTGCATTTTTATTTTTTTTTACTAAAGGCTTTGTTGACATTTAAGCTTTTCTTTTTTTAAATATTGCATTGTATTTTGATAATTTATCTTCACTTATTAATTTTATTGTTTATTATATTTGCAATTTACTATCAAGATTATATGATATAAGTTGAAATTGCATATGTTACGACCATAAAAAATGATAATTACAATTTGCAAGTTATGAATTAAAACAAAATAATGATTTAGGTCTACAAAATAATACTTAAGTTCAAGTCATTTTGGGTTATTTATTCTGATCGCATTGTTGATTTTTCATGGTCAAATCAAATTAGGTTAGATTTAGGTTGTTGACTTTTCAGGGTTAAATCTAGATGAGTCGAGTTCAAGTCGTTCAAGTCAAATTTCTGGATTCGAATCAAAATTGACAAATCTAATGGTATCAAAATATTTATATGATGTAAACATTAAGCGATGATAAATTAAAATAAATAATTTGACGGGATAATTTGTTTTGGCAATAACCGAGGCAAATTATTTTTTGGGTCGATGATGTAACGCCCCAAATTTTGAACATCTGTTTGATACATTTTAATAATAATTAAGTTTATGTATTTGTGGTTAAATGTTCTATTTATGTGATTGAGATTGGGGGTTCGAGTCTCCCTTCTTGAATTTTTACTATTTATTTTAGTTTAACCCCTATTCTTGAACTCTTGACTTAAGTTTAATTCTGCGTTAACTTGTATTAAGAATGAGCTTGCTGGTTTAATGGTTAAGTTTTTTGTATACTCTGTGATTTTGTGTTCGAGTCTCTGTGTAAGTGAGAAAGGAACGCATTGTTTTTACTAATTTATAAGAAAAAAATAGTTATTTTAAACTATCATATTGTTTCCTCTTCCTTCTATTTCTTTTTACATTTTTTCCCTTCTTTCTTCTTTCTTCAATATCGTTTCTTTTTTTTCTTTATGCTTTTTCTTTTTGCTTGACTTTGTGGCTTGCGATTAGTATAATCGAGGAGTTTGTGTTTGTCGTTGTTCAATTGAAATATTATTAGTGTAACTGCTACCGTTGTTTCCTTTGTTTTCATTAGATTGTTTCCTCGTTATGGTTCAATTGAATAATAGTGTTGTTGTTCGTCGGTAAGTGAATAATCCTCGTTTTAGAATTTGTGCGTCAAAGTTTTCAACATAATTTGAATTGTTGGTTAATTTAGCATTTTAACTCGGTTATTTTCTCTGGATGGGACAATTGGTTGTCGTTTTTAAGTTTCGAGGTCTCCTCCGTTGCTTCTACGTCAAAATCGTGCCAGGTGTATAATAAAAATCTGAAATCTTGTGAACGAAAGATGCTGAAAAGCATGGTTGTCGACGCCACACGGTTGTATGGTAGGCCGTGTGAGCCATACGACTGTGTGTCAAGCCTTGTAATAGGCCGTGTAACTCACTGTTATAGAATTAGAGGCACACGAGCTAGGGACACGGGCATATGTCCAGGCCGTGTAACTCATTGTTTTAGAATTAGAGGTACATGGGCTAGGGACACATGCGTGTGTTCAGACCGTGTAACTCACTATTTTGGAATTAATGACACACGGGCATGTGTCCAAACAACATATCTCATTGTTTTGAGCCACACGGTCGTATTTTAGGCCATGTGGACTATACGGGCCAACCACCCAGGCCGTGTGAATCCACACGGGCGTGTGGGCCAAAAGTTAAGATTTTTTTCCTAGGGTCGTAATCATCATTTGAATCAAACGTAGTCCATATAATCTGAATTAGATAATGTAACCGTCATTTGACGATCTGTTACTGAATAATCTGTTATTTTCATGTAAACACTTTTTATGAAATCTGATATGTAAGTGTGATAGCATAACCTAATTATCATATGAATTTGTACTACCATATACGCATATCTGATATCTGTTAAATATGCATCTGCATTGGGTTGGTATTATGAAAAGGAGGAAGTGTGGGCAGTTTAATAATCTGCCAAATTTGGTGGCTAAGCCACAAACATATATTTGATTTTGGCGATTTATCATGTTATGATCTGGCAGCTAGATTGCAATTATTTTGAAATGTGACACACAGTCACTATGTGGTGTGTAGGGATAGATGGGTACTTTATACCCTAAATGGTGTGTAGCAGTTGGGGTTAGGAATCTGTATCTAAATCTAAATGTTCTGTAACTGTATCTAATGTTTTCTGTTTCTATTTGTATCTGATTCCCAAAATTGACTGGTTAATGAAAACTGAAATCACCTCTATTATGTTATTGATTAAGTGTAAGTTACACACTGAGTTGTAGACTCATTTATTATGTTTGTTAGATTATAGGTAACCCATAAGGCGTAGGCGGGTCGGCGTGGCAGGAACTTGATCATCTCTCTCTTAATCAACTATTGTTTTATCTAGACTTATATTATCGTTTGTTTTATTTCAGATGATTGGTTATAAGTTTGGATTTTTTTACGTTTGGCTTAACTATTTAAATGATTTTTTACTGTTAAACTTTGAATGGTTAAAAGTTAGATTTTTCTAAAATCATTTGATGTAGCTCTCCAGACTTGGTCCTAACGTCTAGGTCGAGTATGAGGTGTTACATTTTTATTGGTATCAGAGCTAGGTTACAAAACTTGGACTGTATTTTCTAGCTTCTCGTTTTTATAAAAAGTATGATTTTGAATAAAATGTTTATCTGATTAACTCTAAAAACTGATTTTATAAAAGACCGAGCCTCCAACATCGAAACTGTAAGTATTTCTACTTTAGCTATACTAATTAGGTAGAAATACTATAGTAACTAAACTTGTTGGCTTTAATTAAGGACTGTGATATGAACTATGAAATAAGATACCTAAAGAGAACTCTGAACTGATCTGTAAACTTTTGACATTGTAGATAAGTAGACAATGAGTTCGCGCAGTAGTCGTAGACGTGGTTCTCATGGGCGCGTGGGCGCCGATGAGGATCTTGAGCAGAGTCATCCTCTGTAGCCAGTATGCACAATCTAGAGACCAGTGAGACTGTTGGTACTCCTACTACTAAGACTGGGTCTCAGACTCTGACTGCTGGGGACGATGCATTGTCCCCAGCCATGCTACGAGCATTAGAGAGGGTCGCTGTGACCCATTCTAGATCTGGAGGCCAATGGTCAGTTATAGAACGATTCCAGTCGAGTAATGCTGAGGTTTTTAGGGGCGTCATTGGAGTCGCCTCGATAGTGGCCAAGTACTGGTTAGAGGCCACCGAACATATTATGAGTTTAGGGTTTTAGTTCGAAAGGTTAGTTCGAAAAAAGTGTGAAGTGTATTTAACCTTCGTGTTCGAATCTAGCTTTGTAAAACCTTCTATTACTGATATTTGGACTGTAAATGATTTTCAGATGTTTTCTCAAATGAGTTACCAGGAATACCTTTGGACAGGGAAGTTGAGTTTAGTATTGAACTTCTATAAGGTACTACCTATGTGTCAATTGCTCTTTATTGCATGGCACCAAAGGAGCTTATGGAATTAAAGGCTCAGCTTCAGGAACTTCTTGATAGAGGGTTCATTCGACTGAGTGTGTCTCCGTAGGGAGCACCGGTGTTGTTCGTTAAGAAAAAAGATGGTACGATGATGATGTGTGTGGATTATTACTAGTTGAATAAGTTGATAGTGAAGAATAGGTATTCACTTTTGAGGATCGATGATCTGTTTGATCAGTTTCGTGGGGAATATGTATTCTCCAAGATCGATCTCTGTTTTGGGTACCATCAGCTTAACGTTAAGGAGACTGATGTATACAAGACAGTGTTTAGGACTCGTTTTGAGCATTACGAGTTCCTGGTTATGCCCTTTCGTTTGACGAATGCTCCGGCTGTGTTTATGGATCTGATGAACCGGGTATTTCAACCATATTTGGATCAGTTCATTGTAGTCTTCATCGATGATATCTTGATTTATTCTAAGACTAAGAGTGAGTACGATGAGCACATTTAAATAGTACCTCAATACTCCGTGAGAAATAGCTCTATGCCAAGTTTAGCAAATGTGAATTATGGTTGCAAGAGGTTACTTCTTGGGCATGTTGTGTCTGCTGAGGATATCCGAGTTGATCCTAAAAAGGTTGAGGCTGTGATCAAGTGGAAATAGCTGAGGAATGTGTTTGAAATCGGAAGTTTTCACTTATTACAACTCCTCTAACTAATTTGTTACGTAAAATGCACCATTTATGTGGTTTGGTGAGCAGTAAGTGAGTTTTGAGAAGCTTAAGTCAGTTTTGACTCAGACACCTATTTTGGTACAGCCCGAATCTAGTATGGAATTCGTGGTCTACAGTTATGCTTTGTATTTTGATTTGGGTTGTGTTTTGGTGCAGGATAGTAAGGTTGTGGCTTATGCATCCTAACAGCTTAAGTCACACGAAAGCAACTATTCCATGCACAACTTTGAGTTGGTTGCGACTGTCTTCACTCTGTAAATCTAGAGGCATTATCTGTATGATGAGAGGTGTATCATTTACACTGATCACAAGAGCCTCGAGTATCTACTAACTTAGAAAGAGTTAAACCTTAGACATTATAGATGGGTTGAGTTGCTTAAGGACTACGACTGCACCATAGAGTACCACCCTAGTAAGGCCAATGTTGTGGCTGATGCTCTTGGTCGTAGAGTGGTAACCGATCTAAGAGAGATGTTTGCTCGCCTAAGTTTATTTGACGATGATAGTCTACTGGCTGAGTTACAGGATAAACCGACCTGGGTTGATCAGATTCAAATTGAACAGTTGTGTGGCGAGTCTCTAGTTTCGCGTTTTCGACAGGTCGAAGATAATGGGACTTTTGATTTTAGATTGAACAGGGATGGGTTTTGTGTTTTAAGGGTCAGATTTATGTGCCCAACGATGCTGAATTGATGCAATCGATTCTACGGGAAGCACATAGTAGTCTTTATGCTATACATCCCGGTGGAAATAAGATGTACATGGATCTCCAAAAGTTATATTGATGGCCTGGTTTAAAAAAAGAAGTAACTGTCTTTGTTTCTTATTGTCTAATGTGTCAGCAAGTTGAGGTTGAATATCAACTGCCTTCAGGTTTGCTACAACCGGTTAAGATTCCCCTTTGGAAGTGGGAGCGTGTGACTATGGACTTTGTTAGTGGGTTGCCTCTGACATCCACTAAGAAAGATTTTGTCTGGGTCATCGTGGATCGATTGACCAAATCTGCTCATTTACTACTGGTTAGCACAGATTATACACTTTAAAAGTTGGCTAAGTTGTATGTCTCTGAGATTGTGAGGTTGCACGGCGTGCTAGATTCAATCATCTTTAACAGAGACCCGCATTTTACCTTACGATTCTGGAAGAAACTCCACGAGGCACTAGGCACTCAATTAGACTTTAGCACTGCGTACCATCATCAGATCGATGGACAGTCTGAGCGAGTTATTTACATTTTGGAGGACATTTTATGGAGCTGTGTGATTGATTTTCGAGGTAATTAGGAGGAATTTCTATCGTTGGCTGAGTTCACGTATAACAACAGCTTTCAGTCCAGCATTCAGATTGCACGTTATGAGGCTCTGTATGGTCATAAGTGTCGTACCCCTCTGTGTTGAACCAAGTTAGGTGAGCGTCGAGTGTTGGGTCCTGAATTGGTTTTTGAGACTGAGGATAAGATTCGATTGATCTGAGACCGTCTTAAGGCAGCTTCCGATCGACAAAAATTGTATGCGGATTTAAAGAGGAGGGATATTGTGTATTCGGTGGGTGACCAAGTTTTTCTGAAAGTATTTCCTTGGAAAAAGGTCATCCGGTTTGGACGTAAGGGTAAGTTGAGCCCAAGGTTCATTGGACCTTACCGTATTCTGAAATGTATTAGACTTGTCGCTTATCATTTAGAGCTACCTCCTGAATTATATCATATTCACGATGTGTTCTACGTCTCTATGTTGAGGCAATATCGGTCTGATCTATCTCATTTTATTCTCGTCGAGGAGATTGAGGTACGACCAGATTTGACTTTTGAGTAGAAACCTTTTTAGATTCTGGATCGAGATGTTAAGGTCTTAAGGAGGAAAATTGTTCCTCTAGTTAAGGTTCTGTGGTGGAATCATGGCACGGAGAAAGCCACGTGGGAACTTGAGGATTCGATTCGTCAGCAATACCCTTATCTATTCGAGTCAGGTAAATTTCGATGCTAAAATTGCTTTTAGGGGAGAGAGTTGTAACGCCCCAAATTTTGAACATTTTTTTGATAAATTCTTTCAATAATTAAGTCTCTATATATGTAGTTAAGTGTTTTGTTTATGTGGTTGAGATAAGGGATTTGAGTCTCCCTTCTTGAATTTTTACTGTTTATTTTGGTTTAACCTCTATCCTTGAACTCTTGAATTAAGTTTAATTCTGCGTCAACTTGTACCAAGAATGAGCATGCTGGTTCAATGGTTAAGTTTCTATATACTTTGTGGTCTTGTGTTCGAGTCACTGCATATGTGAGAAAGGAACATATTGTTTTTACTAATTTATAAGAAAAAAATAATTATTTTAAACTATCAGATTGTTTCCTCTTCATTCTATTTTTTTATGTTTTTCTTTTTTTTTTCCTTCTTTCTTCAATATTGTTTCTTCTATTTCTCTAAGTTTTTTTTTCTTTTTCCTGACTCTATCACTTCCGATTAGTATAATCGAGGAGTTTGCATTTGTCGTTGTTCAATTGAAAGATTATTAGTGTAAGTGTTGTCGTTGTTTCCTTTGTTTTCATTAAATTTCATTTACTCTCGTTATAGTTGAATAATATTGTCGATTGTTTCGAGTTCTTCGTTAATCGTTCAATTGGTTTGTTAATTTAGGCGAGAATCTTGAGGGGAGCATCCCTCCAACGCTTTAGTTTCGATTAGTTGCTGTTGTTCATTGGTGAGCGAATAATCCTCATTTTGGAATTTGTGCGTCAAAGTTTTTGACGTAATTTAAATTGATGGTTAATTTTACATTATTTTCTCTGGATGGGACAATTGGTTGTTGTTTTTAGGTTTTGGGGTATTCTTCGTTACTTTTACGTCAAAATCGTACCAAGTGTATAACGAAAACTCAAAATCTTGCAAACAAAAGACGTCAGAAAACATGGTTATCGACGCCACATGGTCATGTGTCAGGCCGTGTGGTAGGCTGTGTGAGCCACACGGTCATGTGTCAGGCTGTTTGACTCACTGTTATGGAATTAGAGGCACATGGGCTAGGGACACGAGCGTATGTCCAGGCCGTGTAACTCATTATTTTAGAAATAGAGGCACACGGGCTAGGGACATGGGCATGTGTCCAGGCTATGTAACTCACTGTTTTAGAATTAGGGACACACAGGCCAGAGACACGGGCATGTATCTAGACCGTGTAACTCACTGTTTTGAGCCACACGGCCAGCCACCCAGGTCGTGTGAATTCATACGGGCGTGTGGGCCAAAAATCAAGATTTTTTTCCTTAAGACTGTAATCATTGTTTGAATCGAACGTAGGCCTACTGTAGGGTTCATATGATCTACATTATACAATGTACCTGTCATCCAACAATCTGTTACTGAATAATTTGTCCATATGATCTGAATTAGACTGTAATTATTTTGAAACGTGACACACAGTCACTATGTGGTGTGTAGGGATGGATGGGTACTTGATACCCTAAATAGTGTGTAGGGATGGACGGAGATGGTGTGTAGCGGTTGGGGTTAGGAATCTGCATCTAAATCTAAATGGTATCTAATGTTTTCTGTTTCTGTATTTGATTTCGAGAATTGAATGGTTAATGAAAACCGAAATCACTTCTATTATGTTTCTGATTAATTACAAGTGTAACTTACACGCTGAGTTGTAAACTCATTTATTATGTTTTTTGGATTACATGTAACCTACAGGCCTAGACGGGTCGGTATGGCAGGAGCTCGGTCATCTCCCTCTTAATCAACTATTGTTTTATCTAGACTTATATTATCGTGTGTTTTATTTCGGATGATTGGTTATAAGTTTACTACTTAAATGATTTCGACTGTTAAAACTGTGAATGGTTAAAGGTTGAATTTTTCTGATATTTGATGTAGCTCTCCAAACTTGGTCTTAACATATAGGCTGGGTATGGGATGTTATAGATGACATGTCAAATTTTAATCAATGATAGGTTTTTTTTCTTAGTTTTGCAACAAATTAGTATTGATCCGAGTAACTAATCGATGCAATAATTAAAAAAAAAAGTTATTTTAACTATTCATTTAATTTTTCATCTCTTTTAATTCTTGACTTTACATTGTTTGTCAGATTACCCCAAAATAAACGAAAAAGTTAACGTTTGTTAACTTTGCTGACGTGGTATATACATAGATTGTCATGTGTATACCACATTAGCATTTAATTAAATTTTTAAAATTAAAAATTAATAAAAATATATTTTTATATTTTTAAAATATATTTTATTTTTTAAAAATTAAAAATTAATTAATTGTTGACGTGATAATCCATATGTATGCCACATCAACAAAATTAATAAATGTTGACTTTTCTATCTATTTTGGACTGATTTGTCAAATAACACAAGTTTAAGAGAAAAAAAAGGTAAAAAAAATAAATAAAAGGCTAAAATAATTTTTTTTAAGTTAGAGGACTAAAAAATAATTATACCTTAATACTAAAATGGCAATAAATCTCCTTTCAAAAATCCAACAGGACATTAATTCTCCTTTCACAAATTGACAATAATTAAAAAATTATTAACTTTTTTATCAAGCACAACATTTAATGAAGCATGAAAATTAAAATGGTAAATATGAAGGTTGACTGCACATTTTCCAAAAATCCAACTTGGTGTGATATAAAAATTACATGTTAAAACATATAGAGACCGAAATAAATTATTTTTTTCTATTACTAAATAAATTAATTTAATTTTTACAGTAATAAAAATAATTAAATAAATTTAAATTGCAACATAGTTAATGTTTATTATATAAAAAAAATACTGAAAATTATTCTTTTTAATTGTAATTCAATTCCAAACAAAATTTTTTATTTACGGAACAATACAAATTTTAAAATTATAAACACTATTAAATAATAAATGATAATTTTAAACCATAAATGTTAAATTTATTTTAATTTATTTTTTTTAAATTTTTTAATAATATAAAAACTAAATTTATCTATTTAATAATAATATATTTATAAAAAATATAATATTTTTTTTTAAATTTGATTCCTATTTTTGGATTTGATGGAATCTCACTTTAAAAAGCCCATCAGTACTCAATTGAGAAGGTTTCAAGTGTCTTAGCATTTTGCTATTTTTCTTTCTTTTCATATATTTATTTTTGGTTTTTTTAAAAATAATTTTTAAAATAATTAATTGTAATAATGGGTTTTAAGAAAAATCATTTACAAAAAATAAGTTGTTTATTACTCTGTAAATCGGTGTCGTCTGATATACCGGCAGCACCGCTTTACTTTTTAACCAATCATTAATCAATTATTACACTAAAAAAAATTATTGGTGCCACCACTATATCATTGATATTAGTGTGTATTTTTTTTTTTAAATATCCTAATTTTCACAGGTATACACAATGAGAGAAAAAAAAAAGAAATTTGAATTAGGTGCTGCCAATACGGGTATTTAAAAAAATATTTTTTTCTATCAGCGTGTATACCGTGAAAATATGAGTATTTTAAAAAAATACACATGGGTGACGCCTGACACAGTGATGGCAACAATAAAAAATTCTTTTTAAAAAAAAACGTAATAATTGGCTAAAAAATTGGATGATACCACCGATGTGTCAAGCGACACCTATTTATATTGTAACAAATAACTCATTGTTGTAAATAATTTCAATCTTTTTGTAATTAATTAATATTTTATATTATTTTTCCATTTGAGAAGGTTTTCCTTAATTGGAAATCACACAAAAATTACTACCACGTTTTGGAATTACTAACCAAAACTTGTTTGGATAAAATAATTTGTGCCTCTCTTAATATGATGTTAGTTGTCGGTCTGATTGAGGTCTTTTATGGGTATTATAGACTAAATCACCTAAAAAGGCCTTTTTTTCTGCATATTTACGAAAATGGGCCGATTATACCATTATTTACCGGAAAGGGCCGTTTTTTTACAAAACGCGCTTACGTGGCCGCGTTTTCGGGGAAAAAACCAGAAAATCGCTCTCTCGAGGAAGCGTTTTTGCCACGTCAGCAAAACGCTTCCACGTAAGTACGTTTTGCTGATGTGGCAAAAAACGCTTCCTCAAGGGAGCGATTTTCTCCGTGTTTTTAGATGTTAGGGATATTTGCATGTTTAGTCCCTATGGTTTTTAGGGTTTTTTAGGGTTATTGTTTTGGTAAAATAAGTTAGGGTTTAGTATTTAGGGTTTTGTTAAAATAAGTTAAGGTTTTAGAGTTTTTAAAAATAAATCAAGATTTAGTGTTATTTTATAAAAATTATTTAAATTAAGGTTAATGGTTTTAAAATAAATTAAGTGAGGGTTTTAAATAAATTAAATTAGGGTTTTGGGTTTAATAAATTAGGGTTTGTGTTTTTAAACAGATTAAGTAAATTAGGATTCTAGGGTTTTAAATTAATTAAGTTAGGGTTTAAAATAAATTAAATTAGGGTTATGGGTTTATTAAATTAGGCTTATATTTTTTAAATAGATTAAGTAAATTAGGGTTCTAGGGTTTTAAATAAATTAAATTAGGGTTTAAAATAAATTAAATCATGGTTTTGGGTTTATTAAATTAGGGTTTAGGATTTAGGAATAGATTAGGTAAATTAGGGTTCTAGGGTTTTAAATAAATTAAGTTAGGATTTAGGGTTAAAACTAAGTAAATTAGGGTTTAGGGTTTTTTAAAATAACATTGTGTTTATTTTTTTAACAAAATTGACTATTTTTACCCTGAAAAAATATTTTTGAGAAGACGCTTCTGAACAAATAGTGTTAAAAACGCTTCAAGCAGGATACACTGTCAGCAAAAATATAGAAAAAAGCTACCACGTGGACGCTCTTTTGCTATAGTAGTTCCTAAAAAAATAATTTTGAGAAGACATTTCTGAACAAATAGTGTCAAAAACGCTTCAAGCAGGATGCACTGTTAGCAAAAATACAGAAAAAGCTCCCACGTGGACGCTCTTTTGCTACAGTAGTTCTTGAAAAAATGATTTTGAGAAGACGTTTCTGAAAAAATAGTGTCAAAAATGCTTCAAGCAGGATGCATTGTCAGCAAAATTTCTAAAAAAAACTCCCACGTGGACGCTCTTTTTCTACAGTAGTTCCTGAAAAAATAATTTTGAGAAGACATTTCTGAACAAATAGTGTCAAAAATGCTTCAAGCAGGATGCACTGTCAGCAAAATTTCTAAAAAAAGATCCCACGTGGACGCTCTTTTTCTACAGTAGTTCATGCTTGGCCTTAGGCTATAAACGAGGCAAATATCATTCTCAGGTTGCATAATTTTCAGCAAGAAAAATTAGAGAGGCTAGGCAGAATAGAAATTGAAGATGAGTGAACGTATTAGTGCTGTTATATACTATGATGGTGAGGTCCATGACACCGATAAAGGCATTGTTTTTTTATCAGAGAACACAACGCGAATGGCTTTTAACCAGAGTATAGATTTTATAGAAATTCGTAAAAAAATTAGGCGCAAAATCTTCAAAACGATGCCAAGTAGGGTTTTTTCTATTAAGTATCGATTTTATGCTTCGATTGATCCCGTGACATATGACTCATTTGATATCAAAGGTGTTCGTAGCTTTGAGGCGATGGTGCAGACTCATCTTGCTAGTGGATTACCCTATCTTGAGTTATATGTTCAATTTTCATCGCAAAATGAAACATTTACGACTTCAACATCAACTACTGTTCGAGAGGAATACACGACCCCTAGTCGACACTCCGTTAGTGGGAGGCAAAACATGGAAGCGCCCGTGTTTGGTGGCAGTATGGAAAACACAACACCTGTATGACACTCGATTAGTGGATGGGACATGCACATCGGTAGGTCGATGTTCGATGCTGGAAATACGTATTGGGGAATGACATCAACTTCTAGTGGTTGGCAATCCACATATGATTGGGGACGTTACGAAATGTCCACAAGAAGGGATAATGTACTCCCTACGACGTCCACCGGCAAGGGGACCTCGTACGTTGTAGATGATGGTGGGTTGGATGATGAGTATGATGTGGATCCACCTCGAGAGCCCAGCCCCGATGGTGAAGAAGTTACATTATTTTCTGAATCGGAGCCTGTTCCATCCGAACCTGAAGACATTGAAGGGGGTTTAGATGAAGAAGAAGAATATATGTGATTCAGGACGTACTCTCCTCCAGCCCACATGCATAATGTCGATATATCGACAGATGATGCGTTGGAGTTTCCAGAACTACCACACAGAACGCGTGACCGTACATGTTCGACATTGGATTCGGGTGATTTGGAAGTTGGTAAGGAGTTTTCCAGTAAGGATAGTTTTCTTGGTGCTTTGAAACAATATAGCATTAATCACGGGGTTAACTACAACGTGGTTAAATCCAAATCCGAGAAGTTCGAGGCCAAGTGAGCAGTGTAAGATGGTACATGTTCATGAAAAATAATTACTTCTTTAAGGAAAAAGATAGGCTTGTGGGAGATAAAAAAATACAAAGGTCCACATACCTGTGTTGCCAGTACAGTATCACTGGGTGTTTAGGGTTTTGAATAACAATGTTATTACTTAATGTTGCATTATTTAACGTACTTTGTTGACAGGTGTTTCACAAGATCATCCTAAGATAGATTCAGGCATGATATCTAGCTTAATACTACCGATTTTGAAGGGGAATCCCAGGACTTCTGTGTCATGCATAATTGCCAGTATTCATAGCCAAATGAGGCACACACCCTCTTACCGCAAGGCTTGGATAGCTAAGCAAAAGGCGTTGGAAAAGATGCATAGTGGGTGGGACGTTTCATATAATGAGGTTTGGCAGTGGTGTCAGGTGCTGGAGAGGTACGTCTCAGATTGCATAATAGACCTTGAAATGGTCCCTGCGTACTACAACGACCGATTGCTTCGTGGATGCCAAGTGTTCAAACGTCTGTTCTGGAGCTTTAAGCAATGTCAAGATGCATTTGTGTACTGCAATCCATTTGTACAAATTGACGGTACATTTATGTATGGTAGATATACCCATCGGCTATTGCTAGCTGTGGCACAGGATGGCGGTGGGAGAATCCTCTCAATTGCGTTTGCAATAACATGGGGGGAGTCAGTTGATGACTGAGATTTCTTTCTTTCTAGGTTAAGGAGGCATGTATGCCCCTAACCTGATATCTGCGTTATATCAAATCGGGGCACTGGAATTCTAGCTGCAATTGAGCGACATGAAAGCCTATGGGATCGCACACACCATCGGTATTGTCTAAGGCACGTTACGTTCAACTACTACAGGCAATATCTGTCTACGGTTGAACGAAAGCAAGTGACCAACATGGGTATTTAATCTCTATGAATATACTTTCGGTTGTAATATTCAATTTATTCTGAATGGAATATTGGTATGTAATTTTCGCTATCAACTTATATTGGTAGGGTACGAGATCAATAAAGACCGTTTTCATGAGATGTTGGGGATTTTGCGTTCAGTTAACGATCAAGGCACAGACTACCTCTGTAACATACCCTTCGAACAGTGGACACAAGTATATGACAGCGGCCTACGATATGGTCATATGACCACAAACCTGGCTGAATGTATAAATTCTGTTCTAAAAGGAATGCGTCATTTCCCGATAACCTCGGTTGTGTAAGAGACATATTTTCGTTTGGCGACACTATTTCCAAAGCGAGCAGTGAGTTATAAAGGCCAAATGCAGTGAGGCCATGTATGGTTACGGAAGGTATTGCAAGAAATTAACAAGGCGAAGGCGCGGGCCAACATGATGCACACTGTGTGTCACGATCGTGACAACCTATGGTTTCGTGTGACGGAGTTTGACAGGCCGACCCAATGTATTACCGGCGGGCAATATCGTGTACACCTGATAAATATGACTAGCGACTGTGGGACGTTTGACGCACTTCGTTATCCATGCTCTCATGCAATTGCAGCTTGTCAGAATCTCCGTTTGGATCCCTTGAGATATGTCGACGAAGTGTACAAAGTAGAAAACATGTACAATGTGTGGATACACGTATTCCCATCGGTCTAGATGAACGTAAGTGGCCGTCTGTATCGCTTGCTCAGTTTAAGTTGTTAACGGATAGAGAATTGCGTAGCAAACCAAAAGGTCGACTTTACTCGAGTAGAATACGTAATAATATGGATATCCGGAAAAGAACGAACCAACAGAAGTTGTGTGGATGGTGTAGGAACCCAGGTTATACAATTCGATCATGTCCAAACCGAAATAGTTGATAATTGCTGTAATGAAACGATGTTGCATTATTTCTATTCCGCCTTATTCAAAAGAACTTATATTTTATTAAAATTATAAAATAAAAAAATTAATTTACTATTAAAATATAAAAAAAAACAACTTCTTTTTTATTAAATGAAACAATATAGAAACAACTTCTACAAATATATTAAAAATAAATCAATGTATATGCCGATCAATGTATATGCCGGTCGGAATCAGTGCCACATGGGGGTGGACGATGATTACGCGTTGGATTCCTCCTTGGTTGCTCTAGCGGGGGTTGTGGTTGCTCCGGTTGTGGGAGTTGAGAGGATGACCTACCTTGGTAGAATAAAGAATATTGAGGTGTTTGCATCACCCACGGCAGAGGTGTTTGAATCCCATAAGGCGATTGGGAATGGTAATGAGATGAACTCCCCGACGATGCCTCGTGCGATCCCTCCGGCGACGATGGCCTATATATCATCGATTGAGTCGGAGTCATCGAAAAAGAAGATACACCGAGCCATGCATTCCAACCTGGCATAGGACTAGGAAAAGGAAACATATATGTGTTAGGATACATATAAGGGCTAGGATACGCACCTGGCATAATCTGAAGCGGTTGTGATGTGGGTGTCGTAGGTTGAGGCATTGGGCCCAGTGATTGTGTGGGCGTTGTTGATGGGCCAGGTGATTGTGTGGGTGCTGTTGATGGGCCCGTGCCGTGATCCATTCTCACTGGATTTAAAGGGCCCTGCCGTTCCCTTTCCACACGAATTTGCCGACACCTTTGCTCTTCCGATAGCAAATATGGCTTGCCATGGATCCTAAACTATGGCATGTAATCCGGGGTGCACGCTAACTTTGAGACGATGATCGGTTCACGATCAGGTATATGATCGTACCGGTTTTCCCAAATTTCAATAAATTTTGACCAGAATAACGGCCAATTCGTATTCGTTAGCCGTAAGTCAATTTTGTGCTGCTCATCGAGCACCTCAGGTTCCTCAGGAATCGGTTGTCGGAATCCAAATTGTCGCAACACTCTATCTGTCTAGTGCATCTCGACAGTAGCATAGTTGACTAATAGGACCTTAACATGCCAAATGTTCAGATTTTGAAAGAATTCTTCCAAAATTACTGCCCATATTGCCGGATCCTCGTATGGTGTCCATTGAAACTATATGAACGGGATAAAAATATTAGTTATATACATAATACTAAATACTAAATACTAAATATAAAACGACTATTTTATGTATATATATTATTTAATACTTACTTGCGCTTCCGGCCGTTGGTCTAATAGAAGCCGTATATCTTCAAGAGCGGTAGGTATTCCAACATAACTCGCCGGATGGTTCCACCTAATTAAATAAATTTTCAGCATACAATTTTATTTTAAATCTATGGAATAATTGTAAAATCAAATAAAAATTTTACCATGTTATGAGCGGGAATGTATATGGGTGGTTCACTCGAGGACGTAAAAATGGAAAGCGAAACCGAGCCCATGATTGTAGTAGTGATAGACAACCTCCAATTTTTACTTTATTTGGTGGCGTCACCCCGCACATCTCCCGGTTCAATGTTGCCAACACGGTAGACCCCCAACTAAGTTCACCAACTGCTCTCAAATCAACGAGTTTCAGCAGCCACCTCAGATGTACGAGGTTTCGTGAAAAGTCAGGCATCAGATAACCTCCAATCATCTCAAGGATGTATACTCGAGCATATCGTATTCTTTCTAATTCAGTCGAATCATTCCCCGGCTCCGAGAATGTGTCTCGTAACCAGCCCATCTCGATCCGACCTCCGTAAATATTATCCGGAATCGTATCCAAAAGATCGTAGCATATAGCTCCCCAATCAGCAGATTGAACGGACCCGGTGAGTGCGGCCCCATCCACCGGCAATCCTAATTGTAACTGGACGTCCTCCAAAGTGATAGTACACTCTTCGCATGGAAGATGGAATGTATACGTCTCCGGTCACCACCTCTCTATTAATGCGCTGATGAGTTTCGGGTCCAACTTGCACACCCGGCCTATAGTGGCCGTGTGCCAAAAACTCGCTTCCCTCAAGTAATTTTCTATCAACAGTGATGGCGGACCAGACATGTTACGAATATAACATTGTAACACCCGATCTACAGACTGTTATAAAAAAATATAAAATACAAATTAATTAAAATTACATAAATGAAAGAAATATTAAATAATATTCAAAATTTAAAATAAATCATTACCATTTTCATTTATTCGACGGAGATATGTTTATGATCGAGACAAATTAATCCCCCGGCCATTGCTAACACGATCAAATATTTTTGAAATTATCAAAAAAATAATACTAATTTAGAAAAAAATAAAAGTAAATAACTAATTATAAAGAGCTTTGAGAAATTTAATAAGAAATTTGAAAGCTCTAGGGAGAAATTGTAGAGAATTTTTGCTAAATTGTTAAGAAATTTTGTGTGAAAAATAATAGAAGGGGAGGGGGTTTTATAGTTTTTTTTACCGTTGGAACCCCCCCAACGGTCAAAAAAATTTAGCCGTTGGGGTTGAAAATATGCCAGCAAAGCGCGCCCTCAAGGGAGCGTTTTTTGCCACGTCGAGAAAACGCTACGACGTGGAAGTGTTTTGCTGATGTGGCAAAAACGCCTTGGGGCGCGCTTTGCTGGCACTTTCTCCCTAAAACGCGGCCACGTAGGCGTGTTTTGCAAAAACCAACCCTTTCCGGTAAATAACATTTTAATCGGTCTATTTCCGTAAATTTATTTGGAAATAGGCCTTTTTGGATAATTTAGTGGTATTATAGGAATATCATTATGCATTGATAATGGTGAAAATCAAGTCCTTTTGCAGTTGCAGAGCAGAGGATAAAAACCATAGATAGTTTCGATAACATAATCGGATCAACATTAATCAGTACGTCAAATGCTAAAATTCAGTGCACACTATTTATTAACACTCTCACAAACATTATTGTTGGAATTTTATATGTCACTTCTAATTTTTATAAGATGGTCACATATGTTAACACTAAATCGAAATATAAAATAATAGTTGTATTATGAATTTAATTTAATCATTTTTCGTTTTCATATTTTTAATATTTGTAATATACATAAATTGTGGATTTAATCCATATTATTACTATTTCACTTTATTATTTTCACATATTACTCATAAAAATCAGTTAATAAATTTAATGTCTGTCATTTACATTAAGATTAAAATTTTAAAATTCAAAAAAAAAAATAGTACCTAATAATAATCCAGTTAGAGAACACGGATAAAAGCTATAAATTTACTCGTAATAAATGACTAATAGCATAATCTAATTATTATTATTCGGTCAAGGATAAAATCTCGAAATTCAGAAAGTAAGGAGATTAAATCGATCGATTCAAAAAAGTACAAAAAGTAAAAATTAAATCAAAGTACAAATAGTAAATTCACAAATTAAACAAAATACAGGATCTAATAGCAAAATTTGAAAAAAAAAATACGGTTGTAGAGTCGAAGCAAGAAATTTTTTTGGGAAGTCGAAATTAAATTGTACTTTTTACGATAGTAAAAATACAATTTTACTATTTTAATAATCTATATTTATATAATTTTAAAAAAAAATTAAATCAAACTTTTATCAATTTTAAAAAAGTCAAAATATACTTATTTAAAATTTTAAAAAATCTAATAAAATATTTTTTATTTTAGAAGACCCGGCACCTGCCAAGCCAAGTCCCTCGAGGGTTGGATCTCCTTTTTGGCATTAAGGCAAAAGGGAGCAGAAAACCGGTAAACATCATTTTTCTTGTATTGGGATGCAGCATTTGTAAAACTGTGTACTTGGTGGATCTTGTGAAATGTTTATTTTACATTAAAGTTAGGTTTAACCCATTCAAGCTATCACGATCCACAACTACCACACAAACCAAAAAAGCAAAGTGAAAAGTGAAGGTTGGATGATATCTTATTCTTATTAACATCCCATATTGAATGGGAAGAAAGTCAAAATCGGCAATTTAACATCCATGAACATACCCACTTTCCAAGCTTCCACCCACTACACGTTACCCTTTCATTTTATTTCGCACCAGAATAAAATTGGAGCACATTTAAGTTATTTAGTTTTAGAGGCCACAAATTTATCAAAATTCAATTTCAACCCCAATTTTTCAATTAAATTAAATTTTAAATTAATTGTTTCAACCTCAATATATATACCTATTATATGAACAATTTTAGATTTTAATGACACAATTTTGTTCCTTAACATATTAAATTTGAAATAATATTTAACACCTAAATTAATAAAATACTTGAAATAAAATTCTTTCTGTGACAATCATAAATAATAAAACTCCAACTTGAATGTTTTAAGATACTGTGCCATTTGTCAACTTTTTATTTTTTTTCATCATGTAAATTGTTCCCATAATCTATTGCGGCCTCTCTTTTCACCTACCTACCTCCCTCACCTACCCCGTCTCACTTCCACCACTCTTCACCAAACCCTCCCACCCTATTTGCCTCAAACCCAAATCCAACCCACATTCTCTATAAAACTCCACCACTCCATTCCACTTTTCCCTCAGACCCCTACCCCCACAATTCATCGTCATGGACCTCCTCTTCCTAGAGAAAGTTCTCATCTCTCTTTTCTTCACCATCATCTTTGCTATCTTAGTCTCTAAACTTCGTGGCAAGCGCTTTAAACTCCCCCCTGGCCCCCTTCCCATCCCTGTTTTCGGCAACTGGCTCCAAGTCGGCGATGACTTGAACCACCGCAACCTCACAGACTTAGCCAAGAAGTTCGGTGACATCTTCTTGCTCCGGATGGGACAACGTAACCTCGTGGTTGTCTCTTCCCCAGAGCTAGCCAAAGAAGTTTTGCACACCCAAGGAGTTGAGTTCGGTTCCAGGACAAGGAATGTCGTGTTTGATATCTTCACGGGGAAAGGACAGGACATGGTTTTCACCGTGTACGGTGAGCACTGGCGCAAGATGAGAAGGATCATGACCGTCCCTTTCTTCACCAACAAGGTCGTGCAACAGTACAGACATGGATGGGAAGACGAGGTTGCCAGTGTGGTTGAAGACGTGAAGAAGAACCCAGAAGCGGCCACCAATGGGATTGTTTTAAGGAGGAGATTGCAGCTCATGATGTACAATAACATGTATAGGATCATGTTTGATAGGAGGTTTGAAAGTGAGGATGATCCTTTGTTTGTTAAGCTTAAGGCTTTGAATGGAGAAAGGAGTAGATTAGCACAAAGCTTTGAGTACAACTATGGTGATTTTATCCCCATTTTGAGGCCATTCTTGAGAGGGTATTTGAAGTTATGCAAGGAAGTGAAGGAAATGAGATTGCAGCTTTTCAGGGACCATTTCCTTGAGGAGAGGAAGTAAGTTTTTGATTCCCTTGTTAATTGAATTTTCTGCTAGTTTTTGCTGATCATCAAAATCTAGTACTTAATTGAGGTAATGGGAATTTAACTCTTGCAGGAAGCTTGCAAGCACAAAAAGAACTGACAACAATGCTTTGAAATGTGCCATTGATCACATTCTTGATGCTCAACAGAAGGGAGAGATCAATGAAGACAATGTTCTTTACATTGTTGAGAATATCAATGTTGCTGGTAAGATTGTTGGGTTCTTCTCTTCTTTGTTGCCTTTAGATTTGAAAATTTCAGATGAACCAAAAGTCAATTTAGTAAAAGGTCAAAATCATGTATGCTTGTTACCAATTACCAACACTTTTTGGTACACCTAGAAAACTTTTAACCCAAAAACAAAGCAAGAAATATATATATAAAATAAAGCAAGCAATTACATTTCTCAAGATGTCAACTTGTCAACAGAAAATTTAAGGTAAGAGTAAGATTATATATAAATAAATGGCACTTTTACCATTGATAATAACATCTACCTGCAAGTCTTATTGTACAATTTTGTATTTTTAAGGCAAATGGCTTAATTCTGAAGTACTGAATGTGGTCAAATTGTTGCCAAGTGGATGGTTGCTGGAAGCTGGGACCAGTCCCACCAACCAACCAAATTGGGTTACAACTTACCATATCTTATTAGTTCCTACCATATATGCCTGAGAAAATAAAAGCATGCCAACTCATTGGTTGTGGGTTGAATCTTTTTTTTTTTGTACGAGAAAAGTAGTTTAAATATGTATATACATATATGTGTTAGTATTTGGTCAAATACCAAATCTGGTTGACTCAAGAAGTTTCATATTGATGATACATACAGCTATTGAAACAACCTTATGGTCAATTGAATGGGGCATTGCTGAGCTTGTGAACCATCCCGAGATCCAGCAGAAACTCCGCAACGAAATCGACACCGTACTAGGACCCGGCGTGCAGGTTACCGAACCCGACACCCATAAGCTTTCATATCTGCAGGCAGTGATCAAGGAGACTCTCAGGCTCCGAATGGCCATCCCTCTACTAGTCCCACACATGAACCTCCGTGATGCAAAGCTTGGTGGGTATGACATCCCTGCAGAGAGTAAGATCCTTGTGAATGCATGGTGGTTAGCCAACAACCCGGCTCACTGGAATAACCCAGAAGAGTTCCGGCCCGAAAGGTTTTTGGAGGAGGAATCGAAGGTAGAAGCAAATGGGAATGACTTCAGGTATCTTCCATTTGGTGTTGGAAGGAGGAGCTGTCCAGGGATTATTTTGGCACTGCCAATCCTAGGGATCACATTGGGACGTTTGGTGCAGAATTTTGAGCTATTGCCTCCAAAGGGGCAGTCTAAGCTTGATACATCGGAGAAAGGTGGACAGTTCAGTCTGCATATTCTGAAGCATTCAACCATTGTTGCAAAGCCAAGGGTGTTTTGATTTAACAAGTCTTTCGAAAATATGAACTTGCATTTAGCTTTGTTGGATATTAATTTGTAAGATCCATGCATGCATGCATTGTTTGATAAAATCAATCTCTTCATAAAGCTTTTATGTATTGATATTTTAGTTTTCATGGTGTGGAAACACAGACCCGATCATGGTCAAATATGTTTTGGAGATGAGCATCAATTGGTTCAGTTCTATAATTTGATTACTAAGTGCAAGTAGGCTAAATTTAATAGACAAAATTTCCTATATATCTATCGTGTAGTAACTATACTATATACATATATATTGTAAGGCCCAATTTTAGAGCTCGGGGACCAAACCAAGAAATAATAGAAGCCCCAAAATTTAATAAACTAGTCCAACACATTGCAGGCCCAAATGGCCCGAACTCTTCAGTCAACCCTAGAGGCACCAGAAGACCTTGCGCCGCACGTCTCTCACTGGCAGAGCCATGCCCCCACGCCGCACGGCTCCTCTCCATGTTGTGCGCCTCCACGTCGCCTCACCTGCGAAAAAGGAGGACAAAATAACAGCAAACAAGATAGATTCAGTTGTAATACTCAAAGGCTATAAAAGCCACGAAAATCATTGTAAACGGGGCCTTTTTTTTGAGGATTTACACAAAAGAATACAAAAAAGAGTACAGAGCAGAATACACAAATTAATCCGAAACAAACTGAATCAGTCAAGGTTTACTCTTATTTTTTCCTCTTTATTTTTTTTCCCTGATTACATTGTTTTCGAATATCGTTGTTTTCTATTTTTATTACATTCCATCTTTCAAAACTATAATATATATAGACTAGATTTTATAAGGAAAAAGGAGAAAAACATACCTTGATTCCTCCGACGGCGCTTCCGCGACGGCCCTGCTGCGATGAAGAAGTTGCCCTAGCAGAGAAAATGGGGCTACGTTTGGGTTTTTCTTTGTTTTGTGTGTATCGAAATGGTCTGCAAATGAAGGAAAATGTTTTTGTTTTAAACATTATAAGCAAACGGCGTCGTTTTAAGAAGGGGGCTCACAAGGCGCGTGACCCGATTCTCGAGCAGATCTGGTCCGTCGCACATTTACCCAAAATGGGTAATTTGCGCGCTAGGACCTCCCTCCTTGCACTATTTTTTAATTGCGTCCTATGTCCAGTTTTAATTTCTTTTAATCTTTCCCTCGAATTTCGCTCGCCACTGCAATTTCGTCCGCATCCAAGCGCTGCGTTTCAGGGGAGGGATTATTTTCCATATTAGTCCCTCTAAGTTGCGCGCGCCTTGCAATTCTGTCCTTTTTACCTTCTTGTATCTTAAATTCGGCCCAGAGTTTTCGATTTTGATTCAATTTAATCCTTTTTTAGATTATTTTGCTATTAAATTAATTTTTTTATTTTATTACTACTGTTTTTATATAGATATTACTATTATATTCCTATTATATTTACTATTGTTATATATATATATCCTTGTTGACTTTAATTTTTTTTTATATCTATTATAATTATATCTATTGTTCTATTTTATTATTATCAAATATTTTTTATTTTCTTTTATTACTACTATTTTATTAATACTATTATTTTTTTATTTTTTTATTTTGTTCATCATCATTATCATTCTATTATTATTATTATTATTACTCCCATAGTTTTTTAAATTAATTTTCCTATTATTATTATATTTGTTATATTTATGATTATTACTATTATTGTTTTTATTATTAATTTATTACCACTTATATATATATATATTATTATTATAGTTATATTTTTTGCATTCACCATCATTATATGTTGTTGTTTTATTATTTATTATTATTATATCCGCTTATTATTGTCATTCATATTTGATCGCCGTAATGCTATTATATAAACTAGCATAGCAACTCATTTTACATTTTTTTTTTTAAAATCATATCATATTTTATTCGAACATTACAGTTTTCGTTTCAAAATAAGCAAACCCTCCGTGTTCTAAGGTTCGAAAGGAGTCGTACCCTAACTTACTGGGTTTCGATTTCTCTTTCGAGTCTAGAGAACCCATTATTTTCTTTTTAAAAGTTGAATAAAAACTTATTCTCAAAAATTCAAGATTGTCGTGTCCTAACTTACTAGATGAGACGTTTTGTTCTTTCGAGATAAGGATTTCAAAAAAAAACAAAGGCAATGTTCCGTGTTTGGCACTTTGGGAAATCGAGCCCTGACTTACTGGGTTCCGATTTTTCAGTAGATTCCAAATAACCGAGTATCCTTCTTAGATTTGAACACACCAATTTTAAAGGTCAAAAGACAAGCTCAATTTCGGGGATTTGAAATGCCGTACCCTAACTCACTGGGCGTGACATTTTACTTCCTCAAGATAAGAGGGTCTGATTACTCAGATTTTGTTCAAGATTTTTTTTCTTTAAAATAAAAAGAATCATATTTTAAAATCTTTCAAATTTTCGACATTAGGACATTAATCAATCAATTAGGTACCAATTTTGGGCGTCACGAGGGTGCTAATCCTTCATTGTGCGTAATCGACTCCCGAACCTGTTTTTTTAAAATTCGTAGACCAGAATGTTTTTAAGGTGGCCCAATCACACTTCAAAAAGATTGGTGGCGACTCCGTTTTTCTTTTTAAAGTCGGCCCATTTTCAAACAAAAAAAATGGTTTCGACAGCTTGGCGACTCCACTGAGAGAGTCAAGCCGTAGAATTGATTGATTAATGTCCTTTATTTGAAACTTAAAATTTGATTTTGATTCTTCCATCGCATTTGTTTGGGTCGTGTCACATGTTTGTTACGATTTAAGTGTCTAGGATACATTTGCATCATATTGCATGACCGTAGTGGTCACACCTTTAAGTGAGAGTGAGAAGCTACTCCTTCGTGAGGTTTTCACCTCCGTGCAGGATAGTGGATCGCTTTCGGAATACATCCGTACCTATGTCTTCGTGAGGTTTTCACCTCCGTGCAACCATAGGGAAATGTATTCCCCTGAACTGAACTCGATCTATATGAGCCTATAATGGGTGAAGATCGAGGAATCTGCTGGTTCAGGTACCCTTGCCTTAGAGCCAAACCGCATATAGAGAGCCCTAAGAACTTACCCTAGGTAGTGCTATGCCAAACCTTAGTAGTCACCCAGATAGGTGCTGTGTTATTTCTCGCATGCCTTCAATTGTTGTTACATGATACTAACTTGTTGCATTTTATTGTAATTGCTTGCCATTTCATTTTAAAGAGGTGTCGACTTACATTCAATTTCTAATTTAGGAGGCTTATTATGGAGAACGGGTTCCTTGATAAAGTAGAGGATAATGCGGCCGTCCGAATATGGTCAGAGCAAACGCAACTTGAGAAAGGGGACAGTATAGCCAAGGGATATACATCAGAGGCATATGACTACACCCGCATTAGTGTGACGCAGAATAACCTTCGGGAATTAAAAGAGATATGGGACCAGTGGGATGAGGAGGCAAGTAGTTGTTCTATGGTAATTATGGGGATTTGCCTTACTTACTTGATCTCAAGGTGGACGAGCATTTATTCCGAGCCCTCACTCAGTATTGGAATCCTGCCTATAGTTGTTTTACTTTTGGGGGGTAGACTTGGTACCTACCGTCGAAGAATATATAACTTTACTTCATTGCCCGAGGGTCCAAGTTGACAAGGCCTATTCAAGAGTCGCTTGTGTCCCAACCTTTTTGAAAAGGTTGATGAATATTACGGGGATGAGTGAACCGTGGCTTGCAGCGAGGGTCAAACAAAAGGGTGAGTATAAATGCATCTCGTGGAAGATTTTAAAGGATTTGATTCTAGTGCATCCTGATAAGAAGAAAAAAGCCGATGTTTTGGCTTTGAGCATCTATGGTTTGATGGTTTTCCCTAGGGCATTAGGGTATGTAGATGAGGCGGTCTCAGATCTCTTCGACCGACTTGACAAAGAGGTCACGCCTGTTCCTGCAATCCTCGCTGAAACATTCAGATCTTTGAGCGCTTGTCGGAGGGAAGGTGAGGGCAGATTTATAGGATGTGCGCAATTATTATTAGTTTGGTTCCATAGCCATTTATGGAAGATAGATAAAGTTTCCTATCGGGTTTTTTCCAAGCATTACTCTCCGTTAAAGGAGTTAGCAGTCACACCTAGAAGAGATGACATATCAGAGGACAACTGGATTGCGCTTTTTCAGAATCTACGAGAGGAGGATGTTGAGTGGAGAGCTCCTTGGTTGGTTCCCGATGAAATTCTTTACCGATGTGGGAGTTTCGATTGGGTCCCTCTGTTGGGAATCTGGGGAGCCATTGGGTACGCTCCTTTGCTTGTGCTGAGGCAATACAGATCAAAGTAATTTATACCGGCGACGCATGGGCTAGCTCAGTGTGAATTTGCGTATGGAGGAGATAAGTACAAGAAAATGGTCAAAGAGATCTCCAATGCTTGGAATCAGACTCGCCGGATGAAAAGGGTTACTGTAGGTCCCATGACGACTCTCGAATATAATGCTTGGCGAAATAGGAGAATCAATGATAATGTCCCCAGACCGACATAAGATGGTGCTCGATCGATAGAGAAATACCTGCGAATAATCCCTTCTGAGTTGGAAATCTTGAAACAAGACTTCGAAAGTAAAAATTCAGAGTTAGGGAAAAAGATAGAGCAACTAGAGGAGGAAAAGGTGCACTTGAGGTTAGATATCGACATCCAAAAATCAGAGGCTGAGAAACTGAGAAAAGGGAAAAGGAAAGCCGAAGAAGACTTAGATAGCTTGAAGACTGACTACAAGAAATTACATTCATCGATAAGGACTGTTGGGTTGGGAAAAACCTCAGAACAATGGTGTCGAGAAATTCAAGAAGAGAAGGCCAAGGTCGATCAGTGGAAGAAGAGGTTTCATGAGGCTTAAGCACAAAAAGATACTTTGAAGAAGACTGTGGGTGAGAGCCAAAACGAAAATGAGATGTTAAGAGCTCGAGTAGCAGAATTAGAGAGGGCATTGTGTCGAAGCCGTAGCTCTGCGGTGAAGTTGGAATCAAGCCTAAATCAGATTGAGGAGTTGAAGGGAAATGTGGTAGAGCTCGAAACGGCGCTGTAAAATAGTGAGCTCCGAATTCAACTATTGGAGGCAGATAACCAGTGATGGAAAGAACAACTTCAAATATCTCAGAACCAGATCAGAGAAAGAGATTACCTCATGGGCGAAGCTGTAACTCAGATACGAGAAGTGGCCGATCATTTACAGACCTTAGCGATTCAGGCTGATGTGTTAAGTGTAGTATATGAGCTAGAGTCAGACCGGGGTCGAGAGTTAGCCTCGCTTCTTAAGAAAGTTAAAGCTTTGGGCATAAGAGCTAGGTCGTATATGTGACTCTGTTTTATGTAAAGGATTTTGTTTTTTAAATAAGTATTCTAAAAGAAATTGAACCAGAATCGACTCTTCTTATTTTTGCATTCATTCCATGCATTTGCATTGCATTTCATGCGTTTACATTGCATCACATCATTTGCATTAAAAATCATAAAAGAGCCTTATTAACTAGAGGTCGTATTATAGTTATCCTGGAACATCGCTACTACACTCGAAGGAAAACAAAAGCAATGGATCAAAGGATGGAAAAGTTAGAACAGATGCAGAAGGAAATGCAAGACCAACTGCAGGAACAGTTGGCTAAGATCCAACAGGACATGAGGGATCAAATGCTGGAGTCCCAGAGGAGCATGATGAGCCAGTTGACACATTTGCTGACTGGAGGGCATAATAAGGAAAAGGGCCCTATGGTTGACACCGGAGATGACAATGAAGATTCTACTTATCTTCCAGGTTCGATCCCGGTAAATTCCCAGATTCAACCACCAAGAGTGTCAGTCAACATCAAACCCCAGTATCAATCTGGTACCACAGCACCGATAAACTTCCCGGTAGGCTCGAGCTCCAACCCAGAAGTCAATTTGGCAAAACCAATGGTCCCTGATTTCGATGATGTAGCAGAAGGGGAAAAAGCAAAAGCGGAGCTCCCAAAGGAGTTTGAGGATCGATGCAAATGGCTTGAGGAGAAGTTTAAAGCATTAGAAAGTACTGATTACCAATGCGAGGTGGATGCTAAGAAGCTGAGTTTAGTCCCGAATCTGGTACTTCCTCCGAAGTTCAAAATGCCGGAGTTTGAAAAGTACAATGGGACCAGCTACCCTGAGGCCCATATTACCATGTTCTGTCAGAGAATGACGGGATATGTTAACAACGACCAGTTATTGATCCACTGTTTTCAGGATAGTCTGATTGGAGCTGCAGCAAAGTGGTACAATCAGCTCAGTTGTACTCAAATCAAGTCGTGGAAAGATTTGGCACAGGCCTTCATGAAGCATTACGGCCATGTGACTGATATAGCGCCTGACAGGATCACGCTGCAAAACATAGAGAAGAAGCCAGGAGAGAGTTTCAGGAAGTACGCCCAAATGTGGAGGGAGGTCGCTACACAAGTCCAGCCACTGCTACTAGAAAAAGAAATGACCATGCTCTTCATATGTAACATCCTGAATTTTTGGGCCTATGCGTTTAATGGGTGGATATGTTTAATGTGTTAATTTAAGTGTTAGGGGTCCAAATTGGGCTCAGGCTTAGGTAGAGGCCTTGATTAAAATTATCTGTTTGGGCATTATAGGGTTTAAAAGGTAGTATCTATGTTTAAAATACCAAAGTGGGCTTGTGGCCCAATCTTAGGAGGTGACGCCACACAAGGGAGTAAGGGGCCCAAATTTAAGTTTCATGGAGCCCAATTCTTTTAATTTAAGTTAGCTAAATTTTGGGCATTAGGATTAGGTGGAGTGGATGACAACAAGGCTAAAATTTAGGGGTTTTAATGTTTAAAATATGTGGATAATAAGCAGATAAAGGTTATTATTTAAGAATTTATTTTATTTGGATAATAAGCAGATAAAGGCTAAAATTTAGGGATTTTAATGATTAAAATATGTGGATAATATGCTGATAAAGGAGGGAGGAGTTAGAGATAATTAAGTCTCTGTTAGATGAGCTAGTAGATTAAGATAAAGGAGAAAAGATAGAATTTATCTGCAAGGTTAGGTAAGTGCCGAAATTTCTATAAATAGGGGGAATATCTCTTCAATTTCGGCATTTGGGTCTTTCTCTCATTCTTTTCTCTTCTTCTCTGAGTAAAAGCCGAAAACTCCTAAAGTTCCATCTTCTTCTTCATTCTCTCTGCAAAGCCAAATCTCTAAGCCTATTCCTCATCTTCACTTTGATTCAAAAGCCGAAACTCTTTCCATTCTTTTTCTTCCTAGCTGAAATCTTCAAGTCTCTTCCTTGTTTTCTTTTCTTCTTCTCTTTTCTTGTCAGAAACCGAAACTCCTCACTCAAGTATTTTAAAAGCCAAAGACACATCAACCTTCTCTTGTTCATACTTTTTCTAGGATTTTCCTAAAAGCCGAAATCCCTAGATCTCATCTCCTGTGATTGCCGAATTACTTCTGTGGTGCCTACTTGTGCCGAAATCTGAAGGGAACTTTAGTGGAGTCAATCGCATAGATCTCTAAGTCATAGAATCGTGTTACTTTCGGGATTTCAAGGTAAGGGATCTATTAGTTTTAACGTGTAATTTGGGATTTATTAACCTTGGCCGAATATTGAAGGGCTAAATCTTCGTGTGATTTTCCGACTTCTGAGCAAGGCTTTACATTGAGGATAATAGATCCGGATAGCAAGGACATCGACTAAGAATATTGGATTTCGCGATAACAGGTGTGTAATACTTCCCCACCATCTAGATCTGATTATTAATGTATGCTCATAAGTTTATATGTTGTGGTAAATACCGATATCTCAGTTTAATGTTGGAAACCCGAAAAGGGTGAAGCAAATCACCAGGTCAGTGAATGTTTGACTTTATATGATAAAAGCATATTGATTTTATGACTGCATGGGTTGGGTTGATGAACGGAGGAAGTTATACGTTTTATGTGTAGCGGTTTATACCGTGATCTGTTATATGTTGTAGCGGCTAATACCGTGATCTGTTATAAGGGCTTCGGCCATAATATGTTGATGAGTAGCATGACTGCCATCTTGGCGTGTAGCGGTGTGGGTCGATTGTAGAAATCCCCAATGGTGTGAATGGCTGGTACGGGGGCGTGTAGCGGATGGAAACTTAGGCAAATGGGTTGGGCCTTGCATATTATTTGTTTTTTTTAAATGGAATTATTAATCTGTTTTATGGGCCTAAGGCCAAAATCTAGTGGTGCATGAGGTTTGCACATCGAGTCTCGCGACTCACCCTATTAATTAACCTTTCGGTGATACCTAGTGCTTGGACCGGGCCGAGAGGAACGCAAGGTGGCCATGCAAAAGACCAATCTGGATCCAAAGAAAAAGTCTCAAGTTAATACTTTATATTTTTAATTAATGGATTTTAAATCTCGTTGTAATAAGGCTATGGGCCACTAGTTTATGTTTTGTTTTATTTTGGGCTTTAATTACTTTTAGTTATTTAAATTCCTATTGAACTAATGTATCTATTTAAATTTGGGTTTTTAATTTATAAAGGCATATTTTATTTAAACTATCAACTATTAAATTTCTCTCGAATAAGAAGATAAACTTTAGAAAAAAATATTTTTCTGAAAATACGACATGTTCTTCCAAAATTTTCTTAGTGACATACCAGATCCGGTCGTGGTGTTTGGGCCGGGTTTGGGGTGTTACAAATTGGTATCAGAGCCAAGTTCAAAACTCGACTCTGGGGGTTTTTTTGGGCTCAAAACGTTTTCTAAAGTTGGGTTTTCGAAACATGCATATTTATACAAGTCTGTTAGCCCAGCATGGCACCTGCGTCTTCGGCCCAAGTCCGCCAGGTAAGTATTCTGAACCATTGTGTGATATAATATATGGGCTTGATGGGCTTTATGGGACGTAGACTATCTAGATTAGAACTTGATGGACTCTAGGCTTAGCTGGAACAACTCCTTAAATCTCATAAGACTTAATTTCACTAAACAAACCCGTGAACCAGTCGCAAGACTAGGGTGTGGCAACAGGCCATGCGCATGTCTAGGATTGGATTCGAAGAGCTTGGTATTTAAGCGGTCCTAGTGACTCACCTCCTCTTTGCAGAATCCTACCTGTGCGTAGTATTTGCTCACTCTAGCCACGAGGACTTGTTGACGGGCCAAAATCTATAATTAAAACCCGAAATAGACCAGCTACCTTATCTTTACAAAATTGCTAGAAACCCTTGTTTTGAAAAAAAAAAACCCAAGATACCCATAATTTGAAAATATACCCCGATTTACATAGTCAACAAAATTTTTTCGTAAAAAAAAAACAACAACACAACACATGACAGCAACCAGAAATCCACAACCACCTGAACACTACTATTTTCTTTTGAAATCAAATCCTTCAAGATACCCCTGTTTGTTTTAAAAATAAAAAAAATATTTTAAAAATATTCCTGATTTGTAAAAATTACTAAATTTCCCCTAATGTGTAAAATGACCAAAGTACCATTGGTTACAAAATTACCAAAATACCCTTCTTTCACAAAATCACCAAGGAACCCTATTTCGGAAAATTACGAAAATACCCCTGTAGGATAAAATTACGAAAAATACCCATGGGTAGTGGAATAACGAAAATACCCCTATGTGTTGAATGTGGGTGCATGGATATTGTCTGTATATTGATGGTTGAATGTATGTAGTTCTTAGAACTAGGAAAGGTGAACTTGAGACTGAATTGCGAATTCGAAAGAACTACTCTTAAAACTACTAATCATAAGACTGTTCGTGGATAATCAGTGGAAGAAAACCAATAATTCATAAATTTTTTAATCAGATAAACGCGAACCGATAGCATGAGTACAAGGGGACGAGGACGCTTTAGATGCGAATACCGGTATGCACTCTACAAATAGTATACTAAGTGTTTATTTTGACTTTAGAATTAGAGTGCGCAGCGAAAGCATAGTGGTAAGACTTGGGTAGTACGATTAATAGTTAGTTGGAAATTTCGAGGACGAAATTTCTTTAAGGGGGGTAGAACTGTAACATCCTGAATTTTTGGGCCTATGCGTTTAATGGGTGGATATGTTTAATGTGTTAATTTAAGTGTTAGGGGTCCAAATTGGGCTCAGGCTTAGGTAGAAGCCTTGATTAAAATTATCTGTTTGGGCATTATAGGGTTTAAAAGGTAGTATCTATGTTTAAAATACCAAAGTGAGCTTGTGGCCCAATCTTAGGAGGTGACGCCACACAAGGGAGTAAGGGGCCCAAATTTAAGTTTCATGGAGCCCAATTCTTTTAATTTAAGTTAGCTAAATTTTGGGCATTAGGATTAGGTGGAGTGGATGGCAACAAGGCTAAAATTTAGGGGTTTTAATGTTTAAAATATGTGGATAATAAGCAGATAAAGGTTATTATTTAAGAATTTATTTTATGTGGATAATAAGCAGATAAAGGCTAAAATTTAGGGATTTTAATGATTAAAATATGTGGATAATATGCTTTGATAAAGGAGGGAGGAGTTAGAGATAATTAAGTCTCTGTTAGATGAGCTAGTAGATTAAGATAAAGGAGAAAAGATAGGATTTATCTGCAAGGTTAGGTAAGTGCCAAATTTCTATAAATAGGGGAATATCTCTTCAATTTCGGCATTTGGGTCTTTCTCTCATTCTTTTCTCTTCTCTGAGTAAAAGCCGAAAACTCCTAAAGTTCCATCTTCTTCTTTATTCTCTCTCAAAAAGCCAAATCTCTAAGCCTATTCCCTCATCTTCACTTTGATTCAAAAGCCAAAACTCTTTCCATTCTTTTTCTTCCTAGCCGAAATCTTCAAGTCTCTTCCTTGTTTTCTTTTCTTCTTCTCTTTTCTTGTCAGAAACCGAAACTCCTCACTCAAGTATTTTAAAAGCCAAAGACACATCAACCTTCTCTTGTTCATACTTTTCTAGGATTTTCCTAAAAGCCAAATCCCTAGATCTCATCTCCTGTGATTGCCGAATTACTTCGTGGTGCCTACTTGTGCCGAAATCAAGGGAACTTTAGTGGAGTCAATCGCATAGATCTCTAAGTCATAGAATCGTGTTACTTTCGGGATTTCAAGGTAAGGGATCTATTAGTTTTAACGTGTAATTTGGGATTTATTAACCTTGGCCGAATATTGAAGGGCTAAATCTTCGTGTGATTTTCCGACTTCTGAGCAAGGCTTTACATTGAGGATAATAGATCCGGATAGCAAGGACATCGACTAAGAATATTGGATTTCGCGATAACAGGTGTGTAATACTTCCCCACCATCTAGATCTGATTATTAATGTATGCTCATAAGTTTATATGTTGTGGTAAATACCGATATCTCGGTTTAATGTTGGAAACCCGAAAAGGGTGAAGCAAATCACCAGTCGATGAATGTTTGACTTTATATGATAAAAGCATATTGATTTTATGATCGCATGGGTTGGGTTGATGAACGGAGGAAGTTATACGTTTTATGTGTAGCGGTTTATACCGTGATCTCATTATATGTTGTAGCGGCTAATACCGTGATCTCATTATAAGGGCTTCGGCCATAATATGTTGATGAGTAGCATGACCGCCATCTTGGCGTGTAGCGGTGTGGGTCGATTGTAGAAATCCCCAATGGTGTGAATGGTCGAGTGCAGGCGCGTGTAGCGGATGGAAACTTAGGCAAATGGGTTGGGCCTTGCATATTATTTATTTTTTTAAATGGAATTATTAATCTGCTTTATGGGCCTAAGGCCAAAATCTAGTGGTGCATGAGGGTTGCACACCGAGTCTCGCGACTCACCCTATTAATTAACCTTTCGGTGATACCTAGTGCTTGGACCAGGCCGAGAGAACGCAAGGTGGCCATGCAAAAGACCAACTGGATCCAAAAAAAGTCTCAAGTTAATACTTTATATTTTTAATTAATGGATTTTAAATCTCGTTGTAATAAGGCTATGGGCCACTAGTTTATGTTTTGTTTTATTTTGGGCTTTAATTACTTTTAGTTATTTAAATTCCTATTGAACTAATGTATCTATTTAAATTTGGGTTTTTAATTTATAAAGGCATATTTTATTTAAACTATCAACTATTAAATTTCTCTCGAATAAGAAGATAAACTTTAGAAAAAATATTTTTCTGAAAATACGACATGTTCTTCCAAAATTTTCTTAGTGACATACCAGATCCGGTCGTGGTGTTTGGGCCGGGTTTGGGGTGTTACATCATAAATACTCTGAAAGCACCTTTCATCAATCATATGTTGGGGAGCGCGACTAAGATTTTCGCAGACATAGTGATGTCCGGCGAAATGATAGAGAACGCGTTAAGGTGTGAGAAAATAGAAACTGGAGAGAGCATGAGAAGATCGGCTCCAAAGAAAAGAGAGAGTGAAGTGGGTAATGTAAGCTCGAGTTATCCCAAACCCATTACTGTTAATCAACCGAGAGCGGTAACTGCGAGCCAGCAGGCCTCACCAAGATAAGAGCCCAACACGAGGCAGAGGACCGAGAAGTTTCAGGTTACTCCTATACCTGGGACGTATAGGGAGTTGTATAAAACTTTGTTCGATGTACACGTCGTATCCCCGTTCTACTTGAAACCGCTGCAACCTCCATATCCTAAGTGGTATGACACAAACGCTCAGTGTGAATACAATGCGGATGTGGTAGGTCACTCGATAGAAAACTGTACTTCGTTCAAAAGACTAGTCGTGAGACTTATCAAGGCGGGGGTGGTACAGTTTAATGACGCACCTGGTGGAGGAAATCCGTTACCCAGTCATACTGATAATGGGGTAAACGCGATAGTTGAGAACATGGGGAGGAGGTTCAAGCAGGAGATTGCTGAAGTTAGAACCCCATTAAGAGAGGTTTGGAGAGAAATGCGGAAAAGAGGGTTAGTTCTGCAAGAAAATGTGAACAGATCCCGATATGCAAGGAACTACTGTGAGTTCCGTAACAAAGAAGGCCATGAGATCCAGCAATGCAACGAATTCAGAGCCCTAGTACAAGGGCTAATGGATAATAAAGAGCTGGAGTTTTTTTACTCGGCGGAAGGAGAGGACGTATGTTCCACAGAAGGAGGGTCTGCAGAGAGGGTCCCTGGGGTCAATCACCCAGTAGTGATTATCACACGACCAAGGGTCGACGAAGTAGGAGTGAAAATGGCACCGAGGGTTGTAATTCAAAAACCCGTGACTTTTCCTTATAAGGATACACCGAAGGTTGTAATTCAAAAACCCGTGACTTTTCCTTATAAGGATACACCGAGGGTTGTAATTCAAAAACCTATGACTTTTCCTTATAAGGATAACAAGAGGGTACCTTGGAATTACAATTGCCTTTGTGACGCTTTCCGGAAGAGAGTTCAACCAAAGACGCCCAACCTGTGAAGCCAGATCCTCTATGATCAGAGGGGGAGAAGAGAAAATCGGGTCAATGGTTAATGACCCAGTAACAGAAAGTGAAGCCAAAGAGTTTTTGAAGTTCTTAAAGCACAGTGAGTACAGTGTTGTTGAACAGTTACACAAGCAGCCAGCACGCATATCGGTATTGGCTCTACTTTTAAACTCGGAGGCACACCGTAACGCTGTGACAAAAGTGTTGAATGAAACCTATGTCGCTGATGACATTTCAGTAAATAAGTTGGACCGCCTTGTGGGTAACATAAGCGCAGGCAATTTTATTTCTTTCAGTGATGATGAAATTCCACCAGGAGGCATGGGATCTACTAAGGCTTTGCACATCACTACCCGATGTAAAGGGTACACACTACCGGGGGTATTAATTGATAACGGATCGGCATTGAACGTTTTGCCCCTATCTACGCTGAATAGGTTGCCCGTAGACAGCTCTCATATGAAATTCTGCCACAATATAGTGAGAGCATTCGATGGCACCGAGAGGAAAGTAATGGGAAGGATTGAAATACCCCTCCTAATCGGGCCAAATACATATGAGATAGACTTCCTCGTAATGGACATCAAGCCCTCTTACAATTGTTTATTGGGGAGGCCCTGGATCCACTCAGCGGGAGCCGTACCATCATCATTGCACTAAAAGTTAAAGTTGGTGGCAGAGGGCCGATTGGTAACCATAAATGCGGAGGAGGATATCATCGCGTCCGTAACTAGTAATGCACCGTATATAGAGAATGATACGGAGGCTATAGAGTGCTCATTCAGGTCGTTAGAGTTTGTAAATGTGACTTTCATCAGTGAAGGAAGCAAGATCCTGGTGCCCAGAATCTCTAAAGCAGCAAGGATGAGCCTCCAGCTGACAGTAAGAAGAGGGGCATTGCCTGGGAAGAGACTCGGAAAATATCTCTAGGGGCCGGTTAGGGTGCCAGGATTGGTTGACAAGCATGATCGCTTTGGTTTAGGGCATAGACCAGATGCCCAGCAAAGAAAGGAGGAATTAGAAAGGAAACGTGAAAGACGAAGGGCACGATTGAACGGTGCTGAGATCGAGTGGGGTTTAATGACTTTTCCTCATATTTCTACTACATTCGTGTCGGGAGGAATTATCCATTCAGGGCCAGAAAATATGAGTGAGGAAACTGCTGAAGAAATGATGAGAGCTTTGAGCATTAACGCCGTGTTAAAGGAAGATCCGAAGGAAGAGAATTTGGCGGGTATTCGCCCTTACGAGCCTGGGAGTGTTCTGAACAACTGGACTGCGGAAGAAATTCCTGTAGTTTTTAGGACTAAATCAGAGTAATGTTCGAAACACACCTGTTGTTTCAAGCCTAGAAACAATAGGAATCTTTTGTGAAACAGGCTCATGTTCAAGCATTGTTATTTTTAATAAAAAATACATTTTTCCTTTCATACCGTACAATCATTCTTTTATTCCTTTTCCGTTCCATTCATGATCATAACATAAATAAGTTGAATTCATTTCATTGAATATTCTTTCGTACCTACCATAGGTCCCCAAATATCAACGTCACGGCGACAACTCGCTATGGACTCGGAATTCCCTTATGAGCGAGACATCCGCCTGAGGGATCTCGAGGATTTTGCGCGATGATGAAGATTGTAGTTTATCCCCAGTTTGTTAAGGATGGTAGAACGGGAAGAGAAGGCGATTCTACCTCACAAGGAGACGATTGAGAATGCTTTCTAGATGATGGAAAAAGGTGAAAATTGGCACTGTATAACCAAGGAAACAAGGCAGGACCTCATTAGACTTCTGCTAGAGTTCAAAGATGTCTTCGTGTGGTCATATCAGGACATTTCGGGATTGAGTGCTGACATTGTGGTACACCGTATCCCCATAAAAAGAGAATGTAAGCCAGTCCAGCAGAAACTTCGAAGGATGAGACCCGATGTCGCGGTAAAAACAAGGGAAGAAGTCAAGAAGCAATTTGATGCTGAGTTTTTACGAGTGGTGAATTACTCGGAATGGGTAGCCATGTCCCTGTTCCTAAGAAGGATGGAAAAGTACGAATGTGCGTTGACTACAGAGACTTAAACAAGGCCAGCCTGAAAGACAACTTCTACTGCCTCACATCGACACCTTGGTGGATAACACGACAGGGTGTTCATTTTTCTCTTTCATGGACGGTTTCTCTGGATACAATCAAATAAAGATGCATCCTGAAGACATGGTAAAGACCACTTTCATAACCTTATGGGGAACCTTTTGTTACCAAGTGATGCCATTTGGGTTAAAAAATGCGGGAGCAACATACCAAAGAGCCATGGTAACCCTGTTTCACGACATGATGCATAAGGAGATCGAGGTCTATGTTGACGACATCATCGCGAAGTCCCGAATGGAAAATGAGCATGTACAGGTTCTGAGGAAGCTATTCTTGAGGTTGAGGAAATTTTAACTGAAGCTCAATCCAACCAAGTGTACTTTTGGGGCTAGATCAGGAAAACTGCTCGGTTTCGTAGTCAGTGAAAGAGGAATTGAGGTCGACCCGGATAAAGTCAAGGCCGTACAAAAATTGCCTCCGCCGCGTACTCTAAAAGAAGTCTGAGGTTTTCTAGGGAGACTAAATTATATTGCCCGATTCATTTCACAATTGACTGAGAAATGTGACCCAATATTTCGTCTTCTTAAGAAACACAATCCAGGCGTTTGGGACGAGGAATGCCAGATGGCATTTGACAAGATCAAACAGTACTTGTCTAATACTCCAGTGCTAACGCCCCCCAGCCCTGACAGGCCATTGATTTTGTATTTGACGGTATTCGACAATTCAATGGGATGTGTGCTCGGCCAACATGACGAGACAGGGAAGAAAGAAAAGGCGATATATTACCTTAGTAAGAAGTTCACTGAGTGTGAAATGAGATACTCGCCAATTGAGAAATTATGTTGTGCCTTGGTTTGGACAACTCGGAGGTTGAGGCAGTACATGTTGTACCATACGACTTGGTTAATCTCTAAACTGGACCCTCTCAAGTACATGATGGAGTCGACCGCTCTGAATGGAAGAATGGCTCGATGGCAAATTTTGCTCTCAGAATTTGACATAGTCTATGTGAACCAGAAGGCTGTGAAGGGGAGTGCAATAGCTGATTTTCTAGCCAGTAGAGCGCTAGACGACTACGAACCCTTGAACTTCGATTTTTCCAATGAAGATCTGATGTTTGTAGCGACAACTGAAGAAGACACCCTAGAAGATCGCCCTTGGAAGTTGAACTTCGACGGAACATCAAATTTCGTTGGTAATGGAGTTGGGAAAGTCCTGATATCCCCGAACGGAGACCATTACCCATTCACTTGCAAGTTGGATTTTGACTGCACGAATAATATGGCAGAATACGAATCATGTATCATGGGAATTCAAGCAGCCATAGACCACAAAGTTAAGGTGCTAGAAGTATATGGAGGTTCCACGTTGGTGATCTATCAGCTCAAAGGGGAATGGGAAACGAGAGATCCCAAATTGGTCAGTTACCGAAAGTTGGTTTTGGAGCTAATCGAGGAGTTTGACGATATCACATTCTTTTACCTCCCATGTGACGAAAATCAGATGGCTGACTCCTTGGCCACATTAGCTTCTATGATCAGGGTAAATGAGTAAGAGGGTATGAAGCCCATCCAAATAAGTATCTGCGAGACTCCGGCTCACTGCTGCAATATTGATAAAAAGGAGGAGAGAGATGATCATCCTTGGTATCACGATATTCTGCGATATGTGAAGAGCCGTGAATATCCCGATCAAGCAACAGAAAATGATAAGAGAACATTGAGAAGACTTGCTAGTGACTATGTCCTAGATGGAGAGATCTTATATAAAAGGAGGAGGGGTCAAGTGTTGCTAAGATGCGTCGATGCTGTAGAGGCTAAGAAAATCCTGGAAGAAGTCCATGAAGAGGTTTGCGGAACGCATGCCAATGGATTTACAATGGCCAGGCAGATAATGAGATTCGGGTATTACTGGTCCACGATGGAAGGAGACTGCATCCGTTACACCAAGAAGTGCCACAAGTGCCAGATTTATGGGGACAAGATACATGTACCTCATTCACCTCTTCATGTTATGACTTCTCCGTGGCCTTTCTCAATGTGGGGCATGGACGTCATTGGGCCGATCTCACCAAAGGCTTCTAATGGACATCGATTCATTTTTGTGGTCATTGATTACTTCACCAAATGGGTAGAGGCAGCTTCATATGCCAATGTCACGAAGATGGCAGTTAGCAAGTTTTTGAAGAAAGAGATCATATGTCACTACGGTATGCCGAAAAGGATTGTATCTGACAACGCTTTGAACTTAAACAACGATCACGATAAGCGAAAAGTGCAATCGATTCAACATTAAGCACCATAACTCATCGCCATATCGCCCGAAAATGAATGGCGCCGTTGAGGAAGCTAATAAAAATATCAAAAAGATCTTGGGGAAAATGGCTGAAACCTACAAGGATTAGCATGAAAAGTTACCACTTGCCCTTTATGCTTACCGAACATCTGTTAGAACTTCTACCGGAGCAACGCCTTTCTCATTGGTTTATGGGATGGAGGCAGTCTTGCCTATCGAAGTTGAAATTCCTTCTCTCTGGGTTTTGTCAGAACTGAAGTTGGATGAAGTGGAATGGGTTCAATCTCGATATGATCAACTGAATCTTATTGAGAAAAAAGGGCTAAGAGCCATCCGTCATGGTCAAATGTACCAGAAGCAGATGATGCGGGCTTATAACAAGAAGGTTCGCCCCAGAGTATTCCATGAGGGAGACTTGGTATTGAAACAGATCCTCCCTATGCAAAAAGACTTCAGGGGAAAGTGGATGCCTAATTGGGAAGGGCCTTACGTTGTAAAGAAGGCCTTCTCTGGGGGAGCGTTGACACTCGCCGAGATGGACGGCAAAAGTTTGCCAAATCCAATTAATGCAGACTCGGTCAAGAAATATTTCACTTAAGAAGGAAAAGGGGCCAAGGCGAAAACCTGCAAAGGGCGTCTTGAGTTCAAAAAAAAAACGGAGAGGCCAAGGTGAAAACCCGCAAAGGGCACTTTGAGACCAAATGAACTTTGAATTGAAAACCCGTAAAGGGCGATTCAAAATTTTTGGAGAAATGGGGCACGCGCTAGCCACCCTATACCTGAATTAACAATAAGGAGATACGCTACATATTCGGGGCATTGACAAAGTACTGCAGGTCTCCTAGATACATGTTGATCTCAGAGTGGTCTTCAAGAAGTTCGTACAGAAAAGCTCAGGCTGTGATATCTGGGGCACCATTTCCACTCTTACTCATTTTTGTACCTTAGCAAAATTTGCTGCCCTTTTTTAATTCATTCTTCACGGGTTTTTGTCCCGAATAAATTTCAGTTTCATTCATCTTTATAATCTTTTTTCAAGCATTTTATATTGAAATAGTGATTAATGAACTAATAACACTTTCGCAAGAGAAGTTTTGCTTATTACTCTGAAAGTCTCTAAATAATACAAGTATTTGAAACAAGACAATTATTTAGAACTTACCAGGTTTAAAGGGCTCGAAACCCCTGATATAAGGGTCTAAGCAGTGACGACATCTTCAGATTCTCTGTTAGAAGTATCAGTTGAACAAAGAAGACACAAATCAAGAATATCACCTTAATAAACAGCAAGCACTGATAACCCAAAAGTTAAAAAATGGATCATTCTCATGACATTTTGCATCCATTCATATAACACTCATAGTTAGGAGCATTTTTTCATGACATCCAAATCATTTGGCACAAGCATAGACTCCATGAAATCAATCCTACAGGTAGGTTCCCCAGAGGATAATGTAGCTACAGAAAGCAGCAGATCTTATCTCTACTGAGCAGGAGTAGAGCAGATCAAAGTTTGCAGATATTATCTTCACTGAGCAGGAGTGGAGCAGATCGAAAACAACAAGTCTTATCTCCATGTATCGGCAATGGAGTAGACTGAAGAGTGCAAATCTTATCTCTACTGAGCAAGAGTAGAGCAGATCGAAGTTTACAAATCTTATCTTCACTGAGCAGGAGTGAAGCAGATCAAAAATTACAAGTCTTATCTCCATGTATTGGCAATGGAGCAGACTGAAGATCCCAGCCTTATCTCCACTGAGCAGGAGTGGAGCAGGCTGAAAGAAAGCAGATCTTATCTTCACTGAGCAGGAGTGAAGCAGATCGAAAATTACAAGTCTTATCTCCACGTATCGGCAATGGAGCAGACTGAAGATCCCAGCCTTATCTCCACTGAGTAGGAGTGGAGCAGGCTGAAAGAAAGCAGATCTTATCTTCACTGAGCAGGAGTGAAGCAGATCGAAAATTATAGGTCTTATCTCCATGTATCGGAAATGGGGCAGACTGAAGAATGCAGATCTTATCTCTACTGAGTAGGAGTAGAGCAGATCGAAAATAACAGATCTTATCTCCACTGAGCAAGAGTGGAGTAGATCGAAGATTATAGTCTTATCTCCATGTATCAGCGATGGAGCAGGCTGAAGATCATAGCCTTATCTCCACTGAGCAAAAGTGGAGCAGGCTAAAGATCGTAGATCTTATCTCCACTGAGTAGGAGTGGAGCAGATCAAATACAGCAAGTCTTATCTCCATGTATCAGTGATGGAGCAGGCTGAAGATCATAGCCTTATCTCCACTGAGCAGAAGTGGAGAAGGCTAAAGATAGTAGATCTTATCTCTACTGAGCAGGAGTAGAGCAGATCGAAAACAGTAGATCTTATCTCCACTGAGCAAGAGTGGAGCAGGTTAAAGATAGCAGATCTTATCTCCACTGAGCAGGAGTGGAGCAGATCGAAGATTACAGATCTTATCTCTACTGAGCAGGAGTAGAGCAGATCGAAAGCAGCAGGTCTTATCTCCACTGAGCAGGAGTGGAGCAGATCGAAGATTAAAGCATTATCTCCACTGAGCAGGAGTGGAGCAGGCTAAAGATAGCAGATCTTATCTCTACTGAGCAGGAGTAGAGTAGATCGAAAACAACAGATCTTATCTCCACTGAGCAGGAGTGGAGCAGATCAAAAGCAGTAAGTCTTATTTCCATGTATCGGCAATGGAGCAGACTAAGGATTATAGCCTTATCTCCACTGAGCAGGAGTGGAGCAGGCTAAAGATAGCTGATATTATCTCCCTACGCAGTAGTGGAGTAGATCGAGACAAAATTCCCATACCCCTGAAGATGCAGTGGATGGAATGAAGCTACAAAAAGTCAATATTCAACAAGATGAGGCAAAATTGACCCTTTTTAAAGTCTTTGCTCTATTCTCGTTACACGACAATGAGCAAAGAGGGGCAGCTGTAAGGCCCAATTTTAGAGCTCGGGGGCCAAACCAAGAAATAATAGAAGCCCCAAAATTTAATAAACTAGTCCAACACATTGCATGCCCAAATGGCCCGAACTCTTCAGTCAACCCTAGAGGCACCAGAAGACCTTGCGCCGCACGTCTCTCACTGGCAGAGCCATGCCCCCACGCCGCATGGCTCCTCTCCATGTTATGCGCCTCCACGTCGCCTCACCTACGAAAAAGGAGGACAAAATAACAGCAAACAAGATAGATTCAGTTGTAATACTCAAAGGCTATAAAAGCCACGAAAATCATTGTAAACGGGGCCTTTTTTTGAGGATTTACACAAAAGAATACAAAAAAGAGTACAGAGCAGAATACACAAATTAATCCGAAACAAACTGAATCAGTCAAGGTTTACTCTTATTTTTTCCTTTTTATTTTTTTCCCTGATTACATTGTTTTCGAATATCGTTGTTTTCTATTTTTATTACATTCCATCTTTCAAAACTATAATATATATAGACTAGATTTCATAAGGAAAAAGGAGAAAAACATACCTTGATTCCTCCGGCGACGGCGCTTCGCACGGCCCTGCAAGCGATGAAGAAGTTGCCCTAGCAGAGAAAATCGGGCTACGTTTGGGTTTTTCTTTGTTTTGTGTGTATCGAAATGGTCTGCAAATGAAGGAAAATGTTTTTGTTTTAAACATTATAAGCAAACGGCGCCGTTTTATGAAGGGGGGCTCCGCGCGCGTGACCCGATTCGGCACTGGGTCCGCGCACATTTACCCAAAATGGGTAATTTGCGCGCTAGGACCTCCCTCCTTGCACTATTTTTTAATTGCGTCCTATGTCCAGTTTTAATTTCTTTTAATCTTTCCCTCGAATTTCGCTCGCCACTGCAATTTCGTCCGCATCCAAGCGCTGCGTTTCAGGGGAGGGATTATTTTCCATATTAGTCCCTCTAAGTTGCGCGCGCCTTGCAATTCTGTCCTTTTTACCTTCTTGTATCTTAAATTCGGCTCAGAGTTTTCGATTTTGATTCAATTTAATCCTTTTTTAGATTATTTTGCTATTAAATTAAATATTTTTTTTATTATTTTATTACTACTGTTTTTATATAGATATTACTATTATATTCCTATTATATTTACTATTGTTATATATATATATCCTTGTTGACTTTAATTTTTTTTATATCTATTATAATTATATCTATTGTTTTATTTTATTATTATCAAATATTTTTATTTTCTTTTATTACTACTATTTTATTAATACTATTATTTTATTATTTTATTATTATTTTTATTTTGTTCATCATCATTATCATTCCATTATTATTATTATGCTGCCATAGTTTTTTAAATTAATTTTCCTATTATTATTATATTTGTTATATTTATGATTATTACTATAATTGTTTTTATTATTATTTTATTACCACTTATATATATATATTATTATTATAGTTATATTTTTTTGCATTCACCATCATTATATGTTGTTGTTTTATTATTTATTATTATTATATCTGCTTTATTATTGTCATTCATATTTGATCGCCGTAATGCTATTATATAAACTAGCATAGCAACTCATTTTACATTTTTTTTAAATCATATCATATTTTATTCAAACATTACAGTTTTCTTTTCAAAATAAACAAACCCTCCGTGTTCTAAGGTTCGAAAGGAGTCGTACCCTAACTTAATGGGTTTCGATTTCTCTTTCGAGTCTAGAGAACCCATTACTTTCTTTTTAAAAGTTGAATAAAAACTTATTCTCAAAAATTCAAGATTGTCGTGTCCTAACTTACTGGATGGGACGTTTTGTTCTTTCAAGATAAGGATTTCAAAAAAAAAAAAACAAAGGCAATGTTCCGTGTTTGGCACTTTGGGAAATCGAGCCCTAACTTACTGGGTTCCGATTTTTCAGTAGATTCCAAATAACCGAGTATCCTTCTTAGATTTGAACACACCAATTTTAAAGGTCAAAAGACAAGCTCAATTTCGGGGATTTGAAATGCCGTACCCTAACTCACTGGGCGTGACATTTTACTTCCTCAAGATAAGAGGGTCTGATTACTCAGATTTTGTTCAAGATTTTTTTTCTTTAAAATAAAAAGAATCGTATTTTAAAATCTTTCAAATTTTCGACATTAGGACATTAATCAATCAATTAGGTACCAATTTTGGGCGTCACGAGGGTTCTAATCCTTCCTTATGCGTAATCGACTCCCGAACCTGTTTTCTTAAAATTCGTAGACCAGAATGTTTTTAAGGTGGCCCAATCACACTTCAAAAAGATTGGTGGCGACTCCGTTTTTCTTTTTAAAGTCGGCCCGTTTTCAAACAAAAAAATGGTTTCGACATATATAAGTAAAATTACTTTTAACTGTAACTGATCAATTCAACACTAACTTAATTAGAAAATATAAAATATTATTTTTTTAGCAAACAACAATTATTACTATTATGATACTATATATATCTTTTAATAATTTATATAAAATCTTTAAAATAATCTATTTACAGAACATAATATTAAGGTTTGAACTTATCCATTAAGATAGAAAAATCTCAACCATTAATCTCAACCACTACGACATTATAATGTTATGTATCACTTATCTCTCGCATTATTCTAAATTTAAAATATTTAAATAAGAATTTAGATCAATTTCTATTAAAAAAAATTTGGATTGAGGTTTTCCATTAATGCTAAAGTATATATTGGTAGAATTGATTGTCTGTTGGCCATGACTTTTTTTTTTTTTAAACTCAAGTTTTATAAAACCAACTAAGAAAACAATCATAGAGAAAAAAAGAAAAAGAAAAAGATGAATCTAACCCTGAGCGAGTAGGCTCCTTCATACATTCAACCTAGCATTTGATAGACTCAATGTAGAATAACAATCAACAACTAGAACATTATATAAAAAGAAAGGGATTATAGCCAGTCATGGTAGTGAACATGAGACAAGGCCACCCTGGTAAGAGCATGAACATCTTTGTTAGTATATCTACAAGTCCAACTGAAGGGCAAATTCTGAAAGGAATTCTAAAAGGATCATGACAATCAACAACCAAAACATCAAACTCAAAGGAGGCAACTTTAGAAGAAATAAGAGCACTAAAAATCTCAAGTGCATCCATCTCCATATCACCAAAACAAGAGCAAGATTTTTCAACCATGACAGGGCCTCACGAAGAGAAAAAAAAAAACCTAAGCTATGATTATGAATGCCTGAAAGACCACACACAAAAAAAAGCTCTATTATGATCTTTCAAAATACTAGCAAACACAATCAACTTTCTGGAAGAGAGCATAATAGAATCCACATTACACTTAAGCCACCCAATTGCCTCCAACATCCTTATCCTCTCATGCATCCCAGTGAATTGTTGCAAATCGAAATGAAGATTTTGAAAGGTTTGCTATTGCCCTAATATAATAAGGGTTGTGTTTGTTAATACTAGGTATAATATCTGGGTGGGGTATTGTGTTGGACTTGGTGCCCTAAGTGTAGTATTTCCATCTACGTACACTTGTAATTTTTTCGAACAGATTGATTTAATAAAATTATTCATTAATTACATTAATACCCTTTGTATATTGTCCACACATGATTTTTGCATGTAAAGAAAAAATATAAGCAAATATTAGTTCACTGGTTGTCTAATGTTTAACTAATACTAAGTGATATTATGATAAACTGTAAAAGTAACATATTTTAATCCCATTCTTAATGCGTTTTTGGATGATTAATTATGCAATTTAGTGAATTTGATGCTCCTAATCCTTTAAATTCATGTTTCTATACTTAGGAGAGCATTTGGGAGCGAAATGAGCAAAAAAGGAGCCAAAATTGGACAAATAGAGTTGTTATCAGGATCCACATGGCCTGGGCATTTCCACACGGGCTGGCCACACGTCTATGTGCCAGCCCGTGTCGATTTCACACCTTGGTTCCCAAATACGCGGAAAAACCTAATTTTTAGGCTTTCTGAGCATTCTAAAGTCTATAAATACCAATTAGAAGAAGACCTAAGGGGGCACTCAGAGAAGATTGAAGAAAACACTCAAAGAACGCCATCGGAATCAACCCGGAAGCGGATCTCCATCAAGATCAAAGATCTCCTTTTAATTTCTTTTGAAGTTTTATTGAGTTTCTTTATGTCTTGTGGTTATCCTAACTTTGAGATGTTTCTATTCAAGATCATGAACTAAAGTTTCTAGATACCTAGGGAAGATGAAACCTATGATGAATCTTATTGTTTGATTTCTGATTTACATGATAAATTCTTGATTCTTGTTCTCAATTATGTATGCTTATTTCTTGTTTTAATATTTCCTGAATATTAATTCATGTTTAGTGTGCTTATTTCAGTAGAGAAAAAGTCCCTATTTAAGAGTAGATCTAGCATAACTGAGTAAGTTGCATGCAACCCTAGAAATAGGACGACATAAATCTACTAGATTAGAGTCAAATCTAATAGGAGAATCCATAGATCGAGTTAATGCGACAATAGGGTTTTAATTAGAAAGATATTTTAATTAATCAACCTAAAGTCAATTGTTCTTACTCTCGAAAGAGATATTAACATAATTTAGGGATTTCTACGGATCAAGACACAAGTGAATAAATCATTTAATTCAGATTCAGAATAATAGGTACAGTCTAGGTGGATTCTTTCTTGGGTATTGTCTTTCTCTTTGGTTATCTTTGATTATTTTCCTATTTCATTCTTTGTTGCGTTCTTAGTTAAATTAGATTAGTAAATTCAGATTAAAAACAATCACTCCAATTTATCGGCTAAATAATAGAAAAACAGTAATTACTAGTACTTTTAGTCCTCGTGGATACGATATTCCTTACTCACCATAGCTATACTATTGTTCGATAGGTGCGCTTGCCTTTGTCGTAATTATAGTTAGTTTAGTGACCATCATATTATGTGGTCGAATTATAATACGGAAAGATAATTTATATTAGTATATGAACCTAAATATGTCCTTAGTCTAATCAAAAATGAGAAAACCGATTGAAATGTTGTCTATCAAGTCCAATTGGGTAGATGCTTTATCTTGGGCATCGAAGCAGATAGCTTCCATAAGATAGAGATATAGATGTGACTGACTGGACTGACAGTACATTTGACAGGACCCAAGAAGAATAGATCCTAAATTCGCTTGTGGATTTATTAACTTGTGATGTTCATAGTGCAACATACATTAATCATGAGTGGATGATGGACTATGTATGCATGACTCATATACTTTGATGTAAGTAAAAGCTTGAGTTCCAAGAGATAAGGAATCGAAAGTTGTTGCGCTGGGTATACAACTTCTACAATATGTAGCATCATTCACAATAGTGGAGTTCATAACCCAATACAAGGGTAAGTGATATCATCTCGTTGGCATTACATGATAGATGAAAATTAAACGTGGTCATGGGTCATTCGTCTTTGTGGTGAATGACTTAATTACTATTTGATAGTAATTGACTTTTTATGAAGTAAGATGTAATGGTTACCATGAGATAAAATAGGATCATGTTGGGAGAGCGGATTTATCCCAAAGAGATCAATGATATCCTATGAGGGTAACACACTTATGACAAGGTCATTGGACGAGCACTGATCGAGTAGCTTTCGTAATGGTATGTCATTAGAGAAAGCTTAGTCACGATACTATAGTGGAAGGACTTCGTGACTAAATGAGTTTATAATTAATAGGTGAAAAGTTGGAACTTAATTATAAATCATTTGAGTCCTAATCACATATGTCCAATCAATCCCTCCGCTAACTCATTGAAATTAGAAATAAACTGTATGTTGAATCAAATGAAAAAAAAAAAAGAATAGAAATGATAAAGTTAGAGAAATGAGAAACATTCAGAAATGAATGTGATTTTCTCACTAAGTGTGGAAATGACTTGAAAATTAATTTATAGTTTTTTGAATTATTAATTAACAAATTAATTAATTGAAGTTCAAAAATAGAATTAAATTAACTAGTCACTGTGAATCCGTTGAAAGTAGAAAATTAAATATATTTTCTCATAGATTCTTTTACGATAAAGTTGTCATGATTTTAACGGAATAAGAATCAGATTGAGAAGATTATTTAATTGTGAAATTTGTTTATTTAAATTAATTTATGATGTTTATTTTAGAAAATAGAAAAAAAAACATGTATTGAGTTTGATTGATTTATAAAGTGCTAGTTAAAAGTCTAGGAAACACTTATAATTGGACCTGATACAGGAGATGCCCCAAAGCCCCTCATATTGAATATAAGGGACGACAAACCCTAGTATGTTAAACTAGGGGTGCCGCCCCTCTCTTTCCTAATTCAACTAGGAGATTTTTTTTCTATAAAATAAGTATTAAATGTTTCTACTAATTCAACAAGAGTTTCACTTCTTCTCCTTATAAATAGATGACACCGGTAGGGATAAAAACAAAATAAGTTACACAACTTTGAGATATTGTTATTTTGCCCAAAAATAATGAGAATTTATTTCTAAGTATAAATTTTATTTTTCGGGGATAATAGTTCTATTGACTTCTATTAGAGAGAGAGTTTCACTTTCCCACTGAAAGTAAAGTAAATGATTTTTTGTTCTGTATTTGATTCGAATTTGTTCGAGCTCACACTCGAAGCAATTCGTGGTACGAGAATAGCGGAAAAGGTTGTTTTGCTGAAAGTCGAGAACGACAAGGATCCGTCTAGCCCAAAACCTATGTGCGATTCTGAGAAAAGTTTATTACTATAAATATCACAAGTAGACTTGATTTTCAAAATTTTATTTTTCTGTTGTGTAAGAAAACCGTTTTCAAACTGGATTTTTTCCAACATATTGGTAGTACTTGATAAACCGTAAAAGTAACATATTCTAAGCCCACATTTAGTATGCTTTTGGATGATTTAAGCCCCAATTTATGTAAAAATGTGCTCTTAATCCTTTCTTTTCATGACTTATACTCAGGAAAGCACCCGATGACGAAAAGAACGAGAAACGGGCTTAAAATGGACCAATTTAGGCCAAACCCCGAAATCAGCACGGCCTGGACTTCTAGCCACACGGTCGTGCCACCTTTCCTTCTAGAACACGGCCTGACCCCGATTCACACGGCCGTGCCTCACTAAAGAAATCTGAACACGGTTTGAAGACGATCCACACGGGCGTGTGCCAAGGCCGTGCCCCTGTCGTGGCAAAGAAGAGTTTCAGTCAGATTTTGATACTTAGGGACGAAGAAACACATTCCAAGAGCCTATATAAACACCCTAGGTACCAGCTGAAAAATGGGGTGAGCTAGGCCAAGAAGCCAAGCCGAAAAGGTCATATTTGTGGGAATCACTCGAAGATAGCCAGTTGATCCATCTCAAGAAGTCAGAATTCTACTCAAGACGGCGGATCTCTCCTTCAATTCCTTCAGGGAGTTTTAGGGATTTCTTATGTTTTGTTTTATCTTTTCTCTTGAGATGTTTTCTTTTATTATTATGAACTAAACCTTCGGATACCCGAATGGGATGAAACCTATGATGAATCTTTTTATTTGATTTTTTGAATTATATGATAATAACTTAGTTTGTTCTTAATTGTGTGAACTTAATCTAAATCTAATGTGCTTAGGTAGAGGAGGAATAGACCCTGCCTAAGAGTAGATCCAACATAATTAAGCGGAGTTGATCGCACGCCTAGAGATAGGGTGACGAGATTTTGCCGGATTAGGGTGAAACCTAATATGGGAGTCCACAGATCGATTTACTGCTATTCTAGGGGGTTACTATAAGAGAAAGAGATTTCTACTAGTTAACCTAGGGTTAGACGTTATTCGCTTCGAGAGAGGGTTTAATATACGTTAGGGAGTCTCACGGATCAAACTAAGTAAATAAATCATATGGTTCAAGGTTAGATAACAAGTGAAGTCTAGGTGGATTCTTCCTAAGGGTATCGCTTGAGTCAACTGAGTTTTCCCAAAAGTTATTTCCCGAATTCATTCTTTTTGTCTTTGCGTCTTAGCTTAGTAAGTAGATTAGTTTTAGTTTAAACAACCATCACTTTATATTAAGGCTAAATAATAAAAAGACGGTGAGTATTAGTACTTTTAGTTTCTTTGGGTTCGATAATCCGGTCTTGCCTAAACTATACTACTGTTCGATAGGTGCACTTGCCTTTAATCGTTGTCAGAGTTAGTTTCCAGGTTCGATCATTCTTTTATAAATTTTAAAACTCTGATTTACAGTGATCAAGTTTTTGGCGCCGTTGCCGGGGAACTAAAATATTAAGAAAGCTCTATTTTTATTACTTTAGCCAATTTTTATTTTCCGCAATTTATTTTTATTTTTAATTTTAATTTTACTAAATTTTTCTTTCTTTTCCTAGCAGGTACCTCTAGTTTATGACTAGAAGGAACCTGGGAGGATCTTTAGAATACGACAGTGACATTGAAGCTATCGCTCGAAGAAATCGTAGAGAAATTAGGCGAGCCCTAAACTACACGTAAGAAGAGCGAGAAGACAGATCCAATCCTACTGAGGGATGGACGGAATAATCCACCACCACAAAACGATGTGGCGGATCGAGAATGCTCCTCGTACTATGTATGATTATGCTAAACCCTCATTTAACAGAGCGAATCGAGTATTGTTAGGCTTCTATATAGCCGCTAATAATTTTGAATTAAAGCCTAACACTATTCAAATGATTCAACAATTTGTTCAATTTGATGGTTTGCAGGACGAAGATCCAAACACTCATATAGCTAACTTTTTAGAGTTCTGTGATACCTTCAAAATAAATGGCGTTTCTGACGATGCCATACATCTTCGGCTATTTCCCTTTTCACTAAGAAATAAAGCCAAACAGTGGTTAAATTCGTTACCACGAGGGTCGATCACCACATGGGATCAAATGACCGAAAAGTTTTTATTAAAATATTTCCCACCGGCCAAAACAGCCAAATTACGGAATGATATCTCATCTTTTGTGCAGATGGATTTAGAAACATTATACGACGCATGGGAGAGATACAAAGATCTCTTGAGGAGATGCCTACACCACGGTTTACCTTTGTGGCTCCAAGTCCAAACTTTTTATAACGGTGTGAATCCTTCAACGAGGCAATTAATTGATTCAGCCACCGGTGGAACTTTAAATAACAAAACTCCTGAGGCAGCCTACGAATTTATAGAAGAGATGTCGCTAAACAACTATCAGTGGCAAGTTACAAGGACAAGGCCAACAAAATCCGCCGGAGTTTACAACCTCGATGCAGTAACCATGCTATCAAATTAGGTAGAGATGATGAATAAAAAGATTGATAGTTTGTGTTCCTCGTAGGTACTTCCAGTGATGCAGTGCGACACAAGTGGAACCGTGGCGAATTCTGAGTATCCACCATACCAACCAGAGAGCGAACAGATGAACTATATAGGTAACAATTTCAGATCTAATAATAACCCATATAGTAATACTTATAACCCAGGGTTGAGGAACCACCCAAAATTTTTCGTGGGGAGGACAAGAAATCAGGGAAACCAAAGGCAACAACCTCCTCAAAATTTTCAAAATCAGCCCTATCCGCAAGAGAAGAAGCCAAATCTTGAAGAGACGTTAAACAAATTCATAGCATCCACAGAGGCCCGTCTCCAAAAGACTGAAGCAACACTCGAAACCCAACAAACATCGATCAAAATGATCGAGAACCAAGTTGGAGGACTTACAAAGGCAATCGGGGAAATTACCCAGTCAGTCGGACAAATTGCGAAGCTATTATCCGAACGACCGCAAGGGCGTCTACCGAGTAATACTGAAATTAATCCAAAGGAGCAAATCCAAGTCATAACAGCTCAAGAAAGCGAAGAAGTAGACGAACCCAGTCCAACATAAGGAAACGAGGTAGAAAAAAGTAAAGTTGAGGTAACATAAGACAAGCCAAAACCGGTAATCAAGGAGTACCAACCTCGCATACCATATCCCGAAGCGTTAACGAGAGACGATACAGAGGAACAGTTCGGTAAGTTTCTTAAACTTTTAAAGAAATTACATATTAACTTACCGCTACTTGAAGCTCTTTCACAGATGCCAGATTCGATGAAATTTTTAAAACATCTCTTGACGAATAAGTGCAAGTTAGACGAGGATCCACATGTGGAATTAAACGCAGTGTGCTCAGCAATGTTACAAAATAGACTACCACAAAAGCTAAAAGATCCAGGGAGTTTTACAATTCCATGTTTAATTGGTAGACTAACTCGTTGATAATGCGTTAGGCGATTTAGGGGCAAGCATTAATGTCATGCCTTATAAATTATTTAAACAACTAGGTCTAGGGAAACCCAAGCAAACTAGGATGAGCATTCAATTAGCTGATAAAACTGTTAGAATTCCTAAGGGTATTATCGAAGATGTTCTTGTAAAAATTGACAGATTCGTTTTCCCAGTAGATTTTGTTGTCTTAGACATGGATGAGGATAATTCGATTCCCCTAATTTTAGGAAAACCCTTTTTAGCAACTGCCAGGACTAAAATTGATGTTGATGCATGAGAACTCATACTTTGTGTAGGTAATGAGACAGTCTCCCTCAAGGCTCTCGACTCGGCTAGAACATCGAGTAATCAATGTGAGAACATAAATTCTACTGATAATCATTCGGTTAACCTTTATTTTCAAGAAGCACCACTAAAGAATACAACTGAACCCGATCCTAAACCCCATGCCAACAAAGAAATAACTTGTGAGGAACGAGGGATTCAGATCGATGATCTAGACGAGTGGAAGACACACTTCAAGGAGAAACTAGGGATACATGACGAAGAACCGGAACCACACAAGATAAAATCGAAGGAGCCCCCAAAAGAGCTAATAGGAACAACAAACCACTTCTAAATAGGGGACCATGTACTGTTAGATCAGGTAAATCCTCGAATATCTCCTCCGGACCCTAACACAAACAAAGAAATACCTTTTAGGGTAACCAGTGTTTTCCCATACGGAACAGTTGAGGTAAGTAATCCTATTTTTGGTATTTTTACTATAAACGCATCTCGACTTAAATCTTTTCACGATGATACAAATGATGGCATGAGAAAGGACTTTCAACTCCTCAAACCACCCTGACAATACAAACGAGAGGAGAGTCTAGCTTAAGACTTTAAACGAGTGCTTCTCAGGAGGCAACCCGAGCACTAACCCTATTAATTTTTACATTTTTTATTTTACTTTTATTTTTCATTTTAGCACCTAACCATAAACTAACCAAAGTACAAATTTTCATGCTCACACGGCCTTGCACACGGCCGTGTGGAAGCCAGAAGGACAAACCACGGACGTGCTAGTAACTGTGCATGACAAAGAATAATTTTTTTCCCAACACGGGCTGCGATAAAAAGCCACGCCCGTGCCGACTTCCCGTGTGAGGTTACTTACTTATTGAGCACGGGCGAGACACGACTGTGCCTTACAATCGTGCGAGGTTACTGACTTGACGAGCACGGGTTAAACACGGCCGTTCTAAAGGACCGTGTGAAGAATACACGGGCGTGCTACGAGACCCACGGCCGTGGTAAAACACCTAAACGCACCAAAAATTCAAAATCACGAAAAAATCGGGCTGATTAAACTCGAACAAGGGCGTGGACCGTATCACTATTTAAATATTTACTTTTATTTTTATTTTTATTTTTTATTTTCATTTTTACTTTTATTTTCATTTTCATTTTTATTTTTATTTTTATTTTTATTTTTATTTCCTTTCTTTTATTTTCTTTATTATTTTCTTCTTATTATTCATTCCATTTAGATTTAGCTTAGGATACAATAAAATCAGGCCGGCTACTTCGAGGATTCAAATTCAAACGGTTCAAGGCGTTTCCCCACGTTCACCTCCAATCCAATCCGGTTTCTTTTCATTAACTTCATCCAAAATTCAGGAAGTTTCACCTCTCTCCCTATCTTTTGATTTTCTCACTATATTGCCATTTTATCTATCTTTGTACATTGAGGGCAATGTACATCTTAAGTGTGGGGGGGTTAACTATAGTATTATTTGAAAATCCCTGAATTATGCCTTATCCTAAAGTAAGTTTCTCATATTATGATTAGAATGAAATTTCCATGATTTATGATTTGTATTGATATATTTTAGAATAAGTCATTGATAATTGTGCATTGATGATTAAAATTGAAGAATACTAGAGAATCAAGCATGATAAGTCTATTTTTCAGAAATTAAAAATTTGCTAGGTTGTCAAACTGAGTTTAAATATTACCTTGAAGTTTGATATTTACAAGGTTGACGTCAAAATACCCATAATTTTTGTGAGTTTTTGAGCCTTATAGAGCATAATTTTTTTTTCTTGGTCACTTTATTGATTATGAGTATGTCAACATTGATTTGTTATTCTAGAACTTGCCTCGTTTATGCATATCGAGACCACACCTATGATTTGATACACAGAGATGATTAAGGCATTTAGGTTTTAACCCACTAACTCCATTAAAAAGCCTACCTTCACAATTAACCCCTAGTGAACCCCTTTGATCCTAACAACCCTTTTTATTGACTCACCCACTAATATTAACCCAAAAATCTTTGTATATTTGTATCACCATTCCTTGACTCCCTTTTTATCGAGATTTGATTTTGAGCAGTTGCCTAACTATGTTCTATATTTTAGTTGTTAAAGTTCTTTATTATTACTTAGTTTGTTCTTAAAAAAAAACGAAGTATATTCATTATTAGTTTTATTAGTTATGTGATTAAGTGAGCTTATACGTTTGAATTCCAAATATTGAAGAAGAAGCTCGTATTATTAGTTTCAAAGTTTCAATTCATGTAATTATTTATTTATCAATTCATTTTTCTAGTTAGGTAATTTTTCAATTCAGTCTCGATTCTAACCTTTTAATTCAGCCTATATCCACACCCTTAACCTAAGCCCCGTTACAACCCTGTTAAAGACCTTATGATTTGTGTTTCATCTCATATTATAGTGGTGGAGACTTGATTTTCAGGCAAGCCTATGGGATTAACTTTTCATGTTCGACTTTTGAGTGCCTAAATTTTGAACCTTAAACACTTTGAGTGATTTGAGTGAATCTCTAGTGAGGATGTCAATCCTTGTCGATTTTGAATCAAAGGTAATTATTTAGATAAGGGGAGACACATATATTTTCGAGCTACAAATTCTATGACTTAGATTGTTTGAATCTTTAGGACTCTTTGAGTTGAATTATCCATGTATAAATTATCTATAAATTATGATAAAACATTGTTGATAGGACTTATGAAACATGGAAAGTTCGTTTTAATTGTAAGTTGAGAATTTTGCTTGAGGTCAAGCAAAAGCTTAAGTGTGGGGGTATTTGATAAACCGTAAAAGTAACATATTCTAAGCCCACATTTAGTATGCTTTTGGATGATTTAAGCCCCAATTTATGTAAAAAGGTGCTCTTAATCCTTTCTTTTCATGACTTATACTCAGGAAAGCACCCGATGACAAAAGAACGAAAACGAGCTTAAAATGGACCAATTCGGGCCAAACCACGAAATCGGCCGACGGCACGGACTTCCAACCACCACACTACCGTGCCACCTTTCCTTCTAGAACACGGCGACCCGATTCACACGGCCATGCCTCACTAAAGAAATCCGAACACGGTTTGAAGGCGATCCACACGCGGCGTGTGCCAAGGCCGTGCCCTGCTGTGGCAAAGAAGAGTTTCAGTCGGATTTTGATACTTAGGGACGAAGAAACACATTCCAAGAGCCTATATAAACACCCTAGGTACCAGCTGAAAAAGGGGGTGAGCTAGGCCAAGAAGCCAAGCTGAAAATGTAAGATTTGTGGGAATCACTCGAAGATAGCCAGTTGATCCATCTCAAGAAGCCAGAATTTTACTCAAGACGGCGGATCTCTCCTTCAATTCCTTCAGGGTGTTTTAGGGATTTCTTATGTTTTGTTTTATCTTTTCTCTTGAGATGTTTTCTTTTATTATTATGAACTAAACCTTCGGATACCCGAAGGGGATGAAACCTATGATGAATCTTGTTATTTGATTTTTTGAATTATATGATAATAACTTAGTTTGTTCTTAATTGTGTGAACTTAATCTAAATCTAATGTGCTTAGGTGGAGGAGGAATAGACCCTGCCTAAGAGTAGATCCAATATAATTAAGCGGAGTTGATCGCACGCCTAGAGATAGGGTGACGAGATTTTGTCGGATTAGGGTGAAACCTAATATGGGAGTCCACAGATCGATTTACTGCTATTCTAGGGGGTTACTATAAGAGAAATAGATTTCCACTAGTTAACCTAGGGTTAGACGTTATTCACTTCGAGAGAGGGTTTAATATACGTTAGGAGTCTCACGATCAAACTAAGTAAATAAATCATATGGTTCAAGGTTAGATAACAAGTGAAGTCTAGGTGGATTCTTCCTAAGGGTATCGCTTGAGTCAACTGAGTTTTCCCAAAAGTTATTTCCCGAATTCATTCTTTTTGTCTTTGCGTCTTAGCTTAGTAAGTAGATTAGTTTTAGTTTAAACAACCATCACTTTATATTAAGGCTAAATAATAAAAAGACGGTGAGTATTAGTACTTTTAGTTCCTTTGGGTTCGACAATCCGGTCTTGCCTAAACTATACTACTGTTCGATAGGTGCACTTGCCTTTAATCGTTGTCAGAGTTAGTTTCCAGGTTCGATCATTCTTTTATAAATTTTAAAACTCTGGTTTACAGCGATCAGTACTAAAGGAAGGATGATGAGGATCATAAGCACCATATAACTCTTGAGGAGAACTTGTTTGAGGAAGTGGTTTGGTATGTTGTCATTTAGTATTGGTTTTGATTTTAGGTTATTTGTAGTTGGGTTTGAGTTTGCTATTGATCCTGGTCTTTTTCTTCTGGGTTTGTAGGGGTATCGGTGGTGGAATGAGCCATGTTCGATCCATGCTCATAGCACCAATTATTGATACTAAGAGGTGACGTGGAAGAGATCATGATGAAAATTGAGGTCAATTCACCTTATAGGGGACAGAGAGTCGTACTTTTTTTGTGGTGGAGATGGTTGAGATTTGGGGGAGGAGAGGAACAAGAGAGGAAATGAAGGAGAGAGATGAGAATGTTAGGTGAGAGAATGAGTAAATGTATCCCTTCTCAAGGTGGGTGAGAGAGGGCTTATATGGGTTGGCCTCACAGGGCACGTGGTTAGGGGTGTTCAATCGATTAACCGACCCGAACTACCATTAACCGAATTAACCGACTCTTTTAAACTCTTAATTGTTAACCGAACCGAAAATTTTTCAAAAAAAATTAACCGAACCGAACTTTTTCGGTTAATTCGGTCGGTTAACCGAATTAACTGAAATTTATAAATATTTTTATTTTTGGTTAAAAAAATTATAAAACATATAAAAAATTAACCGACTTAACTAACCGATTATTTTATATGTCCAAAAAATTAATCAAACCGTCCGAATACTTATATATTATAATATTATTTATTAAATTCGGTTAATTCGGTTAACCGACTGATTTTGAACCTAATTAACCGTTAACCAAACTTCCAAAAGATTATTAACCGACCCCCGACCGAATTAATTCGGTTAACCGACCGATTAACCGAATTCAGTCGATTAACCAAATTAATTCGGTTTTACCCGAAATTTACACACCCCTACACGTGGTAACCTCTGGTTGGCCAATTGGCATTTTTAAAGATTTTTGTTAGGTGGGAAATGTAACATCACCTAAGTTGTAGGGTATGTAGGTAACAAGTGATGATTGTATTGGAGGCCAAGTTGGAAGAGGGGGAATCTACGATCATGTTGTAACAAAGGTGCACCCCTCGACAAAGGTGTTGGTGATGGGCAAAATGGTTGTGGTTGAGGCAAATATTGAGCTTGAGGTTGAGGCAAAGGTAGAGGTGTTCTTGTTGAAGATGCCCAAGCTATTGTACTAGTTGGTCCTACCAATGGACCCAACTTTGTAGATGTAAAGGTTAATCTTAGATTTCTCTAGATGATGGATGGAGATTCGATGCATCAAGTAGACCAAGGATGATAATTTTTTGGTATCTTTTTTCTTGAGTATTAAATGTATATGCGACATTTGATTAAATAAATTTAAAAACTTCCTAATGTTTATTTTCATTCATTTCATTTACATCATGTTTGGTTCAATGTAATGGCTATTCCATTACATGCCTATTACAAGCTTATTCTGCAGGCCCACACAATCCCTAGTTTGGTTGGCTGTAATGGCTATTACAGCCCTATTCCACACAGCATTATTCAGGGCAAAATCACCAATTACCATTCCGCACTCTAAGCAAGGAATAGTTATTCAGCGTTTTCAGCGTTTGTAAAGTTTCAACAATACCCTTCTCCATCCTCTGTCGTATGAATCCCTTCCTTTTTTCTTTCTTTTTCCCATTTCCTTCAGATCTTCCCCTCTTTTTCAAGCGGCTCATTTCTCTTCAAAATTTTCCTCTCTCGTCCGTTTTTATCTTTTATCTCTTCCTTCTCAATCGTTTCTGTTTTTTTATTTATTTATTGTGATATTGAAATCACTTGCTTCATCCATAAATTTTGGGTTTTCGGCCCTAGGAAATATTGTTTCGGTTCGTCTTTTCAAATTTATGGATGTCGGTGTGGTTGTTCTTGTTGGATGCTTTGGGAAAGAAAGAAATTCTGGTTCTGCAAGATTTCACCAGCCATGGCCTCTCTTTTACAGTCAACTACTTTATTATTCATTTTATCTATTACATTGATTCGTATCCCAAATAGACACGCTATTCCCTTCATCATATTGCACAGTAATGTTCTTATCCCAGTATGTTTTCTTTTCAATTTTAATGTTCTTATGCTCTCTCCCATGGCTTGAATTCATTCTTTAATGCCCTAAAACTTGAGATAAATGGGGATTAGATGCCAGTTTCACCTGATACCCATATTTCTTTTATGGATATAATGCTTAAAGTTCAACTAAGACCATATAACTTCATTAAGACCACATAACTTCATTTCTAGTGAAATTGTTTAAGCAATTGTGCCTTTGTATAAATTGTTAAAATTCTGTTAAATGTACGGGTTAAACAGGATTAGATGCCAGTTTAACTTGATACCCATATTTCTTTTATTTGATATCGTATAATATTGACTGTCAAAGCAGTAGTAATTGTATTTTTGTTTTCTAGTAATTTAGATGTTTATGGCTGTATTTGAGTTGTATAAATGTTGTTAATTGGGATGTTAAAGTGTTGTAAGTTGAGGTGTTTAAATGGTGTAAATTGAAGATGTTTTATTGCTGTGATTGAGGTGTATAAATGTTGTTAATTGAGATGTTAAAGTGATGCAAAATGAAGTGTTTAAATGCTGTAAATTGAGGTGTAAAAGTGCTGCAAATTGAAGTATTTAAATACTGTGAATTGAAGTGTAAGACTGCTGCAAATTGAATTGTTTTAAGTACTGCAAATTGAACTGTTTAGTTGCTGGAAATTTAGATGAGTTGTAAACATTCGTATCGAACACTTATCCATACTCGACACTCACACTCAAATCCGAGTAATCTAGGATAGGAGGATATCTTCTGGTTTTTGAATGTTCCATTTATTAGTTATCTCTGATATTCTCTTAATCTTTCTTTTCCACTGCATAAATTACTTCTAACCACCTGAACATTGCGTGTAATAGGAGCTTCAGCTTAAGTAATTACTCCTTTCCCATATAGCTTAAGCTTCTTTATTTGTGAAGCTTCCTTGTGGACACATCACCCATTCATGTTCATTTGATTGGTTCATTCTTGTAACAAGATTTGTTTTTCCCCTACACCTCTTACTATTTGAGCAAGCTTTTCAGTTATATTTCTCAAAAACACTGAAGAAGTTATGTTTATCTGAACTAATAACTTTATTGTTGAAAACAAAATCATTAGGCCTATTACTGACTTTCCGTGCGCGGATCCTTTTCTTGCCCTTGTTGATATGATTGATTCAATCCAATAATTTGATTTTATTCTCGCATAGTTATTTTTGTGTAGACTTTTTGCTCGATGTTTTTGACTGATGTAATTAATTGAGGGGAAAAATGGTTTTGCAAACTCTATAGTTGATTACTACTCGATTCTAATTACCAAGTCATTGATGTTGTGGTTTTACTGTACTTTTGCATGGAGCGTGTCAAGGCATTGATGCATTATCGCATTTATGCATTGTCAACCTAATCTTCATTACAACTCTTGTATCCATTTGTTTATCGATCTTTCCCATATGGAATGTCCTTGAGTCATAATTGACAATCAATTATTGTTATGTAGGTATTTAAAGGGAAAAAAGATGCCAGGCGCATGGGTGCGAAGACGAGCAGATTAAAAATGTGTGGGTATACAAGATAGATCCTGCAAGGAATTTGATGTGGGTGAGGGGTCGTATGGTTTTCTTATCTTAAGTGCTTAAGCATTTTGAATGGAAAAATTAGGAGGCTATAGCCTTTTGCTAACAGATTGCAAGCTTCCAAATCAGATGTTTGTCATAAAAATAAGGGACTAACCCCCTTCAAAGGATGGGAACAAATTACATTGCATCCGAAGTTCTTAACCATCTAATCTGTTGTATTCTCATATAGCTTTTTATCGGCAGTATTGTTTAGGGAGTTGGTTATTGTTTACAGTCCCCAGTGCTAAAGGAACTTTGACTTCATAAAGGATTACATTTACAAGAAACCCGATGTTTCAATGCTTCCGTTCTCGACTTATTTTTCAAAGAAGATGAGGATGAAACAAATATAGGGCCTCAGTTTGCCGATCCTTGGAGAGGTAGATCCATTTATGGTAGCCGATTGACGTTGGGTGGAGTTTGAGTTGGTTGTGGGATGGCAGATTAATTTACGGACCAGTTAACTTGCGGAATAGTAAGAAGTTGGTTTATGTCCTAGTTATTTGGTTTTAGGAAGGAATGTAATATGAGATAATGGTTATAGAGTTGAAGGTTGATGTATGAATTTTTGAAGCAAATTGAGCATTGATTTTTCTGTAACATGAATGGATTTATTTTAAATAAATGAGTTATTTTTGAAGCAAATTAATTACTTCTAATATTTAATTTTTTTTGTAGAGTAATTTAATTATTTGTTTCAGTAATGATATTTTAACACATATATGTATTGCAGTTTAAAAATAATAAAATATATTATATATATTTTTATAGTATTATATATTTTGATTTTTTAATTCATATAATAATAATTATATTAAGCATGTTATTAAATTATATTTTTTATTAAATTATATTTAATAATAATTATGTTAAAATATGATTAAATTATTTATTATTTTTATTAAATTATTTTCAATAATAACCTTATTAAAATTTAATAACAATAACAATAATCATCTACCTAAAAAATATTCTGCTAAGGGTATTCTGGTCATTTTAATTATTTTCCTTATGCTATTACAACATCATTCCATTCAACCAAACACAAGAATTCTATTACAGCTCTATTCCATTCCATTCAACCAAACAGTTGAATTACTTATTACAGCTCTATTCCATTACACCTCTATTCAATTACAGCTCTATTCCATTACAGCGAACCAAATGTGGTGTTAGAGTTTAGTGTTTCAGCCATTTATTTGACATGTATACTAGACATCAACTTGATGAAAACTTTTACTAGGATAGTAAAATTTCACATCACCTAAACTCTAAATTGTTGTAATTACATAATAGTAATATAATTATAAATTTATGGGAAAAAAAACATACATAAATCAATTCTCTAATTCTACAAAAAGGATCCTTAACTCTTGATTAATCTAAGCTTCTAATACAACAGTTTACATATGGTAGATATATTGTTTATGCCACCATGATTAAAAAGGTTGCAGCATTGTGTATATAAACATTGTCCTTTTTTCTCTTAGACTCCTAACGTTTGACTATTTAGTGGTAGTTGTCGACTACTTCAGCAACCGTATGAACCCATTAAATGCAAAATGTTTGATGCCATTTATTAGTGGCATTAACCATATATACCCACCAAATGCAATAACCTTACAACTTAATGGTGCCATTTGTTTACGGTAGCAACCATATGGTCCTACCAATACTAATGGCTTGTGGCCTATTTGGCTAAGCTAATAGGAACCATTTTTCTCAAAAGTGGGTGATCACTGTAAAAGTGCTCTCGTATTGAAACAAACCCACCAAAATGGCTTTGTTCGATAAAAAAGTCTTATCCCTTTTTTCCTACCTCTTGGACAAAGTGAGTCGATGTTGTTAACACATTCCTACCTCTTTGCCATTTTAAAGCAGTGAAAATTGTTTGCAAACATACTAACCCATAAATCGTAACCCTACGAGAATGAGCCATGATAGGTAATTTTTAGGGCCAAAATGTAAGAAGCCGCTAACCGTAGTTAGCAATCTCACAATACTAAACTTGACATCCAATGGTGGCGAGATCAGTGTAATCGTTTGTCTTCTCCAATAGTTAAGGAATCAAGACTCTTTACGAAAGTAAAATATGACATTCAATAGTACTGAACTCGACACCTATAAAGACCTTTTAAAATTTGATTTTCTTTGAAATACGATGGAACATTTGGAAATTAAGAATAAAATGTAAAATAATTTTTTTCATAATTTATAATTTATAGTTATCAAACAATCAAATTATATTTCGTATATAGATATATCAAACAAAATTTATAACTCAAATTCAATACTCAATATTTCAATTCTTGTTTTTTCAACACTTAATTTTTTATTTTATCAAACATCATCTAAATTAAAAGTTTCGATAGGTTTAAAATTTAAGTTAACTTTTTACAACAATAAGTTTAACATTCCATAATTAAGTGAAAGAATATAAATATTTTTATTCTTCTCTCAAACCTTGGTTTTTTTTACCAAAATGTTATAAAATAATTATTTATTTAAATAATATAAGTTTAGAATTATTTTTCAAAATATTATGAAATGTATAATATTTTAATAAATTCAACACTAAATTATCACTATTTATGTGGATTTGAAAATCTGCAAATAATTTTTTGTCTTAAATAATTATCAGTGGTGGTCTGGTTATTTAGAATTCTGAAAGGACATGTTAGACATAAGTATGACAAGATAGAGAACCACTTCTGGACATTGGATATTGAAAAAATATAAAGATCCAAATTACTCTTTAAAGATATATTTTGATAAATAATTTAGAACCATGTTATTTTTATAATATTTTAGTAAAAGAGCCTTCAAATCTTATACCCTTTTCTTTTGAACCTGATGAAATTAATTTTTGGACTATTAAATGCATCAATTTTAGGGGTGTGCAAAATTCGGGTAAAACCGAAAAAATTTAGTTAACCGATCGAATTTGGTTAATCGGTCGGTTAACTGAAATTTTTCGGTCGGGGGTCGGTTAATTATTTTGTGATTTTTCAGTTAACGATTAATTCGGTTCGAAACCGATCGATTAACCGAATTTTTTCGGTTTAACCGAAAAAATTAATAAATAAAATTATAATATATAAATAGGCCCACTATTCACCTAAACCCAATCCCTAAACCCAATCCAAACTCAAATATCTAACCCAACCCAATTACCCAATCCAACCCAATCATAAAAATTACAAATAATTTAATAAATAAAAATAAAATTCTAAAACTAAAACTAAAATTATGTAATCTTTTTAATTATGCAGTGATTAATTTCGGTTAATTCGGTTAATTCGGTTAATTCGGTTAATTTTTAACCAAAAATAAAAAACATATAATTTTCGATTAATTCGGTTAACCGACCGAATTAACCGAAAAAATTTCAGTTCGGCTAATTTTTTTGAAAAAAATTCGGTTCGATTAACGGTTAAAAATTTTGAAAGGTCGGTTAATTCGGTTAATGTTATTTCGGGTCGGTTAATCGAATGAACACCTCTAATCAATTTCGTCCTTATACTATTAAAAAGAATCAAATAGGACTAAAGTGGAAAGTTAACATTTACTGTATAAAAAATATATTATTTATTATTTCACAAAATATTTTTAAAGTTTTTATGGTTTATTTGGAATTAAAATGCAATTGAAAAAAATAAAATTTAAGATATTATTTATATAGTAAATGTTAACTCTATTACGATTTGGACTTATTTAATTTCTTTTAATAATATAAGGATTATATTGATTCATTTAATAATAGTGGGACTAAATTGATCCGGCCAGGGACGTCCCAAGTACTTTAACCCTTTTATTTTCTTTTCTCTGTCCGTCCTTTTTCTTCCTTAGTTCTGTCCTTCAAAACCCTAAACCCTCTTCATTTCTTTTCTCTTCTCTTTTCGGTTCTTTCTTCTTTCTTGGTTTTTTTCATTTTTTGAAACAATGTCTATTAACAACAGTAAAACAGAAGTAAAGAGATTGTTTATAGGGGCTGGTTGCAACAGAATAGTGAACAACGTTTCATGGGGTGCTTCTGATTTGGTCTCCTTTGGTGCCCAAAACGCCGTTGTTATTTTCTGTCCCAAGGTTTCTCCTTTTACCTCTCTCTGTTTCTTTTCTTTGTTTATTGATCGACTCTTCCATATTTCTTTTCTTATTTATTGATCAACGCTTTATCTTTGTTTTCTTATTTGTAATGTAGTCTGCTCAGATCTTGACTACACTTCCGGGTCATAAGGCAGTTGTTAATTGCACTCATTGGCTTCCAAGTAATAAGTTTGCATTCAAAGGTACAGTAAATGGTGCAAAGGTTTGATACTAAATTGTTCTTAAAAGGTTCAACCTTTTTGAGTGTTTTTAGGGTATTTGAACAATTCATTGGTGTGGTAGTGAATTTTTGCTTTCTGTTATTTGCAGCTAAACAATTAGAGCGGCATTTTCTACTATCTGGAGATGCTGATGGTGTTATTATTCTATGGGAACTTTCTCTTGCTGACAATAAGGTATTCACTCTGCAATTCCTCTAGTTTTTATTTTTTATTTTCTTAGTTAGGAAGCAAAATATAGTGAGTTGGTGTTGTTTTCAGATTTAAGCTTTGTTTTTTGAAAGAGTTTGGCATGTTTAGTTTCCTTTGGATCTTTCTGTTACTATTGTTTTATTTTAATTCTTTTCTTTTTCCCGATTTTTACAGTGGAGGCATGTTTTACAATTGCCAAAATCACATAAGAAGGGCGTAACATGCATTACTGGATTTATGGTTTCTCAAACTGATGCAATATTTGCCACATCTTCTTCTGATGGCACTGTTTGCTTATGGGATGTTTTGTTTCCAACTTCTTCTGGCTGTGAGTTAATGTTTGATGCAACTTAATTTAACCCTTTTTTGCATTTGCTGTCATTGTTAATCCAAAATCTTTTGTTTTCACCTGTTCTGTAATTTGCCGCAATTATAAAAAATAGCTACTGCAAATTCCCAATGCATACACCATATTGCATTCCATTTTGCTTCAGAATTTAGTTGCTTTCTGTTTGTTTTCAAACTACTAAGAGTTTGATATTTGCGTCTATTGAGCTTTTAACTTGGCTAGCTAATAAAATCTACATACTATTTCTTGTGGATGTAAGTTTATTTTTTATTATTGAGTTTAGGTTTGTGCCAGGTAGGTATTTATTTTTCAAGAGGTAACCCTTTAAAGGATTTTTTTTTTATGGAAAAGAGAAAATATTTTGTTAGCTCCTTTATCTTTAAAAAAAAATTCTTATGTGAAGTGTTCTCCCAATGCTGCATAGATTGACTATATAATTGTACGGGAGTGGCAAAAAAGATTTAAGGATTGAAACACATTCTATGTCTAGACTGCTTGTGTCACTTGTAATCCTCTTTAGATATTGTTGTTTTAGACAGATTGTTAGCTAACTGTAAGTAATATGTTCTTCTTACACCATGGATGTGTCATTTTGATTTAATGTCCTTATACGACTTTGAGAGGAATTTGGCTATTCAGGTCCGGTTCATGTATCAATTTGATGAACTGGCTTCATAAAGCCCATTTCTTAAAAACTGGAATCAATTTGTTCACTTGGTCATTTTTAAATTGATTGAGATGAGAGGAATAGAGAATGGATTGTTTGAACTTTCCATTACACTGTTTGATGTTTTGGTTCTGTTAAATAAGCATTAATTGGACAAAAGTGTCGATGTTGCAATGCAGGATGCAACAAAGCTAGAGGCACTTTTTGTAGAACTCCTTCAATTGTAATCTTATTTTAGCATGTTTTGATGACTATCTGTGTTTAATGTGTCATTTAGGTTTATAACTTTTTTGTTAATCAACCATTTGCTATCCTCTTCCAAGAATTATTATTGAACAATAGTTGATAACCACTGAAACCTTGATTGTTTTTTCTTTTAGGTGAATGTAAATTATCATGTCTGGAAACTCTAGTTGTTGGCTCAAGACCAATGGTAACACTTTCACTTGCGCAACTGCCTGGAAATACAGGGCTTATAGCACTGGCAATGGGAGGATTGGATAACAAGATTTATCTTTATTGTGGGGAGAGGACCGGAAAGGTACCAACTTCTGCTTTATCTGTCTTTATTCATGCATCGATTATCTTTCTATTGATTTTAACTCAAAATGTTTTTAATTCCAAACTGGTAGTCGTTCAACAGAAAAGCCCTTTTCCATTCTCCTTTATCTAAGGCCATTCATTCTGAAAGGTGTCAAGATGCCCAATAGCACCCTTTATTTTTTAACCATGTCATTTTTGGCCCTTGAATATTTCTCTGTGGCCTATAAGTAAATTTTCCTTTCACTTTTAATTTGCATGTCCAGTTTGTACGCGCTTGTGAACTAAAAGGGCATACGGATTGGATCAGGAGTTTAGACTTCTCGTTACCTATATTCAGTGGTGAAGCCGATAGTGTTCTACTTGTAAGTTCATCTCAGGACAAAGGTATTCGCATATGGAAGTTGACTCTCCGAGGTTCTCTAGCCAATACAGAGGGTACATATAAAAGAGGTGAAATAGGTCTGGCATCTTACATTGAAGGTCCTGTTTTTGTCGCTGGCTCATTCTCTTACCAAATATCTTTGGAATCTCTTCTGATTGGACATGAGGATTGGGTATATTCGGTACAGTGGCAACCACCTTCACTGGCGGCTGAGGAAGAGATTGGCTTCTATCAACCCCAAAGCATTTTGTCTGCATCAATGGATAAGACTATGATGATCTGGCAACCTGAGAGGAAAACTGGTATTTGGATGAATGTGGTCACTGTTGGGGAATTAAGTCATTGTGCTTTAGGCTTTTATGGTGGCCATTGGAGCCCAGATGCACGTTCTATCTTGGCACATGGGTATGGTGGCTCATTCCATATGTGGAAAAATATTGGTGTTAGCTCAGATAATTGGCAACCACAGAAAGTACCTTCTGGGCATTTTGCAGCAGTGACAGATATTGCTTGGGCAAGGTGTGGTGAGTACCTGCTGTCAGTAAGTCATGATCAGGTAAGATGTCAACCATTTTTAAGAAATAGTTTATGAACTTTTTAATCATTTAATTTTATGAACTTTATTGACATTTTATGGACATAAACAATCAATTGAAATATTGGGTCCCTTTTTTAATTAATTTATTTTAAAGATGAGATGTTGATATCAATAGAATTAATTTACATTCCTTTGAATTTTTCATGAAATTAAATGGCAGTATTGATGTTGTAATTTCTTGTTGCAGACAACTCGTATTTTTGCTCCATGGCACAATCGAGATCCTCAGAGTGATGGGGACTCCTGGAATGAAATTGCCCGACCTCAAGTACATGGGCATGATATTAATTGTGCAGCTATCATTCAAGGAAAAGGGAACCATCGTTTTGTCAGTGGAGCAGAGGAGAAAGTTGCCAGAGTGTTTGAAGCCCCTTTGTCCTTCTTAAAGACACTGCATTATGCTACTTCAGAACAGTCAAGTTTTCCTGAAGATGTCCAAGCAGATGTTCAGGTCCTGGGTGCCAATATGTCTGCTCTTGGTCTATCACAGAAACCTATATATGTAAATGGTTAGTCTCATAAATCATACGTGCATTCCAACTGAGATATCATGTACCCTTTTTGTCTGATTTAACATAATTTTACTTTTTTGATAAATAAATCATTTAGATTTTATAGAGGTTTCTTTTATAAAGACAAAAACCTTGCGAGTATACAGCTAGTTATCTAGTTTGGATATCCTATGTGCCATTTTAGATGCTTGTGCCTTGAGAAACTTGTAGATGCAGACTAACCTGTCCTAGCCAAGCTGTCTGTGGACAGAGCAGTTGAATTTGATTTTCACATTGAACAACTGCCTGTGAGCACAATTATTTTGCAACATTAATACTCTTCTTATCGCTCTTGTTGTGTTTCCTTTTGATGGTGAAATTTCTTGCTAATTGTAATGACCTAAGTTTATCTCCATCAGTTTATGTGCATGAACTTGTATAAGCAAATTATTTGACAGTAACGTTTTCCCTTTCAGCAACTCATGAGATCCAAGAGAATCTCGGAAATGATGGTCTTGACACTCTTGAATCTGTTCCTGATGCTGTTCCAGTCGCTTTAACTGAACCTCCTATTGAGGATCAACTTGCATGGCATACATTATGGCCAGAATCACACAAACTCTATGGACATGGAAATGAACTGTTTTCCTTATGCTGTGATCATGAGGGAAAGCTTGTTGCTTCATCATGTAAGGTACATGTCTTTCTTTCCGTTTGGGTCACTAGAAATTTAATTCTGATGAATTTGGTAGGGTGGATTGTGTTTTGATGTAATCTTGCTCCCATTTATGTTTTGAATTAACCTCTCTTTTCACGTTGATTGTTAAACCACAATGTGGGTGCTTTCTATCATGTCTTGTTTTGGGACATTGTTATGAAAAGTTCACTTTGGGGAAAACTCTGAGAAGCAGGCAGTTATTTCTTGATGATAAGGTCGTATAGGGTGGATCTTGTTAGTCATTGGGGAAAGAAATTTTTGGAGGAATAATAAAATAGGGTGGTCTTACAAAAATAATTAGTAATTGCCACCATGGAGAGAAATAGTTATTGATATGGATATGTCAATATGTAAAATTGGTAAAAAGAAATTAGTTTCTTGTCCCCATATTTAGTCTAAAATATATGCATGTTTGTAGAAGTCCAAAGCCCCTAAGTTCATGGATAAATAGGATAAAGAGGAGAGTGAAAAAGTAAAAAAAATATCAACTACGTGTATCTGTAAAAAAATTCACTGATTTTGGACAAAGGACCATATAATGGAAAATATTGTGTGCAGTTCAAAATTGATTAGATAAGTTTTACTAATGTGCATCTAGTTTTTTTAAGTTCATTCTATACATTTTTCGTATTGCTCTATTGATGTTTCTTGTTATTAACCTTTAGTTTGAGTGCTCGAGTAATTTGGTTGAGGATTTAGAGTTCTTTTGCTTGAGTAAGTAGGTTGAGGCTTTAGGGTTCCTTCAAAATATACTGACGTCTTTAGGATGAACTAAATACAATATTTTATACACAATTAACGTTGTTTCTTATGGTCACTGATGTATTTATACGATAAAGTAATTGTTTATATTTTTATCATTAAATTTATATATAGTCTTGTTTGTACAAATAAAAATCGCATGTCATAGACTCATAGTTATCTTTTTCCCATTGAACATTGGGGTCATAAAAGTAATTGTTGCTTCCTTTTTCTATTAAATTATCTGTGGTTAATGGTACAAGTAATATATACCGCATCTTGCAATTTCCCCAATTTTTTTTTTTAAATGAGAAACTAATTGGAAACATCTTAGTAGTAAGTTCTGGAATCTCGAAATATACCCTAAAACAACATGCATAGTTGAAATTTAGTAGGTTAGTTTGGTATGTTGGAGGTGTAAATGTTCTTGAAACAAGAATGCTATATAACATTGCTTTAGCAGTGCCGAAGTGATAAACCGTTAAATTTAAGTCGTTTTTTCAATTGTTTCTTATACTACGCCTGCAGGCCCAATCAGCAACAGTAGCAGAAATATGGTTATGGCAAGTGGGTTCATGGAAAGCTGTTGGTCGCTTGCAGTCTCACAGCTTAACAGTCACGCAGATGGAGTTCTCTCATGATGACAACCTTCTTTTGGCAGTCTCAAGGGATCGCCAGTTCTCCATTTTCAAAATCAATATAGCAGGTACTCAGAAATCTACTAATTGTGTTATAATACTGTTTCATTTAAGTACTCGATCTAGTTGATCTAATTTCGAATGAAGTCCATGTAAGTATATTTGTTGTCTTGTAAAAGGCAACTGTTGTTAAAGTTGTCCCAGAAATGACTTCTTTAGCTTGTTTACTTTTCGAGCAAACTAATCATTAAATGGGGAGGCAGGAGAAAACTGTTGACCTACATCTTTTTGCATACTTTCGGGGAATTAGAAATTTAAGGTAGAAGACTTTTGCATTGATTGAATTCCTCGATCATTTTTATATCTGGTTAAATTTTGAGATTAAATCATCTCGTTTCTATCTGTAGGCAATGATGAAATTGATTACAAGCTTGTAGCTCGGCAGGAGGCTCATAAAAGAATAATATGGGCATGTTCGTGGAACCCTTTTGGTCATGAATTTGCGACAGGTTCTAGGGACAAGACAGTGAAGATCTGGGGTGTGGAGAAAACATCTTCGGTTAAGCCACTTTTAACTTTACCGCAGTTCGACAGTAGTGTCACTGCCCTGTCTTGGGTTGGTCTTGACCGACAAAGAAATGATGGGCTTCTTGCAGTGGGAATGGAGAGTGGACTCCTTCAAATTTGGAGCCTTCATGTTGAAAGAAGTGATGATAGCATTCCAACACCAGGTGTGGCCACTGCTCAGATCATACGGCTTGATCCTTTCATGTGTCATGTTTCTGCAGTTAACCGTTTGGCGTGGAAGAACCCTGAGAACAATGAAAATAGCACAAACCTGCAGCTTGCTTCTTGCGGAGCTGATCATTGTGTGAGGTTGTATGAGGTAATCGTTCACTAATCTGATTAACTACGGTGTACTATAACCATTTTTTTCCCCTCAAAATCAAATACAACTCGTTTTTCTTGGAATTCATTTACTATAAATCCATTCATAGTCACCCATTTGGGGGGACAACGCGGTGTCTTTTGGGTGGAGTGAAATGTAAACGCGGATTAACCTTTCAGAACGTGTATTGTATGTAGTCTTGAAATAAAAAACAAAATATGAAGTCTAGTCTACAAAGCGAAAATAGGAACTTTCTTACTAGACTTTCCCTTTTAGAGTACATATAATCTTATGATAAAAACAAACAAATCTTCCACTACCGTTTGAGTCTTGGATTTTCTTTTGGGTAACTTTCACTTTCTGGACCCAAAGGTTGGGATGAATACAAGTACGTCACTCAAAGCTAGCTTTGGAACATGGCAGAAGGATTGACAACAATTTTACTAATTTTAGACTAGTTAAAACTGGGAACAGCCGCATTCCATGATCATCACCTTGGCCCAGATAACATGGAAGGTAAAACTGTTGTAGCAAAACTCTCCCCAACGTCTGGTGTTAATTCATTTAGTAAATCTTCATCCATATCAATTACAACATCAACTGAACCCTCAAAAAGCTTCACAACTGCGGACATGGAAGGCCTCCTGGCATAATCAGTTTGTAAGCACCACGCAGCAACCTTCATCATCTCTACGACTTCAACGGCGTTCGACTGCATATCATCGCTGCACTTATCAACTAAATCCAAGAGTTGTCCTTCCTCTTGCTTTCTTCCAAAAAGTTTCAATAAATGCCTATCTTCTTCTTGTTGAGATCCATCGATGTTTCGCCGCCCGCACAGAACTTCTAGGACTATAATGCCAAAGCTATAGACATCTACTTTCTCAGTTATGACTAAGCTTAACCATTCAGGAGCCATATAACCTGGGGTTCCCCTCATACTTGTAACAACTTGACTTTGATCTTTTTCAATTAGCTTAGATAACCCAAAATCCGAAACTTTAGCATTGAAATTCTCATCTAAAAGGATATTTTGAGGTTTGATATCTAAGTGAATTATCTTTCGGTTGCAGTCTTCATGAAGATAAGCAAGTCCTTTAGCTATATCTAAAATGATCTTCTTTCTAACTTGCCAATCAAGTGAAAGATCCTGGTTTTTATTAAAGATCCATCGGTCTAATGATCCATTAGCCATGTACTCGTAAACTAAAAGCCTATTGAATTTTTCAGCACAAAATCCAACCAAACTTACCAGATTGAAATGGTGGATGCTTCCAATCGTCTGAACTTCAGCTACGAAGGACTTGTTAACTGGACCAATGCCAAAAAGATGTTTCACTGCAACTTGAGAACCCGAAGGCAGTGTTCCTTGAGAAACAGACCCAAATCCGCCTTCACCAAGCTTGTTGCTAAAATTCTTGGTGATGTTCTTCAACTCTTCATAAGAAAACCTCGTTGGCATTCCTAACATGTTGTCGAGATGATCTTCCTCAACTTCTTGGAACCGATTTCTAGATCTTAGAAAAAAGAAAGCCCCTAAAACAACTAGGCCAAGTAAACCGCATAGGAGTAGGTAAAAAAAAGCATCAAAAATTGAGCCCGCAATAACTGCTGTGATCAGTAGAATCAAAATCAGTAGAGAGTAGCTACGGATATTCCCATACATGAACATTGCTCTCTAAGAGGGGGCAATGGCTTTCCAGGGAAGAGAGAACTTGCTGCAACAATGGCATCAAACTTGATAAACTAAATAGTTCAGTGTTTTGTTCTTCTAAGAAATCACCGAGAAAGAGCAGAAAAGTAAATAAGAAATTGTTTTAAGAAATCACCAAGAAATGGGAACAATTCTCATGAAAACCCCTTGGATCAATAAGAAAGAGTGGCAACCATTGATCATGCCAACTCAGCATGAAATGAGACCGATTACTACTAAAGGAGACCAACTTTTCCTTAAAAACGTATGGACTAGAATACAATTTCTTCCATAAGTTGCTCCCAATATCTCTCTCATAATCAGGTTCCAAATGCCCTGGGGGTGACTATCCAATTGGATTAATCCAGGATTCTGACCTGTAGCCAAATTTACCATGAAGTCTGCCACCCAATTTGCTTCTCGATAAGCATGTTTGATTCACAAACTTCATTTGTCTTATTTGATGAGTAATCTATTCGGTTTGGATCTCATTATAGGTTCTTATAATATATGCTTTTTTTTTATACAATGCCTAGAACTACTCATAATCCTTCTTTAACCCTTAAATAGGAGGATAATGCACTTCTGCGCACTCGAACTTACGTCCTCCTGCACTGGCAACAATGTCAATACTAATCGAGTTAAGACTTAATCGATTACTGTTTCAAAACTATGTTGCATTCAGTGTTGAAATATAAGATTCAAAACCAAAAATGTAACGGTCTTATAATCAAATTAAGCTCCAATTATTTGATTTCACTTCAAACTCACCTCAAGCTTCTATCATAGTTTTCAATCCGATTCCAACGAGGTTTTGAGCAACAAATCTTGCATCGAGCTTCAGCTTCTCGTTATTGAAGCTTTAGCTTGCCCAATTATTGGCCTACTACAAACTCCATGACCAATAGAATAAATTACAGCTCAATTATATTCCCCAAATGGAGTGTTAATTCTAACGTTATTAAATTGTGATCTCCTCAATGAATCATCGCATTATCTCGAAATATAGGTTAACAAAATTTAATTCGATTTGAAAAAAAAATAAGATTTTTTTAAAATTTTGAGTTAATCGAATTGAGTTATTCGATTTTTTTGAGTCAATTCGAATAAGTAATTTGGTTTTTCGAATTGAGTTGAATTTTACAATTTGAATAATTTAAACAACATATTAGTATAAATACCCGTTCAACAAATGAGCAAATTGGTCTCTTCAACAAGAATTACAAAAAAAATCAAAAAAATTATAAAAAAAATTATAAAAATTTTCAAAAATTCTAAAGAATATATAAAAAAATGTTTAAAATATTACTAAAGTATCTTTCTTTCTTTCTTTTTTTCTCTTATTTTGCTTTGAAAGAGTTTTCAAATATATATGGTTTCAAATTTAGGTGCTTTATCATGAAATTAGTTATATTGTAACAAAATTTTAATTTGACATAATTAATTTTTTAATTCAAATCAAATAATTTCACTCCATCCAATTCAAATTTCATTTCACTCGATTCGAATAAAAAATTCAAATCAAATTAAGATGATAAAATAGGACTCATTAACTATTGTTAAACTAGCTTTATTTGATAATTGTTTTGATATAACAAACAAAAATGTTTTTAAATAAAAATTTATTTTTGAACAAAGAATTTATAAGTTTAAAGTATAAAAATTATTTCAATACTTCTAAAACATCTTAGAAAATGTTTTGAACACTTAAATTATTTTGAACAAAGTTCAAAAATAATTTTAAACTCTTGAACTTGATTGAAACAATTTTAAATCAAATGAAAAACTACTCCCTACAAAAAGTATCGATATTTTCTAAAAATTATCCATATTGATATGATTTTTATCGATAGCATATTTTTTATTGATACTAAAATTGCTCACTGACTTGAATAATAAATTGAACAAAAGCAATACGTATCGATACTTTTCAAAATATATCGATACCACTTTTACATTCTGTTTTTACGATTTTTCAAACAATGACAAATAATATCGATACCTTTTACCAGGTATTGATAAATCATCTTTGGTATCGTTGTAAACTAACTTTAATGGCCATTGAATCAAAGATTAAATGTTATTGGTATCAATACTCTTAGAAAAAGTATCGATACCTTTTGTTGCAGGTGAATTAAATGCATTGGTATTTTCATCCCAACGGCTTTATTAACTTCCACAACAACCCCAACAGTTGAAAATGAATTAGAGGGTATAAATAGCATATTCCAAAGGTCCTATAACAACAAGAAAGCATATTCAAGCAAAAAGATCAATCAAAACGACCTTTGTGCCAAATATTTTCATACTTTTCTTTCATACACTTGTGAGCTTCATTGCTATTCTATTAGCTCAAGTGTTTTTCCTTGTAATTGAGCTTAATTAGCAAACACTTTGTATCTTTTTGAGAGAGTTTGTATCTTAAGGTTTTGATAGAAATCTTAAGGGAGTTTATAAGGTTAAACATTGTCTTCAAAGGTTATCAAATTAGTAAATTTGGGAAAATTATTAGCTATAGAAAGCTAAGGCAATGGAGTAGACAATTGGGGCCGAACTACTCTAAATTCTTGTATTCAATTTTCTATCTTTTCTCTCTAGCTTTCACAAAATTTTTAAAAGCCAATTCACCTCGTTTTTGGCAATTTCGGTTTGGTTATTTGAACTAACAAGTATACTAACTTGAAAGTTTTTCACTTGGTTCAATTGAATGTTGACTCGTATTGAAACATATAGTTTATAAACATTTTGCCAAATAAAGGATATAAACCTTGGGCTTGAGTTCAGAATTGTGCAGCTTCTAAGCTATGCCCTATATGTTCACATTTTGGTCTTTTCGTACTATGGGGTGTAATTTCATTACGGTCTATTTCTTAGATAATTTTAGATTACGAGCGTAATCTTAAACTTTAGATCAATTTGCCATTTGTTTTTATTATTCTAATCAATTAAAGCTTTTTCTTAAATAAAGTTTAAGACTAATTAAAAACTTAAAATTTTGAATTTTTCTTAGTAGTGAAATTACAATTATAATCATTATATTTTATTTAATAATTTACTTATTAATATATTAAATACGGTTATAGTTATAATTATGATTGATGTTGCAATAACTTTTCATGAGTCATTATAATTATGATTTATAAGCTTATTTCAACACAATATATTTACTTATTAATATATAAATTATAATAAAAAATAAGAATTGTAATAATTTATCATAATTTTATGAAAATCGAGATTAAAAAATATTAAAGAAACTAAACTTGTTAAAAAAAAAATTCTATAACAAGGACAATTGAGTAAAATATACTTCTAGGTAATCTTATATTCTGTTAATCAAACATATAAATCTTACATTCCAGCCAAATGAACCAAACAATATAATCTTACATCCTCGTAATCTTATTACAGAACATAATTTAAGATTCGACGAACCAAACGTGTTATTTAGAATTCAAATAGTAAAAGAGCAAAAAAAAAATGCAGTTGTTGAAATTTTAAATAATATTTTAAAAATAATTACATAATTCAATTCCACAAAATCTAAATTTAAAATGTCTAAACTTTTATTTTAATGTAATTTCTCTCAATTAAAATTTTCCCCATTTAGAATGTTTCTAAAAATGATAAATATATAAGGCTTACAACAAAATGAAACTCGTGTTACCAATTGGTATTAATAATTTTATTGAATATATGATCAATATTCGTAGGTTAAATTATATATGTCGTTCTTTTTAATATTTATGAGAATACAGAGAAAACTGAAAACATCGTTTTTAGGTTAACATCAGTTTTTAATATTTATAACTCTTTTATCTATAAAATTAAATAATTATTGTAAATATCATTATTTTTAGTAAATATAATTTTTATATGTGCAATATTCATTTTTCAATCCATATCATGAGTTTAGTAAATTTTAGTATTATATATATTTTTTTTGTGTATTTGAAATATTTCACATATAAAAATAATTGAAATATCATACCCACAATGTAGATGAAAACACAATGATATTTGAAATATTTTACATATAAGAATAATAATGATATTTGAAATAATTATTTAATTTTATAATTTTAGAAATCACCAAATCCCACAATATAGGTGGAGAAAATAAATATTTAACATATAAATTTTTTATATAAAGAAAAATATATCAAAAGAATTAGTTGATGTTTTTAAAAAATAATAACATATTTAGTAGGGTAATTTACTAGAAAACACATTTTTTTACAAAATTTACGGAAAATGACCTACTATTTAATTATTTACCGGAATGGGCCATTTTCCCCGAAAGCGCGTCCACGTCAAATAGCGATTTCGGGATATGACAGAGAAAAGCGCGTCCCCGAGGGAGCGTTTTACATCACATCGGCAAATCGCGTCCTTGAGGGCGCGCTTTGCTGATGTGGCAAAAATGCTCCCTCAGGGACGCGTTTTGCCTGCATCCAACGGACACATTTTTTGACCGTTGGGACTCCAACGATCAAAAAAAAAAACTATAAACCCCCCCACCCTTTCATTTTTTTCACACAAAAGGTCCTTACTCAAATTTCTCTCAAATTTCTCTCAAATTCCTTTAAAGTTCCTCTGAAATTTCACAATAGTCCTTTAATTTTTACAAAAAAATATTCGATCGTATTATCAATGGTCGGAGAATTAATTCGTCTCGACAATAAACACATCTCCGTCGATCAAATGACAATGGTAAGTTATAATTTTAATTTTTCAATACTATTTAATATTTTTAGGTTTATACAATTTTAATTAATTTTAATTTTATAATTTTTAAACGATCACAGAGATCGGGTGTTGCAATGCTATATTCGCAATATGCCCGGTCCGCCATCGCCGTTGTTCGAGAATTACCTGCGGGAAGCGGGTTTTTGGCATGTGGCCACGATAGGCCGGGGTGCAAGTTGGACCCGAAGCTAATCGATGCGCGTTGATAGAGAGGTGGAGACCGAGACGCACACTTTCCATCTTCCATGCGGAGAGTGTACTATCACTCTGGAAGACGAGCATTTGCAATTGGGATTGCCGGTGGATGGGTACGTAGTCACCGGGTCCGCAACTTCTGGTGATTGGGGAGCCGTATGCTACGAACTTTTGGGTGCTATTCCAGATAACATTAACGGAGGTCGGATCGAGATGGGCTGGTTACGAGACATATTCCCGGAGCCGGATAATGATTCGACCGAAATAGAAAGAATACGGTATGCTCGGGCATACATTCTTGAGATGATTGGAGGCTATTTGATGCCAGACTTGTCACGAAACCTCGTACATCTGAGATGGCTGCTGAAACTCGTTGATTTTAGAGTATCCGGTGAATTGAGTTGGGGGTCTGCCGTGCTAGCAAAATTGTATCGGGAGATGTGCGGGGCGACGCGGCTGAATAAAGCGAAAATCGGAGGTTGCCTATCACTACTGCAATTATGGGCACGGTTTCGCTTTCTATTTTTACGTCCTCGAGTGGACCACCCATATACATTCCCACTCATAACGAGGTAAATTTAATATTAGATTTTACAATTATTACGTAGATTTAAAATATAATTGTATACTAAAAATTTATTTAATTAGGTGGAACCATTCGGCGAGTTATGTTAGAATACCTACCTAGCTTGAAGATATACGGCTTCTATTAGACCAACGGTCGGAAGCACAAGTAAGTATTAAATAAAATATAATTTCGTAATAAAATAATCGTTTCGTATTTAGTATTTAGTATTTAGTATTTAGTATATAACTAATATTTTTATCATGTTAATATAGTTTCAATGGACACCATACGAGGATCCGGTAATTCGGGCAGTAATTCCGGATGAATTCTTTCAAAATCCAAACATTTGGCATGTGAAGGTCCCATTGGTCAACTATTCCACCGTGGAGATGCACCAGTCAGATCGGGTTCTGCGACAATTTGGATTCCGACAACTGATTCCCGTGGCATCTGAGGTGCTCGATGATGAGCACAAAGTTGACTTACGGTAGTTGCATACGGATTGGCCGAGATTTTGGTCAGCATATATCGAATTGTGGGAAAACCGGTATGATTATATACCTACTCGGGAACCGATCATCGTTCCTGAGTTAGCGTGCGTGCCGAAATACATGCCATGGTTTAGGATCCATGGCAAGCCGTATTTATTGTCAGAAGAGGAGAGGCGACGGTAACTTCATGTACAAAGGGAACGACGGGGCCTTTTAAATCCAATGAGAAGGGATGATGAGACGGGACCATCAACAGCGCCGACACAATCACCAGGCCCATCAATAGCGCCCACACAGTCACCGAGCCCAACACTTCAGCCGACGACACCCACATCACAGCCTTTTCAGATTATGCCAGGTGCGTATCCTAGCCCTTATATGTTTCCTTTTCCCAGTCCCACGGTAGGTTGGAATGCATGGCCCGGTTCGAGTCCGTTCCCGACTACTCCGACTGGCCAGCCGATCTATAGGCCGTCGTCGCATGCGGGATCGCACGAGGCACCGTCGGGGAGCTCTTCTTTTTACCATTCTCCTTTGCCTTATGAGATTCAGACACCTCCGCCATGGGTGATGCAAACACCTCCGCAGTCAATATTTTATCAAGGTGGGTCATTCTCCCAACACCCACAACCAGACCCCCTGCCGGAGGAACCAGAATCCCCGCCTGAGCAACCACAACCCCCGCTGGAAGCTAGAACAAGGAGGAATCCAACGCGTAACCGTCGACCACCCCCATGTGGCACTAATTCCGACCGGCAACAACATTGATTTTTTTAATATATTTGTATAATTTTTTTTATATTGTTTCATTTAATAAAATAAATGTTGTTTTTAATATTTCAATTGTAATTTAATTTTTATATTTTAAAAAAAAAATAAAAGTTGTTTTTTTTATTTTTTTATTGTAAATTTTTTTTTATAAAATAAATGTTGTTTTTAATATTTCAATTGTAATTTAATTTTTATATTTTTAAAAAAATAAAAGTTGTTTTTATTTTTTTATTGTAATTTTTTTTTATAAAATAAATGTTGTTTTTAATATTTCAATTGTAATTTAATTTTTATATTTTAAAAAAAATAAAAGTTGTTTTTATTTTTTTATTGTTAATTTTTTTATTTTTATAAAATAAATGTTGTTTTTAATATTTCAATTGTAATTTAATTTTTATATTTTTTAAAAATAAAATTTTTTTTTATTTTTTATTGTAATTTATTTTTTTTTATTTTTTATAAAATGAAAGTTGTTTTTAATATCCTAATTGTAATTTAATTTTTATATTTTTAATAAAATAAAAGTTGTTTTTTATTTTTTTATTGTAATTTTTTTTTATAAAATGAAAGTTGTTTTTTAATATCCTAATTGCAATTTAATTTTTATATTTTTAATAAAATAAAAGTTGTTTTTTATTTTTTATTGTAATTTATTTTTTTATTTTTTTTGTCTTGGTTTGGTCTTGGTTTTTTTCGTGGGCTCGAAGGAATATAAGTTATTGGTTCATGGAGTTTTCGTGCATGGTTTTCTGTAAAAGTAGGTAATGGGGCCTTAATTCGCATTTTAAGGGGAAAAAAAAGCCTTAATGCCTCTTTTCTTCCTCCTAATATATCTAAATTATCATTGTAGTACCCAAATTAATGCCTCTTTTCCTCCTAATTGTAAATAAAATAATCATTTAGCAAGAAAGATAACTTTGAAGAATAATGATGATGGTGATATTTTAGATTAATTGAATAACTTTTTTTTTTGTTTTGCAACTTAGTCCTTCTACAAAAGTTCACCATTTTCATCAAGAAATTAAAAGAATTTTCATAGCCACCAAGAGACAAAAATGATATGGAGACTATCAACTATTCCGATTTGGACACGAGCGAGATGTATGGCCTGGGTTCCTACACCATCCGCATAACTTCCGTTGGTTGGCTGTTTCTTGGATATCCATATTGTTGCGTATTCTAGTCGAGCAAGGTCGACCTTTGGTTTGCGACGCAGTTCTCTATCCGGTAACAACTTAAACGGAGCAAGCGATACAGACGGTCACTTACGTTCATCTGGGACTCGTGGGAATACGTGTCTCCACACGTTGTACATGTATTCTATTTTATACACTTCGTCGACATAGCTCATGGGATCCAGACGGAGATTCTGACAAGCCGCAATTACATGAGCGCATGGATAACGAAGTGCGTAAAATATCCCATAGTCGCAGGTCCTATTTCTCAAGTGTACACGATATTGCCCGCCAACAATACCTTGGTTCGGTCTGTCAAACTCCGTCACACGAAACCATAGGTTGTCGCAATCGTGACACACTGTGTGCATGGTGTTGGCCCGTGCCTTTGCCTTGTTAATTTCTCGCAATACCTTCGCGCACCATACATGGCCTCCCTGCATTTGGCCTTTATAACTCGCTGCTCGCTTCGGAAATAGTGCCGCTAAACGAAAATATGTCTCTCGCACAAACGATGTTATCGGCAAATGACGCGTTCCTTTTAGAATAGAATTTACGCATTCAGCCAGGTTTGAGGTCATATGATCATATCGTAGGCCGCCGTCGTATGCTTGTATCCACTGTTCAAAAGGTATGTTGCATAGGTAGTTTGCGCTTTCTTCGTTAACTGAGCGCAAACTCGTCAACATCTCGTGAAAACGTTCCTTATTGATCTAGTACCCTGCTAATATAAGTTGATAGTGAATATTACATATCACTCTTCAATTAAGAATAAATTGAATATTACAAACGAAATTATATTAATAGATATTACATACCCATGTTGGTCACTTGTCGTCGTTCACTTATAGATCGATGTTGCCCGTGGTAGTTGGACGCAACATGCCTTAGGCAATATCGATGGTGTGTGCGATGCCATAGGCTTCCTTGTCGCTCTATTGCGGCTAGTATTCCAGGGCCCCGATCCGATATAACGCATATATCAGGTTGGGGGCAGACATGCCTCCTTAACCTAGATAGAAAGAAATCTCGATCATTAGTCGACTCCCGCAGCATTGCAAACGCAATTGGAAGGATTCTCTCATCGCCATCCTCGTACCCACGACTAGCAATAGCTGATGCGTATATCTACCATACATAAAGGTACCGTCAATTTGTACCAATGGCTTGCAGTATAGAAATACGTCTCGGCATTACTTAAATGTCCAGAACAGACGCTTGAACACTTGGCACCCACGGAGCAATCGATCGTTGTAGTACGCAGGTTTCATTTCAAGGTCTGTTATGCTGCCTGGGATATATCTCTCCAGCACCTGATACCACTACCACACTTCATTATATGAAGCGTCCCACCGACCATGCAACTTTTTCAACGCCTTCTGCTTAGCTATCCAAGTCTTCCGGTAAGAGGGCGTGTACCCCAATTGCCTACGAATATTGGCAATTAAGGCCGACACTGAAGTCTTGGGATCCGCCTTCACCGTCGGTATTATTACGTTAGCCAACATATCTGAATCCATCTTGGGATGATCTTGTGAAACACCTGTCAACGAAGTACGTTAAATAATGCAACATTACGTAATACAAGTATTATTCAAAAACCTTGAACACCTAGTGATATTGTACCGGCAAGACATGTATGTGGACCTTTGTACTTTTTAATCTCCCACAAGCCTGTCCTTTTCCTCAACGAAGCCATAATTTTCCATGAACATGTACCGTCTTGCACTGCACACTTGGCCTCGTACTTATCGAGTTTGGATTTAACCACGTTGTAGTTAACCCCGTTCTTGATGCTATATTGTTTCAATGCACCAAGAAAACTATCATTGTTGGAAAACTCTTTACCAACTTCTAATTCACCCGAATCCAACGATGAACTTGTACGGTCACGCCTTCTGTGTGGTAGTTCAGAAAACTCCAATGCATCGTCTTGAGATAGATCGACATTATGCATGTGGGCTGGAGGCGAGTACGTCCTGAATCGCGGATCTTCTTCTTCTTCATCTGAACCCCCTTCAATATCTTCAGGTAAGGTTGGAACATGCTCCGGTTTAGAAAATAATGCAACTTCTGCACCATCGGGGCCGGGCTCTCGAGGTGGATCCACATCGGACTCATCATCCGACCCACCATCATCTGTAACGAACGAGGTGCCCTCGCCGGTGGATGTCGTGGGGAGTACATTATCCCTTCTTAAACAACTTTCGTAACGTCCCCAATCATATGTGGATTGCCAACCACTAGAAGTTGATGACGTTCCCCAATACGTATTTCTAGTATCGAACGTCGAAGGAAGGATATGCATGTCCCATCCACCAACCGAGTGTCGTGCAGGGGTTGTGTTTTCCATAGTACCACCAAACATGGGCGCTTCCGTATTCTACCTCCCACTAATAGAGTGTCGGCTTGGGGTCGTGTATTCCCCTCGAACAACAATAGATGTTGAAGTCGAAGGAAGATCACTTGGCGATGAAAATTGTACATATACCTCAAGATAGGGTGATCCATTGGCAAGATGAGTCTCCACCATTGCCTCCAAGCTCCGAGGACCTTTGATGTCGAATGAGTCATATCTCACGGGATCAACCAAAGCACAAAATCTATACTTAATAGACTGAACTTTCATTGGCGTTGTTCCGAAGATTTTATGCCTAATTCTTTTGCGAAATTCTGTCAAATCTATGTTCTGGTTAAAAACCAGTCGCGTTGTGTTCTCTGATAAAAAAACAACACCGTTTTCGGTGTCACAAACCTCACAATCATAGTAAATAACAGCACTAATACGTTCACTCATCTTCAGTTTCTATTTTACTTTTGCCTCAATTTCTATTATGCAACCTGAGAATGAAATTTGGCTCATTTATAGTCTAAGGACAAATAGGAACTATCAGAGTAAAAGAGCGTCCACGTGGGAGCTTTTTTCAAGACTTTGCCGACAGTGCATCCTGCTTTGAAGCGTTTTGGTCACTATTTGTTCGAAATGTCTTCTCAAAATTATTTTGCCGAGACTATCAGTAGCAAAAGAGCGTCCACGTGGGAGCTTTTTCAAGACACTTGCCGACGGATGCATCCTGCTTGAGCGCGTTTTGGTCACTATTTGTTAAGAAACGTCTTCTCAAAATTATTTTGCCGTGAGACTCATCAGTAGCAAAAGAGCGTCCACGTGGGAGCTTTTTCGATTACTCTTGCCGACAAAGCATCCCGCTTGAAGCGTTTTGGTCACTATTTGTTCAGAAACGTCTTCTCAAAATTATTTTACCAGAGACTACTGTAGCAAAAGAGCGTCCATGTGGAAGCTTTTTTCAGGACTCTTGCTGACAGTGCATCCTGCTTGAAGCGTTTTGGTTACTATTTGTTCAGAAACGTCTTCTCTAAATTATTTTACCAGATACTATTGTAAAAAAAAACAAGTAATTTTTATATTGCTAATATATTTTTTTCTAAAACCCTAAACCTAAAATTATTTTAATTAATTAACCCTAAACTCTAATTCATTAACTTTCCCCTAAAATCCTAAACCCTAAAAACCATTAAAAACACAAAACCCTAGCCCTAAAACCCTAAAAACCCTAACTCTAACCCTAAAAACAGCTAAAAACCCTAACGGAAGGGGAGGGCAAAAACGCGTCCCTGAGGGAGCATTTTTTCCACATCAGCAAAACGCGCCCTCAAGGACGCGATTTCTGCTGATGTGGCAGAAAACGCTCCATCAAGGACGCGTTTTCCTGCTGCATCCCCTAAAATTGCGCTGACGTGGACGCGCTTTCGGGGAAAATGGCTCATTCCGGTAAATAATTAAATAGTAGGTCATTTTCCGTAAATTTTGTAAAAAAAAGGGCATTTTCTGGTAAATTACCCTATTTAGTATTTGATTTTATAAAAATAAAAGAGTTATTAATTAAAAAACTTGAAAGCAATATATTTATCAATTATAAGCATTAATTAAAAAAACTTGAAACACTATGAAATAAAAAATACCTGTTAACATGCTTATAAGAGGAATTAAACCTGAAACTTAAGTATGAAATCACAATTATTTAACCATCTAATCAAATGAGTTAATTTGTTAAAAATATTAATTAAAGAAAAAAAAGCCTGAAACAACATGAAATAAAAATACAAATGCAAGTAGGAGAAGAATCAAACCCGAGACTAAAGAATAAAAGCACTAATATTTAACCATTTGACCAAAAGAGCTAGATTATTAAATTTCAATGAAAACACATTTTTTAAGACGAGTTTTCTATTTTCCCTCTTCAAAAACGCCCTATTCTCGTAGATATAAAAAAAATACCTAAAATCAGAAATATAAAAAAAAAATTATAATTTAACCAAGATTCGTACTATCTTTATCTTCAATTCGTATCCTAAAAGAAATAAAAACACTTTAATTGGAATAGAAAAATCCAGTCGCCTCTTGAGAAGATATACGGATCCATCAAAAATCCAATATTAGCATATTCCTTAGATATTCTATTTGATGCGTTTAATTTTGAATTTCATTAAAAAAATAATTCTTTTATTTTAATTTATCAATATTAATTTTTACTAATTTATTACATATAAATTATTGGATAGTTAATTTCGTACATATAAATTATTGGACTAACTTATTTAATAGTATGGTTTAACAATATTACATGATTCGAATTAACTTCTCAAATTTTTCTAAAGCACGAAGAGCAATGATTAATTTCTAATTTTTTTTAAAAAAATAATGAGATAAAATTATAATTAAACCTATAGACATGTATAGGGTGAATATTCAATTTTTTAAATCAACTTATTTGTATATATCATAAAAAATTATATTTAAGTTGGGGAGAGATTCAATTACATTGGTGTACATCCTTTCATATATTTTTGTACCATTAATATTTTAGTGGTCCAACCGTTGAATTTATCGATATAATTATATTTGTCATGCATATAAATTTTTAAACTGATCAAATATCTCTATCATATCAATCTAAAATATTGTATATATTAATATTTATTGAAAGGTTGAATTTTTTTTCACAATTGAAATTTTTAATTTAACATGTATGATTTGTATGAAAGGAATATGAAATATGATGATTAGGTTGCAAAAATATTTATCGTAAAAAATATATATATGAAAGGGTGTAAGGCTTCTTGAGTGTTATACCGGTGTAAGTGGATCCCTCCTCATTTAAATTATATACTTATTATGCGGATGATCCACTTACACCAATGTAAACTAGTTTTACACCCTTTTGTATATTTTTATATGATTAATATTTTAATGATTCAATAATTGAATTTATCAATATAAATATACTTGTCATCAGGGGTGGATCTAGGGGGCTGGCAAGGGTCCTGGTCCATCCTAAAATGAAAAATTTTCATTTAAGCTCTTTATAATTTATAAAATTTTAAATTAGTAACGATAAATTTGTATTTTGGTCCCAAAAATTATAAAAATTTGATCTAATCCTCTAAAAATTATAAAGATATAAACTATTAAAACGAAGAAATTGCATTTTTACTATCATAAAAATATATAATTTAATTTCGCCCTCCCAGAAAATTTTTCTGACTTCGCCCCTACTTGTCAAGGATGTCAATTTTCGAACCAATCTGATATTTCTATCATATCAATATAAAATACTATATATATTAATATATATTCAACGGTTGAAATTTTTACATAAAAATAAATGGTTAGAAAATTTTAATTTACATCAAATTTGACATGAATAATTTATATGAATAAAATGTTACACCATATTTGGTTGGGGGAATGGAATAACATTCCCCCATTATTCATTGAATGGTACACAATTCATTTGTTTGGTTGAACGTAATACTCATTCAATGAAATGGCCATTATTTTCTTATTACTTATATTCTTGTAATAACTATTCTTTAGTATCACCAAAAAATGTTACTAAATGCACCACTGCATGTTTTTCTTTGTCCAAAATGGACCTAACCGAAACAGGCTGAACTATAAGATCCTTCTCCTGTCCAGTTGACTTTTGCAGGCCCGTGTGTAATCCATCATCAAAAGATCCAAGCCTTGCTGTGGACGGAGCCCCACTAGCCTGATTATTGGGCCCTATAACTTTAAGACCTATTCTTGGCCCACTGCCCATAGTCACTCCCTTCCCTTTAGCCTTTACTGCCTGTTTTCTTTGAAAGCTCCCATTTCTGGAAACAACATGTACTAGCTTTTTAACAACTCAAATTTCCCAATTTTTAGCTTCATTACCTAACTGAGGTCCTTCATTCATGGCCAAAACCACATCCTAAATTTCTTCCCTAACTTCATCAAGCACCGAGAATCTTGACCCCCCAGTCCGGTTGCAATGCTTCTCACCTACTACCGTTCCCATACTCTGACCCTTCCCCTTTTAATGTCTTTCCACTATCATCCACGAACCATAATGCTCCTCTTCCACTCATCGTTGAAGACCACCCTTGTCACTAACCAGTGCTACATGGCATATAATGTAACACCCCCTAACTCCAAACCGTCGCCGAAACAGGGTTACGAGACATTACAAGACATATCGGACAATTTACAAGTAATATACAAATAATTATCGAACATATTATTAAATAATCAAAAAGTCCCTTAGATGGACCATCGAGGCCCAAAACACATATTAGAAGTGGAACGAAACTTGTTCGAGTACTCCAGAAATTTTTCATAATTTTTTTTTTAAAAAAAACTCAATATAACTTCCTTATAAACATCTAACCTTCCCTGCAATTTTTAAACCAAATACAATCCAAAACCAATCTTTCAACCAATACATTTGCACACTTAATATACTTAAATTATGTCTATAACTTTGACTTAATCATATAATCAAATTACATTCATAAAATCATATAAAATTTTATTAATTAGCTTTATTCATTTTTCTTTCCAAATTTATTACCCAAACTTACCAAATTTGTCATACCTTTTTATTAAACTTAGTATCAAAACACCAAACATCATTCATTACAACCAAAAATTATATAACATTTTAAAGTGACCATTACAACACCTATGTACATGCCACTTTCATTTAAGGAAGAAAACATCACCAAAATTTTTGTGCTGGAGTTGGGATCGTTCGGATGCTGGACCGGGACTCTGGACTCCTATTGACTGCGTCATTTTAAACAACTGTGATATCTTTGAGTACTTCATACTCAGTGATATTACCATAATTCAAATTATAATAATAATAATGGAATATAATTATTAAGCATATAACTATCCAATTTCTCAAATATCAATTCATTCTTAAACTTTCATTAATTAACAATAACAATATATATATATATATTTAGCTAATCTTTAATTTCATTCACATATCATATGTCTCAATTTCAATCATTACATGAACATTAAGTTCATGCCTTTCATTTCCAATCTCAATTTCAATCCACAATTCAACCTTCTCACATTTTCAATAGTATAATCGATCAAATTCATTTAATTTTTTTTTCCATTTCGGTTATTCACCCTATTAACAAACCCAGACTTTGACGGATACACGGATTCCAAGCCATACACACCAGTGCGACACATTGTGCCTAAAACGGTACATAATAGCTGATCAGTATACGACACATAAGTGACTGAAACGGTACACGAGGTGCCTGATACGACACACGAGGTGCCTGAAATACGACACATAAAGTGCCTGATCGACAAAGCCGATAAATCCCGTACTCTTCCAAATCCTATGGCATGCCAACTATATTCGACTTAGCCCGACCAGTTAACAGGGTATTCTAATTCTCAATTAAATTTTCACTTTCATACCAAATTTAAGATCACTATTCAAATCAATATACAATTCAATTATACATACACATTTACCATCCAATCCAATTCCTATTCAACTCAAATATTAATACTTACCTTATACTCATTTATTAAATATGATTTATATAAAATATTTAATAAAAAGTAATTTAAATTATAGTAATACAAACCCGGATTTGTTTGACTACTCCTCGATAACTTTTCCCTTTCCTTTCGATGCCTATACTTCGGGTTCTTTGCTAGCTACGAAAATTAAAATAATTATACCATTAATTACAGCACTAATTATAACAAATAATTGAATTTCTATTCAATTTACACCTTATTTTCAATTAGGTCCTAATTAACTCATTCACTTTACTAACTTAATTCATACTTTATTCTTATTCAAATTCCTATCAAATTCAACCTAACTATCAAGTGTTCATAATAAAACCCTAATTTAAAATTTCTTTCTATTTAATCCCTCAATCACAAAACTTATAGCTTCTTTTACAATTTAATCCATTTATCAATCCTAACTTGAAATTCATTCAATTAAATCCCTAATTCAACAATTAATTCAACATAACTCATGTCTTAAAATCTATCAACTAACAAAATTTCAACATAAACCATGACATAGTTTGTTCTAGGTTTCTAAAAGCTCAAAAATTATAAGAAAAGGACTTAAATTAACTTACCAATTAAACTTCAAGCCTTGAAATTCCTAATTTCCATTTTCTTTCTTTTCTCCTTTCTTTCTTTCCTATTTCGTTTTCTATTCTGTTACTTTGTTTCTTTTTTATCTTTTATTTCTTTTTATTTCATTTGTTTCATTTGTTTATTAATAATATTATAATAATATAATTTAATAATATACTTATATAATAAGTAAACATATATATATTTTACAAATGTATGTATATTAGTATTACACATGTCACAAATTTTACCATACATTTGTTAAGATTTAGTTAAATTTTACATAATAATATAATATAATATATTTTATAATTAAATAATATATTAATATATTTAAAACATAAAAATCTAAGATTTTATGCCGCCTCATTTATGGGACTTGGTATATTTACCTATTTAGTCCCTTTAACTTTTCTTTAATTTATAATTAAACTTTCACCCCTATTTCAATTTAGTCCTTTTTCCTAATTACTCCTAATTAAAAAAAATTCACCTAACTAAAACCTAATTAAACACACAACTAGCTTCATAAATATTTCTAATAAATTTTTACGAACCCATTTCGCTAAGACGGAGGCCCGATAATGTACTTTTCCGATGCCCGTGAATTTTGGGTCATTACATATAACACCTCCCGTTGCTACATAAGCATTATCACCTCCAGACATAAGCACCTGCTGACCAGGGCAAAACTCTAAGTTATGGCCATAAATCCCGTACTTGAGACAAACAATAGGGAGTAATTCATACTCGACATGTTGAATATGCCTATTAATCCTGACCTTGGACACCAATGGTTTTCGCAAGTTGGTACAAACAGCCAGTCGCGTAAACTTTCCTCTTCGAGCATTATTAGTATACTCATCAAGTTTAATTACCAGTCCAATTGTCTGACCAATAGCACAGAGCAAGCATTCTCAATAATAACCCTTAGCCAGGCTAGGTAATCAAATCTAGACAACTTGGACATCTATTCTGTCACCCCAAAATTGGTAGGTTCGAGAGAAAGCCGAATAGAAGTGAAGGTTCCTTGTTTTGTTGCACTATGGTAGTTTACCCGACCATTTTATAGACTTCTGGAAAACTAAAATTTGGCGCATAAAGTATCCGCCCGTAGAAGTATCTAAGGATTTCATTTCGGGGTATTCTTCAATTCAAGAAAGAGTACGACAACGAAGAGTGCGCTGACAGTTTTGGCTGAGTATGAAGCGCCTACTAAGTGTATGAGAAAATTTTGGAAGATTAGATAGTCTTCAAGAGCACACCTTATGAGAGTTGCTGCCAAATGTATGGTACGTTTGGTTTGCTCAAACGCTGTGCAAGGTGGGTTCTGTAACGTGATTGGTTGGGAGTTCAACTGAATGAATTGACTAGTCAAACCACATTTGCACCGGATTCTCTTTTATATTTTTCTCATTTTTTGTAGGGAATTTAAGGGACAATTTTCGTATGCATTTGACACTTGTCAAGATCCATTAAGAGGAACTGAGTATATATAGTAGGAAGGGAACATTTCAGATGGTTTTTCTTTCATTCTGCTCTACGTTCTAGTTCTTCTTCCTAAACTTAAACAATCTCTTCTTCTTTTTTAGGATTGGAAGCTAAGAATTTTAGTTTAATCAGTGGATGTTTCAATCTCTTGGTAAGTTTTATAACTCCGCATGTTGAAATTTTGAAAGAGTAAGGATGTTAAGAGGCATAAAAATAGTAGGGTGTGAATAGGAAGCCCTGCATGGGGGTTTTCTGTATTTGAGATGTTAGTAAACTGTATGTAAATGAGATTTTAGTGGAAGTTCCATAATCTTTTAAGCAGTTGTTGTTTCTAGTTCTGGTACGATTATCGGAAAAGAAACTCAGAGTTGAAGTGAATGTGAGTTTCATGCGAGTCTTTATCCTAACTAATGTATGACAATTTACAATGGTTATTCGTATGTTGATGTTTTCTCGAATAACTGGTGAAGGTTTGTGTGTGTGAAGAATCGTAAAGCTTTTGTATTTTTACAAATGAGGTATATAATGTGCTGTATGAATAAGATGATGTGTAGTATGTATGCATGTGAGATTTGGTATTGAAGAGTATGAATTTGTCGGAAGTGTGAATGAAATCTAGATAAGTGTGTTCTGTGTTAAATGAGTAATGCATCTGTATGTGTTGCCTCTTGTAGGGCAAGTACATTGCTAACCGGATTGGCAGAGTACATAACAAAATGCGTAAGACCATGTGGTAGAGACACATGACATTTTATGACAATGAGGATGTTTATAGTGTAGCCTCCAATGGGTTGTAAGCCGGACTGGTAGATCACGACATGAAGAAATATATAAGACCATGTGGGTTAGGCCCATGGCATCAACTGAAATAAGGTCCGTCAAAATAGTAAATCAGTTAGTTCCTTGAAAGGCCTCAATGGTTAGTATTCTGTGATGCCTTTGTGGCGTATCCTGTGACACCTAAGTGGCTAGTAACTGTTAGCCGCCATCATGGTTAGGTTTGGATATTCATTTAAAGTAGTTCTGAAGTTGTTCGTTTTACGGTGTCCTGTCCTAAGACCTCGCTACAGTATCCGTCAGAAAATAGAATTTAGTGTACTTGAAATTCGGGGCGATGTAAGTGTCCGTCAAGTCTGAGAAAATCCACATTATGTATAGAAGTTATCTAAATTCTATGGTATTCGCCAAATTTGAATATTTATACACTATGTATAGAGGTTATTTGTAGTCTAAGTTGTCCGCCAAATCTAGATGTTTTCGTGGTATGTGGCATGGTTGTCTGGGATTTCCTGGGAATGTTTCAGCCATCAGAAGGAGTTGTGGTCTGATATAATTTAAGATATGATCTGACTGGTATCTTGAGAGTTGTTAAATTCAGTATAAGAATTTTCCAAAAGTAGGATTCGTACAAAGTTCACATTAAAAGACCAATTAGTATAAGTATCCCCAAAAGAAAAAATAATATTAGAGAGTACACCATCCTAGTGAAGTGTTCAATATCTGTCTGTGTGAGGATCCATCGAAAGTAAATTATGTATGAATATCCTTCTAAGGAATGCATTCGTTTCATAAAAGAAAATGAGATCTGTATTAAGTGATGTAATCTATAATCTTCCATTTGGACCCAGAAGTCCCAAAGGCTCACAACGAGTAGTCGCTCCTTATCACGATTGTACCATTACTGAGGAGAAATTGACCCGATACTTAGGGGCTGGGGGAATTCTACGTCCAAATTTTGCTTTTGATTTCCACATTAATCAAGGAGGGTATCTAAGCGATAACATCGAGGGTTTTATCCTTTTACTCTTCTTGAGGCTAAGTTATTTATAATTTAAAACTTAAATGTTTAATAATAGTTGTATAGTAAAATATGTTTATATTTTTAAAAGTGTAAAATTTTTTATCATTTATATTAATGACTTATGTAAAATTTTAAATTTATATATAATTATTCTATTATGTATTGTTTACTATAATCTAGTCCATAAATTGTTAAATGTCCAAAACTTTCTTACAACAAATTTAATTAAAATCAATTTAAAAGTTTAGAATAAATTAATCTAAGTTACAAAATTAAAGAAAGTTTAATATTTGAAATTTCAATAAATTAATAGAACTTATATATATATATATATATATATAAATTTTATTGATTTTAACAGAAATTAATACCATGTAAAATTCATTTTTTAAATATTTATTCATTTAAGTATAAATAAAAAACAAAATCACATATAATATATATAATAGTTTTTTTCTAAGAGTTCAGTAATATAAATGTGTCTAATAATTAATAATTTTAATAGATACATATTTATATATAAATATTAAAAATAAAAATAAAAATTTAAAAGATCTTCCGGTCAAATACCATCAAATTCACCCATTCAATCAATTATTTTTTTCATCAATAAATTAAACTGAGGGGTTTATTCCTTCGCTTCTTTTTTTAATAAATTATTTCCAAAGGATTCTAATAATTAATAATTTTAATAGAAATAATTTAATAAAATGATATTTTGGATAGAAATAAAACGGGGTTTATTTCCGTCGCTTCTTTTTTTTTAATAAATTATTACTAAAGGAGTCTAATAATTAATAATTTTAATAGAAATAATTTAATAAAAATGATATTTTGGATGAAATAATTTTATTAATAATTTAATAAAAGGATATTTTGTCAATTTATTTTTAATCATTTTGGTCATAAATAAATTAATTTAAACTATTTTGACTTTTTTACATAAATAATATAAAAAAATAAAAAATATCAAAATGGAATAAATTAAAAAATAAATACAAAAATAGATAAAATATACCGTGCCTATCGGTGTCACCTGAAACATTGATTTGATTTTTAACAGGAAATAGTTGACTTTCTTTTACATAAATATTAAATTTTTTTTACCGAAATGAGATAAATTAAAAATTAAATACGTAAATAGGCAAAATAAACAGCTTGCAAAACACCTTTAATTTTAATTTTTTTTATTAAATTAATTGACTCCTCATCTCTTGAGGAACCAAAACTACTTTTATTTTTTTATCAACGAAACAACTTTTAATTTAAAAGTTTTAAAAACCTCTATCTAACTGTACTATATTTATATCAACATTCTTTTTTTACCTTTGAAAACATTTCATCTTTTTCAACATTTGAAATATTTAATTTTCTCAATATTTAAAAATTCGAGAAAAGAAACAAAGTAGGGACAACAACAAAAACTGAAGACCAAAAGCTTTTAGTTTTTTTTTTTATTTTAATTTTTTTATTTATTTTCTTATAAGAGATGAAGGAAACAATTTTGCACATGGATTTAGAGTTTTTTACTTTCTTATTTTTCTAGGGCTATTTCTTTTAACTTTAGTTTATTTATTTTTTCTTTTTTAGTCAATTTTTTTTTATTTTCGTCAGTGTTGCTTGACACACCGGCAATATCATTAAATTTTTTTTTTTATTCCCTGATATACCTAGGGGTGTTCAACTTTCGGTTTAAACTAAATTAACCGACCGAATCAATCTAATTTGGTTAATTGATCGGTTAACCAATTTAATTCAGTCAGAGGTCGGTTAATAATTTTTTAGAAGTTCGGTTATCAGTTAATGCGGTTTGAAATCGAGTAATTAACCGAATTAATCGAACTTAATAATTAATAATACAAATTATATGTAGTTTTAATTCGATTAATTCGAAAATTCGATCAAATAAATATTATCAATTTATTTATTTTTATATATTTTATACTTATTTTAACCAAAAAAGTAAAAACATATAAATTTCGATTAATTCGGTTAACCGATTGAATTAACCGAAATATTTCGGTTTGGTTAATTTTTTTTGAAAATTTTTTGATTCGATTAACAGTTAAAGTATTAAAAATTTTGGTTAATTCGGTTAGTACTAGTTCGGTTTGGTTAACCTTTTGAACACCTCTAGATATACCTGTATTTTCTCGAGTATTTTGAAAAAAATAAAATGGTCGAATGATTGGGAGAAAAGTGAGGCCGATTCCGCCAGTATGTCAAACAGCACTGGCAGATGCTATTTTCGTATTTAATTTTTAACATATCCTATTTTGGTAATTATTTATTTCGAGTTAAAAAATCAAATCTAATCTACTAGAGGTGTACATGGGCCGGGCGGCCCGGCCCGGCCCGAAGGCCCGTCCAAAATGTGGGAGGGTTTGGGCAAAAATATAGGCCCGAAAAATGGGCTTGGACAAAAAAATAAGGCCCGTTTAAAAAATGGAAAAAAATAAGGCCCGAATTCACTAAAGGAAAAAAAAAAAGTTTTTTAATATTATTTTTTTATTATTTTTCTCCTTATTTTGCTACCATTTTACTATTATGTTTCTATTATTTTATTGTTATTATTTAGATATTATATAAAACTTATTTTATTGTTAATTTTGTTATTATTTTAAAGGCATTTGTTAATTTTGTTATTATTTTAGAGGCATTTGCTTGTTAAGTTACATCTATTTTAGTGTTATTTAAGTCTACATATTTTTTAAAATTTATTTTCAATTTGTTGAAAAATATTTATTTTGATTTTTTTAGTATTTTTAATGTATTATATATATTTAAAAATTATATAAAATAATATAAAAATTAATACGGGCGGGCTGGGCCGAACTCAGGTTTTAGCATTTTTATATGGGCCGGGCTTGGATAAAATTTTAGGCCCATTTTTTGAGCCCGACCCAGCCCGAACCCAATAAACGGGCCTAAATTTTTAATTGGGCCCGGTCCGAACCCGGCCCGGCCCGGCTCGTGTACACCTCTAACTGTAACTGAGGAGTAATCTAGAGAAAGTAATAACTGACAAGAGTCTGAAACACGTGTCACCGCTCTCCTTCATGGAGCCTACACAAATTTGGTGGGTCCCATTTCCCTAAAGGTGTAATTCAATCCGACAACGCTACACTCAATCAGACAATAAACTAATGCTTACCTCTGACCTGAGTTATCATGTTTGAACAATATGGATCAACAAAATCCATATATTTTATTCTTTTCCTTGCTTTGCTAAAGCTTATACGAAACTGATCAAGTTTAACCTCTAAATCTAATACAGCAGAAGGTGAAGGAGAAACATATAGAAATGGGCATGGAGAACATGAAGAAGAAGAAGAGTGTTTACACTGTTTATTTTGTGATGGTTCTTACACTATGGTTGATTGATGGTGGAATTGAAGGAAGACAAGTGGGTGTTTTAGAGAAACTTGAAAAACCCAGTTCTGGTTTCTCCAAATCCTACAATTCCATTTATGATACTTCAAAATATGGGATTTTTCAACTCAACAATGGCATGGCTCTAACGCCTCAAATGGGGTATTGCTTTTCTCTCTTTATTTCTTTATCTTAATTTACCCCTCATCTATTAAGAACCCAGTTTGGATTTTGATTTTTCATGCACTGGGTCCTTGCTTTCTGCTGATTTATATATATATATATATATATATATAATTTTCTTCTGTTTTTTCCCCTGGATTATAGGGGTTGGATATGTGCTATATGTGTAATCATCAAAAATGAAGGGGGAAAAAGGATTTTTTACTGTGAAAAAGCTAAAATTAAATTGTTCAGTGATGGAAAATCTAGAAACAATGATAATTTTGGAGATAATGTTTTTAGGACTAAACTCAGTAAAGATTTGCAACTGGGACTTGATAAGCCAATATGGGGGAATATAGTGTTTTGCTTGAGATCTTAATTCAGAGGCTTTGATGTTACTGTATCAAGTGACACTGCTAATGTAATAATGCATCCGAACTCATTGTTTTTATCTTTTGGTATTAAAACTAATTGCATGTCAAAGGTAAATATGATGTTCTTTTAATGCATGCTTTTTTCAGATGGAATAGCTGGAATTTCTTTGCTTGTAATATCAGTGAAGATCTTATTAAGGAAACAGGTATTGGTTCTTTACCCGATTTTAGTTGCTTTCATGGTTCATTGGCCTTTTCTTATATGTGGTATTGATCAATTTTGCCTAGATTGTTCATAAATACACATAAACTACCCACATTCTTTCCCTGTTAATCTCATGAATGATCATGTGACATATTGATTCTTTTGTTAATATTATGTTCTGCTAAGCCAAACTCATTAACACATATTCGTATGAAACGTAGAGGAATACTTGATAAGCAGTAGGTATACTGGATTCATTTCTAAAGAATTGAATTGGGATATATATCATTCCATTGCCACTTCAAAAAATCTAATGATGGTGATATCCTTCAAATACAATGTCATAGTAATTGACATATTGAAACATTGTTCCGATACCATTTGAGTTTTGGTTTATTGTTTTCTTCTTCTTTCTTGATTAAAATTCATTCGAAATACTGACCTTGTTTCTACTATGAACAGCCGATGCACTTGTCTCAACTGGCTTGGCTGATTTAGGCTATGTATATGTTAATATAGGTATTCTTCTGTGTTATTGTCTTATTTAACATACGTAGTTACCCTAACTTATATTGTCCTATATGAGGCTTACTTATTTTCATTGGATGCAGATGATTGCTGGTCTGCTGCCACTCGAAATTTGAAGGTTAGATAATCTTATTGCTTTTAAAAAAGAATTACTACTCTTGGTATTTGCATTCTATAAACCTTTATCTATCGTAAATGTCATTTCTAGTTCAATTAATGGAATAATATTATGAGCTTCTTAGTTTACTACCCTCATAAAACTTGTCCATGTCAAATATGTGTTCTAGTACTTTGTCAAGGTCTATTGCTTGAATGTACGAGGGTCGCCTAAATTTTACAGCTCTGCTTCATCATGCAGGGTCAGTTGGTCCCTGATCCAAAAACTTTTCCATCCGGAATCAAAGCTCTTTCTGATTATGTACATGGGAAAGGCCTCAAGCTCGGTATTTATGGTGATGCCGGGTAGGATGGACTTCCAATACCTGCGCAGAATCTCTGAAGTTAGATTCACAATGAAAAAGTTTCTTAATTCTGCATCAAATCTGTTAAATTCTGGATTTGCTCACTAACTCAACTCAATGTTGTAGGGCATTTACGTGTCAAGTTCGACCCGGATCACTCTTCCATGAAACTGGTGATGCACAGCTGTTTGCCGATTGGGTTAGTTGGAAACCATTAAACATAATTCAATTGTCTACTATTCTATTTTTTTATAATGTTAGAAGTTTGATACCAGTAGGCTTCTATAATTCAAAGTACTAATAAAATGGACTCTGAAAACAAATGACAAAAAAATGTCTATTTGATGCTTTTTTATTTTGTTACCAGGGTGTAGATTATTTGAAGTATGATAACTGTTTCAACTTGGGTATTGACCCTAAAAAAAGGTTACATCTCCTCTTCATTTCTATTACTCAAAGAATCATTATTTCTTTGTTTCAATTCATTGGATTTGGTACCATAATTTCAGATATCCTCCAATGCGTGACGCTCTAAATGCAACTGGGAGAACAATTTTCTATTCTATTTGTGAATGGTAATTGAAATTCCATTATCTATTTGCATTATTTTCATGCACAATTTGGCACAACCTGGGATCAACCATGGCTTCATTGACAGGGGGGTTGAAGACCCAGCCTTATGGGCTCGTGGAGTCGGAAATAGCTGGCGTACAACAGATGACATTAATGATACATGGGCAAGGTTAGAATTCTTGAATAAGAAGTGCTTGAGTGGTGTAGTGAGTTACTTTTTTATGCATCATTGTTAAACATGCTGAAATTATAGTACGGTTAGCTTGCTCCTTTAGTTTCTCCCCTTAATCATCACCACTTGGGAAAGCACGACACACTGAACTGGTTTTCTTGTACCTTGTAAGAAGTGTAAGAAATGAAACATGATTTTTCTGTCTAGTTCATGGAGAAAAAGAAAAAGTTCTGCTGATACTGAATTCTTACATTGATTGACATACCTTCTTTTTCTCCTTGTTGGTTAGCATGACTACAATAGCTGATATAAATGACAAATGGGCTTCCCATGCTGGGCCTGGAGGATGGAATGGTAAAAATGTCTTTTTTTCGCATAGAGGTGTTAAAATTCTTGTGCAAAGCTGCGGTTATTGAACTCTCCATGTAATCCTTTTTGAGTAGATCCTGATATGCTGGAAGTTGGTAATGGAGGCATGACTTATCGGGAATACCGTGCTCATTTTAGCATTTGGGCTTTGATGAAGGTCTTTTCTTTTTCTTTTTTAATCTTATTCCTTATTTAAATGTTGTATGTCCCAGACAAGTTATTTGTTTTAGCCCCATCCCAACTTGTTATTTTTAGTTCATTTTTATTATTAATTTCATTGATTCTGGAATTGAGAAACCAATCTTACATAGCTGGTTCCTAGTGACTGCTGTTTCCATGAGCTTGCTCTTCCAAGTTTTGACACGCACCTGGAATTTTGGTTGAGTCCTTATCTGCTTTTTAATTTGTTGTGTCCTGTGAGGATACTTTTTATTTCTTTACTTTTGAGAACTTTAATTAGCACTGACCATATCTGTATATCTGCTACATTATGTCCTTTTGAATCCTTCAGTTGGTTTAAAATTTTGTTGTTGATGGTGCAGGCCCCTCTTTTAATTGGTTGTGATGTAAGAAACATGACTGCTGAAACCCTTGAAATTTTAAGCAATAAGGAGGTCATTTCTGTAAACCAAGGTGAATTTCTTATTTTTACTTTTTGCCCCTCATCCCTTCTTCCCTGTCTGCAGCCAAGTCAGGCTTTCTTATGCTTATTGTATTAAAAGAAATTTGTGTTGTCTGTTATTCTTTATAATTCCGTGGATTTCAATTCATATTTTCGGGCTACTAAGTAGACAGGATATTATTTCTTTTTGCAGACTCACTAGGTGTTCAGGGAAGGAAAGTTTATGTTTCTGGAGAAGCTAACTGCCTTCAGGTGATCTTTCAGCTTGCTTAAGTTGGTACATTAATGCTACTTTTGTTTGGAGTATCATTTTTTACGCATGTTTTAGTATATGAGTTAGCAATAAATTAATTCAATTGATAAGTTTAACCACTCCCATGCCTTATTTTTGGCTAAGAAAAGGATAAAAAATTGTTTATTTTGAAGATAATTTATTTTTTACAAGAGCTTCTACTCATCTTTCTAATTTCAAGTTTAAAATTGTACTAATTATTCTTTATTTTATGTCTAACTATTGTAATACAATGTTATAAATAAGCTTTTTCCTCACATTATTACATGAGTAACCAAACGATTCTTAAGTGTGATAACTTTTGCGAATATTTTCCTTGACAAAGTTAACAAATTGGTAGAGAAGAATGGCCTCTAATACCACCCTTAAATGTGGCTTTAGTTAGTAGTAAGCTTAACTATCAATGTTGCAGCTGGGTCTCATGAAAGTCTTATGTATGCCTGCCTTTTGCTGGCCACAGCAGTGCAAGAGAATATATAAAAATAAAAGGAAAGACTCAATTGTAAGGGTATCGAGCAGCTAAAAGTTATTTTAGCTGTGAAAGCTGTGTATGAGAACTTTCCTGTATGACAAAGTATTTCATACTTGGTTACGACAGGAGCTGTTAACCATATGGTGCAACACATTGTTTGAAGTTTGCACTATGCTATAACGGATATATTATCTCTTAAATTTTATTTGTGATTATGTTTTGCAGGTTTGGGCAGGACCTTTGTCTGGCAATCGCTTAGTCGTAGCTTTCTGGAATAGATGTTCGAAAGCTGCAACTATAACAGCTAGGTGGGAGGTACTCGGTCTTGAATCTAGCACCCATGTCTCAATAAGAGATTTGTGGCAGGTGATCAAACTTACTTTTCAGCTGGTGTTTTGGTTGAAGGAATTGAAACTCAGATTAACCTTTTGTGTTAGACGTAGAAGTTACCAAAAAGTCTATCAGGTTTATAAAACTGCCTCCAACAGTCCAAACACCCACCCTCCCTCCGTTCATTACAAACACCTTAATTCCTTCTAATGCCTGTTGATTCTTTTTGTCCTTTTTGTTCACAAGTTTGTTTCTTTTTTCTGAAAAGAGTCAATAACTGTCAGTTAGAAACAACACAGTGTAGCATCATCCTATATCGTCCCAGGATTCCTCAAGCTACTTAGGCTGTTGGAGAGCCAGGATGGCTTAAGTGTCTGTTTTGGTGTTGAGTAACCGGAATCATGTGTATTTTCTTACATAAAGTACATGCAAAGTATAACTAGATAATCAACAAGGCACACATATTCCTTACTCTCACCCTAATGAAGCTTTGCTTGGGTTTCCCAAACATCGATTAATATTTGACTTATGCAAGTAACCTGTCGAACTGGGGGAGGGGGTATGTTGATATTAAATTGCTCAAACTTCACCAAACTGGAAACCTGTTCAAGTTTATCGAACATTCAATCCATTGCAGTAGGAAATTCTAGTCATACCAACTACAATTGGTTCTGTTTTGCTTATACATTGCCTTGATTGAAATTCTTTACTTTCCAACTACCTGCTTACTTATCTTTATCACTTGCAGCACAAAGAGGTCAAGGAAAATGCAGTGGCATCATTTGGTGCTAAAGTTGATTCGCATGACTGTCATGTGTACATTTTCACTCCCAAGACAGTGGCTCACTCAGAAAGTTAGGTTGTTGCTCATAATGATATCCCTTTTGTGGTTTCTCTTTGTTATTACTGAGAAATCTGATACTACTTAAAATTACTGCTGCTTGAACTGTTGTAAATGGTGTCTACAAGGAGTCGTTTGGTACCTGTGAATCATACCAGATGTGGGATTCCATAAAAAAAACACTGTTATTAGCTGGTCTTTTACATGTGGTTAATGTTGTTTTTGTGATGATTATTTTATAAATATATGATGGAGCTGATAAATAATAAAAAATTTCGTTTGTAGTCGAACAGTTTGGTTCACTTAAGCATTCTTGGAAAAATGAAGGTGGGGTTTGTGTTTTGAGGCAGCATTGATCTTTGTCCTGACCTGAGTTAATATATATATATATATATATAGGTTTATTTATGGGTGATTCTTAGTGCCACACCTGATTTCAATTGCCTTTCAGTCACACCACTAAATTTTGGTTCCCTAAAAAGCTTCTAAGCCTGCACTGAAAGAATGTGTACATGTACGGAGTTCAGAGTGCTACAGGAACTGATAGCGATGCTTGTATGAGATCGTATCTGTTACTCTCTACACCAATATGTACATCATGGCGTTCTTTTATAAAGATGGTTTAAGGTCTTTGAAAGAACATCTTGCTAAGTTGTGGCAATTGTTTGTACGGGCACAAGTGATTCAAGTACAATCTACCTCAACCCTTGTGTAATTACGGCTTCACTCTAGTGCTCAGATTGAATCATTGAAATATTAATTTTGGCTGAGCAATGGTGCAGGGACTGGTTCTGAAACGGAATTTGGAAGAAAGAGAGCCGGGATTACTGCGCTCCGGATTTATCAACTTCGATGACATCCCTCACAAGGGTCTTTTCCACCCAAACATGTTAGAAGTATGTGTAACTGCTTCTGAATCAAGCTCTTTGCTTTCCAACTATGATTCATCATCAGCCCAAACTAATGGAAAAACAACTTCTATGTAAAATAATGTGCAATATGTCTCAAAGGCGTGAAGATTATTTTGGATAAAATAAGCAACTAAATAGAAATTATGAGATTCCAACCAGTATTCTCAACCATTCATAGCTTGTCAAATGCGATCAAACTTTTAACTAATCAAAAACCTTCTACACAAATCCAACTTTTCTCAAAATTAAAGCAGCCCATTTCAAAGCAAATACAAAAATGAATTTATCTTCAACTTTGGGGGCCTTAAGGACGGGCAGGAACAGCAACACCTGGACGAGGAGCTTGACCAGGCTGACCAGGCTTTGGCATATCATCCTGAACGAATAAATCACATACATAAATAATGAAGCTTCTGAATGTAGCAAAAATGGAAGAAACATGAAAACAAAAGAATAAAACACAGAATAGGTAGAGTTATCACAGATGCAAGCCTCTGATAAATATGAAGGCGATATACAGTAGAGTTTATGAGTTGATTGCTATAACAAAGCAATTGTCTAAGTACTTTCCAAGCACATTTGTCTAAGTACAAAAGCTTATCTTTTCCTTCTTGTTGAGATAAAAAATCTTCTGTAACAAAGTACGTATTATCTAGACTTTACAAAGAGCCCCTACACCTACAGATACCACCTATATAAGAAACCATTTTCTATACAATAGCGATCAGCTAACAACCTTAAAAAGGTACATGACAGTGAATTAGATTATATTAGATATATGAGGGACCATTGGACCCGTTCATTTTTAAAACACTTAAAGATTTCATCTTGAGGGCAGATGAGTCCCTAAAAAAATGCCAAGCATCACAAGAAAGATTCTGAGTGATCACAATCTGATAAGTAGAGAGATTCTAGGTTTCAGGAATAGCGAAATTCTATCATCCCTCTGGATGACCTCCACAAAACATTTAATTGGGTCCCTAGCAATATACCATCCATCCCATAATGATGAATAAGCCACCAAAAAGGCCACTGACAAAGTGTTTAGATGGTTATTGACTACGAGGGACTTGTTCATCCCTAAAGCACTTAAAAATTCTGCAGAAGGAACAAACATAAGTCCCTAAAGACTTGCATCATACATAGTAGAGAGAATCATTTTAATGATGGTCACGGATCAATCAGCAAAATGTAGCCAAAATTCCACCAGTCCAATGGAGGACTTCTGCATCTAGGTTCCTAGGAATATTCCATCCCAATATGATCAATAAGCCACCAAAAAAGGCCACTAAGTGGTTTAGATACGACTTGTCCAACCCTAAAGCACTTAAAGGTTCTGCAGAAGGGGCAAACTTAAGTCCCTAAAGACTTGCATCATACATAATACAGGGAATCATTTTAATGATGGTTATATATCACATTCAACAGAAATGTTGCCAAAATTCTATCAGTCAGATCCATATGACTTCTGTATATAAGAGCTAGTTATATTAGATTCAAGGAATTTTGCGTCCCAAAATGATCATAAACCAATCACTAAGGCATTGAAAGGTGATCCAGACAGCTATTGAAAACTTCTGCTCCAGCAGCAGACTAGCAGCCATTAAAGAAATTTCCAAAAATACCCTTCAGTTATTCTTTATAAGATAATTGAAAAAAGAACCACTCTAGGGATGGTCATAGGTCACAACCCCTATGGAGGAGTTCAATAGCTAAAATTCTATTAACAGCACCCCCACTCTATGGCAAAAATAACATAACCTTAAAATCTAAAGAACTTCATCTTAATTAGCCATGTAATAAAAGGAAATGATAAGCAATCCAACATGGCAAGAAGAACAGCATTTCATTCACAATACAATACATGGATAGTTGACAGTGAAAAGCATCTCTAATCATGGGTTACAAAAAGATATACCCTGCGCCTGATGAAGCGTTGAGGTGGGTCACGGTTCCTCCTGTTGGTGCGAGACCGGACCCTCACAACGTGGGAGTGGATAGCACATGAAACACAGTATTGCATCTTCACATAAAGCTTAGGCAGAGTGTAGGCTACATACAATTAATCAAACAATAAATCCAAATGTATGTACTAGAATGAGAAAATTAGCATATAATTAGGAATTCAAATGATAATTACTGTCATAGACGCAAGCTTCCTGGACATCCCTAACAGCAGCTTGCTCCACAATGTTCCTCACAAGAAACCTTTTGATCGACTTATCCTTTAATAATTCCAAAGAAAGAAAAACAAATGAAAATTAAAATCCTTCAGAGAAAAAAAACCCCAATGAACCAGATGGGAATACAAATGTAAAGTACCTTAGGGCAGCATTTGCCACAGTTAGAGCAGCGGATGAACTTCACGTGGCCACGGCCATGTTTGTTGCGGCCACCATTCCTACGCTTGAAAGTCTACAAAAAGAAATAATCGATCCAGTGTGATCAAAATTGTGAACAACATTTAAGTTTTGATAAATACCCAGATGGGGAAATAGAAATGAAATGAACATTCGGACCATGATTTGAGGATATAGTGTAGATGTTGAGGCTCTCTGCTTCTGCCGCCGAGTGACGAGGGTTCACTGAGAGGAAGTTTGGGTTTTATAGAAGACAATGTTTCTTTTATACTTGGCTCTGTGTCACCGAAACCCTAGAAATTTCATTATTTACACACTTCCTACTTTTTTGTTTAGGTTTTATTAAATAAGGTTAAATTCTGATTTTAGTCCCTATAATATACTTAACTTGAGATTTAATCCCCGTATTATTTTTGGTACAATAATAATTTGAACCTATATTATTTCTAGAGAAGATAAACACTCGATCAATATAGCACAACTTAGGTTCTTAATCCTTTTATTTTAACTTGCATAATTTAATCCTTTTAATATTATGTTTTTTTAGTTTAGATCACCAATACTGTTAAAAAAATGTTAAATGACTAATGTGAATTTTAAAAAAAGTGTAAACTAAATCCAAGGTCATTAAAGTATTAGCAAGTTTACGTTTTAACCACTTAATTTTAAAAAGTTTCAAAATGGTCATTAAACTATTCAAACGTTTTCATTTAAGTCACTGTATTGTTAACATCAGCATCGTATTGTCTTCTCCGTTCACACTGCCTTTACTAATCGAAAATTCTTCTTCCTTCTCTTCTATAGTGCTTTTTTTTTCATGGCACAACTTTGAACATCACGAATCTGTAAACTAAAATCCAAACAAATTTTCTTATCTATTCTCGGACATTGATCGTTGATCAACTTGAATCTAAAGTATTTTTTTACAAGCCGATTAGTACTAATTCACCATACTGATCAACAAATCATTACTAGAGCTCACTAGTCAGACTTAAACTAAAATTAATAATCTTAATCACCCATTGATTTGAATAAAAAAAATTGAATAGTTCAATGATTTAAACGAAAAATTTCAAACAATTTAATGATTATTTTGTAATTTTTTTTAAAATTAAGTGACCAAAATATAAATTAATGATGTTGAATGTAATTTACTCTTACAAAAAACTAAACCAATATATCTTGTTATTTGAAATGTGAAATTATGATTATCAAAATATTTTTTTAAAGAAATATCGGAATAGTTGTTTTCCATTAACCATATTAAAAAACCCAACCTAGTCTTGTGATTTGGACATTCTTTTAAAATTTCAATAGTATGGTTGTCTCACGTTTCACACTGAGTCAGTTATTTGTTTATATCAAATTATAAAGATTAAAATATACTTCAAACAATATTTTTATAATTGAATCGGTGGTTAAACTGGTAGACGTTTAATTATACGATTCAATTAAATAAATTATTAAAAGATTATAAAAAATTGATTCATTCAATTTTTAGCTTGGTTCATCTGACCCGAACAAATTCACAAGCCAATCGGTTTGATACCTCTCTCCAGATTAGTACCCTAGTCATTTTGATCCGGTACAAAGAACCATGACTCTAAGTTTTTATACACTTTGTACATTTTGAATTTAGTTTTCCAACTTTTATTTTCAAGAATTTAATTCCTTTTTGGATTTAAAAATCGTCTTTCATATTATATATAACCATATAACATTTTAATTGAAAAGTTAACAATATTAACTATTTGAACTAGTTAATAATATTATAAAAATATAGAGAGCAAATTATATTAAAAATAAAAGTATAAGGATTAAAATTTAAATTTAAGCATATTAGAGAGATTAAAATTGCAAATGATCTATTTTTATAAAATACAAAAAAAAAAAGAAAAGAGTATAGTGGGGTTTTTTTTTACATAAATAATACAAAATAAATAAATACCAGAATAGGATAAGGGGAATAATATTCATGAAACTAGCCAAAATCAACAGTGCATACCTGGTGTCGTCTGACCAATTGACAGCACCGCTTTACATTTTTAAAAAAATTACTTTTTGGGGTGCAGCTTGACCAATCGACGGCACCCGTATTTAAAACTAAAAATACGAGTTTTTTTTTACATTATACTAGTAAAAGACGAAAAAAATATTTTTTATTAGTGTCGGCGATATGTCAGGCGACACCCTATTATTTTTAATAAAATACAATTTTTTTAAGCTAAAAGAAAATCTGATATGATAAAATTTATCGAGTATAGAAACCCGGGCCCATTTCTTTTTGAACCGATCTGGCTCCACCTCATACTCTAAACAGTTACAACATGTTACGTGTTGTTTGACAAACTCTAAACAAATGGAAAAAAAATGAGACATATAATTACCCATCTTCATAACTTGTCTTCGTCAATCCGCATTTTTGAATTTCTTGTGGAAGTTCACCGCAATGTGCCTGATGCAGTAAACGGATCTCCACGGAACACCCGAACGCCTAATTTTGGCTACTAGCCCCTTTGATCTATCAGATTTAATGCAAACATTGTCTTGAGTGGCAATATATCTCCACAAGTTCTCCACGAAAAATTGCCACGACTCCGAGTTTTCTCCTTCGACAATGGCAAAAGCTATTGATAGAATGTTCTGGTTCCCGTCTTGTGCAATCGTAATGAGGAGGATCTGTGTATGTTTCTCGTACAAACAGGTCTCATCTACCTGCACAAGTGACTTACAGTGGGGGAAAAGCCTGAATGCATAGATCAAATGTCCAAAACATACGGTGAAAAGTTCTTATCCCGAGATGTAGCTGGTTGTCCCAGTCGTGATAAGGCAATGTCTGCAACTCAACGACAGTCCTTGGAATGTACTTTTGCATTGCGACAATCCACCATTAGAGTTCGTTGTACGATGCATCCCAATCTCCGTACAACTGATCCATGGCCATCTATTTAGCTAACCATGCTTTTTGGTATGAAACTCGATAGTGGAACCGTTCTTGCATTTTGGCAATCAACACCGATACAACAATGGTTGTGTCTTCTTTAACCATTGCTGATACGCAGTTGCAGATGGTTTTTAAATCAAGCTTGTGATGGTCTTGCGTCATACGAGCAAAAGTGCATGTATGAGGCCCAACATATTTTTGTATCTCCCATTGCTCGTACCCGCCACTTGCACCCTTCTATCAACTTCCAACACTCACCAACATAGGTCGTTGGTTTAGAGTCAGCCACCATGTAGTCGACAGACACCTTCAAACTATAGCGCTTGATGGCATCGAAACTCGTCTTTGCTTGTGAATCTTTGACCCACGAACAACTCTGCCGATTTAGGATCTTTTAACATCAGGTGAGCAGGTATGATGTCCAGGTACTCGGGGAACTCGGAAGCATGCGTGGCATTGGGATCGGTGATCAACATATGGGCCCCAGGATCATTGCGTATGACGATGCCACGACTCGGGTTTCCATGACCCGTCAGTCACAGGCCCAGGTTCCTATACCCGATAAATTTTCTCAGATCAGATTTGTTTTCAGCTTAAAAAAGTATATTTTATTAAAAATAATAGGGTGCCACTTGACACATCGGGAGCACCAATAAAAAAATATTTTTTTCGTCTTTTACTCGTATACTGTTAAAAAAACTCATATTTTTAGTTTTAAATACGGGTGCTACCGATTGGTCAGGTTGCACCCAAAAAAATGTTATTTTTAAAAGTAAAGTGGTGCCTCCTGCAGGTATGTATTGTTGATTTTGCCTAGTTTCGTGAATCTTAATCCCATTATTCTATTATGGTATTTATTTATTTTGTTTTATTTATGTCAAAAACCCAATATAGTATGTTCTATGTGTCAGCTGGAGGAAGGAGAGATGGAAAGGGGGTTCTCTGCTTCTTCTACCTTTCTCTAAGCTATACATGACTAGAGTTCTAAATAATATCTTCTCCCTTAACTAAATCACATACGATTCTTTGCCCTTTAAGGGTGAATCGTCTTCAAACCTCAAACCTAAATCTTGTATCAATAGTTATTTCCTCTCTTAAGTCAACCACATACAACTCTTTATCCTCTAAAGATAAAATGTCCTCAAACCCAAATATTGTGTCATGAGTATTTATATATGAGGTTGATTACCCCTTTTGGCATTACATATTGACACGTGTATGTGTTTATCTTGTGTGGTTGGCTTTTTAGGAAACATGATAATTTTCCTAACTAGACAGTGATTAGACTAATTGATTTGATGATTTGGTTTTGATTAGATTGATGTAGACTTGATGAGATCTCATAATGAGATTGTTGGAATATTTTCAAATATTTGAAAATGTGAGGTGATTGTTGGGTAATTTATCAGAAAATACTATTTTTTCAAAATTTACGGAAAATGACATACTATTTAATTATTTACCGGAATAGACTATTTTTCCCGAAAATGCGTCCACGTCAGCGCGATGTCAGGGGCTGCAGCAGGAAAACGCTTCCCTGGGGGAGCGTTTTTGCCACATCAGCAAAAAATGCTTCCTTGAAGGCGCGCTTTGCTGATGTGGCAAAAATGCTCCCCAGAACGCTGCTTTTTAGCCCGCTTTTTCAAAAAAAACTATTTTTCGAATTAAATTTTCAAAAAAGGTCATTTTTTAGATATTATAAAAATAGACCAAATTTTTTAAAAATTTACGAGAATAAACCTTTATAAAGGCTCAAAGTGACAACATCATTTTTTTTTAAGGTGTCATCAATTAATATGAAAATATAACTTACAAAGCAAATTTTTATATAGACCCAAAGTCTCATTTCCCTTGTTTTCTTGAGCAATGTGGGATATGAGATATGTGTATATATAGACTCATGAATAGTTTTGCAGCTTGTTCCTAAACAATGTGGGATTCCTTCCTCTTTTAACTAACAACATGAGATTAAAGGCTATACTATATTTGATTTTTTTTTACAAAACAATTTCTATTTTTCTTTATATTTTGTTAACATTTTCTCATATTATAAAATTATCTTTTGAGATCTTTAATCTTGTTGCATTTTAGAATTGTTAACATATACAAAAGAACTATTAAAAAAAAGAGAACAAATTGCACATATGAAATTTGTACATGCAATAATCTTCTATTCAATTTTAAATGTTTGAAGTTAATATCAATGCAATTCTAATTTTTTAAAATAATTTTCCATTATTTAAATTTAAAAGTTATACTTTTAATTTTTTTATTATTTATTTTATTTTATATTATGAATGTTTGATTAATAAATAAATGGTGAGTATTTGGTACTCAAATAGTATTTTTTTTGTAATTTCAAAAATTGATATATCTTTTTAAATATTTATTTATTTTTAATATTTTACTATACTAATTATTTTTTTTAATTCTAATTTTAATTTAATTTTCATCACCTAATGAATGTCGATAAATTTATTTCAGATATATTTTGACTAGATAGATAATCTATTTAAACATAGTATATAATTATGTTAAATAAGTTTTTTTTATAGAAATATATAATATACATAAAATATAATAATTATTTTTCATATTTTATATCTAGATTAAATTACATTAGTAGTCACTTAACTATATTTTTTAGCTATCGAATTATAAAAACTTACAAAATGATCACTCAACTATTAGTAATTTTTAAATATTTATTTTTTAATATTTTACCATACTCATTTTATATTTTATATTTTTTTTTACTTATAGAGTTTAAAAGTTTTATTTATAATGTAACAAATATTAACTTTTTGTAAAAAAAATTAAACTCTCAGTAAAAAAATAAAATATAGTGTAGCCTTTAATCTCATGTTGTTAGTTAAAAGAGGAAGGAATCCCACATTGTTTAGGAACAAGTTGCAAAACTGTTTCATGAATCTATATATACACATATCTCATATCCCACATTGCTCAAGAAAACAAGGGAAATGAGACTTTGGGTCTATATAAAGATTTGCTTTGTAAGTTATATTTCCATATTAATTGATGACACCTTAAAAAAAATGGTGTTGTCACTTTAAGCCTTTATAAAGGTTTATTCTCGTAAATTTTTAAAAAATTTGGTCTATTTTTATAATATCTAAAAAATGACCTTTTTTTTGAAAATTTAATTCGAGAATAGTTTTTTTTTTTTGAAAAAACACGGGCTAAAACGTGTCCCTAGGGGCGTTTTTGCCACATCAGCAAAGCGCGCCCTCAAGGAAGCGTTTTTTGCTGATGTGGCAAAAACTCTCCCCCAGGGAAGCGTTTTCCTGCTGCATCCCCTGACATTGCGCTGACGTTGACGCATTTTCGGGGAAAATGGCCCATTCTGGTAAATAATTAGAAAACAGGTCTTTTTCCGTAAATTTTGAAAAAAAATGGCATTTTCTGGTAAATTACCCGTGATTGTTGAAATATTTTCAAATATTTATAATGTTCCAGTAACTATAAATGAATGGATGTAATTAATCAAATGATAAATATTTTAGTCAGTGGTCAAAAGTTATATCATTTGATTTTTGAAAAAGAATTATAACTATTCAAACAATAGTTATAAAATTTGATGAATAATTATTATTATTTATTTATTCAAAAAGACATCTATTAAAAGATGTTTCTATGAAGAGAAATGAAAATTCCTATAAATAGGAATGATATTTCATTTGGAAATCATACCAACAAATTCTAAATTTTTTTTCTTTCCTTCCTCCATTTTCTAATATTATTAGATTATTCTATAAAGTATTACTGGAGAAATCATTTGTAGAATTGAGTTTCTTGTTATACATTGCTCAATGCTTAGTGGGTTATTCTCGTCAGTGCAAAACGTAAATAGTAATTGGCTTCATTGTATCATCGAGATTAATTTGCTTGAAACTCTTTTGCACACCGAAGATAGGTGAGAGCGAATATAACCTTAAAGATATTGGCTTTATACACACCTTGAAGCCTTGTTCTATTTCTTCTTTTTCTGTTTGAGTTCTGTTCATGTGTTCGATATTTTTCTCACCGGAGATTTATATTAGAAATATTCTACATGTCAAACAGACGTGTTGGCGGTGACCCTAGTCAATGATGTTTTGCCCATAGGCAAGGTTGTGGTTTGGGGAGATATGAATAACAATTGACTCCAAGTGAGAGAATGTTGGGATCTAAGACCTTCATGACTATATAAAAGATTAATAATTTATTATTTAAGTACATTAATTATAACACCTCTTACCCAAACTGTTATCAATCCCATATAAGATATATTACATTCGATATCAAAGGCATATTTCGATTTCATTTTAGTTTACATTGCACATCATTTAACATAAATTCATTTAGCCATGCATTGCTTTCACACAAGTTCATAGTTAGTTTTCCTCAATTTATGACCACCAATTTAATACATTTTACTATTATTGAGCAAAGTATATACGCAAGTCCTATGAGAACTTACCTTCAAGCAAGAAAAAAGAGAACTCAAGACTTTCTCTTTTCCATAACTTACACATAATAAATGCACAATATATTTCATACTAATACCGCACATAATGGTCATATTAATGGCTTTGACAACCAAATGAGCACTTAAAAGTAAAAAGGGAATGATGAGATGATAAAAATCTTGAACTCTTATCTTTCTCAACACTTTCTTTCACTAAAACTCTTTCTCTCTCAACAACTTGTGGGTGATGAAGATGATGATGGAGATGGCTTAAATGTGGCTTGTGTGTAATCGGTTTTCATGAAAAATGAAAGAAAGGTGATGGAAATTTAAAGAGATTTGAGGAGGAAAATCAAAAGTGAAGACAAAATTTTTCTTCTTTGCTCTTATGTTAGCCGACCATGGAGAAGAAAAGATAGGGGTTTTAACCTCTGTTTTTCAATGTTTAGGTATTTTAAAAAATATCAACAATGGTTAACAGGTTAAACCAATTCAAATGGGTGGTCCTAATTTATTTTCATTATTACATTTAGTTTTTAATATCATGGTAAAATCTAAACTATCCAATAAATTTTAAATTGATCTACTTCGAATGAAGCAAAATTTTTCTTTTAAAAATTAGATGCAAGATGGGGTGGGTTGAATTTTTTCATAATGGATTTGGAACAGTTATGGTTATTGATTGCCCCACCTCAACTTGCTTCACTATATGAAATTATCTTTTTATCATTGTATATATAAACTAGTAAAAAGATAAATATGTAATAACATAATATAAAAAATCCCTATATTTTATGTTTAAATATTTACTTGACTTAAAAATATTGAAAATATTAAAGATATGTAACAAATTTAAATTGAAGTGGAGAGGGGATGGATGTATCCAACATTTATGGAGGTGGTAGTAATTTTTAAGATTATACAACCATAGTGAAGTAAGGCGGATGGTGAAGTGCCAACTATGAAATAGTGATGGATTTAACAATATTCGCTCCGGTCCATTACTATCTCTAATCTCATCACTACAAATACTTATAAATACTAATATTTTAACACCATTAGATGCGAAATGACAAATATACTATTGGTAGGTAAAATTATCATTTTCCCTCTTAAAACTCTGAAAATAGTCATAATGTTAACTAATGGCTTTTCTAAAATCCAAATTCAAATAGATTCATATAAATTAAAAAATTTGGGCATGCATGGGAGTTTAGAAGTGGGAAATTCGAACCCCAAGTAAATTAATGTTGTATATATAAATGGGATATTGTTACTCGTTGTTAGAAGTGGGAAATTTGAAGCCAATGTGAATGATGGTGGTGATTGAATTCGTGTAGGCTGATAAAACTTTAGTTCAGTAAGTTAGTATGAGATAATCTTGTGGTTGATTGTATACATAATTTTCTCCTCTTATTTATTTTGAATTTACAGAATGATGGATTGTTAAGCTTAGTATGAAATGATTTTTTTTTTAATATATGGAATGATTTTATTTCTTTATTTGTGTTGGATCTGTTGAATAATAGATTGTATTTGTGAGTTTTATTTATTAGTATTTTATATTTGAAATTGATTTTATATTATATATATTAAATATTTTTTCAAAAATAGCATTAAATCTAAAACGGTACATTAAAATAGATAATACTGATATGTATCGGTTTTAGTAAAAAATCAGTACGAACCAAGGTAATCTGGCACCAAAGAAAGGTAGGCAGCAATAAAGACAAGGAAAAACCCGACAAAAGCGGTCGGAGATGTGAACGGTACCGGCCCTAAGGGCGAGCTGCTGCTCACAGAGAGCCCAAAATAACAACTGAAGGGGCGGAAGAGAGAATGGGTTGGGCGAAAAGGTTGCTCAGCTTTTATCGCAGAGATTCAATACATAATATTTTTGTTTAATTCTCATTAGGTCCTTTTTCACCTAATGGTATAATTTCACTTTTAGTCTCTCTGAGTTCATTTTAATTATGATTTAATCTGATTTTTCAATTCTAAATAACAATATATTTTCCATATTACTTTCTATAAATTAACTAATCACTTTTCCACCCTTTTCCTGATCAAATAAAACTGAAATAAATCCTCCAATAATCATTTCTTTTTTATCAATTCCCTAATAAACTACTTCTTTGTCAATGAAACCACAATGGTAGTCAGCTTATGGAACTTTGAATTACTAAGACCATCAGCTACATGAGTTGCAAACCTTGTGAATAACTTGTCAATTACAGCATCTCCAAAATGACTGCAGAGAAGTGGCTCTGAAATAGCTCTCACACCATTTGCAGTCTTCTTCCCCATTTCCAGATAAACGTTGAAATCCAAGTCTTGGTTATGGAGCTGCTCTTCTCTACTTAATACAGGACAGCCGTTGGCTTCAAAAACTTGGAGCCTCTTGATATCAAACGATCCTTCTCTCTCAACAATCTCAGCTATTTCTTCTCTGCAAGGTGTGTAGTAAGGAAGGTTGAATGAATCCACAGCTGCTTCTTTTACTACTCCCTACAATAAATTAATATAAAATATTTTACAAAATCTATGTTATTTTCAATTATATAAAGAGTTGTAAGGAAATATAGGGAAATAAATAAATATATATATAACCTCTGCAACCAAGTCAAGAAGGGATTTAGATAGCAGCTCCCAACCATAATCTTCTTTTGAGGGATTTGGATTTTTCCTACCAATACAGGTTAGCACCATACACCCTTGGGGCATTATTTCTTTGGAGCGCATGCTTAGAAAATTTGTGAAGTCTTTCTGAAATTGGTCTGCATAAGCTTTGAAAACACTGGGAGGACTTGACCTTGCCATGTATATGTTCCCCTTGTTGTCCTCCAGTCCAACAGGGACCTAATCACATTTATTCCAACAATTAAAATATGGGATAACACCCAAAACAGGTATCTATGTTTTTTGGTTCAATGACTAACCTTTGAGAGCCAATGAGTCCCATAGGAAGAATGCACAAAGTGCAAGCTTTTGGTTGGAAAGAGTCTGTGATAGAAAGAACCTGCAACTCCTCCTATAAAACACCTTTCCTGCACTATATCTCCTTTCTCTTTCTTTAGCCTGTCATAGAAACTAGGGACTGATTTATACAGAGTTAAAGTCATTCTCTGGGAGATCATTTAGAAGCAGTTCAAACTCGGGAAATTTCAGTTGTTCTTGTTGACATATGCCATGGATAGTGTCGATAATGTGCGATGTAGTCATGAAGGTGTTAGGACCTGAAGAGCAACCCAAGTCTGCCACCTTTATGTAAATTGGAACAATTTTGTTGAACATATCAATGATGGATTCTTCAATGATTGGTCTTATTTTCAATATTACTTCTTTCTGAAAAGCATATTTAACATAAACTTATTAGTATGATATATGTTGAGAGAAAAAGGAAAATATATAATGGAGAAATGATTAATATTGAAATAAGAGATGGAAGAAAGACGGAAAGGAACCTGGGTAACAGAATTATTGGCATAGCTGATTTCATGATCTGCTGGGTTCATTCGAAGAACCTTTTCTGTTGCCATTTTGCTTATTTACTTCAAAAACTTTATCTAATCTTTCGTTTATTCATGCTCATTCTCTAGCATACAACTATACATATATATTTTCAAGTAAAATAAAAATATATCTAGTAAAATATATGTGGTAAATTATAAATATATATGGTAACATAAATTTATATTTTATGGTAAAATATAAATATATATGGTAATATATATGTATGTGTGTGGAAACATATGGTAATATATATGGCCTAATGTGGTACCTGTATTTGACAAAAGTTATAATTTTGGTATTTGAAAGTAACAATGTTAACTTTTTAGTATTTAATTTAAGTTTTAAAGTTGATTTGCTGAAAATTTATAGTTAGCTAATAATATTAACAATTAACTTTTATCAAATCAACCCTAACATCGGAATTAAATCTCATTCATTGAACTATATTTAACAAATTAAATGCAAAATTAAACAAATTCACAATAAAAATTGTCACACCACATCCACCTGCCCTTACACATGTGCTCATTAAATGTACCTCCGTGGGCTAAGTGTTGGATCTAGATTCCTAAGTATAGTACATTTGTTTTATATACTTGTATTTTTTTTGAATAGATTGATTTAATAAAATTATTGATGTGTCTCTAACTAACTACGATCACAATAAATGTAAGCGCACCTATCGAACAGTAGTATAGTTATGGTAAGACCGGAAATATCGTATCCACAAGGACCAAGAATACTAGTAATTACTATCTTTCTATTATCTAGCCTAAGAATTGGAGTGATTTCTTTTTAAACTAAAATTAATTAAAAGCACGACAGAGAATGAATTGAGAAAATACTTTTTAGACAACTTTATGAGATAGGCAATACCCAAGGAAGAATTCACCTAGACTTCACTTATTACTTTTGATTCATACGATTTATTCACTTGACTTAATCCGTAAAAATCCCTGATTTATGTTAATATCTCTTTCAAGACTAAAAACAACTTACTCTAGGTTGATTAATTGAAATCTCTTTCTAATTAAAACCCCTATTGTCGCATTAACTCGATCTATGGATTCCTTATTAGATTTGACTCTAATCCTAGTGATTTTAAGTCGCCCAATTTCTAGGGTTGCAATCAACTCCGCTTAATTGTGTTGATCTACTCTTAAACAGGAATTTTGCTCCTCTGAATAAGCACATTCGACTTGAATCAATAACTTTGAATTATCAAGACAAGAATAAGAACTCACAATTAAGAATAAGAACAAGTATTTATCTTATAAATCAAATAGTAATAAGATCCATCTTAGGTTTCATCCTCGTATTTAAGGGATTTAGTTCATATCGATAGAGGGAAACATCTTAAAATAAGGAAAACAACAAAACATAAGAAAACCCAAAAACTTCAAGAGAAATTGATAGGAGATCTTCACCTTGATGGAGATCCTTCTTCCGAGCCGCTCCCGATGGTTGTCTTGAGTATTTTCTCGCCTTCTACTCTGCGTCCCCTTTAGGTTACTCCTAGTATGTTTATATAGGCTTTGGAACGCTTTTCTTGGCCCACAAGTAGCCTATTCCGAATAGAATTAAACTTAGGTTCGGCAGGGACACGCCCGTGCTCGATAGCCTTAGGCCGTGCTTGATTCTACTTGTCACACACGGCCGTGCTCGATAACTTAGGCCGTGCTCGATTCTGCTCGTCACACACATATGTGTGGTCTGCCCGTGTGCGACAGTCCAGGCCGTGTTGATTTCTAAAGTAGGCCTATTTTGTCCCCTTTTGGCCCGTTTCTCGTTCTTTTCGACTCCCTAAGCTCTCCTGAGTGTAAAACATGAAATTAAGAGATTAGGAGCATCGAATTCATCAAATCTAATGAAAATTCATCCAAAAATAAGCCAAGCATGGGGTTAAAATATGTATAAATTATGGTTTATCAAATATCCCCACACTTAAGCCTTTGCTTGTCCTCAAGCAAAATCCTCAACTCACAATTAAAATTAACTTCCTCGATTCATAATTCTTATCAATAATATCTTATCATAATTCACAGATAATTCATACCTTGATAATTTAACTAAAAGAGTCCTAAAGATTCAGACAATCTAAGTCATAAATTTTTATAGCACGAAAACATAGGTGTTTCCCCTTACCTAAATAATCACCTTTAATTCAAAATTGACAAGAATTGTTATCCTCACTAAAGATTCACTCAAATCACTCAAAGTTTTTAAGGTTCAAATTAAGCACTCAAAAGTCAAGTATGAAAAGTTAATCCCATAGGCTTGCATGAAAATCAAATCTCCACCACTATAGAATGAGATGATACACAAATCAAAAGGTCTTAAAAAGGGTTGTAACGGGGCTTGGGTTAAAGGTGTGGATAAAGGCTGAATTAGAGGGTTAGAATCGAGATCGAGTTGACAATTCACCTAACTAGAAAAATGGACTAACATTGAATAATTACATCAATTGAAAACTTATCACTAATAACACGAGCTTCTTCTCAGAATGTGAAATTAATCACTTAAGCTCAAATAACATAGAACTAATAATGAATAGATTTCCAACTTTTTTTTTAAGAATAAGAATTTACAATAATAAGAGAATTTAACAACCGAAATAAAGAACATAGTTAGGCAACTGCTCAAATCAAATCTCGACAAAAAGGGGTTAATTCAATAGGGAAAATTCTTAATGAATCAAAAAGAGTGAGTTTTGGGTTAATATTAAGGGTAAATCAAGAAACGGTTTATTAGGATTCAAAGGGGTTCACTAGGGGTTAATTATGAAGGTAGGCTTTTTATGGAGTAAGTGGTTTAAATCCTAAGTGCCTTTATCATCTCTGTATATTAAATCAAAAGTGTGGTCTTGACATGCATAATCGAAGCAAGTTCTAGAATAACAAATCAATATTGACACACTCATAATCAATAAAGTGAGCAAGAAAAGAATATGCTCTAAAAGGCTCAAAATCTCACAAAAATTATGGTTTTTGATGTCAACCTTGCAAATTTCAAACTTCAAAGTAATATTTAAGTTTAGGGAAACAACCTATTAATATTTTTGATTATGAAAATAGACTTATCATGCTTGATTCTCTAATATCTTAAATTTTAAACCATCGATGCATAATTACCTATGACTTAATCCAAAACATATCAATAAAAATCATAAATCACTAAAAGTTTCATTCTAATAGTAATATGAGAAAATTACTTAAGAACAAGACATAATTCAGGGATTTTCTGATAATCAATTAAATAACCTCCCCACACTTAAGATGTACATTGTCCTCAATGTACAAAGATAGATAATAGCAATATAGTAATAAAATCACAGGATAGGGAGAGAAGTGAAACTTCCTGAATTTTGGATGGAGTCAATGAAAAGAAACCTGCTGAATGTAGCAGAGGTGAAAGTGGGGGAGGATATTCCGGTAGCACATTGAACCTTTTGAAATCGAGTTTGATGAAGCAGCCGACATGAACTTATGGTACCCTGAGCTAAATCTAAATGGCATGAAGAATAAGAACAAAATAAAAAATAAAAAAAATACATAATGAAAAATAGATATGAATCTAAAGGGGAAAAAAGAGTGACCAACGATGGCAAGGATGGTGGTTGGTGTGGTGGCGGTGCAAAGAATGAATAAGGGAAAGGGGGAAAGGAAAAAGAAGGAAGAAATACAACGGGAAAAAAAAGGGAAAAGGGGATTTTCGGGCTGGGGAAGAAGGGAGGAGGGAAGAAAGTGGAGGAGGAGAGCGGTGGTCGGAAAGGGGTGCGGTGGCTAGGGTTTAGGGGAAGGAGATTTGGGGAAGAAAGTGAACAGAAGAAGGGGGTTTAAATAGAGATTGGGACACATGGTAGTGACCCACGCCCGTGTAGAGGATCACACGCCCGTGTTAGTTAATCAGTATCGACCACGGCCTAAAGGCACGGGCGTGTCGCACGCCCGTGTGACTCATTCAGTTTCAACCACGGCTTCTAGGCACGGGCGTGTCGCACGCCCGTATCGCTTACTCAGTATCGACCACGGCTGCATCACACGGCTGTGTCATTTTATCGCAGCCCGTGTTCTTTAGTCAGTTTTGACCACGACCGTATCGCACGACCATGGCATTTTATCGCAGCCTGTGTTTTAGGGAAAATTTCATCCCGTGTCCGCACGGTCTCCGCCACGCCGATGTACTTACTCGTGGTGTCCACACGGCCACGGCCACGCCCGTGTACAATGCCGTGTGGTAGGGGAACCTGCGGCTATTAATTTGGTTAGTTTTAGTTAGGTGCTAAAAGTCGAAAATATGGAATTTAATGAGGTTAGTGCTCGGGTTGCCTCCTGAGAAGCGCTTGTTTAAAGTCCTAAGCTAGACTTACCTTTCATTCGCATGGTCATGGTGGTTCGAGGAGTTGAAACTCCTCATTCCTGCTATCAATTTTGTTAAAATAAGGTTTTAGACGAGTAATATTTACCTTGAAGGTGCCGAATTTGGAATGAGTTACCTCGACTGTACCGTATGGGAAAATATTAAGTACCGTGAAAGGGGTTGTTCCATTAGGTTCAGAAGTGGCAACACGAGGATCTGTATTATCCATTAGAACTATGTCTCCAACCTTAATTTGACTCATTTTATTTTTAGGCTCGTCATGGCTCTGCTTTGGTTCATCGCGTACTTTCAATTTCTCCTTAGACTGCGTTTGCCATTCATCTAGTTCCTCGATCTGGAGCTTTCGTTCATCATGAATGGTTCTGTTCTCAATATGAGAGCTAGACCATGGCTCTGTCATCTTTTTCCGAGGGATTTCCTACAAAGAAGATTGAACATTAAGTTCACTTAAATTAACAGGACTTGTATCATCTTGATCACTAGATATTTTGACAGAATCACGTGCTTGGAGTTTAATTATGTCACCACCTACACGAAGTATTAGTTCCCCTGTACCAACATCAATAATGGTCCTAGTAGTTGCTAAAAAGGGTTATCCTAAAATTAAAGGAACGTCACTATCCTCATCCATGTCTAAAACAACAAAGTCTACTGGGAATATGAATTTTTCAATTTTGACTAGCACCTCTTCAATTATACCCCTAGGAAATCTAATGGTTTTATCAGCCAATTGCATGCTAATCCTAGTTTGTTTGGGTTTCCCAAGACCTAGCTGTTTAAACATTTTATAAGGCATAACATTGATACTTGCCCCTAAATCAGCTAAAGCGTTATTAACAGACAAACCACCAATTAAGCAAGGAATCGTAAAACTCCCTGGATCTTTTAATTTGCGGGGTAGTTTATTATGTAAAATTGCTGAACAAACTGCATTTAGCTCCACATGCGACGCATCATCTAGCTTCTGTTTGTTTGCCAAAAGCTCTTTTAAAAATTTTACTGAATTGGGCATCTGCGAAAGAGCTTCAATAAACGGTAAGTTAATATGTATTTTTTTTTAAAAGTTCAAAAAATTTACCGAATTGTTCATCTGTGCGGTCTTTCTTCATCGCATTGGGATATGGCACACGAGGTTTGTACTCTGTACTTACCAGTTTTGGTTTATTATGGCTTACCTCAACCTTACCTTTATCTACCACGTTTTCTTGCCTCGATTTTGGTTCGTCTAACCCTTCATTATTGTGAGCAGTAATGGCATTAAGTTGCTCCTTTGGGTTAGTTTCAGTGTTGCTTGGCAGGCTGCCTTGTGGTCGTTCAGAGATCAGCTTGCCAAGTTGACCTATTTGATTTTTTAGCCCTTGAATCGATGCCTGCTAATTTTTGAGTGCTGTTTCGGTGTTTTGGAAATGGGTTTCTGACACCGCGATGAATTTTGTTAGCATCTCCTCAAAGTTCGGCTTCTTCTCTTGTGGGTAGGGTTGCTGTTGAAAGCCTGGAGGGGGTTGTTGTCTCTGATTTCTTTGACCACCCCATGAGAAGTTTGGGTGGTTCCTCTAACCTGGATTGTAAGTGTTACTATAAGGGTTATTCTGATATAGTTTATCTGTTCACTTTCCATGCCAGGGTTGTAGGATGGATATTCTGTATTGCTCACCCCTCCTCCATTCGTATCGCACTGCATCAGTGGATGCACCTGCGAAGAACCACACAAACCATCAATATTTTTATTTAAAAGCTCTACCTGGTTTGATAGCATGGTCACTGTGTCGAGGTTGAAAACACCGGCTGCCTTTGTTGGCTTCGTCCTCATAACTTGCCACTGATAGTTATTCAGTGACATCTTCTCTATAAACTCATAAGCAGTCTCAGGTGTTTTGTTGTTTACTGTACCACCGGCAGCTGCATCAATCAATTGCCGAGTTGAGGGGTTCACACCTGGTAACGAGTTCAACCACTGTTTAGCTTTGTTCCTTAACGAGAAGGGAAACAACCGAAGGCACGCCATTTATCTTGAAAGTATGATAGAATTCTAGAAAATTTGCTAAATGAGTATTTGGATCTTCGTCCTGCAAACCATCAAATTGAACAAACTGTTGAATCATTTGAATAAATGTTAGGTTTCAGTTCAAAATTATTTGTAGCAATAGCAGGTCTAACAATACTCGATTCAGCCCCAGTCAAATTGGGCTTAGCATAATCGTACATAGTACGAGGAGCAGGATTTTCGGCAACCACTGGGGGTAGCGGATTATTATCAGCCATCTCTTCAGTAGTATTAGTATCGTCCTCTTGCTCTTCCTCTATGTATTGTAAGCTTCGCTTTATCTCTCTTCGGTTCTGAAATGTACTTTGGGTTTCATCAGAAAAGTAATGGTCTGACGGGTTTCTTCTAGTCATAAACTAAAAATACCTGCCAGAAGCAAATAAAATAAAAGTTAGTAAATTAAACTAAAAATAGAAATAAATTGTAATAAAAAATAAAAATGGCTAAAGTAATAAAAATTTAGTGTTCCTAATATCTTAGTCCCCGGCAATGGCGCCAAAAACTTGATGTGTCTCTAACTAACTACGATCACAATAAAGGCAAGCGCACCTATCGAACAGTAGTATAGTTATGGTAAGACCGGAAATATCGTATCCACAAGGACCAAGAATACTAGTAATTACTATCTTTCTATTATCTAGCCTAAGGATTGGAGTGATTTCTTTTTAAACTAAAATTAATTAAAAGCACGGCAGAGAATGAATTGGGAAAATACTTTTTAGACAACTTTATGAGATAGGCAATACCCAAGGAAGAATCCACCTAGACTTCACTTATTACTTTTGATTCATACGATTTATTAACTTGACTTAATCCGTAAAAATCCCTGATTTATGTTAATATCTCTTTCAAGACTAAAAACAACTGACTCTAGGTTGATTAATTGAAATCTCTTTCTAATTAAAACCCCTATTGTCGTATTAACTCGATATATGGATTCCCTTATTAGATTTGACTCTAATCCGGCAGATTTTCGTTGCCCTATTTCTAGGGTTGCAATCAACTCCGCTTAATTGTGTTGATCTACTCTTAAACAGGGAATTTTGCTCCTCTGAATAAGCACATTTGACTTGAATCAATAACCTGAATTATCAAGACAAGAATAAGAACTCACAATTAAGAATAAGAACAAGTATTTATCTTATAAATCAAATAGTAATAAGATCCATCTTAGGTTTCATCCCTTCAGGTATTTAAGGGATTTAGTTCATACTGATAGAGGGAAACATCTTAAAATAAGGAAAACAACAAAACATAAGAAAACCCAAAAACTTCAAGAGAAATTGATAGGAGATCTTCAGTCTTGATGGAGATCCTTCTTCCGAGCTGCTCCCGATGGCTGTCTTCGAGTATTTTTTGCCTTCTACTCTGCGTCCCCCTTTAGGTTACTCCCTAGGGCGTTTATATAGGCTTTGGAATGCTTTTCTTGGCCTACAAGTAGCCTATTCCGAATAGAATTAAACTTAGGTTCGGCAGGGACACGCCCGTGCTCGATAGCCTTAGGCCGTACTTGATTCTGCTTGTCACACACGGCCGTGCTCGATAACTTAGGGTCGTGCTCGATTACGCTTTCGTCACACACGTACGTGTGTGGTCCGCCTGTCACGACAGTCCCAGCCGTGTTGATTTACGAGGTAGGCCCATTTTGTCCCTTTTTGGCCCGTTTCTCGTTCTTTTCGACTCCCTAAGCTCTCCTGAGTGTAAAACATGAAATTAAGGGATTAGGAGCATCAAATTCATCAAATCTAATGAAAATTCATCCAAAAATAAGCCAAGCATGGGGTTAAAATATGTATAAATTATGGTTTATCAATTATCCATGAATTAAATTAATACCCTTTGTATATTATCCTTAATGTTTTTTTTTGCATGAAAGGCAAGATAAAAGAAAATATTGGCTCACTAGTTATCTAATATTTAACTAATACTGAGCGGTATTACGTGGTCGAATTGTAATATGGAAAGACAATTTGTGTTAGTAAATGAACCTAAACATGTCCTTAGTCTAATCGGAAGTGAACAAACTGATTGAAAGACTAATGTGTCATCTATCAAGTCCAATTGGGGAGATGCTTTGCCTTGAACATAAGAGCATATGATTCCTAGAAGATAGAGACATAGATTTGATTGACTAGACTGACACTATATCGGATAGGACCCAAGAAGTATAGATCATGAATCTGTTTATGGATTTATTCACTTGTGACGTTCAGAGCGTGGCATACCTTAATCCTGAGTGGATCACGGACTATGTATGTGTGACTTGTATACTTTAAGTAAAAGCCTGAGTTCAAATATAAAAGGAACTGAAAGCTGGTGCGTTGAGTATACGACTTCTGCAGTATGTAGCATCATTCATAATAGTGGAATTCATAATCCAAGAAATGAGTAAATGGAATCCTCTCATTGGCATTACATGATAGATGAAAAGTAAACGTGGCCACGGGTCGTTTGTCTTTGTGATAAAATGACTTAATTACTATTTGATAGTAATTGACCTTTCATGAAGGAAGATGTAATGGTTACTATGAGATAAAATAGGATCATATTTTGAGAACGAGTTTATCCCAAAGAGACTAAGGATATCCTATGAGGCTAACACACTTATAATATACTGAGCCTGTCGAATAGGAAGATGATAACCCACTCACATTTAATGAAGCCATGTAAAGTTCTAATTCCAAGCTTTGAGAAATAAATATGAAATCTGAAATGGATTCTATGGATTCCAACTCAGTGTGGGAACTTGTAGACTTATCAAAAGGGATAAAACTCATAGTATGTAAGTTGATCTACAAGAAGAAATGAAATGTGGATGGAAAAGTGAAAACTTACATGGCCAGACTTGTAGCAAAAGATTATACTCAGAAATAAGGTATTGATTATGAAGAAACTTTTTCTTTGGCTTCCATGCTCAAGTTAATTAACATATTTTTATCCATTGTGATGGCTCTCGATTACGAGATCTGGCAAATGAGTGTCAAGACAGTGTTCTTGAATGACTACATTGAAGAAAACATCTATATGATGCAACCCACTGGATATATAGTTAAAGGAAATGAGCATAAATTTTGCAAACTGCTTAGGTCTATATATGGAATTAAGCAAGCATCCCGCTCATGGAATCAAAGGTTTGAACAAGCAATCAAAACTTTTAGATTTGAGCAAAATGTAGATGAACCTTGTGTTTATAAACTTATTGGGGATGAAAATGTGGTTTTTCCCATTCTATATGTCGATGACATTCTACTCATAGAAATGATGTAGGGACATTGTCATCGGTTAAAATGTGGTTAACTCAACACTTTAACATGAAGGACTTGGGAGATGCTAACTTTTTTATAGGTATTCGAATCCTAAAGGATCGAAAGAACAAAGTGATAACATTATTACAAGCTTCTTATATAGATAAGATATTGGAACATTATGTAATGACCGGTTCTAAGAAGGGAACTCAACCTTCTTTATTGGAATTTCATGTTTCTTTGGAGATTTGTCCTAGGACAGTGGAAGAAAGAGAAAACATGAGAAAGGTTCATTATGATTTTTTAGTAGGAAGTCTCATGTATGTCGTGTTATACATACGTCCAGATATCTTTTTCGCAGTAGTATTGGTGATTCGATATCAGGCAAATCCCAGTCCAAGACATTAGGAAGTAGTTAAGCATATACTCAAGTATTTACGGAAACGAGGGATTATATGCTTGTGTATTCTTAAAGAGATTTTACTCCTACCGGCTATATCGATTCAAACTTCCAAATGTGTCAGGATTCGAAGAAATTGACATTGGGCTGTGTCTTTATCCTAGGCGGTGAGTCCATAGTATAAAGAAGTGTCAAGTAGAGCTGTATTGTTGACTCCACTACGGAGACCGAATATGTGACTACTTTTGAAGCTACAAAAGAAGCAATATGGCTTTGAAAGTTCCTTATGGATCTTGAAGTCGTTCCTGATATAGGTAAAACTATCATACTGTATTGTGATAACAGTGCAGCAATAGCTAACACCAAGGAAACTAGAAACTAGAAACTATAAGAGGACGAATCACATTGATAGAAAGTATCACATCATAAGAGAGGAAGTAGCACATGAAATAGTGGATGTAGTCAAAATCGTATTAGAGGATAACCTTACGAACCCATTTACCAAGAGTCTAATAGCTAGGAGTTTTGAGAAACATGTAGAAATCATGAGAATGCGAAATATGACTCACCTACTTCACTAGTACAAGTGGGAGAATGTTGGATCTGGTGTCTTAAGTGTAGTATATTCATTTTGTATATTTGTATTTTTTTGAACAGATTGGTTTAATAAAATTATCCACGAATTACATTAATACCCTTTGTATATTGTTCTCAATAGTATTTTGCATGCAAAGCAAAATGGAAATAAAAATATTGGCTTACTAGTTATCTAATGTTTACTAATATTGAGCGGTATTACGTGGTCGGATTGTAATACAGAAAGACAACTTGTATTAGTAGATGAACCTAAACATGTCTTTAGTCTAACCTGAAGTGATAAAACCAATTAAAATACTAATACATCATCTATCAAGTCCAATTAGGGAAACATTTTATCTTGGGCATCAGAGCAGATGATTCCCGGAAGATAGAGACATAGATGTGACTGATTGAACTGACAGAACATTGGATAGGACCCAAGAAGAATATATCCTGAATCTGTTTATGGATTTATTCACTTGTGACGTTCAGAGTGTGGCATTCTTTAATCCTAAGTGGATGATGGACTATGTATGTGTGACTCGTATACTTTGATGTAAGTAAAAGCTTGAATTCAAATAGAAAATGAACCGAAAGTTGGTACGTTGAGTATACGACTTCTGTAGTACGTAGCATCGTTCATAATAGTGGAATTCATAATCCAAGAAATGGGTAAATGATATCCTCTCATTGGCATTACATGATAGATTAAAAGTAAATGTGGCCACGAGTTATTTGTTTTTGTGATAAATGACTTAATTACTATTTGATAGTAATTGACTTTTCATAAAGGAAGATGTAATGGTTACCATGAGATAAAATAGGATCATATTGGGATAATGAATTTATCCCAAAGAGATTAAGGATATCCTATGAGGGCAATACACTTGTGACAAGGTCACTGGATGAGCACTAATCGAGTAGCTTTTGTAATGGTATATAATTAGGAAGAACTCAGTCACGATACTATAGTGGAATGACTTCGTGACTAAACAAATTTATAATTAATAGGTGAAAAGTTGGAACTCAATTATAAATCATTTGAGCCCTAATTATATATGTCCAATCGACCCCTCTGCTAGCTCGTTGAAACCAGAAATGAATTGTGTGTAGAATCAAATGAACATAAATGGATGGAAATGATAAAGTTAGAGAAATGGGTTACATTAGAAAATGATTGTGGTTTCTCACTAAGTATGGAAATGACTTGAGAATTAATTTAAGCTTTTTGAATTATTATTTAATCAAATAATTGAAGTTCAAAACTAAAATTAAATCAATTGTTCATTGTGAATTCGTTGAATATGAAAATTAAATATATTTTCCCATAGATTCTTTTACGATAAAATTGTCATAACTTCAACGGAATTAGAATTAGGTTGAGAAAATTATTTAATTGAAAAAAATAAATTATCTAATTAATTTAAATTAATAAATAATATTTATTTTGGGAAATAGAAAAACAAGTATTGGGATGGATTAAATTATAAAGTGTTAAGTTAAAAGTCCAATAAGCACATATAATTGGACCAAATACAAGAGAGACTCAAAACTCCTTATAATACATATGAAGGGCAGCAACCCTAGTATATTTAACTAAGGTGTGTCGCCTCTCTCTCCTAGTCAAACTAATAGACTAGTTTTTCTATCAAATAATTGTTATTTGTGTTATACTAATTTAACCAGGATTTTCCTATCTGATAACTCTAAATTATATAGACTTTTTAAGCATCTTTTAACTAAGAATTTTTGCAAATTCCTAGCATTTTATAGCAAATTATGTATTTTTAGTACATATTGAGAAATTGAGCATAATTAAAGTAAGATTGTAATTTTAAGTAATTAAATGCTAATTTTACATGATTTTACTTTATGTTGCTACATTTTGGGAAAGACATAATTTTGTGCTAAATTTGTTGCAACTTGGTACACTGGTTGTAACAACCCGTTTTTGGTCAAATCAGAACAGTGATTTTGGGACCACAAATTCAAGGTCAAAATATTTATTTTATTATTATTTTAATGTTTACAACATGATTGAATGATTGTGTAAAAATTTCGTTAAGAAATTTTATCGTTTAAATGGTCAATTTGAGAAAAAGGACTAAATCGCGTAAAGTGCAAAATTGATGTTCTATTAGCTAAAGGTGCCTAATAGCTATGGAACTTAAAATAGGAGGTCCTTATGTTGTAATTAGACCATTATTAGAATGAGTGGACATATATGGACATTAAATGGATGATATTAAATGGTTTATAATAAGGTTAAAATAGTAAATGAGTAATTAAGTTATAATAAGTTAAATAAAACAAAATTCTCACCCATTATCATCATCTTCTTGCCGAAATTAAAGAGGAAATAGCGATTAAAATAGCTTCAAATTTTGGCTAGCTCTTGTTGATGCATTTAAGTGTTTTCTTGCTCGGTTTTTAATGATTTTTATGTTTTCGGCATCGTTGTAACTTAATCTAGCTAGCCCAGGGACTAAGTTGAAAAATTGTTAAAAGTATAGGGTTTTTCCATTGATGAATAAGCATGTGTTTTGATGTTTAATGGTAGAAAATGCATGGTTGTTGTTAGATAAACAACATTTGTTAAGGGATTTTTGGTAAAAATTCCCAATTAGGGATTTATTTGAGAAGTGTGAAAATTTGTGGGTAAATTGTGAAATAATTGATAAATATGGGCTAATATATGTATTAGTAAAATTCGGCTAGCATGAAAGTGGGTTGAATTGAATGAATTTGTGATTTTGTGTAATAAGGACTAAATTGTAAAAATGTGAAAGTTTAGGGGCAAAAGTGTAAATGTGCCCTAAAGTATATTTTGGATTGAATTGAATAAATAGATGATTAAATAAGTTAATTTTGAATATATTTAGATCAAGAAAAGTGAAATTCGAATCTAGATCGGGGAAAAACGAAAGTTATCGACTAATCGACTTATTTTGTCGTTTCCACCTTTGAGGTAAGTTCGTATGTGATAAAATTCAATATAAATGTATTTTATATGCTTTTATATTGCATGAATTGCAAATACGAGACTGTGGATATGAACGATAGTGATTCGACGACGATTCGACATTCGAAATCCCGGTTGAGCCTTAGGAATAGTTTAGTATGCTAGTGACATGTCATTAGGGGATACAGTGAGTTGGCTTCGGGCCATGATATAGCACTTTGTGTGCGAGATAAACCGATTTGGCTTCAGGCCATGCATATCGGCTGATTTGGCTTCGGGCCATGATATCAGTATTTCGGATAAGTTACCTTGATTTGGCTTCGGGCCATGGTATAGGTGCTTATCGTGTGAGACCCTTGAGTATCCGACTTCTATTACGAATGGTTCAACGGGTAAATGAAAGATGAGAATGTGTATGAGAATTGTACGAGATTGTACAGGTATGTGTATAAACTAATTTAGTATTGAATTGAGAAAATGATGAAGGAAGTATACAGTTTTGTGAATGAGTATTTGAAAGGTTTGTTAGCTAATATAAGCTACATGTTGTTGTATTCAAATTATTGAATTATATTTATGTGATTGTATTAAGTTTATTTCATACGAGCTTACTAAGCTTTATAGCTTACTTTACGTATTTTCCGTGTTTTATAGTGATATCAAAGCTAGCTCGGATTCGGGGATCGTCGAAGACTTCATTACACTATCCGCTGACACTTTGGTACTTTTGAAACTATGTTTTTGGGTCATATGGTATGTATAGGGACTTTGAGTCAATTTTGGTAAATGATGTAGCCATTTGATTTGGTTTATAAACATCTATGTTTGGTTTATATATATCCAAGGAAGTTGGCATATTTTGGTTGATTTGGATGTGTTTATAAGTGTGCAAATGGCTTTTGTTTTGAGTTTGTAATTGACCTATGTTGTGTGATTGAGGTGGATTCATAATGCTCATTGATAATAGGTAATTTTGAATGTCAATAGCTGATGATTTGTGAATTGGTATGTTTGTGGAATTGAACATAATAATGTATAATTGTAAATGGTCATTTTGATGTTTTGAGAAGACAAAGATTGGCATGAAATTAGATGGCAATATGTGGTATTTATGTTTTGTATTGGTTGATGTTTGAATAGGTATAAATCATGCTTGATTGGAATTGAAATATATGCCTTTTGATGCTATATTGTGTGCTATTTTGGGTGGCAAAATGGCTTGGTAAATAGTCTATTTTTGTCCACACGGGCAGAGACACGGGCGTGTGTCTCAGCCGTGTGTGACACACGGTTTAGTACACGGCCGTGTGTCCCCTAGTGTTGAAATTGAAATGAAGTCAGTATGCTCCACACGGTCTCACACACGAGCGTGTGATCGGCCGTATGGCACAAGTCAGTATACCCCCTAATTTGCCCTCGGCCTAGCACACGGGCGTGTGACTTGGCCGTGTTGCATAAGTCAGTATACCCTACAGGTTTGGCACAGCCTAGCACACGGGCGTGTGTGGCCACTTTGAAGGGCACACGGGCTAGACAAACAGGCGTGTGGTTGGCCGTGTGACCCAAGTCAGTAAGCTCACTTGTTTGGACATGGGATAGGACACGGTTATGTGCTCCCATTTCGAATGTCCACACGACCTGTGACACGGGCGTCTCACACGGCCTGGCCACACGGGCGTGTGTCCCCTGTTTTGAGAAAAAAATTTCAAAGTTCGTGAAAGTTTCTTAAGTTATCGGTTTAGTCCCAAACTATTCCTAAAGCATGTTTAGGGCCTCATAGGCTCGTAATAGGGACATATTGATTGAGATTGAATGATGATTGCTTGTATTGAATAAATGTATGTGAAAAGTATGTTTAGATGTGTTGTAAGTTCAGTAATGCTCCGTAACCCTATTCCGGCATTAAATACGGGTGAGGGGTGTTACACTGATGTGTTGGATATTTGAAGCCAATATGGATGACACATGGACATGAGTTGAATATTAATCAGCATGAGACAACAAAGCTTGAGTATTGGACTCAAGGAATTAATTCTAACCCAACTTGGAAGTGGGTTGATGAAAGGAACAAGTTTGCTCTTCACATTGAAGCCCAAACCGTCCATTAAGGGGGAAAGAATCCAAATTCGACAATGAGCAGCCCAATCAGCTTTGGAAAAATTAATTAAGGGTCCCTACATGTGTAAACAAAATCAAAAAATAGCCTAAAAAAATTCCCATGGTTTTCGTCCAACCCTTTTCCTTTAATCAAATAAGAATCAAGCTAAAATCAAGCAAGAATCAACCTCTTTCCACAATTTATGGTCGACCATGCATGAGAGACTTTCAAGGGATGTTCATGCTATTTTTAGCAAACTCTCAAGTCTTCCCTCATGTAAAAATACCATCACTCATTATTCATTCATTCAACACATTCACTTCATTCTCCTTCCTCCGCCATGCCTAAGCCTTCCATTTCCCTTCATTTTTTCCATCATCTCTTTGATAATTCCCCTAGTAAGAAGTTCTTGAGAGAAAATCTCTTTTGGCCGACCACCTTGAGGAGTAATTTGCATTGGAGCAACAATGGAAATCAGAGGAAGCCACCATGGATAGTTCTCAGGAAATCACCGAATTCATCTAAGAGTTTCTTCTTCCTTTATCTTTAAATTGTTCTTAGTTTATAAACATGTTTGCTAATTATTTGATTGTTTTTTCATTAATAATAATGACTTAAATTTTTTCAGCTAGGACGATTGCAATTTCATGATTCAATTTGTTCAAATCATGTTTATGATGTTCTTTGCCTCAATTATTTATGTTGTCAAATAAAATCATTTATGTTGTTCATGCATTAAAATATGTTTGACTACATTAGAATTAATTGCTTAATCTGAACCGAATGGTGATTAATGGACACAATATTTGGAAGATGCATGCTTAATTTATATCCGAACAAGAATAAATTAAAGGTTCATAATAATTCCGAAAGAACACTATTAGTTTGCATAACTTTAGATTTATGTGATTAAATTGTTTCAAACAGACTTGTCCCTGTTACTTCACATAAACTCTAAGGAATCCTTAGTTAAATTATGACATAGAAATATGCAAGTTTTTCTAAGTGATAAATATAAGATCTCAAAAGAGCTTATGATTTTAGATTCCAAGTTCATAAATAATCGAGTTGCCATGAATTTTTTTTGGAACATTTGTTAAACATGATAATGAATGAATTAAATCAAGAGTTGTAATTGTTCTAGATTATTCATGTTATTGTTGTAAAATCTTGTGAATTGTTGCTAAACGTTTCATTGCATTTTATTTTATCTCATTTGCATATTAGTTGTTAATTTAATTAGAACATCCATCACCTTCAAATATTTTATTTTCATAACCAACTTGTAAAATATTAATTTTACAATTGTTGATTAATAGATACAGTCCTTGTGGAGACGATACTCTTTTTACTCACTTATTACTTGATAACGACTTTGTATACTTGTACATTCTATCGCGAACCACTATCTCTCCTTATAAATAGATGACACTAGTAGAGCTATAAACACACAACTTTGAGATATTGTTATTCTACTCGAAAACAGTGATAATTTATTTTCTAAGTATAAATTCTATTTTTTGGGAATAACAATTCTACTGGTTTCTATTGAGAGAAAATTACTGTTCTATTGAAATTAATAATTCGTTTCTGATTCTGTGTTTGAATCATGATTGTTCGAACTCACACTTAAAGCGATTCGTGGTACGATAATAGCAGAGAAGGTCATTCGGTTGAAAGCTGGGAAAGTCTAGGATCCATCTTGCACCAAGCACGTGTACTTTTCGGGAACAGTTTATTGGTATAAATATCACAACCAGCTCAATTTTTAAAATTTTAATTTTTCGCTGTGACAGAAAACCATTTTAAACTGATTTTTTTCTGACACTAAGTTCATCATCAAGTTGTTCCATTGAGCCCAACGAACCTCTGTGGACTAGCTTCGCCAGGAGCGCATGAAACCTCACACCCAATTGATAGATAATTGTATTCGTTTAGTATTCTTAATCTAATGTGTTCATATATGTAAATTTCATTTTACTGACAATTTAATCTACTTTTTTAAGATTGTACATATTTCATGTGTTATTCAATGTTTTTTAAACTGGACTGGTGGTCGAATCGATCAGGTCATCAGTTCGCCTGTCCAATTAAAACAATTTTAAAACTTCAAAAAATAAAAAATTTGGTTCAATCGCTCAAATATCAACTGGGTCCCAACTTAGTAATTAAATTTCCAAGATGTCCTTAGTTTAACAAAGCAATAAATATCAATTTAAGGGCATTTTTATCTTTTTATATAAAATCTAGAAAATATTCATGCTTATGATGGGATATGAACCCCAAACAATAAACACTCTCCCAACTTTTCCATTTCAACTAAAGTAACATATAGTTTTTATGTGAATTTTTAATAAATATATTATATAATTATTTTCACCCACATCGTGAGTATGCCATAATCTTATTGATAATGTTTTTGATTGATCAATTAGTGGCATAAGTCAACTTGATATCAACTTAAGAAAAATGACAATGCTATGATAAACAATTGGTGTGCATTTAATATTCTTAATATGATGTATTTACCTATTTAAATTTCTTTTTACTAACAATTTAAACTATTTTTTATTTTAATTTCATACATATTACATATGCGTTATCTAGTTTCAAATATTACATTTCATTATGTATTGTAAGTTATTTATAAACACACCCATGTATTCTAAACACATGGTTTCTGCACACATACACGTGTGATAAAATTTCTAATTATTATTAGTTTCAAACCATACATTTCATTATTTATTATATGTTATTTTGAAATACAAAACAATATCCTTTACAAAACAATGGAATGGGTGAAACTCAAAATAGACATGATTATCGCGAATAAACTAAGATATAGACATCAGATTCTTTCGAATGCTAGGAACATGAAGAACATTTATCAAATTCAAAACTTTAGCAAATGATTTAAAAAATGCATAACCAACATGAGAAATTGAACACTAGAATCATTTCCTATAAAAATCTTGCCCATATCTATGTAACTCACACTTGAATCCAAGTTGTTGAGTTCATTTGTAACATGGTTGGTAACCCCTAAATCATGATACCAACCTTTATCTAACATCGAATCAATTAGATGTTGTAGAGCCATCGTTGTTGTTATTTGTGGCACTACTGAATGAGTGTTTTGTGAACCTAACAAAGATAGATTTTGCCCATATTGTGCTATGGAAGCTGGTTCTCCAAATGTTGTACCTTGACCAATTCTATACACCATCTTTGAAGGAGGAAAAGGACCAAAAGAATCAGAACCAAGAGTAAGACTATTTACAAGATGAAATTGTTGAGTAAACTCATAATGAGTAACATTCATAGGACAATTCATTTCACTTCTCTGAAAAACACTTGAATATTATGAACCAGGAGATGAACCATCATAGGAATGATCAAATCTATAAAACCACTTTTGAACAAAGTGTCTAATTCGACCTCATAGCTAAGTTGTGGCTTATTATTATAACCAAAACAATCATATGCATGACTTGTGAAACCATAACCACCTCTGTGCTATAACGATCATAAATTTTTTGACCATCATAAGCTTGAATTTGTTGAGAATTAACTGAAGCAAAAGGTTTAGAATGTTGACTTTGAGTACCAGTCTTCAGTTTAACCAGATTTGCATGCATTGACCCACTCATGATAAACTCTTTCTACCTTGATTCGAAATCCATCAACATTTCAGTAACTAGGTCTAAAGGCAAACTCTCCCTTTTTAATGAGATAGTAGCTAAAATTGACTCAAATTCAATTGACAGTCCTGCAAGTATGACATTGACTTGTTCCTGTTCAGAAACTAAACTACCTGAACCATTTGAGGAGTCACAAATCAACTTGATCTTAGCAAGATATTCTTTGTTATGAACAGAAATCAAGAAGACAAAAATGGTAGAGAAGGAAGGGAAGGAAGAGAGAAATTCCAAAGAGAAAGAAGAATGAAGAAGAAGAAGAAGAGAGTAATTAGAGAAGGAAATAGATAGAGACAAAAGAGGAATTCTGTGTATAAATAATTCATAACCCCATTAACAATTAAAAGTCATTATATAAAGGGAAAATAACAATAAAAAAAAAAAGGAAAATAAAGGTACGAATTAGCTGGATGAAATGCCCCATTTCATTAAGTTATTTGCGCATCGTTTCACTAAAACCAAACGCGTCGTTTTGCTTGTTGGTTGCCTAGTCTTCATTTTGAACCATAACAATTACCTCCACCTAAAAAAGATCCTTGTCCTCAAGGATCAAAGTGAGGAAAAGTGCTTGAATTTTCAGTAGGATAACCATAAATAGCCATTCTTCAATCAAGCATAGGGCATCCATCAGCACAAAGTTCATGACAGGAACATTAAACTTCAATTAAATGGGACATAAATCATCAAAAAGTTCTAGCCCAACACTATCCATTGTGTCATTAGGATCAGTAACATTATGCACTTTGGTACTCATGGTAGTAAATTTCACATCATTATAAATATGGTTTCCATGTGACTCACCTACAACTGGATGGTATAAAAGGAATTGTTTTGGCCTTTGAAACTTAACCCACATCTTATCCCTATCATCATCAAGAGAGACGGTTTCATCATTGTTAAGCAAGCTAGAATCTAATACAACCATGTCTGCAACAACTCGCATGAATTCATTGAACCTAAGGCCAAACTCCGTGTTTAATGAAAATCCACACAATTTCTCTAAATCAGGACAACCATTACGAAACTCGTAAAGTGTAAGTAGAATGGTGAGAGGAAGAACAGGACCCACAAGCGAATCATCATGCTGCATTTTATGCGACCACTTAGTGTTGCGGCGTGAAGGCTTACCTAGTAGGAATGGAGGCAACTGAGGAAGGCCTAGAAAAACTGAAAATTCCAGAGGCATAGTCATGTCATCGAAGGGCACATCAAGTAGCTTAAGATAGCTAGAGAAAGCTAGTAATAAAAGTTCCAAAGAAAAGGTTGCCCACATTTTCCTTGAAGTAACTTCGCATATACTTGTTGACAAGCTAATGTTATTGAAGACAAAAGAAAGTGCAAAAGAGGAACTAAATCGACCAAATCCACAGACCGTCAACTTCTCACACAAAATTCATGAAACTGTAGGTTAAAAGATTCCTTCTGCTGAAATCCTTATGGGACTTTTGCACCTCGTAACCTAAGCCTTCCGCAAGATTGTCATTCAAATAACCACGAAGATAGTCAAGGTTTAAATACTTAAACCTTTTAGGAAATTCATATTCATTGTCAATCAAGGAATATGGTAAGCTATCCTCAAAATTGAACAATGGTTTTCTATGAGCTATATCAAAATTCTGCACCAAATCCCATGAGGCACAATATTGTTGAGCTTCAATTTTCCCTAAAGACATTAGCCTAATCAAAATTAACCCACCAAATTCATCTGACTCGCACACCAACTTCGAGAGACTCCTAATCAAAAAGGGTTTGCAAAACTTTTAAATTTCTGTAGCAACAAATCCTTCATTAGCTGAAGAAGGGCCATAACAAAACAGCTTGAACTCACAATTCCAAAATGATCCCAATATTATGCAAAAAACTTGATCCAGTTGCTCACTGATATATATCATCCCTAAATTGTGACCTTAATTCTGATAACCTAATCACATTAATGAAGCACAGATTATCTAGATCATGAGCCCAACACAACAATGGCACCCTTGGCTTGCGCACATTGCAAAGAAGCAATAAACTTTTGGAAGCCAAAACAAACTGAAATCCATTAGCTCCTACTCTAGAAAATGCTAGGAACTGATCCTCATCAACTACAACATATGGGCTCAACATCTCAATCTTAGCTAAATAAATTACATTACACTCATCATGCCTAAAATCAAGTAACAAAGCAACATCTGATCGAGCAACAACTAAAATCTTTTGATGCCAATTGAACTCAATACCTAACCATTTATAATTCTCTACACCACTCGAATCATCCCATAAAACTCTAAGTTTACTCCCTATAACATAGCCATTGAGTTTCTAACAATTAACACAAGAAGTTAAATCAAACAAGAACATTGCCCCATTTTTTAACAAACCACACTTTCTTTAGGCATGTGTGGGTTGCAACAAGCACAGAAAATTGAGGAACTCTTGAATAACTCACTGCATAAGTAATCCAAAGCAGGGGTTTTGCTAGGGTTATCAAATCTAACCGAAATCTAATGAACAAAATATAGAGTAGAAGCCATTAAATTCTCAACAACAGAATCACCTGAAATCCCATCAAAATCATCAATTGGATCGTTTGTTACTAGCACTCCACTGAAAGAATATTCATTTGGAGGAACCTTACCCATCATCGCACACCTATCATTTGTCCCAGTTATGGCTTTCCTCACTCGAGTCTTTGACATTTTTTGTGTAGTTGAAACATCCAAAATACCAGCATCAAGTTCACCCTGTTCCAATATCTAAGGAACCTTGAACATTGGATCCAATTGAAGTGCTTGATTTTCAACTTGTGTAGATGAACCTTCTACCTTCACAGTCGACTCATGAGAGAGAGCAACTGTAACACCCCTAACCCATCTCTGTCGTTGGAGTAGGGTTACAAGGCATTACTAAACAAATCAGAACATTTAACTTCATATAAAACAATTAAGAAAATTAATTAAAAACATTCAAAAACACATCTTATTTAATGTAACACAACTCTTACGGGTCTTAAATCGAGCCTACGTGACCCTAAATTCAGTTTGGGAACATTTCAGGATCAATTTGAAACAAAATATAAAATTTTGGAAAAACTTGAAAATTTTGGAAATAGGGTCACACGACCGTGTGACATAGCCCAGACCATGTGGACATTCGAAGTATGGACACGCGACCGTGTCCAGGCCCGTGTGTCTGCCCGTGTGGGTATTTGAAATAGGGTCACACAGTTGTGTTGTAGGTCATGTGCCAAATTGTGTGTGCATTCGATATTGGGTCACACAGCCGTGTGAAACTTGCACCTAAAATAATAATGACACATGATCATGTGGGGTGGCCGTGTGTGGCACATGGTCGTGTGACAGTGCGTATCCCAAGCCGTATGCTTCATATATTTCCCCTAAAATAAGTCATTTCAAACCCAATTCTTGCACACCAAGACACATCATTTCCACAAACATTCATATGACCAAAACACATTTTAAACATACTTAAAAGATACCATTTCCATCTACCTATAAGACTAACCAATGTACCAACAAAAGGTACCACAATCAGAAATCAAACATAATTCCATTCAACATTACAAGTTCATTCAATAAACTTAGATCAAACATATGATGGATTGAGACCAGGAGGGTTCAATTTGACTTATCACCATCTATGGAGGATCAACTGAAGCTTTGATACCTTTGTTACGAACAGAAATCAAGAAGCCAAAAATGGCAAAGAAAGAAATGAAGGAAGAGAGAAATTCCAAAGAGAAAGAAGAAAGAAGAAGAGAGTAATCGGAGAATGAAAGAATAAAGAGAAAAGAGGAATTCTGTGTGTAACTAATTCATAACCCCTTTAGCAATTATAGGCCATTATATAAAGGAAAAATAACAGAAAATGAAAAATAAAAAATGGAAAATAACGGCACGGATTAGCTGGATGAAACGCTCCGTTTCATTAAGTCTTCTGCGCATCATTTCACTAAAACCAAACACGCCATTTTTCATGTTGGTTGCCTAGTATTCATTTTGACCCATGACATTCTTTTATTGTTAGATGCCCTTTCTTCTGTAAATGAGAGTGTGTCTTAGATTTTAGATCTTTGTGCAACATCTAGCAGTAAACATACAACTTATAGCATTCCACACAGCAAAAGAAGTGTTTGTACCAATTAATTTGAGTTTTCAACTAACTATCCATAGGAATGTCTAAGGTTCCTAAAATGTACCTACTTAGGCCATAACCCTTAATAATAAAAGTAACCTGATGTTTCCCAAAAATATAGTTCTTATCATTCAACTTAACTATGTCATTTGGGAAATTGAATTATAGAGGGCTTTGTGAACTAAGTGAAATGAGAGTTCAGAGATGAAGTTTCTTTACCCGATTGAGGATCTTTAATGGAAGATGGATTTGTTCCCAATGGATTTCCTAGGTTTATAATAGTTTCTTGAGGAGTTCCTTGAGTATCCACTGCTACCAAGAACCACAAATGTAGAACAAAAAAATTGAAACCGCAATCCCTAGCAATACAAGAAATGATCACTTGTTACACAAAGGCTTCGATACCATGGTTGAACACTTATGGATGAAGAAATGAAGAAATGATTGAATTACATAAGAAAAAAGAAGAGAAAATAGGGCACAAAATAAGGATGAGTCGGTATATATACAAAAGTCTTGTTGGAGCCTTGAATTGATTAGTTCTAACAAGGCTTAATGGTTAATTTGGCCCCCAAACTATGTCTGTTTTCCCACTTTGATACCTAAATTTTTTTTTCTGTCGCGGATTAGTACTTAAGCTATCTTTCCATTACCCGATTCAATCTTTTTATTGTAACAGTGTTAAAAAACCGGTTGCCATGTGGCACCAATCAAAATGTGACATGTGGCACTTAGGGTTATTTAAAAGAAAAATATAGACCCACCATTGACTAGTGTTGATCGATGTTGACTAGCATTGACCATTGTCTACCAGTGCTGACAACCATTGATAGGTATTAACCACCGTTGACCAAAGTTTCCATCCACGTGACGCTATTAGAACGCATCACACCATCCTTCTTTTTTTTTTTGTTAAAAATATAAAAAAATCATATATAATATATAAATAATTCAAAAAAATTAAAAAATTTATAAATTATATAGATATAAATTTTAAAAAATCAAAATAATATATGAAATTTGAAAAAAAAATTATAAAAATAAATAAAGAAGGCTTTTAACTTTTAAAAATTGCAAAGAAAACCTTAATTTTTCAAAAATATATGCTTGAAAATTGGTCATAATTTTTTTTCAAAAAACTTTAAATTCTTAAAATTCAAAACAATATATCTAAAATTTCAAAATAGACAAAGTTGATCAATATATATATATAAAGTTTTAAATTTTTAGAAATTCAGATTTTTTTTGAATTTTTAGAATTTAAAGTTTTTGAAAAGAATAAAATTTATGACAAATTTTCAATTTTTATATAATATTTTGATCTTTATATAAATTTTTAAAATTTTTCAATTTTTATATAATATTTTGATTTTTTTAAAATTTATATATTTTATATTTTTTAAAACTTTTTAATTTTTTTAATTATTTATATATTATATAACATTTTTTATATTTTTAAATAATATATTATATAATATTAAAAAACAAAAAAAGAAGGGTGATATGTCGCCTTCTAATAGTGCCACGTGGGCAGTTAATAACCAGTTAACGCCGATCAATGATGGTCAAGGTTGGTAAACGATAGTCAATGTCAGTCAATAATGGCCAATGTCGGTCAACGTCCAGTCAATAGTGGGTCAATATTTTTATTTTAAATAACCCTAAGTACCACATGGTACATTTTGATTGGTTAAAAGGTCCCACGTGGTACATTTTGATTGGCGTCACGTGAAAATTGATTTTTTTAACACTGTTACAAAAAAAAGGTTGAACTGAACAATGAAATGATAATTTAAGTACCAATCTAGGACAAAAAAAATTAGATACCAAAATGGTAAAACAAGCCTAATTTGAGGTTCAAATTGTGCATTAAACCTTCTAACCAATTACCTAACTAATCCTCTTCATTTGACTCCAAGGAATTGAACTACAAATTGAATTACAACATATATTAACCAACTAACTAATACTTAACAGACTAATAACAACAAGCTAATGATTATCAATAATATTTTCTAACAAGCTTTTCAATCTTGTTACACATAATAACATGATTCAAAATTGTTCACATAAAATAGTTGGGAATTGTCATCACAACAACCTCGATCAAAGTGACTCATACTACGAGCAATAATATCTTGACATCTTTATTCTTAACTTTGTCAATAGCATATTGATAACCCTCATATGTTACTCTGTTATGAAATAGGGGAACTCCAAGATAAGTAAACAAATCCTCTACCAATTGAAAGCCCAAAAGTTAGCTAATTTCAATTTTTTTTTAAATAAACTGACTGATATTATTAGGAAGCTGACTCAAGGCAGAAACAGAATACCAAAGGCCATAGAACACGGCAACATGAAAAGACAACTCGACAAAATAAAGTGAAAAACAACTGGCAAGCAACAAAGCAATAAATGAACATCTAGGAAAAATAAACAAATCAGAGGAAAAACTTCTTGAGCCAACCACCCTCGTCGTTTCAGAGACCAAACATCAGCCAAGAAAAACGCCCTTCACCATCTGAAAATCTAAGAACAAATTGGAGGAGAGAGCGAGTGCTTTGAACAGAAGCCTGGAGATTCATCGAACCTTCTCCAAGTACAAAGCAAAATAATAGAACCTTAGGGACATTTATTCCACGCCAACCGATCCTTCATCGCTAGCAGCATCACTGAATTAGGCACTCTGTTAACCCAACCACCATAGAACTTGTTTCTCCGACCTTCCAACGCCAGGGTATGAGCCGTTCCATTAACCGTTCGGGGCGCAAAAAGGTAAGAAACCTCATCAAAAAGAAAACCCATTTTACAGATATGTTGTGTAATTGGCCTGAGGACCGATTTATCTTCTCCCTTCTTCTTAATGCTTTTAATGAATATCAGTGAGTCTCCTTCCACAATCAAATGCCAAAAGCCCATCATAGCCGCAAAGATTAATGCCCTTTCACAAGCCCGTGCTTCCGCCACAAATGCACCAGCAACATTCTCGAAAAGATAAGTTTCTTCCCCTACAATTTCTCCTGTAGAATCTCTGGCTAAAACTGCAGTTGTAGCTAATCTATCATCTTTTTGGAAAGACGCATCAAAGTTTAACTTAATAGCTCCATCGTCTGGAGGACTCCAAAGGTCCTTTACCATAGATCTAAGAGAAGGACATAGGTTTTCTTGATTTAGGTTAAGATCTTGTTCATATCCTCGAATAAACCCCAACACTTCTTGCAAGGAAAATTTCACCCCTTCATGAATCAATTTATTACGTCGAAACCATAGGCCCCATGAAGAAATTACAATGATGCGTTTTTGTTGTTCATCTGCTGCAGAGAACGTTCTAGAAAAGTGCTTCTTGCAACACAATGAGGCATCGAATGACAGAATCTTAACCTATAATGAGGACCACACACTGCAGAGTACCGCAAGACCACAACAGGTGATTTGAATCTTCCAGATCTACCTTACACAGTGGACAAACGACATCCACACACAACGTTCTTCGCACCAGGTTACCAAAGTGGGGCACCAGATTATTAAACACCCTCCAATTGTGTATTTTAATTTTTTCTAGAACATTCAGCGACCATAGAGCTTTGTAAAAGTCTTTGTAATCAACATCATTAGAGGATCTGTGTGTCGTAGTCTGTAAAAGAGTTGTAGTTAGGGCTCGATATCCACTCTTCACTGTGTATTCCCCGGACCCTTCATGTTTCCAAACTATCGTGTCCTCCGATCTACTCCCAGAGATAGGAATAGCAAGAATTCGAGCTGCTGTATTTTCATCAACTAAATTATGAACCAGCTCCCTATTCCAGGTATTAGTTTCAGTCTCAATTAGTTGATTAACAGTTGTCCAAGTGGGCCTAATCTCCTGAACTGAAACTCTGTTGTTCTCTCTTCCAGGTAGCCAAGGATCATTCCATATACTGATGCGATCTCCCTTACCAACCCGCCATAGAATCCCTTCCTCAATCAGCTCCCGAGCGCTACAAATGCTTCTCCAGGTAAGTGATGGGTAAGAACCAACTTTCGCTGATAGAATATCTGAAAATGGGAAGTAACGAGCTTTTAAAACTCTAGCTAAAAGACAATGAGGCTGAGATAAAATACGCCAAACTTGTTTTGCTAATAAGGCCTTATTAAATAAGAACAAATTTTTAAAACCAAGCCCACCATTGCACTTCGGTTTGCAAAGCATTTCCCAACTACTCCAATGAATACCTTTCTGCTTTTTATTGTTAGACCACCAGAATCTATTCATAATGCTTTCAAGCTTTCGACATAACAATTTTGGCAAAAGGAAGCATTGCATAGCATAAAGTGGTGTTGCCTGCAAAATCGATTTAATAAAAATCTCATTGCCTCCCATTGACAGATAGCGTAAACTCCACCCTTCGACTCATTTTCTGAATCGATCAGTGAAATTAGCAAAAGCCCATGTTTTCCTTCGACCCACCATCATAGGCAAACCTAGATACTTCTCAGGGCTTAAAGCCACCCGAACTCCCAATAATCTGGTAATTTCCTCCTTGACATCAGTGCCCACATTAGCTCCGAAATAAATTAAAGATTTGAAATAGTTCACCCTCTGCCCGAAAATCATCTCATATTCCCGAATGACGTCGCAAACCACTCTGGCCCCCTCACATGAGGCATCACCAAATAGGATGCAATCATCTGCAAAAAACAGATGATTAATAAATAGTCTCTCCCTACCAATAGGTGCGCCCGCCATACAACCTTTCTGTTTAGCATCTTGAAGGAGCGTAGAAAATCCTTCAGCACAAATTAGAAAGAGATAAGGGCTGAGAGGGTCTCCTTGTCTCAGTCCTCTTGATGAAGAAAACCATTCGCTACTCATTCCATTAAGGAAAATAGAATCGGAAACAGAACAAACATATCTCATGATTAGAATAACCCAGTCGTCATGAAACCCCAAATGCTTCATCATCCCCACCAAAAAATCCCATTCAACACGGTCATAGGCTTTACTCATATATATCTTAAGTGAAAAATTCCCTTTCTTGCCACTCTTCTTCATTTTGAGAGAATGAAGGACCTCATAAGCGATTAGCACATTATTCGAAATGAGTCTTCCTGGGATAAAAGCTCCTTGAGCTTCATTAATGCAATCACCCAAAATATCACTCATGCGATTGACCAAGACTTTCACAATAATTTTGTAAACAACGTTACAAAGACTTATGGGTCTGAATTGTGACATATTTTTTGGTTTATCTACCTTGGGGATCAAAACAATACTTGTTTTATTTATATCACCTACTTCCGTCTGACCATTCAAAATAGATAGACAATAACGGGAATCTCCGATCCAACTATATGCCAGTATATTTGGAAGAAAATTGCTGGGAACCCATCAACCCCGGGGGATTTCAAAGGCGCCATCATCTTTACTGCATAAACAATATCCTCCTCAGTGAACCGTTTAAGCAAGGAATCATCCATGCTAGTAGTAACTCTTTTTTCTACTAGTCCAAATAAGTGCTCATCCAATCCCATCTCAGAAGCTGAAAATAGTTTTTCAAAATAATCCGAAGAAATTTTTAAAATCTCCTCGAACGATGTATTTCTTTCACCATTCTCATTTTCTAACTCGAAAATTCAACCACGAAACTGACGTTGGGCGGCAATCTTGTGAAAATAACTGGTATTCCGGTCACCATTCTTTAGCCAATTGACTCGGGCCCGTTGCTCCCAAAATAACTCTTCCTTATCAGCCTCCAAATTAAGCCCCAACTGAACCTCCATGATTTCAACTAAGTTTTCATCGGAGAGATCCTAATTATAAAGACAATTCAATCTGTCTTCTAAATCAACCCGAGTTCTCTTCTCTTCTCTACTTCTGGTTTTACTCCAATTTTGCATTTGATGACCCTTACTCTCAAACTTGCTCGGTATACTTCCAGGATTATCTTCCCACCATCTTCTAATAATCTCCTCAAAGGAACTTTCTAAGCACCATTTGGCCTCAAACTGAAACATCTTTGCGTTGCTCCATTGGTCATTCCGTCTCCCTTCCATGGTATCTAGAAGGATAGGACAGTGATCAGAAAATGAATGATTCAAGTGTTCGACCTGATAACTTGGGAAGAGATCCACCCAATTTAGCGTAGCGACTCCACGGTCCAGTCGCTCTCTTATATTTGTAGTTATGAATCTTCCTCTTTCCCATGTGAACCACCGGCCGATGAAACCTAAATCGTTAAGGTTGCAATCCTCTAACACCGTACGGAAAGCCATTATCTGACGTTCTGATCGAAGGCGACCTCCTTTCTTCTCAAAAGAATTTGCAATATCATTGAAATCCCCCAAAACAACCCAAGGAATATTGTGATCGTAGCTTAACTGTCTAAGCAGATCCCAAGACGCACCTCTACAACGTTCATCCAGATTTCTATAGAACCCTGTTAATCGCCACTTAGCATCGAAATCATTATCTTAAACCTCAACATCGATATGAAAGGAAGAGAAGCTCTTTAGGCCGATCAAAGAATTCCCTTTCCAACCCAATGATAACCCACCTCTAGAACCTGTCGCCCCAATGTCAATTCCATTTTCAAAGCCGCACTTTAATCTGACCAACTCTATCTTTTTTTTCACTTAATTTTGTTTCCATAAGAAACAAAATTCAGGGATTAATGGCTCGCAACTTATTCTCGAGCCTTTTACCAGTCCGTGATCTCCCCAAACCACGAACATTCTAGCTTAGGATTTTCATTGCACCCAGCTGCTCTGTTCACCAGAGCTAGCCGATAAATCCAAAGAACCGTTCCCAGCATTAGAACCCAATGGGACAAGGGGGCCTTCCACAATCCTCTGTCGCTTCTTTCCTTCCAACATTACAATTGGGTCATTTTCCTCCTCTAAGACCAATTCCATAGGCCCATTCACCAGTCCATCATTAATCAAATCCTCCTTGCTCCAATTACGCCATTGATTTTGTCCATTAGCGATATACTGTTGATTAGATCCCAAGGGAATTAAATTGGGATTTAAAATCTGATTCCCAAGATTTCCCCCCATTTTCTGCCCAGTATCCTTCTCCTCATTTAATAAGATACTGTGATTGATTCTTTCCAAATTTCCAGCGGTACATTGTGAGCCATCTGCTTCACGTAACCACCTGCTCACCGCCACATTCTGACGCATCGACTCCACACACGGTGATAAATCCCAGCCAAAAATGATTTTTGATGGCTCAATTCTTAACCGATAAGGGCAATAACTTTCACCATGGCCCAATTTTCCACAAATGAAGCAAAACAAGCTTAGTTTTTCCTATTTAAATCGGGCATAAACTATCATAGACTTCCCAATCTGTATCTTCTTCTTACATTTCAATGGGACAGATACGTCTAAACAAACACGAATAAGCATGTAATTCTTAAAGCCCGAAGTCGATATAGAAGTATCATAATCAAGAAATTTTCCACAGAAGTTACCGAATTGTTTAGCCATCAATTCAGTCATCAAACCTGGGGGTAATTCATGGACTTGTACCCAAAACTCAGTAAAATTTAACGGCAATACTATTGGATTTTCTCCATTTGGGATTCTTTGAATTATAAGCAAGTGATTATTAAAGAACCACGGTGTACCAGCAAGAACCCTTTGGATATCAGCCTCATGAAAAAATTGAAAAAAGATACTTTTTTCCCCTAAATCTGTAATACAAATACCTCCAATAGGATGCCAGAGATCAGACATGGTGTTACGTGGTGAAGGAAAATGGACAACACTATCTGTTAGACAACGCCCCACCAGGCAGTATTGATAAGAACGTTCCACCACCGCTGCTTCCTCGTGAAAAGCTTCTTCCTCGTCATCCAATAAACTCAGATTCGCCAAGTCTTCTTCCATAATAAAATCAATAAATCCCAACCAGAGCAAAAGACAAGAAGAGAAAGACGAGATATCAGAGACTGTCAAAATAAAGAGAAAAGATTAAAAAAATAAGAAATCGTGCCAAAAGGCAGACAGAGAAACGTGCCAAAAGGCAGACTCCACGTTATGCTAATTTCAATTTTAACTCTTCATTATTCATTAAAGGCATTGATTCATTTATTAATAAAATTTTCAACTTTTGGAGTCAATTTATTTCGTGCAAAATTACTTTTTTGTAATTTTTAGGAGCAGTTTTTTCTTCTCAATTTTCTCCAAGGAGTTATGGGAATACATTCTTCATCCTTCAATTTGCCAAAGATTATTTCTTGGAGGGTTGGTTAGATTCATTAGTTAAATTTGTTGGGGTTTATGTCCCAAACGATTCAGTTGGACAACTATCTTCTATCCATATCCATCGGTTTATTAGATCCATCTTCCACCTTTTAATTTCTGTTTTCTTTATTTATCTATGTTTTGAATCTTTATTTTTTTTTTATTCTTGAGTTTCTTCTTTTGTTAATTTTGTTTTCTATGTTTCTAAATGTGTTTGTTTCTTCTTTCAAGTCAAATTCGAACTCTTTTTGGAGTCGAACAACTTGAATATGACCTTGGCCCGCTACTCCCCTTATCTTTTGGTATCAAATTTGGGCATTTTTGGTTACTTCTCATGTGTGCTAATAATTGAAATTTTGCTTCAATTTTTCTACAATCTTTAAAATTGTTTTACCCAGAATTTTTTTTGAAAATTTGATCATTTAAGTGGGTAAACAACCTCAATTTGATCTAAAATTTTAATCACTATTCTAAGGCACTATTTTACAGTAAAAAAATTCCATAAGAAAAAAATTGAAAAAAATAAAAAATTCAAAAAAGTGAAAAAAAAATCGAATAATATTCTTAGGCACTATTTGAGTGTTTTTTACTTTCATATTCTTAAAATGGTGTGCACACATGGTATGGACGAGGAGAATGATAAACTTAGGGCAAAGCATAACTCTTGTATTTGAAAAAAAAAATGCATGAACATGTCTCTTGAAATAGTCCTTACCTGGTCCGATCACCGGACCCTAGCTACAAGATGCTACTACAGTTATCGAAACAGTCACATTCAGAAATTATCAATTTAACACCAAATAAATATTGAATCATTTGATAATTTCAAGTACAATATCATTTACCAATAGAAACGAGATTAAATAGAGTTTATAAATGTGATTAAACTGATCCAAGCATGAAAAAGAATCAAACTGTAAACTTTTCAAAATATGAGTGTGGGTATCGATACCCAAATCAGGTACCAATACCATTTTTGCATTCTGTCGATTTTGAAAACACTTTTCATTTGGTAAAGTATCGATACCTTGATCCATGGTATCAATACTTTAGCCCCGATGTTAAAAAATAACAAGTTTTGGAACCTTTCAGGCTCAAACCATAAATTTTATAATAATAAAAAAGTAGTATCTAAGTACATCAAGACCTGCACAAAACTCATTCAATTCAAAATCATTCCAAGACATAACATACAATATTCCCAATCATTTAACCAATATGCCTCAATGGCACCAATGCACAATGTTCAATTGAATCAAAACAAATCATCCAAACAATTAGGTAACTATTCAAATCACATTAATTCACTTATCACAATCACATTTAACTATTCATATGCTTTACTCATAATTTATTGTATTACCTTCCAACTCTTTATAACATGCTAAAGGAGCATTTAAAATAAGTACCTTATAAGGATCCAAATCATTATCATTCTAAGCAAACTATTATACACATCAAAACTATATATAAATCATATGTACATTTATTGTAGACATAATATATGAATCATTTCATCATCATCCGAAAACAAACATGTATTCACAACAAAACCTAATACATGTCACATAACTGAGTTTAATACAATCAAAAGACTACCAAGACTGAAGTTGGATAGTGTGAGCTCCGAGGATGATCCAATAAGCGTGTTTCGCAAAAATTTCAACTACAGAAACAAAAAACAAAATAGAGTAAACATTAAATATGCTTAGTAAGTACATAGGTATATAAACAATAAACTTACCTCATTTCATAATAAAACATCCCAAAATAACTAATTTAATTAAGTCTCCTGTCACAATATTTCACAAGCACAAGGTGAGCACTTCATATATAGGCATAATACTATTAATTCGTTCAATATGATTCGGTGCAGTATCATTCTATTAGAACCATTGTACATATAATTCATTTACTCAATTCAATCATATATATCCATATAATCACCATCATTTCCAAACATCATACAGGATCAGTCATTATATACATATTTCATTTTTAAAACATTTAGCCAAATGAATTATAATAAACATATATAGATATGAGGGTAACTACCTCACACCATTAGGCACCGAAGTGCTGAGCAATAGGCACCGAAGTGCATAGCTAGGCACAAATGTGCAGTCACAGCATCATAATGGAAACATGAGCACGGATGTGCTATCAGGAGCACTTATTCAGTATTTAGGACATTCATGTTATCACAACACTTCTAATAACTAAAGCATGTATCAAGTTCATCTCAAGTCCAAATCAATTTCACACTTTCACCAAGTTACGCTATTTTTAATTTATTACTCTATCTCGATAACAAATCAAATTCATACCAATATGATTTGATCAGTCATAACAAGCTATTATTTCATTAAATATCTTAAACTTAAATTCATCATATTCAATTTATCAATCAAATTATCATTTCTTTACAATTTAGTCCATATCTCATCTTTTGTACCAAATTGCAAAAAAAAAATTACTATCTAACATACATATTTTCATAATTAAGTTAGGTAAAAATTTAAATACAATCATACCATATGGACTTGCTAGATACTAATCGCAACAATTGAAGTGTCACAGACTAATTCACAATTTTCCCTTTTCTTCGATTAACTATCGGTTAATTCAATTCTTCATTTGTACGGTAATTCATTTCAAGATATTAGTGCCAATTACCCTATATCATCTTATTCGAGGCATATGAAAAACTAATTTCATTTTACACAATTTCCATAAAGTTTTACATTTTATTCAATTTAGTCCCTAAAATTGAAACTATCATATCTTTCACATTTAAGCCCGTTTTACCATCTGATTTCAAATACATCCTTCTACAGCCCTCTAATTTCAGTAATTATAGAAATTTCATGTCAATTTCAAAATATTTTTATTTTAGTCCCTAAGCTCAAAACTAATAAATTTCACTTTACAAACTAGTCTTTGATCAAATCTAAGCTTACAACCAAGCCATTTAACAAAAAAAAATCAAAAAGCATCAATGGAAAATTTTCAAAACTTTGCCATTTTTACGATTTAATACTAGGGTTAGCTAAATCGAGTTACTACGATATCAAAAACATAAAATTTACAAAAAAAAATGGGGCTTGATTTCCTTACCATGCAAGAGGGAAAAGCTTGATCGAAAACTTCAAGCTTTAAAAATGGAGGATTCGGGTGGGAGAGAAGAAATGAAAAAGATGATGGTTGTTTGTTTATTTTTAACATATAAAATTAATAATTTAATAAAATTTGAACATATAAAACCTTTAAAAATAAAGCACTAACCATCCACTAACTTTAAAATGGTCAATTTGCCACATAAACCCTCAATCATTTACCTTTTAAACCTTTTTAACTAATAAAAATCAATAGCGATTAACTTTTACGATTTTTACGATTTAGTCCTTGTACCTTAATTAGTCACTAAATTAGCAAAAAAAACATATCCAAAATGCAATTCACTTATATAATCACTCAGTAAATATTTAATAAAAATATTTACGGCCTTGTTTTATGGAAATGAGATCTCGATATCTCAATTTTCATACTTAACGTGTCACTCTCACTTCACTCCTAGACTGATTCTAGATCTTACTAGCCGTTATAGATCTTAATCCTTTTTAGAACACAAGATACTTCTCAGAAGAATATCTATATAGAACACACTTTCATCTGATTTTCTCTTCAAACAAACACTTCACATTTTTCCAGAATGGTTATTCACAAACACTATTCTTTAACGGATAATTTCTAACTGATCTCACACTTGGTGGATTCCCATACTGGATTAACAACTGTTAGACCAGCAATCAGATTGTAACCTGAATCAAACCCAAAATGAACTTATGCTAACGACGAAACGTTTTAGATCATTCAAAAGAATTTCCATCCGTCCATATTACATAACATGAGAATGCCCAAATAAACAAACAGTTCAGATTCCAAATAACCCTAAAACAAGACATGATACTATTCATATATGGCCAATACCTGATAACTCATATTTCAACCCTATATAGCGTAGGCAAACTCAAACCAACGAACACCTATATCTTTCATAACTATGAACAAGTCCATTTCCTATACTGACGGACTACTATGGCGAATTCCCTCTTTAAAAATATAGATACATACTTTCTTTCAAGAACTGTCCCTTAAGACTCATTCAATTTCCTCACAAGACTAACTAAACCAAGTTAACTTCAGACGTATCAGATCCTTATCATAGAATCACTTATCGAAGAGATCTCAGAACTTACCACAGAGGCGGATAACCAAATTCTACCACGTAGGCATCCCCGAATACACCATATAGGCATTTCACAGATCATCATAAATACATCATAGAATACGCTACAAAGGCAATCATAGATAACCTGCCTAAAAGGCTTTGTTTGGTTGCCACCAAGGCACCACATGAACTGTCGTGTTTGTGATATAGATTTTCCTAAACTCATTATTGTGTGAAGTTTGCCCATCATTGCCCTAGGACACACAGAAACCCCAATAGATAAATGCGACTCTTCCGCCCTTTCCAAAATGTGTCATGGCCATAGTCTTTCCTAAGAATTGTCATACCGAATTTCGTGTTTACTGTCTTGATGAACTTCACTGCATACTACCATAGTGTCAAAACTCACATCACATAATCTCCCAACGCTCTATTAAACCCCCATTCTCCAACATTTACAATCATGTATCGTACATCTAAAATAAGTACACATTCATATAGGCTATACTCATTTTCCTAATCAAGTCATACTTCTTTACATGTTTCACTTACATCAACACTACCATGTATTACAGTATAAGTTCCATGTACACTCATACATTTACTTCACAAAATCACATGCACCCATACATACAATACATCACACATTTAATCTCACATGGATACTATACGAAGATTATATACACATTCAAAAGTCACTTAATGACTCATGCATCGTTACTGGAACATCAACATAAGAAGAACTTTCTAGAATGATTATAGGAGTCGAGACTAAGGTCTCATCTGATACTTACCTAGACTGCAGCTTGGAGTTCTAGACTCAAACATCCTTCTCGAACTAGCAGCAACAATTGCTTAAAGAACATAGAATCACCATTAAAACCCATTTACATACAAATGACTAACATCTCAATTACAGACAACCCTCATGCAAGGTCTCTTATTCACAACTCACTATTCATATGCTTCTTAACAGCCTTATTCTTTCAAAAACGTAACATGCAGAGCTATCAGACTTACCAGGAGGTGGAACATCCACTCTTTAATTCAAAAACCTTAGTTTCCAGCTAAATAAAGGAAAGGAAAACATATAAGTTTAAGAAGAAAAACCAAAGAGTAGTATTGAAAGAAGAAAAACCCTCTAGGCAGACCCTTCTCTCCGTATATATATATATATATCTAGTTCCCTTTAGTGGAACTTGATAAGTTGCGATTGTATCCAGAATTTGTTCTAATAAATGACCTAAAAAATCCAGGAGAAATATAAATGAGAATCCTGTACAAATATTATTTGACCAGTCAATCCAGTTGACTCCTAACCAAATCACGTTACAAAACCCAATGCACAGTGCTCAGGGAAACTGGGCATACTATACTTTTGGCGGTAACTTACACCAAGCTTACTCTCTGATTGTCACTCTCTTTTCTTAAATAGCAGAATACTCTGAGATAAAATCTTCAATTACTTATACGGCGAGTACTTTACGCCAACTCTTAATCACCAAAAGACTACAAATGAACGGACTAGACTACGCCAAATAGATAACTTCACATATACACGTCTTCTAATCGGGTTCACCATATTTGGGGTGTGACATCCAAAATGAAATTCACTTATATAATCACTTATTGAATATTTAATAAAAATATTTATGATCTCGATTTTTGGAAATGAGATCCCGATACCTTAATTTCCAAAATCACTGACTTTAGGGTCAATACACTTGTACTTTAAATAACTCCCCACTTAACAAAGTCATCAGACCAAATTCCAATATATTAATATAATTAACTCGTAAATATTAATTAATAATATTTACAGACTCAATCATTGGAGAATGGGGTTCCGAAACCACTGTTTTCGGTACCACTAAAAATCAGGCTATTACATCCCAACACCACTCAATCTTTTATTGTTTTCGGGTTTATCAGGAACAAAATTGGTAAAAAAGACATAGCAAGATCTGTAAGCTTAAATGACTTCTAGAGGAGCAAAAAAAAAAATGTTTGGTGATAAAAGGGATCACTAAGACTCTAAATGCCAACAAGAAAAGGAGAGTATGATCAATCTCTTTCCTGTTGTGAAATGTCATTGGTGTGATTCAAATGATCATGAGGGTTTCGAATGTTCGATTCACTATCCTCCCAATGATGAAAGTTGTGAAGAAGAATGTATGTATGACACTGAGCCTATTGAGGAGTCTTCTTTTAGTGTTACCATCGGCAATGATGATATGAATGAGCATGGAACTTCGAGTGACGTTGTTTATGAAGGCAATAAGTGTGATTTTGTGCCTATTTTTTAGTCTAGATCTACCACTGCACCTTGTTCCAAATTTGATGTCAAAGAAGTTGATAGTAATAGTGAGAACTGTGATGATAGTGATAGTGCACTTTGTGAATCAGAAAATTTTGATAATAAGAATTGTTTCCTAGAGTCTATGAATTTGGACGAGTTAGACCTTTATTGTCCTCCTAAAGAGTTGTATTCTGATGAATTCAATGTTCAATTTTTTTTAGGGGTTAAAGGGAAATGAGGATGTCATGTAAAATGATTGAAAGAGAAGAGACCTTGAGCGATAAAAATCAATTGAGTTCAATTTACATTGAAAAAGAGAAAAAGAAAGAACCTATACAACGAAGAAGAATGATTATTTTTTCACTAACCTCAACTTGAATTTGTCTAAGGGACTTGCTTCTTTCAGGAATTTGTTTATTCTTTGAGAGGAGCTCAATTAACCCATTCCACCTATGATAAAGATTCTTTCTTATTCGACCAAAGAAAAGATTCAAAGACGACGAATCTTTTCAAGGAAAGGGGGATTGATACATGCACAGATGGGGTGAAATTTATTAAAGTCAATTCAACCAAGCTGTCAATTTTCAAGTTTGGAAGATCAGTCAACTTGCAACGAACTTTTGGATGGGGTCCAAGCATTTCTAGGCTAAGATGTTTGCATAGCGTTTGAAGAGTTATATTTTAGCTTCAAAATGCACTTTGAATCACTCAATTTCGAGTCTGAAAGCTTAAGTTATGATCATTTTATTGAAGACTATGTGAGCAGAATTTTTGGACAAGATTATTATGGGAAATTACGATATTCAGGTTTTAATTCGAGTTTAAATCATATTGGGTTCGAGTGTAATGTCTAATTTTGATTATATATGAACTCAATATTGTATCTATTAGGTTTTATTATTTTATTATTTTATTTATTTCAAATTTTAGGGTATTTTTAAGTATTTAAAGTTGTTTAGGGGTTTTATGTTTAGTTCTACTAAAATTAATTCTTATTTAGATTAATTAGAATTTCATGATACTTTAGAGTTTTATTTTAATTTAATTAGTTAGCCTATATAAAGGTCTCTTCATTATTCATTAAAGATATTGATTCATTCATTAATAAAATTTTCTACTCTTGAAGTTAATTTCTTTCGTGCAATATTGTTTTCTTGTAATTTTTAGAAACGTTTTTTTCTTCTCGATTTTCTTCAATGAGTCATGAGAATCTATTCTTCATTTTTCAATTTGTCAAGAATTGTTGATTGGAGGGTTGATTAGAGCCATTAATTGAATTTGTTAAGGTTTATATCTTAAACAGTTCAATTGGGCAGCTATTTCTATCCATATTCATCGGTTTATTTTATTCGTCTTTCACCTTTTAATTTTCATTTTCTTTATTTATCTATGTTTTGAATCTTTATTTTTTTTTTGTTCTTGAATTTCTTCTTTTAGTTATTTTTGTTTTCTTTGTTTCTAAATATGTTTGTTTCTTCTTTCAAGTTAGATCTGAATTTTGTGTCGAGTCGAACAACTACCTAGCAGAAAAAAAGGAAACCACTGCTTGGTCCGCTGCTTCCCTATCACCATTCCTCAGTTCTCATTGCTCTATGTATACTGTGACCCAAAAACAAGTAAGGGGATAACATGTCTCCCTGATGATTTCCCCTGGAAGGTGTAAATGCTTCCGTGACAACCCCATTCCACAACCTGCGTCATAGCAGTAGAAATACAGTTCATAATCACCTAAATTAAATTCTAAGGGAAGTTTGCTTCAATGAAGGAGTCTTAGCTAAAATCCCATTGAATATAATTTTGAGCTTTTTCCATAACTTTTATGGCCATTTATCTCACATTGCCTCTCTTAATCCTCCTGTGCAATAATGATATTATCTGTAATGTTTCTTCCAGTAACAAAGCTCACTTAATTAGGGAATGTGTTTTTTGAAGGATTAGATACTAGGTCTAAATCGATCCGCAAACAAAAGTGCATCAATTCTTCGAAAATATTATATAAAAAATCAAGTGAATTGACTTGTAAGTGAACGTGTAGATCAATTCATTTAAATACATTACTGAAATTAAATAAATTATAAAATAATTTGTTAAATTTCTTTTTAACACAAACTTTGTATTAAACATATTACAAATTTCTACTTCATCACACATAGATTACAAGTGTTACCATGTTTTGAACCAAAAACAAAAGAAGTGCTACCATGCATCCACATATCAAAATTAAACCCTATTTTAGTTCAAAGACTATGTGACGTTATCCCATTTAACAAATTGAAATTCATCTCACGCAATTACGTATCATTTTTTGCTACACATGAAAGATGCTTGAAACGAACAAGCAAAAACCCAAAACCAAGGTGGTCACAAGGGAAATTATTAACTTTCATACACTAAGAAAAGGGCCCAATCTCAAGCACATTCTTTCTCGTACACTTCACTGGCATATTTCCAATTGATGACTTTCCATATGTTCTTCAGGTAATCTGGTCTAACATTCTTGTACTGCACCATAATAACATAAGTCAAGGGGACACATAATCAATAGGACAAAAGGATTTGCTAAGAATGCTGTCTTCAAACAGATCAATGAATAAGCTAAATTCTTGATACACACACACATATATATCCCTCCCTTCCTCGTGCACGCACTGGAGTAACAGTTGTACAGAGATTCTCTTAAGAGGAAACAAAGTCCTAACCACTTCTATTGTCTTAACAGGGATATGATGCAGTGATAGGCTTATTTATGAAACTAAATCAAGTAAACCATAAGATCTTTTCGACACTCCCTATCTTCAGTCATTTGCAGGAGTGCAACAGTGCAAAACTCAGTTTGTTGCTGTGACTAATCGTAGAAGATAACTTTTGAAATATATATAGTGGACAGCTTAAAGTTTGAGAATTACCTGTAAATAGTACGCATGCTCCCAAACATCTATGCCAAGCAAAGGAACTAAATGTGGCCCTTTAGTCACGAGTGAATCCTGCAGCAAAATTTCCATAATTATATTGAACCTGGCAAAATCTTCCAGGTTTCTTTTATCTTCTTACTATAATAGCCACAACTCTCAAGGTTCAAGAAAGATATGAACTTGACAAGACTTCAAACTTCAATCTATAGAAACTGATGGCAAGTAACCTCTCTATAAAAAGGGGAAAAAGAACACATCATAGACCTATAAGGTAATGGCCAACCCCGTTGCTTGGTAAATCTTCTAGAGAGCATAATCTAATATCAGATATTCTCAGTTATTAAGTTATGTCTTCCAGCAAAGCAGGAAAAGCAGGGCGATAGAAATAAGTAGATTTAAATTCAACCAAACCAACCAAGATGCCACGGTAATTGTTCTTGGTTTATGCTATATATTACAATCATACCTGATTTGGAGTTGTTTCTATAACGAGTTTCTTTAATTCCTTGTTCACTCCAAGCCACTGCCAAGGCAAAAAGGAAGCAAACAAGAAAAGAGAAGTAAGTGATAGATGCAAGCCATTCATGACCAATAACTAAAATTAACCAAATTCCTTACCACCCAACCAGAGCCCTGCAAAGCAGCACCCTCAGCATTCATCTTCTGAATCAATGATTCCAATGAACCAAAGTGTGTGTCAATAGCCCAACCCAAGGAAGCTTTTGGAGGTTCACCTCCTCCTTCCTGTCATGTAAACGTCAATAAGCAAAGAGGGAATGGATTTGAAATCACAAGCTCCATCACGTATTACTTGGAAATATGGAACTTACACGAATAGGGGCAAGGTTCTTCCAAAAAATGGAGTGGTTGACGTGACCTGCATGAGATACCAATCATCCAACATAAGGGGAATTTAATGTAATCGCCTACAAAGGATAAAAAAACAAAGAGAGCGACAGTCTAGTCAATAGACAACTGTCCTAGTTACACAGAATCATTAATCAAGCAAAATTGAATTATGCTCGTGTCTAATGAACTAAGTTTTTTTTCCCAACAGATTTGTAGTAAATCATCGAAACTTAAATTTCAAAACAATGGCGCATGAAACGAATGAAATCAAAATTCAATTGGGCTGAATTCCACCAAGTGAACTTCGGTATCAAAACTAAAGATAACATTTTTAACATTTATATCATTCAAATTTCAAGATATCCTATTTACTTTCGTAATCAGAAGCAAAAAGCAAGTAAATTAGAAAAAAAAAAGTCTTACAATTTCAAAATCTGTAGAAAAATCCCAAAATTTCAATCTTTAAAAAAGAAATTCGATTAATTAGTCGAACAATTAAAACAAAAAATTTACCTCCGCCGTTGAACTTGATGGCGCTTTGCAACTTAACGACGGTGGAAGAATCACCTTTCTGAATAGCCTCATGGAGCTGCTCTAAAGCCTTGTTATAGTTAGTGATGTAAGTTTGATGGTGTTTTTGGTGATGGAGTTGCATGATCTCTCCACTAATGGCGGGCTCAAGAGCGCCATAGTCGTAAGGAAGATCGGGGAGGGAGAAAGTCTGCAATGATCGAGACAGAGGCAGCAGCCTCGTGGAATTTAGGCCCAATGTTAGGGTTCTTCTGGTGACTGACGAACGAAGAGCCATTAGGAAATGCTTTTGGATTAATTTTTCAAAGAGAAAGAAGAAGGGCGTGAAGTGTTGTGAAGGGGAGGGGTTTGGTTTATACAGGAAGAAGGGAATTGAGGAATGGGCTGGGCTGGGCTGGAGAAAGGACGGGTCTTCAACTCTTGGGTCAAATTAGAGGAAAGGACACCTCGTCTCCTTTTAGCAATGTAATCGGTACAAAGAAATTATTTCATGAACCCTCTATAGTCATCTTATAATTATTTAATGATATTTTAGTAATATTTTTATATTATTAACATATAATTTTGGTAACTTTTTTACTCTGAACCTTAAACTCGAATTTCAACCCTAAACCCTGACCTTAAATCTTGAACTCGAACCCTAAATCATGAACCTTGAACCCCAAACACAAGTTCAAGGTTAAGGGATTCAAGGTTTGGGTTCAGAGTTCGGGATTTAAGTTTGGGTTTTGGATTCAGAGTTCAAGGTTTAAGGTTCGGGGTTTGAAATTCAATATTTATGATTTAGGGTTTAAGGTTCGAGATTCAGGGTTCGAGGTCCAAGGTAAAAAAATTATCAATATTATGTGTCAATGACATAGAAAAAATTGTTGAAATGTCATTAAATAATTGAAAAGAGACCATAGATGATGTGGTGGGAAAGGTTCATAAAATAATGTCTCTCATATCGATGGATATACCATTTTTTATTAGTACGGGTAGGTATTGGTATCAGTTTGTTTTGGTATACCGACCTATTTTGTATTTATGGATATTTTTAAAAGTATAATATATGTGTATGAAAAATATTAACTATAATATCAAATTAATGAGATTAAATAAATTTCAAATACAAAATACTCATCAATTATATAAACTATTAGCTTAATTCATGATTTAGCCTCTAAAAGGATACCTATTTTTTCACTTTGGTACCTAAACTTTTCTTGTCCCAATTTAGTACATAATGTATCAATTTCCTCTATTTTTGGTCCATTTTGTAACGCTTGTTAAAAAAAATCGGTTAGGCAACTTTGGCAAATGGAAAATCGCCATGTGGCATGTTTTGGCCAATGAAAAAGTGCCACGTGCAAATTAAGTTTATTTAAAATAAACAAAAATTAATTAAAAATAAAATTATAATATTAAATATTTAAATATTAAAAAACAATTTTAACTTTGATCGATCGTTGATTGGTGTTGACTAACTGTTGACTGTCTACGTGGCATTATTAAAACATGATTTTAATATTATATTTTATTGATTAAAAATGTAAAAAAATCATATATAATAATTATAAAAAATAAAAATAAAAATTTAAAATATATAATTATATATATTTTTTTAAATTAGGAAGGATGCCATTAATAAGAAAACATTACAGGACTGCATGACAGACAAGTGTTCTTCCCAGCTCTTACCGGCACAACAATGCCAAACCCTAATAAATGAAAAATAAAAGCTTTACAAGAAAAAAAAAACTTTACTTTAAAAAACCCTACATAGACACAAGCAAAGCCTAAACCTAAGAAAAAACCCAAACGCCAAATCTGAAATGAAAAAGAAAGAAAAACATAAAAGAAAAAGAAAACTGTTTAACTCTTGGGCATCCCTCATCAACTTCTCTACTACCATCGTCAAAACCATCAAATATCCTACCTTTTTTTCGTCCATGATGGAATGTATGTAGAGACTGAAACCGTCGGAGTCCTTTCATTCGCATTTCTCTGACTCATTTCACCTTTCTGATAGGGACCTTCTATCTTCTTCGACCGCCGATTCCGTTCTTGGAGGTGCCTCTTCAATCCAAATCCTCAGTGAATCCCATCATTTCCCTTCCTCCGCCATTATGTGCATCACGTGGTTCACCGATCTGCCCTTAACATGACAAGTAAAGCTTTCAAACCTCCGAGCCCTTTCTCTTATTTCTTTAATAATCATAACAGTATTTGATTTGTTATCTTCAAACGTTTGGATTTTCTTTATGACTGTCAAGGAGTCCCCTTCAACCACCATATTTATGAATCCCAAATCTTCAGCCACTACCACCGTTTATAAACAAACTCTCGCATCTGCCGTGGTTGCATCGGCCACAAAGGTTATAACGGCCGATTAGCTCTAGTCGAAATAGTGGTTTTTTCGGACCACAAATCTGACGTAAGAAAATTTATTTTTATTATATTTTTATGGTCTACAATTTCACGGAACGATTTTGTGAAAATTTCGTTCGAAAATTTCGACGTTTGGGCACTCAATTTAGTCAAAAGGACTAAATTGTAAAAAGTGCAAAACTTGAGTTCTACAAGCTAGAGGTGTCAAATTGCTATGAAAATTTAAATTGGAGGTCCTTAAATGGTAATTAGACCATTGGTTAATTTTTTGGACAAAAATGGACATGAAATAGGTGAAATAGAATATTTCTAAGTTAGGGGCATTTTGGTCATTTAGTAAATAAAATGAATTAAAAACAAAATTAAAAGCCAATTTTTTTTCCATCTTTAACCCCATGGCCGAATTTCACAAGGGGGAACCATGGCTAGGGTTTTTCAAGCTTCCAAGCTCGATTGTAAGTCCGTTCTTGCCCCGTTTTTAATAATTTTTACGTTTTTGAAATCCACGTAACAAGATCTATCTATTTCTACCACTAATTTGAGATATGATTAAAGTATAGGGTTTTGAACCATGATGAATATGTGTGTATTTTTCTATTTAATGGTAGAAAATGCATGTTTATGGTTAGAGAAACGACTTTTACTAAGTGATTTTCGGTAAAAATACCTAAAAGGACTAATTTGTAAAAGTTATGAAATTTGTCATAAAAGTGTGAATTAGTAGAAATTTTGGGCTGTTGTAGTTATGAAAATGGTTTGGCTAGGCTTGAAATACAAGGAAATTGAATAAAAATCATTTTACGAGCCTAGGGGAAAAAGTGTAAATATGACAAAGTTTAGGGACAAAAATGTAAATTTTGCCAAAATGTGAATTTAGGCTAATCTGAGTAGCAGGATGAATAAATAAATTAAATGTGTTGTTGTAGATCAAGGAAAACAATGTTTTGAACTAGAACGAGGGAAAAACGAGTAATTGACGAATAAGTCCTTTTCACCGGTTTTGCTTTCGAGGTAAGTTTGTATGTAAATAATACATCAATTTTTTATTTATATTTTAATATTTTGTTATATTATATGAGATATGTTTGAATATGGAGTAATTATTTGATGTAAATTATGAATTGTAATTGATCATGGATGAATTGGTAAAATGTTGAAAAGTAAGAATTCCCGATTGAACCTTCGAAATAGAAAAGATACGAATGAGGTAGCTAGGTCACATGTGTGGTACTAATTGTAGGCCACTATGTGTACAAGAGAGCTACGAGATGGTTTTAGGTCACGTGTGTAGTACTAAGTGCAGGCTACTACGTGTACCAGACGGATAGGTCGCATGTGTAGTACTAAGTGCATGCTACTATGCGTATCCGATAGCTTCGATCACATGTGTGGTACTAAGTGCAGGCCACTATGTGTAAGTGGTGGTTTTGGTCACATGTGTAGTACTAAGTGCAGGCTACTATGTGCACCAGATAGCTTCGGCTACAAGGGTGGTACTATGTGCAGGCCACCGTGTATATGTTATTATTCCGATGAGTTCAACGGGAAATTGACTAAGTGAAAATACATGTGATCATGTAACGACTAAGTGTAATTGAATATGAATATGTGATGAATAAGTGCAGGTATAAGTGTGAAAATTTATGAACAATGTGCTCGATATATGATCGAACCTTCGGTAAGATGAAATGGAGTAAGTGAAATTATGAAAGAGTAAATTTAGCAACAAAACAGTTTTGGACAGAAGCAGTTGTGTGACTTTGAAAAATCACCAAAAATGGTGAAAATCGAATTAGAGGTTGAATAAGATATGAATTTAAAGCTGAATGAGCCTATTTTCACATAAAAGAAACAATGTAAGCAAAATAATTTCATATTCTGAGATATTTGAATTTTTTGAGACAGAGTTAGAATGATTTTGGAATCCCATGTTCTTACTTGAAAAAATCATTAAAAATTGTAAAAAAATAATTATGGGTTATAATTTATATGATTAAAATAATTAATGAGTCTATTTTCAAAAGAAACAAACAAGAACATCATCCGAATCCCGTACGAGGAGATAATTTTTAGTGAAGAGGGATCAAAACTGTCAGACAGCAGAACAGGGGTGACTTTAAAGAAAAAAAGTACTTATTGGCTAAACAAAAAAATTATGAAAATTTTATGGTAATAATATATGTGAGTCTAGTTTCAGGAAAAATTAAAGAATCTTAATTTGGAGTTCTGTAGCTCGATATATAAATAATTTAGTGACTGTGACTCGAGTAGATAGCTTGAGATGAACATGAATAAATAGTGGAACTATGTGCAATTATGATTGTATTATCTTGAGAACATATTGTGAAGATTTATAAAAGCCTGTTAATAAATCACTTATTATTTGCATACCTACTTACTAATCTATAATGCTTACCCCCCTTCCTTTCCTTTTTCCTATAGTGTCACAGAGGCTAGCTCGGGTTGGAGATCGTCGGAGATTTTATCACACTATCAAGCTTTTGACTGGTATCAATGCCTTCAAGTAATTTAAGTCTATGGCATGTATAGGGACTTAGTCATTTTGTGTATGTGTTCTTATGTTTTGGCCAAATGTATTGGCTTGTAATGGTTAAAGGTTATTGTAGTATGTAGCCATGCTAATTGGCTTATATTGGCTAATTGATTGTAAGCCTATATATATAATTTATATGCCAATGTCTTGTGATGTGAGCTGTGTTTGCATGATACATGATGAGTTGTGGGTTATGGCCTAAATACCTAATGGTTGAATGTGCTAGTAGTCTTGATGTCGAATGGCTAAGTTTGGATCAATGGTATGGTATGATAATTAGATATAATTATGCATGTATAAGAGTTGTTGAGGATGCATATTGAGTGTGACCCTGTTTTGAAGAAAAATTTTCTAAGTGTTGTGAAATTTTCCAAAGTTCTCGGTTTAGTCCCGAACCGCTTCCAAAGCATGTTTTGGGCCTCGTAGGTCCGTATTAGGGACTCTATGATTGAATATGAAAAGTTTTAAATTTGGATGGAAATTTGTGACTCGGAAATGATCGGTTATATGTGATTAAGTCCGGTAATGCCTTGTACCCTATTCCGGCGATGGATACGGGTAAGGGGTGTTACTAAGGTATTAGGATATGTATATGCTGCCAGTATATGTCCTTCGAAGTCTCTAAAAATTATTCCTGTTACTAAACTCAGCATATAACTGTCATACGCTGCATTAAAATTACCTTTTACCACATTTATCCTCGGTGGAGTCCATGCACAATCATTTTGTCGAACACCTGCTTCTGTCACTACTTCCAGTTTAATGTTCTCTGTGTAAAATGCCTTAATAAAAGATATCAATCTCGTTGTGCACTACCTTTCTCCTTGATGATAAAATTTGTTTCTGTGATGCCATACTGCCCAGAATGTGATGACTAACCATTTACACTACTCTTCTTTCATATTCAAAAATAAATTTTCTAACCACATATTCCAATTTTGTTCCGGGCTACTGGATGAGCCATCAATCCCCACTCCTTGCAGGACACATTTAATGAACGTGCATTCCCAGAAGACGTGACTCACTGATTCCTCCATTGTACGGCAGAGAGGAAAAAGATTCACAACCTGTAAATTTCTATCTTTTAAATTGTTAAAAGTAGGGAGGAAGTTATTGGCAATTCTCCAAGATGTAATTTTGATTTTGCTTGCAACCTGTAATCTCTATAATTTGTTGTAAAATTTCTATAGTAGCGTAGGCTGATGTATCCCTTCCTCTTGCCCTATTATCGTATCCTCCTGTAACAACCATTTGTATCTGCTTTTTGCGGAATATACTCCTGTTTTGTCACCCCTCTACACCCTTTTCGTCGTGAATATCCATTGCAGCGAGTGGGATAGAAAGAATTCTGGATATTTTCTCTTCCTCAAAAAGCTGCCGTAACACATCAATTCTCCAGGTAACATGATCAAAATTAATGAGGTATGCTATTGATGTAAAATTAATATTAATATGTTGAACTCTTACTTTGCCATTCCCAAGTCTCGGGATCCAAGCTTCATTCCAGATATTAATCGACTTTCCATTCCCCACTCTCTATCCCATTCCTTCCTCCAAAAGTTTCCTCGCACTCTATATACTCCTCTAGGTAAACAAAGGGTAAGATCCTAACCTCGCACTCATAAAGTTAGTATTCGGAAAATACTTTGCTTTTATAACACGTGTAAATAAGCAATATGGTTTCGTAATTAATCTCCAACCTTGTTTCGCAAGTAAAGCTATATTAAACTTCGCCAAATCCCTAAAACCCAACCCTCTTTGATCTTTCAGTTTACACATTCTTTTCCAATCACACCAATGAATTCCCTTCCCTGTTTTAAAATTTCCCCACCAAAATTTTCTAATAATATTTTCAAACTGACGGCATAGTGAAACGGGAAATAAGAAATATTGCATAGTATAAACTGGAATGGCTTGTAATATAGCTTTAATAAAAACTTCTTTACCTCTAAGTGACAACTGGTGAACACTCCAACTTTCAATCATCTATCTTTAAAACTCGCAAACGCCTCCTTTTTTCGCCTTCCAATTATAGTCAGTAAACCCAAATATCTCTCTGGATTACTCGAAACCCTTACCTTAAGAATCGCTCCGATCTGTTCCTGCCTATCGATTTGAATATTGCTACTGAAAAAAATTAGTGATTTCTCAAAATTAATCAACTGCCCTGAAACCCTTTCATATTCATTCACAACTATTTTAATAGCATTTGCATTCTCCAAACTTGCTTTCCCAAATAAAATTTTGTCATCAGCAAAGAAAATATAATTTAAAGTAAGTCATCCTCTCCCCATCCTTACGCCTTAATAACTCCCTCTCTTTTTTCCAATTGAATGGGTTAAGAAAAACCATCTGCACAAATAAGAAATAAATATGGGCTCAAAGGGTCCCATTGTCTCAAACCCCTTGAAGGCTTAAATTTTTCTCCTCTAATCCCATTAAACATAACTGAATATTCCACCGATCGGATGCACCCCGTCATAAGATTCAGCCATTTATCACAAAAGGCCATTCATTTCATTACTTGTTCAATAAAATTCAATTCAACCCTATCATAGGCTTTGCTCATATCTAATTTCAATGCAAAATAGCCCCAATTTCCCTCTTTTTTTTTGTTTTAATGTTTGTAAAACCTCGTAGGCAATGATCGCATTATCCATGATTTGTCATCCAAGAACAAAAGCTACTTGCGCCTCATCAATGCACTCGTCCAACACAGTTCTAAATCTGTTAACAATTATTTTGGATATGATTTTATACACCACATTACATAAACTAATCGGCCTGAATTGTGTCATGCAGTTTGGGGAATCAACTTTTGGAATAAGCACTATACTAAAACAGTTAATAACGTCAATATATTTTTTCCTATTAAGAATTTCTAAACAGAACTTTGTGATAATACTCTAAAATGACATACTTTTATGTGTTAATTTCATATATATTTTGAGTATGATTCAACTAATTTGGGTTTTTTTATGGTTTTTTATCGTGTAGGGACTAAATTGAAGGTAAAAGGAAATTTGGGGGCAAAAGGCGTAAAATTAAAGACTAAATGGGTCAGCATGCGAAATAGGGAAGAAGTGGTGCCTAAAATACAAAGTGTGAAAGACTTGGGGCAAAAATTCAAAGAAGAGATTTATGAACATAAGACTTTATTTAAATTTGAATTTTATTTTTAGGATTATTGTTAGGATTATTATGATATTGTTTAGATTTAATTTCAAATTATATCTTTTATTATCTTCTAGAATTTAAATAGGAACAAACTAGGTTTTTTATGTACCATAAATAGGGGATGGAGTGACATGAATATGGACTCCTCATTTTTTGTAAAAAACTCCTTCCCCCTAAAGCTCTTAGCTTTTTGTTCCTTTTATTTTCCAATAAAATTTCATTCCATTAAACTTATTTCTTTTTTCCCGAAAAACATGAGCCACTAAACTCATCTAGCCAAAAGTTATCAAGACTCCTCCAAAAAAGTTCATGAGGCTTAGAAACCGCACTTAATCCTTCTCAACGGGTATTCATCATTTCTCCGCTTTACGGGACCAACGTTTGCGTCCATGTCCCTCTAAAAGTAATCTTTTCATCTTGTACAAAGGCGGCCACTTTGTATGTTTTGGAAAGGTTGCACAGCCGGTTCGTTAACTTACTGCGTCAGAGTTTGTCGAGCCCAAGAGACGAAATGGTGTGGCATTCACTATTGAGAAACAGTGATCTAGTGTAAGACAGTCCCACAAAAGTGACGGTTGGCTAGAGTCAAGTTCTTCTAAATCGTAAGGCTAAAACCTAAGTGGACCTGGTGGTCGTAGACGTCCTCTTCCACTATAACTGGCTTATTCGGTCATGAGAAGGATCACCTAAAAGTCGATGATTGAACCAAATGAGGATCGAGATAACTGGAGGCTAGAATTGTAACACCCCTAACCCATATCCGTCGCCGGAACAGGGTTATGGAGCATTATCGGAGATTACAAAATAATTATAGATATTTCCCATCATTTACTATTCATGTCTGAAACTAATCATATTGTCTCTTGAATGGGCCCTCGAGGCCCAATATAAACATTAGAATCAATTCTGGACTAAATCGAGAACTTATAAAATTTTTCATGAAATTTCAAAATTTTTCCTATGTGCAGGGCTCACACGCCCGTGTGGCCTTGGGACACGCCCGTGTGACCCTATGGCATGCACGTGCTTCAGGCCGTGTCCTACCCCGTGTAACTCTCTAACTTGCACTACACGGCCTGCTACACGCTCGTGTACTAGGCTGTGTCACCTACACGGCTAAGATACACGCCCGTGTCTCTGCCCGTGTGCTCAATTCTGAGTATTTTATTTTTCAATTTTAGGATGCAGGGGACACATGGCCAGACCACACGCCCATGTGCTAGGCCGTGTGTCACACACAGTCAAGACACACACCCATGTGTCTACCCGTGTGGACGAAAATAGGCTATTTTCCAAGCCACATTTCTCACCCAACTTGTTATTCATCTACACCAACACTTGAGTGTATTGATAGGTCATTTCAAGACAATTTATTCATGCCAAAATCAAATCTTATACATGTCATTTTATAATTATTTTTATCTAGATACCATGTTCATATTTGTGCATATTGTATCAAATATGCTAATTTAGTTCACTCATCCATATATCAATGTGATTTCTATCAATCAACCATTTTCAATCATATACTATGATATAGTCTTTCATATATAAACACCAAAGCATGTTCTTGACTAGCCATTCCAATGGCTAGATATTATCAATTATTTACATGCCATTCCTTGTCCAATTTAACCTATACATGCCATTATAACCATAATTGTTTTACCTTTATACACCGTAATGAACGGTTGGATAGTGTGAGTGATCTCCACCGAGCTTCCGAATTACTACAGGACAGGGAAAAATATAACGGAGTAAGCATATAATGCTTAGTAAGTCCGTATAACTTGGTAAATAGCTTACCAACTATTTATATTCAAGTTAAACATGTAATGCACAATCAACCCATTTGGTCACAAGCCCTAACACATAATCTCATCAACCATGTTAGTCACATATTTCATATAAACATCAAGAAACACATATATGAACTCAGTAATGTTCGGATTCTCATACATATATGCTTTTCCACATCATGTATTCGTATAACATATATACAAATTATCTCCATGTATTTCAAGTATGTTTCATATTAATTCATCTCGAGTTTCCGGTATAATTCATGTCAGGGCTTAACTTAATAATCAATTTAAGTATTGATAATCACTCGGGTAGTACACTCAAGGTACCAATCTATTAACATATATAAACGTATTTATTTCACAAATTCCATGTTCTTGTATCATCATCTCATATTTCCTCATATCATGTATCATCACTTCATATTTCCACATATCATGTCTCAATCCATAACACTTTATCTCAAATTCATTTTCGCTCCTGTCAGAACTTTACCCGTTGAATTTATTTGAATTATCGATGGATACTCATGTAGTACACTCAAAGTGTACAAAATCATAATCCATCAATTCATACTCAGAAGTACCTATTAAGGTACACTCTCGAAATATATATCATACAATGAGTTACTACCCAGGCTAAATTGCATCAGAACATATACTCTAGGAGCTTTGTCGGATTACCATTCTAGGCTAAATCCTTTATGTGACAAAGAATTCTCCATAGAGTTCAATCTGGATTACCAGTCCAGGCTAAATCCAGTCAATTAGGATTACCAGTCCAGGCTAAATCCTAATTGAAACATATGCTTTAGAGGCTCATTTAGGATTACCCGTCAGGGCTAAATCCTTTTCATAATGAGATCAATAAGATTACTCGTCCGAGTTAAATCCATTCTGCAACAAGTGCAGGACCTCATTTCAAGTGGGAAATCACCATTATCCATCGATATTCATTATTCAACCGGGATTTACCATTTATGAGATATTATCATTTATCGGGCTTTATTGAACATCTTTAATTTCATATATATATATATATGATATTTATATCATCACATACATACCATCACATTCATACTGTAACACCCCAAACCAGGTCTATGCGTTAAGACGAGATTTGGTTTGTCACACCGAACGAACATCCAAATTTCTCTAATGATTTAAGTAAAACAGAAATGCAAAACCTTTAGAAATAAGGTTTAATAAAAACTAAGTACAATGATTAAAAATTTATGAATTAAGAAAAATACTTGTTTGAAATCTTATATATATTAGTCAAAACCTTAACGTAGTTTTAAAAGAATTTGAAAGAAATTGAAAAGTAATTTAGGTGTCCAAAATTGTTATAAAACACAATATATATATATATATATATTTAGAAAACTTTATAGATTTAACATAAGCCCATATTAAGAGTCTTAAAATAAAATTAAATCCATCCACACATAAAAATCCATAAAAACATAATTAGAGGCCTTATTACATTATACCCAAAATAGTAATTAAAATAAGTAACTTAAATAAAGTTCATAGTTTATAAAACCCAAGCTCGTAGTATGGCCTCCACCAAGTCATCCCCGGCCCAAGTCCACATCAATTTCCATTACCTGAGATGGATAATAAAACGGGGTGAGTTACAAAGAACTCAGTGTGTAACTCACTTACCACCATTATTGGGCCAGACCATCAAGGCATTAATTTGGGCTTGAGCCCAATTACAAATTTTAACAATATAAAATGAAATAAAATATATAAAATGCATGTAAATGAATTTCCCAACCAAGCCTAATTTCCATCCGCTACACACCCCCGTACCAACCAGCACACCTGTGGGGATCAAGTCAACCCACCCCGCCAAACACACCAATCGTAGGCATTTAGCCTTTTAAATAATATTGTAGTGCACTACCGAACTAGAGGCATTAAGCCAAATTTGTGGCAGAGCCACCACCGAACTAGATTCATGGCCACAGCCTTACTTCTCTTCATCATGTATCCCATCCCATGCAATTATGAATGAATAACAAACTTTAATCATAAATAATTTATCAAGTAATCCATAATACAAATGAGTTTTTAATAAAACTTTTCATTTGGGTCCATTAAACAAAATAATATTTAGCCCATTTAGCAATCTAGCTAACTTAGGCCCAAATGTCGAACTAGAAGGTTTTGGCCCATTTAGCGATCTAGCGATCTTTTGACCCATTTTATCGATCTAGCGCTTTTTCGCCCAATTTAACAATCTAGCGCTTTTTCGCTCAATTTATCGATCTAGCAATATTTCTACTCAATTTATCGATCTAGCAATTTTTTCGACTTTAACCGTTTTCATGCATTTACACAAAAGTGTTAATTATCACATAGTTTTCGATTTTGCCATTTTTACGATTTATCATAATTCTTACTGTTTAGTATCTAACCCAAAAGATAAGTGTGAAGTTACACACCTGGTTATAGTGAGAACTAGACTTTCTCGCTCGTCAACACCTATACGTATCACGATAAATTAGAATCACTATATTTTATTAACGAAATCAATCTTAGAAATTAACGATCTAACTTTTACCCTCGGATTTTCAAACTACTTCTACTTGCGATTTCTCCCCGATCGATGGTTCGTTAACCGAATAAAATCCACGAACAAATAATGGTTCGGGAGTACGAACTACTTCAAACAATTGATTCTCCTCGGATGAACGTCCACAACCCGGTGGGAAATCCTTGATTCTTTGGCTTGATCCTTTGTTTATACTTAGGGGGAATAACGGAACCACCCCTCTTCCGAACACTATTCACCGCCCTTTTCTTCCCTATTTTGATTGTCTTCAAAGACAAAAGATCGTTAATCCAATCTAATATTACATCGAAATATGACTAAGGGTTAAAGGGTGAAATTAAACACCACAAAAATCCTTGTTCCAAAATAAGAGAATCGAGCAAATCGTTCTATGATACTCACGAACACTTGAGTTCCGGTCTTCTACTATCGCACTAAAGTATAACAAATAAAAACGTTAATAGAATGAACGTTTATTTCGATCTAAGAAAGCCTTTATACCACTATCAAGATTCGGCCATGACAACTATTAACTAACATGAACTAAAAAGAATTCTTACCTATTGTCCACGGTTGAAAAGAGACGATTGAGAAAGATGTTTGTGCAAGATGGAGGATTCGGCTATATGACCAAAAAAAATAGAAAAAGATTCGGCTATGGGTACATCAACATTCAGCCATGAGAGAAAATAATAGAGAAAGTATGAGTATCAAGAATAAAAGATGAGAGAAGAATGATGATGATGTTGTTTCAATTTTCAAAGAGAATAAAAGAGAAAGAAAGAAAAAGATGAGTTTTGGGAGCAATGTATATTCGGCAATGGGGAGAAGAAAAGTAAAGAATGGCTTTTTGGTGTTGGTAGAATCGGCACTATGAGAAAGGCACAAAATTGAACACTAAAGTGAAAAGCAAAAATGACCAAATGGTCAAAACAATCAAGGCTTACCAAAAGATCAATTTCGGCCAAAGGGAAAAGTTGAGAAGAGGAATGCAAAATTTTGCACAAAAACTAAAATGACCAAAAGCAAACTCCTAAACCTTACCAAGCTATTAGCAAAATTCGGCCAACCTTCCCCCTAGCCATATTGCCGTCCAAATTCATTGGTCAAATGACCATGAATTTGTTTCCAAAACACTTTCCTTGATACTTGCCCTATGTCTCCATATTTTTCCATATTTTCTTGATTCCCTACCATAAATTCACTCTTACCTTATTCCTTTGATATACTAACCAAAAATAACAAGGTCAACACTTACCATAAATAAGCTTGGCCGACACTTACCATAGAAGAGCAAAATAAAAGTTGTCCAAATGTTATACAAGGGATTCGAACCACTCCCCTCATGCAATACCTCATGCGCCAACACCACCTTGCCATTTACTCATCTTATGCTACTTTTTAACACTTAATTTAACTTAAGTTTCAATGCCACTTGCTCCACTTCAATAAATTCTCAAACTAAAAATTATTCCATATCCGAATAATTCTATACTCTTCTTCAGGACTATCATAGGCACGAAAAGTAATAAGAAAAATTTTCCTTTATAAACTAATCACCAAAACATGCAATATATCAAGACTCAGATTTTTAGGGTGTTACACATACAATTTATTTCAAGCATAATAACATACATAGTTAAGTTACACGAACTTACCTCAATAATTGTTCGTGTACATAAAGTCTATTTATCCGACATTTTTTCTTTTCTCGTTCTAACTCCGCGTTCGGTTTATCCGGATCTATACGAGTAAATTTAACATCAATTTAATGTAATTCATAATACTCAATTTAATTCAATTTATACTTTAGGAAAAATTACCATTTTGCCCCTAAACTTTTAATTAATGATGATTTCATCCCTAAGCTCGAAAAATAAAATTCATGCAATTTAATCCTCGTTCCGAGCCTAACAAAAATTTACATGTAATATTTACAGCCCATTTATTTCATAAAAACCAGAATTTTTCCATGGATTTCACATTTTTACAATTTAGTCCCTAAATCAAGTTTTCATCAAAATTCACTTTGTAAAAGTTGTTTATCTATCAACAACCTTTCATTTCTACCATAAATTTCATAATTTCAGCATATCCATCCATGGAAAAAATTCTATACTATGATACCTTTTCAAATTAATCCCTAAAATAGATAGATTAAGTTGCCCCGATCTCAAAAATATAAAAATTACTAAAAACGGGGCTTGAATACTTACCTAATTTGGCCATGAAAGCTTGCTTTCTCTTTCCTAGGGTTTCCATGTATTTTTGGGGAAGAAGATGATATAAAATGATGATATTTTCTATTTAATTATGATATCATCCTTTATTATTCCAACTTTCCAATTTCATCATTTTCTTTATTTCTTTTTCCATGGATGAATCATCATCCTTAATGACTAAGCATATTTTAATGGTATATTTACCATATAAGGACCTCAAATTTAAAGTTCTATAGCTATTTAATCCCTTTAGCTATTAGAACTCAAATTTTGCACTTTGTGCAATTTGGTCCTTTATCAAATTAGACATGTAATCGGTAAAATTTCTTTACGAAATTTTTACACAACATTATTATCAAGCTATAGATCATAAAATAATTTTAAAATAATTTTAAAATAATTTTTCTTTCTGGACTCGGATCTGTGGTCCCGAAATCACTGTTCCGATTTTTGCCGAAAATGGGCTGTTACAACTCTTCCCCCAATTGGAAAACCCCTTTCCCTCAATTCTGCTTTTTATCACATTTACAATTTCAATCTATTTAATTTCGACTTATCCATATTTTTTAATTCTATTTTATTTTATTTTTTCCAGGTCAGTTTTATTTCTTGGCACGATTGTGCCCGGGATTTCGAGAAATAAGGAGCTGTAGAGATCTAGTCCCTGAGGATTTGGCCCTACTTCTCTTATACTATTATTTTCATTATTTCTTAGCGATAGGTTATTTTTGGTGCTTTCAACGATACACCACTTTGTAACCTCCTCCCCCACAATATGCCAATACTTGTGGAAAAAAAAGGCTGGGAAACCGTCCATACTTGAAGCTTTCAGTGGTGCAATACCTTTAACTACCATTATAACTTCCTCGGGTTTAAACTCCTTGACAAGCTCAGCATTCATGTTTTCTTGGATGCATATCGAAATTCCTGACAATACTCTATCAGTATTCCACATATTTGATGCTGTGAATAACTCTTTAAAATATCCTGTCGCCACCCTTGCCTTTTTCTCTTCACCCACAATCCACTCTCCATTCGGCCCTTTCAGTTTTTTACAACGTTTCTTTTCTTTCGTTGATTTGCAAAGTGATCGTGTCCAAACTAACTATGACAACGAATAAGGCAAGCGCACCTATCGTTCAGTAGTATAGCTATGGCAAGATTGGAAATATCGTATCCTCAAGGACCAAGAGTACTAGTAGTTACTATCTTTTTATTATCTAGCCTAAGTATTAAGGGAATCGATGTTTAATTAACTAATTACTAAACTAAGGATGCTAAGACACAGAGAGTGAATTGAGAAAATACTTTTGGGAAAACCAGTTGATTAAGACAATACCCGAGGAAGAATCCACCTAGACTTCACTTGTTATTTAACTCTGAGCCAGACGATTTATTCACTTGACTTGATCCGTAGGATTCCCTAATTTATATTAATACCTCTTTCGAGGCTACTAACGTCTAACCCTAGGTTGATTAATTGAAATCTCTTTCTAATTAAAACCCCTAGTGTTGCATTAACTCGATCTATAGACTCCCATATTAGGTTTGACCCTAATCCGGTAGATTTTTGTCATCCTATCTCTAGGGTTGCGATCAACTCCGCTTAACTATGCTAGATCTACTCTTAAACAGGGACTTTTGCTCCACTGCCTAAACACATCAATACTTGAATCAATATCCTGAAATATTAAAACAAGAATTAAGAACACATAATTAAGAACAAATCAAGTATTTATCATATAGTTCAGAAAACATTAACAAGATCCGTCTTAGGTTTCATCCCCCTTAGGTATTTGAGGGGTTTAGTTCATGATTAATAAAAAATACATCTCAGAAGAAAGTAAATAACAAAACATAAGAAAAACCCTAAAACCCCCTGAAGGAAATTGAAGGGAAGATCTTCCGTCTTGAGCGTGATTCCGGCTTCTAAGATGGATCAACTGGCTGTCTTTGAGTAATTTCCCTGTGTTCAGCCCTCTCTGGCTTCGCCCCCTTCGTCAAAAGCCCTGACAGAAGGCTTCTGTCGAACTCCTCCTTTAGGTTGCCCTCTAGGGTGTTTATATAGGCTTTCGGGATGCCTTACTTGGCCCACAAGTATCCTAATCCGAATGAAACTCATCTTGGCCACGGTAGGAACACACCCGTGTGAAACGCCTGTGTGAATCGAGCCCAGGCCGTGTTCAAGTCTACTAAAGTGGCACGGCCGTGTGGTGAACTCCAGGCCGTGTTGATTTCCTACGTTGGCCCATTTTCTCCGTTTTCAGCTCGTTTCTCGTTCTTTTCATCCTCTGATGCTCTCCTAAGTATAAAACATGAAATTAAAGGATTAGGAGCATCAAATTCCACAATTCAAGGGATTAATCATCGAAAATTACGCTAAATGTGGGATTAAAATATGTGTAAATTATAGTTTATCAAATACCCCCACACTTAAGCGTTTGCTTGTCCTCAAGCAAAATCCTCAACTCACAATTAAAATTAACTCCCTTAATTCATAATCCTCATCAATAATGTTTCATCATAATTCATAGATAATTCATACATTGATAATTTAACCAGAAGGTTCCTAAAGATTCAAACAATCAAAGTCATAGTTTTTATAGTACGAAAAATAGGTGTTTCCCTTTACCTAAATAATCACCTTTAATTCAAAATCAACAAGAATTGACATCCTCACTAATGGTTCACTCAAATCACTCAAGGTGTTTAAGGTTCAAAAATAAGCACTCAAGAGTCAAACATGAAAAGTTAATCCCATAAGCTTGCATGAAAATCAAATCTCCACCACTGTAAAATGATATGACACACAAATTAAAAGGTCTTTTATGGGTTGTAACGGGGCTTGGGTTAAAGATGTGGATAAAGGCTGAATTAGAGGGTTAGTATCGAGATTGAATTGATACATTACCTAACTAGAAAATTGGACTAATACTGAATAATTGCATCAATTGAAAACTTAATACTAATAACATGAGCTTCTTCTAAAGATAATAAAATTAATTGTTTACGTTCATAAAACATGGAACTAATAATAAATATACTCTCAACTTTTTTTTTTAAGAACAATACAAGTAACAAGAAAGAACTTAACAACGGAAATAGATAATATAGTTAGGTAACTACTCAAATCAAATCTCGACAAAAGGGACCTCAAAAGATTAGGGGAATCAAAAATTTGGTTTTAGGTTAGTATTAGTGGGTGAGTAAAAAAAAATGGTTTATTAGGCTAAAAGGGGTTCACTAGGGGTTAATTATGAGGGTAGGCTTTTGGTGGAATAAGTGGGTTAAAACCTAGGTACCTTTATCATCTCAGTATATCAAATCAGATGTGTGGTCTCGACATGTATGATCGAAGCAAGTTCTAGAATAACAAATCAATGTTGACACACTCATAATCAATAAAGTGAGCACGAAAAATGTATGCTCTAAAGGCTCAAAATCTCACAAAAAATTATGGTTTTTGATGTCAACCTTGCAAATTTCAAACTTCAAAGTAATATTTAAATTCAGGTAGACAACCTATCAATTTTTAATTCTGAAAATAGACTCATCATGCTTGATTCTCTAGTCTCCTAAAGTTTAAATCATCATTGCACAATTAACTATGACTTAATCCGAAACATATCAATGAAAATCATAAATCAAAAGAAATTTCATTCTAACAGTAATATGAGAAAATTACTTAAGAATGAGACATAATTTAGGGATTTTCAAATAATACTGTAGTTAACCCCCCCACACTTAAGATGTACATTGTCCACAATGTACAAAGATAGATAATAGCAATATAGTAATAAAATCATAAGATAGGGAGAGAGTGAAACTTCCTGAATTTTGGATGGAGTCAATGAAAAGAAACGGTAAAGTTGGAGAGAGGTGAAGGTGGGGAGGATACTCCGGTGGTGGTGTGGTCGTTCGTTAACAGCCCCTTGAACCTAAATTAAAGAAATGAAAATATAATAATATAAATTAAAGACGAGGAAGGCAAAAGAAAAGAAATTAAAAATAAAAATAAGAGAAAAAGAAAAAATAAATGGACTCAAAGGTCCCACGGGCGTATAGAGGATCACACGCCCGTGTTCTTTAGTCAGTGTCGACCACGACCGCATCGCACGGCCGTGGTGTTTTATCGCAGCCCGTGTTTTTGGGAAAAGTTTTGCCCTGTTTCCACAAGACCACGGCCACGCCCGTGTGCAAGGCCGTGTGGGTAGGGAAACCTACGCTTAAAAATTTGGCTAGTTTTTAGTTAGATGCTAAAATTCAAAAATATGGACGTTAGTGGGGTTAGTGCTCAGGTTGCCTCCCGAGAAGCGCTCGTTTAAAGTCTTGAGCTAGACTTACCTCTTATTCGTATGGCCATGGTGGTTCACGGAGTTGAAACTCCTTTTTCTTACTATCAATTGTATTAATATACGGTTTGAGTCGAGTAATATTTACCTTAAAAGTGCCGAATCTAGGATTAATTACCTCGACTGTTCCATATGGGAAGATATTAATTACCGTTAAAGGAATCTCTTCATTAGTGTGAAGGTCTGAAGTGGCGATTCGAGGGTCTGTCTTGTCCAACAATACTTAATCCCCGATCTAAAATTGGTATGTCCCGTCCTTATGTTTGACATGGTTTTGCTTTGGTTCCTCGTGTTCTCTTAGTTCCTCCTTGAAATATATCTTCCACTCGTCTAGTTCATCGATCTGAAGCCTTCGTTCCTCATGAGTTATTTCTTTGTTGGCATGAAGTATAGGATGTGGCTCAGATGTGTAATTTCGTGGTGCTTCCTGAAAAGAAGGTTGAACCAAATGGTCATTAATAGAATTTATGTTTTCACCTTCATTGCTCGATGTCCTCTTCGAGTCAAGAGCCTGAAGAGTGATCGTTTCGTCACCTACACAAAGTGTGAGTTCACCTGTATCAATATCAATTTTAGTTCTGGCAGTTGTTAAAAAGGGTCTTCCTAAAATTAAAGGAACATTATTATCCTCATCCATATCTAAAACGACAAAGTCTACCGGGAATATGAATTTATCAATTTTTACTAGTACATCTTCGATTATACCCCTAGGAATTCTAATAGTTTTATCAGCTAATTGAATGCTCATCCTTGTTTGTTTGGGTTTCCCGAGACCTAGTTGTTTAAACATTTTATAAGGTATAACATTGATGCTTGCCCCTAAATCAGCTAAGGCATTATTAACCGATAAACTACCAATTAAAAATGGGATTGTAAAACTCCCTGGATCTTTTAATTTTCGTGGTAGTTTATTTTGCAAAATTACTGAGCACACTGCGTTTAGCTCCACATGTGACGCCTCGTCTAACCTCCGTTTGTTTGTCAGAAGCTCTTTTAAAAATTTCCTTGAGTTTGGCATCTGCGAGAGAGCTTCAAGAAACGGTAAGTTAATATGTAATTTCTTTAAAAGTTTAAGAAATTTACCAAATTGTTCCTCTGTGTGGTCTTTCTTCATCGCGTTGGGATATGGCACTCGAGGTGTATACTCTTTATTGACAGGTTTCTATGTATCGTGGCTTACCTCAACCTTACCTTTATTCACCACGGGTTCTTGCCTTGGCTCAGATTCGGATTCTACTAACCCTTCACTATCGTGATCAGTAATGGCATGAATTTGCTCATTTGGGTTAGTTTCAGTGTTGCTTGGCAAGCAACCTTGCGGTCATTCTGAGATTAGCTTAGCTACATGACCTAACTGGTTCTCGATCCCTTGAATCGATGCCTGCTGATTTTTGAGCATTGTCTCGTTGGTTTGAAAACGGGTTTTTGACACCGCGATAAATTTTGTCAGCATCTCCTCAAGGTTCGAATTCTTCTCTTGTGGGTAGGGTTGCTGTTGAAAGCCTAGAGGGGGTTGTTGTCTTTGATTTCCTTGACCTCCCCATGAGAAATTTGGATGGTTCCTCCACCCTGGATTATAAGTGTTACTATAAGGGTTATTTTGAGGTCTAGGATTGTTACCCGTATAGTGAACTTGCTCGTTTTCAATGCTTGGGTTGTAAGGCTGGTATTCTGTATTGCTCATCCCTCCTCCATTTACATCGCACTGCATCATTGGGTGTACCTGCGAAGAACCATATAAACCATCAATTTTCTTATTTAAAAGTTCTACCTGATTTGATATCATGGTTACTGAGTCAAAGTTGAAAACATTGGCAGCTTTTGTCGGTTTTATCCTCATAAATTGCCACTGATAGTTATTTAGTTACATCTCTTCAATGAATTTGTAAGCCGCTTCAGGGGTTTTGTTATTTAGGGTTCCACCGGCGGCTGCATTAATAAGCTGCCTAGTTAAGGGGTTCACACCGTTATAGAAGGTTTGAACCTGTAGCCATAATGGTAACCCATGATGATGGCACCTTCTCAATAAATCCTTGTATCTCTCTCATGCATCGTAAAGTGTCTCTAAATCCATCTGCACAAAAGAAGAGATATCATTCCTCAACTTAGCCGTTTTAGCCGGCGGAAAATATTTTAACAAAAATTTTTCGGTCATTTGCTCCCATGTAGTGATTGATCCTCGTGGAAGAGAATTTAACCACTGTTTGGCTTTATTCCTTAAAGAAAAGGGAAATAACCGAAGGCGAATGGCATCATCAGAAACGCCATTAATTTTAAACGTATCGCATAATTCCAAAAAGTTCGCTAAGTGTGTGTTAGGATCCTCATCCTGCAAACCATCAAACTAAATAAACTGTTGTATCATTTGTATTGTGTTAGGTTTCAGTTCAAAATTATTTGCAACGACAAGAGGTCTAACAATACTTGATTCAGTTCCTGTTAAATTAGGTTTAGCATAATCATACATAGTTCGAGGAGGAGGATTTTCGGCAACCACAGGAGGAAGTGGATTATTCTGGAGATCAGCCATCTCTTCCGTGTTATTAGTATCGTCCTCTTGCTCTTCTTGTATGTATTGTAGGCTTCGCCTAATTTCTCTTTGGTTTCTGCGAACGGTTCCTTCTATATCACTATCGTAAAGTAGAGGTCCTGACGGGTTTCTTCTAGTCATAAACTAGAATACCTGCCAGAAGCAAGGAAAAAGAAAAATTAGCAAAGTAGAAATAAAATAAAAATTAATTGCAAAAAATAAAAATGGCTAAAGTAATAAAAATAAAGTGTTTCTAATATCTTAGTCCCCGGCAACGGCGCCAAAAACTTGATCGTGTCCAAACTAACTATGACAATGAATAAGGCAAGCGCACCTATCGTTCGGTAGTATAGCTATGGCAAGACCGAAAATATCGCATCCTCAAGGGCCAAGAGTACTAGTAGTTACTATCTTTTTATTATCTAGCCTAAGTATTAAGGGAATCGATGTTTAATTAACTAATTACTAAACTAAAGATGCTAAGACATAGAGAGTGAATTGGGAAAGTACTTTTGGGAAAACCAGTTGATTACGACAATACCCGAGGAACAATCCACCTAGACTTCACTTGTTATTTAACTCTGAACCAGATGATTTATTCACTTAACTTGATCCGTAGGATTCCCTAATTTATATTAATACCTCTTCCGAGGCTACTAACGTCTAACCCTAGGTTGATTAATTGAAATCTCTTTCTAATTAAAACCTCTAGTGTTGCATTAACTCGATCTATGGACTCCCATATTAGGTTTGACCCTAATCCGTGATTTTCGTCATCCTATCTCTGGGGTTGCGATCAACTTCGCTTAACTATGCTAGATCTACTTTTAAACAGGGACTTTTGCTCCACTGCCTAAACACATCAATACTTGAATCAATATCCTGAAATATTAAAACAAGAATTAAGAACACATAATTAAGAACAAATCAAGTATTTATCATATAGTTCGAAAAAACATTAACAAGATCCGTCTTAGGTTTCATCCCCTCGGTGTATTTGAGGGTTTAGTTCATGATTAATAAAAATACATCTCAGAAGAAAGTAAATAACAAAACATAAGAAAAATCCTAAAATCCCCAAAGGAAATTGAAGGGAAGATCTTCCGTCTTGAGCGTGATTCCGGCTTCTGAGACGGATCAACTGGCTGTCTTTTGAGTAATTTCCACGTGTTCGACCCTCTCAGCCGCCCCCTTCGCCGTCAAAAGCCACGGCCGAAGGCTTCTGTCGAACTCCTCCTTTAGGTTGCCCTCTAGGGTGTTTATATAGGCTTTCGGGATGCCTTACTTGGCCCACAAGTATCCTAATCCGAATGAAACTCATCTTGGCCACGTCAGGGACACGCCCGTGTGAAACGCCCGTGTGAATCGAGCCCAGGCCATGTTCGAGTCTGCTAAAGTGGCACAGCTGTGTGGTGAACTCCAGGCTGTGTTGATTTCCTACTTTGGCCCATTTTCTCCGTTTTCGGCCCGTTTCTCGTTCTTTTCATCCTTCGATGCTCTCCTAAGTATAAAACATGAAATTAAAGGATTAGGAGCATCAAATTCCACAATTCAAGGGATTAGTCATCCAAAAGTGCGCTAAATGTGGGATTAAAATATGTGTAAATTATAGTTTATCACAAAGTTATGGAAAAAAGATGTATTTCTATCGCCAAATCGAAGCCAATTCACCCTTGCTCGTTGTTTCCAAAAAAGCTCCTCTTTATCAGCTTCCAAGTTTAAAGCTAACTTAACTTCTTCAACTCTGCCAACGTATCATCATCTGGGTCAATTGAGCACAATTCTTCCAATCTTGTAATCAATAATGCTGACGCTTTCCTTTTATTGGTTGATATTCGTCCCATCTCTTTTTTAAGGATGTCCCCTAACTTACCCAACTTTGTAGGAATCTCATCCATATTTATTTCCCAAAACTCTTTAACTCTTTGTTCATAATCGTCCTCCATAATCCAATTCGCATTAAATTTGAAGTTCTTTCCCCGATTCAAAAATTCAATACTCTCTAATCTCAAATCCACCAAGATAGGACAATGGTCAGAAAAAGCATGCGATAAATGTTTTAAATAATATCCTGGAAAAGTCCCCCACTAAACCGAATTTACCACTCCTCTATCAATTCTCTCTCGGATGTTATTTTCAGGTAACCTCCCTCTTTCCCAAGTGAACCATCTCCCCGAAAAACCAAAATCATTAAGATCACACTCCTCCAATGCTTCTCTAAACAGAGTCATATTTCTTTCGTTTCCCAGCCACCCTCATTTTTTTCTCAAAGAATACACAATTTCATTAAAACGCCCATGACCAGCCAAAGTAGGTCTTGACAATATCCCAACCTTTTTAGTAGTTCTCATGACTCTCTTCTTTTATTCTATTCCGAGGTACCATAGAACCCTGTAAGTCTCCAATGTGGCATACCCTTTCTTTCCATAACTTCCACATCAATATGATTAGCCGAATAACTTTTCAGTTGTACCACATACTCCCTTCCACCTAATCAATAACCCCCTTTAGAACCCCTTGCTCCTACATCAATTCCATTGCTAAAACCGCATTTTATTCAAATCTTTTCCATTCTTTTTTCACTTAACTTTGTTTCAATTAGAAACAAAATTTGGGGCTGAACATGCCTCACCTTATTTTTAAGGCGATTTATCGCTCATGGCTGCCCAAACCACGAACGTTCCAACTTAATATTTTTATTGTTGCCGGTCGGCACGCTTACCAGCGGGCGCCGATCTCTTAATAAATTCAACTATTGTACTAATTGATGCATTCCCCATTGAAATTTCTTCCCTTGTTCTCTATCTTTTCTTCCCCTCACAAATCGCAATTGCCTTATTCTCCATTATTTCCTCTATTTGGTCACTTCTTCGTGCTTCTAGATCAACTGCAACTCTTCTTGTACACTTTTTATTTCGTTCATCCACATCCATGGTTAAAGAACCAGTGGCCCCTTGAAAATCACACGCCACATCCTCCCTCAACCATCTACTTCCAGTTAAATGTTCATTCCTTGACGGCGCCTTTAACGATAAATCCTACTCAAACTTAACTTCATGCACCCCAATTGTCATTCGTATTGGGTAAAAACCTTTCCCATGTCTCAATTTTCCACATAAGTAGCAGAAAAAAATTAATCGTTCATATTGAAAGAAGGCATATCCTTCTCGCCCTTGCCCCAAATTCAATTTTTTCTTACGTTTCAAAGCAAGTCTGACATCAACTTTGACTCCAAATCTCATAAATCTCTATTCCCCCATTGTAATCAATGCAGCATCATATTGTAAAAATTGTCCAATAAAATCACCTAGTTGTCTTGCCAAAACCTCTGATATAAACCCAAAAGGAAGATTGTGAACTTGGACCCAGAAATTAGTAAAAACGAATGAGACTCTCAATGGATCTTCCCCTCTAATCAATCGATGAAAAAAAATAAGATGTCTATTGAAAGACTAAGGTATGCCATCTAACACCTTTTTTCTATTCACTTCATAGAAAAAACGGAATAAATACATTTTCCCCCTAAATCCAAAATTATAACTCCTATCAGTGGGTGCCATAAATCTGCCAAAGTTCTTTCCAGTGAGGGAAAGCGAACCACACAATCCGTTAGAGCTCTTTCTACCAAACAGAACTGATAATTATCCTCTATTGCAACTTGATCCTTCTCACAAGTTATTGGATCCTCTTATTCATCATCAATGTTTAAATTCACAAGTTCTGCCTCCATTACCCAAGAAAAAAAATCAAATCAAATAGATCCACACAAATAACACAATTCGAAAACCAAGAAAGAAAGGCACACCTTTAGCAGACGAAGAAAAAACCTGAAACGTGCTAAAGGAAAAACCCTAGCAGACGAAGAAAATAATTAAGCTTAAAATTATGACTTGATAGTACTTTTAGGTATGGGTTTTATAATTATAAATTTTAAAATAATAGTATCGATACTATTTTATGATTCTATTTCTTTTATAAAAGTTAGTCAAAAGACAAATGTATCGATACCATTTTGAAGTATTGGTACCTTGATATAGAGTATCGATACCTTAATCTGGTACCGATACCATTTTTGCATTCTATTTAAAAATCTAATTGAACTAAAACGTTAAGTACCGATACCTTTATCAGGGTATCGATACCTTAGTACCAAAATTATCAAAAACTTCCATTTAGTGCCCATTTCATGCCCAAACCAAATTTTGATTCAAAAGATGCCATTAAGCACATTTAAAACTAGCACAAAACTAGTCAAAATGCAACCATTTCATTGTTTAACCATTGTCATAAATGACCAAATCAACATGCCTTAATTTGGCACCAAAAACACATCGAACAACATATTAGAACATAACTACTTCTCCATGCATTCAAACCATTCAATCAATACATCATACATTACTATCCCTAGGCTCAAAACATACCATAGTACTATCAACTATCATTCATGAAGACTCACAAATATGATTCATTATGTAGCCCAAGCATTCATTTATGCACATATGTTTCATACCATTATCAACCTCTAAAATTAACTTTCAAATTAGCAACATATAAATGACTCTTCTAGGTACATGCCATAAAACTAACAAAGAATTTCACCAACTTTAAAGAGTCTGAGACTATGGCTGAATGTTGACATCAATAAAAGGATCACGTTCGAAACCTAACTTGCATATGGAAATAAATTGGACGCTAAGTAATCAACTCAGTGGTATTTCTATAATTCAATAATTAATAAAAGCAAGATAAATAATACATTCAATGATTTCTCCAAATCTTAACAGCTCACTAAATGTATCATTATGTCCTATTGATTTGTTTAAACAAATGTTGTTAATCAATTCACCAACTTACTGCATTAGCTTACCATATCTCAATTCTCAACTAGTTTTACAAATTAATAGTTTGAGTTCAGTGCTCATTGATATATTTGGCACCCAGTGCCTCATCAGATAAATCGAAGTAATTTAATTGCACCCAACGCTCATTGATGTATTTGGCACCCAGTGCATCATCGGATAAATCGAAGTAATTCAATTGCACCCAACACTCATCGATATATTTGGCACCCAGTGCCTCATCTGATAAACTGAAGTTATTGGTGCCTCATTGAATAAACTGAAGTTATTCAATTGCACCCAACGCTCATCAATGTATTTGCACCTAGTGCCTCATCGGATAAATCAAAGTTATTCAATTGTGCCTAACACTCATTGATGTATTTGGCACTTAGTGCCTCATCGGATAAACCGAAGTTTGACATGCACATTGACTAAACAACAAATCTTCAAATTTCCATAAGATTTCAATTCTCACCCAATCAATCCCAATTCATAGTTCAACTTATTAATGTACCGCTTAGCATAACAAGTTTCAATCCAGTCCAAAGCCAATTTCATACTTCTTTCCAATGACACTAATTGTTATCCTTTTCAATTTAGTCATTTCTTTCGGAAATCAACATTTTTATATAAATTTTATTTAACAGATCTATTACAACTAAATTCAATATTTTATTATGCTAAGCAATAACAATATACAACAATTTAAATGAGTTGAAGAAAAGAAATACAAACTGTAAACTCAGAGTTATTTGTCGACAACTTTAGCTTTTCCATTCCCTCTCGAGGAATCCGGGTCGAAATTAGCTATAGATTAACATAAACATACAATGCCATAAAAATTCAATCCAATTCACATTCAATCATCATTTTATACAAACTTTACATTTTATTCAATTTAGTCCCTAAAACCGGGACTAGCATAACTTTCAATTTAAAATTCCAATTTGAAATCTGATTTCACAATAATCCATTAGGGACCTCCTATTTCTTATTTCTACAGTAAAATTTACAATTTACTCAATTTAGTCCCTAACGTACGAAACTATCAATTAACTTCACAATTTAGTCCCTTTTTTTCACATATAAGTTTAGAATCTATCAATTTAACACCTAAAACTTTCAATTATCAACTATAGAAATTTTCAAAACTTTAACAATTTTACAAATTAATACTTGGGCTAGCTAGATTAAACTTTCATAATCTCAAAAACATAAAAATTACAACGAAATAACTAAGCACTTACTTGTAATTTGAGCTAAACTCTTACAAAATCAATAATCGCGTTAAGCCCTTCTAGTTTTGGTCTATGGCTGGTTTGAGAAGATGAGAGCTTCTCTTTCCATCCACAATTGTTGTTTTATAAGGTTAGTTTAATTATAATATAATTATATTACTTAATTTAATTTAATTAACATCATCATCATACCGTCCACTCACTAACATTTAGACATGGTATATTTACTATTTTGAGCCTTAGATTAATTATAATTTAGGTCCTCAATTCGTTTCCTTATTAAAATCTCCAACAATTGGACTTTATGATTTAGTCCCTAAACCTTAATTAAGCCTTAATTTGACTAAATTATCTATCCAAATTTTAATTCACCTGCATGATAACTCCATAAATATTTAATAAAAATATTTAAAAGCTCGATTTACGCTAACGGGGTCCTAAAACCGTATTTTCTGACACCTTTAACTTTCAGATTGTTTACACGTATTGTTTAAAACAAATTAATAAAAAAATAAAATATTTACGCTATTAAAATGAAAGAAAAGATTAAATTATTTATCATGGTATTGTCATCAATCTTGAGTCGACGCTCAGTTAACTTGTGACATCAACTCAATCAAATACATTGTTAATACATACAACTGATGGGGGTAATAAAGTGTGCATAATAAATTTAAAATATATAAAAATATCAAAACAAAACTTTACTAATACAATTGGTGTGGGTTCAAATCCTACCATACGTATAATTTTTTATTTTTTAAGTGACAAGATTAGAATACCCTTAAAGAGTATGAAGCTGTGGCCGCATGGGCCCCGCCCCCCCTAAAGTGTAATATTTCTGTTTAGGCCATTAAAATTTTTAAAAAATTTTAAATTAGTAAAGGTAAAATTGCACTTTGCCCCCCTAAAATTATAAAAATTCGATTTAATCCTTTATAAATTATAAATATATAAACTATAAAAAATTAAAATTTCATCCGACCCCCCTAAAAAATTATCCTGGCTTCGCCCCTGCCCTTAAATAATATTACTTATTTTAATTACGAAAGAATATTTTTATAACTTTCTACCCGAATTGCTAACCTGGTTAAAGGTTACACCAACTTAATTTTTATTAATTAATATATATATTTCTTTCGGTATGGTTTCTTGTTGGTGGTGGTTTGTATTTATTATGGGTAGACATTCTAAACGTTAAGAAAAGTCAAATCTATACCTAGGAATGTCCAAAGGAACTTTTTGTCTTAAGACACGTGGCACAAACTAGCATTTTTTTCATTTTATAAAAAATAATTAAATTTCACTTTTAATTCTTTTGACATGTTTAAATTTGATATCTAGCTCTTGTAGTTTCATTTCTAATATAATTTGATTTTTTATAATTTTATTAATTAGTTTAAATAGTTAATATCATTAGCTTTTCAATTAAAATATTACGTGATTGTATATAATTTAAAAGTAAAATTTTAAATCTATAAAATTGAGAAATTAAATTCTTAAAAATAAAAGTTGGACTAAATTCTAAATTCGTGAAGTGTAAAGACTTAGAGTCATAGTTATTTGAATCGATTGAGCTGATGAGGTACCAGTCCGTAAAGAGGTAACAAACTGGTTGACTTATGAGTTGGTACAAGTTAATAGAACTAAACTAAAAAACTAATTTTGAGAGAGTATAGTATCGAGAGAAGTTCATCAATCTTGAGGGAGTACTCTTTACATTGTCGGACGTATTCTCCAAGAAGAATACTAATTTCAATGGTTGTTGGATGAAGCTAATATGGTTGAAAAACCTAATCCGCTGTCTCCCACAAGCTGTAAATGAGGTTGAGATTGATTGACATGCTATACCTTACATGCTTTATATGATTGGAGAAATGTTGATGCTAAACACGTCTAGCAATTTAGTTCATTGCATATATCTCTCACTATGAGCGATTTTCATTTGACTAGAACATACTTGGGGTTAGCAATTCTAACGATCCTCTACAAGGCACTTTGCAAGCAACCTGGATTGAGATAAATGAAATAAATTGTTATTATTTGCTTCTGCGCTCATCCAAATGATGCACTTTTCCTATTATGAGAAGGTAAAACTATAATAAGACTTAATATATTATGTTATAGAATGCATTACATTATAAATGTTCTATAATATTACTTACATTTAATATCTGAATAAATTTAGCGGTAGTTTGAATCATACCAATTATGAGAAGAACTTTACTTAGATTCGATAACAAACCGATGAACTTGCATTTGAATGGGTAAATTACTGATATATTCATATTTAATTAATATAATTACTTTCAATGATTACAATTATATTTATATGATTGTATGCAATTTGTGTGGGTGTTGTACTAGGATAATGTGGCTATTGTTGTAGAACTGCTAGAAGCACACAAGCAGAGTCATTTGTGGAAGGCATGCACTACACTTATATGCTTCTATACCATTGAGTGAGATCACACTTATCAGGTCTTGTGACATTCGATTGGTCCAACAATTCACTTTGATGCAAGATTGATTAACATGAGAAGACCATACAATATTTGCCTAATATTCATTTGCTTGTAAAAATATTCTTTGAACTCGCAAAATGTCTTGTATAAGAATGTCAAAATTATTGAGCCCCAACTATATTTTTGGGTCATTTAAAAATTGATTAACAATTGGAGATGCATTTCAATCAACAGAATTGTCGGACTTATTTGACATCCGATTAGTTGGAGGATATAAGCTCTAACATGTTGGGTGAGTTGAACATGGGTTGCATTGCTTGGAAGATTCTTAACCGACTAAGGACAAGCAAGGCGAAAAAACCAACAACAAAAAATTGCTTCTGAAGAAGCACATAAGTAGCAACAATACAAGACAAAGGATGAAAGAGTCAATAAAGCCAGCCTTCCAAACCAATGTGAGGAGTGGGTGGCAGACTAGCCATGAATCCTATCAAGAAGACACTAGAGATCTTTAACAAAACGTAAAGAGCAAAGACAACTCCTAAAACAACATTAATTTCATTATAGTTTTTTATATCATATCTGTTATTTTTAATACAATGTCTAGAATTACCTATGATCTCTCTCTAACCTTTATATAGGAGGATAACGTACTTGAACACACTCGGAATCACGTCCTTTTGCATTAGTAACAATGCTCATGTCACTCGAACTAAGACTCCATCTATATAAGTAAGATATTTTTTGTGTGAAAAGAAAATTGGATTATTTATAGGGTTTTAGATTTAGGATTTTACTAGAAGCATCTAAATGGATCATGACATCGGTTGGTGTTGATGTCCATTTAACAAAAATGTTTTCGAGATTAAAATTACTTTTGATGTGTGAAATAAAAAATCTATTGATGTTGAGATTATTTTAAAATAAATTATTTTTAGGTATTAAAAGTCAACTATTTAATTGAGATCCCCTCTCCCATAATATCTTGAGGACTTGAAAAATTTTAAATTTGAGATTATTTCCCTTTTTTTAGAATTAGTTTTAGTGTTTTTTTCTAATGAAAGGAAAAACTTGAGATTGTACAAGAGGAAAAACTTAGGTCTTTGCAGGAAAACTCATTTTATCTTTTTAATTTTCTTTATTTTTTTTTCCATTTTCTAGAATTAATTTTAAACTTTTCCTCAATAAAAAGAAAAACGAGGTTTTACAGGGAATATATAGGTTTTTATAGGAAACTTGGATTTTTGCAGGAAAAAATATTTTATCTTTTTCATTTCCTTTCTCCTCTTTTAAAATTAATTTTAGTTTTATTTTTCTAGTAATAAGGGAGTTTTTCTAGTGAATTACTGAAATTTTTATAGGAAAAACCAGGGTTTTTTTTATAATGAATTGAGTTATGAGGAACAAACATAGGGTTTCATCTCAACAATCTGTAAAAACTTATGGCTTTTTTTTCCTTCTTTTTAAAAAAAAAAAGAAATAAATGACCAAAATAAAAATTTATTAAAGTTGGGTAGTTAAAATGAGTGTACAATAATATTGAACCAACGTCATGTGACTAAAATGAGAATAGTTTTTAACAATAGTGCTTAAAATGAAAATAATTTTTGACTGTGGTGCCTAAAATAAAATTTTTATTTTTCGGTCCTCAAAATGAAAATTTGTGAACTTTAAGTGATCAATTGTGCAGTTTAACCTTTTAGAATGGGAAAAAGAACACGTTTTGATACTGCCAAACACCATCTATCATGTGTATTTCAACTGTTACCAATTATTAATATTCAAATTTCAATAATCAGATAGAGAAGAAAGAAAAAACTTTTGTTTCCGCTTTGCTCGTCAATTCCGTGGTAGATCTGGGACACTGCAATTTGGTTTCAGAGAGGGAAAACTTTATGCAAAATTCGAATTTTGTGATTTTCTTTTTCATTCTGGGTACAAAGTTAAAAACTGACAAAAGGGTGTTGATCGCAATTCATGGAGAATTCGAGTAACCCTGACGGTGAAGACACAAGAAATCAGACAATACCTTCCACTTCTTCAACATTCTCCTCCGATGATTACCGTTTGTTTGATCGTCAAGGTTCTCTTCACCAGTTTCTAGGTGGTGGTAAAGGTAAAAAAAGTGATTTTTTTTTTTTAACAATAAAAAGACCCATCTTTTATTTTATTCATCCGTTTTCACCTGTATCTTTTTCCCCTGTTTTGAATGAAATCAACTTAATTTCTTTAGTCAATTGGCGATTCTTGGGTTTCGTTGATATTTTATGACAATTGAAATCTTGCTCGACAATTTTCTTTTTTGGTTACTTCCGTTTTGGGAATATCTCATTATTTATAGTAGTTACTCGTTTGTGCATACTGCCTAGGCAAAATGATATGCAACTCTCACAATCTGATTAGGTTTTTTTTCCCCTCTTTATTACTGCTTTATTTTGTTTTGGTATGCGTTCCAATAAATAGCCAAATCCCATATCTGGAATAAACTATTTGCTTGAAGTTAGTTTGAAAAAATAGAAGTTATGATGCCAAGGAGGAAATTTCTTGATTGGTGCCTTGAAATTTTTGACATGCATCAAATTGATGCATGCAAATCTTGATTATGCACTGAATTCTTGCATACAACCTTTATTTCACTCTACCTATCTACTTGATTTGTGGATTGACATATATAGAAGCCGAAATGAGTTTTCCCTGGTGGGGTACATTCTTGGAGTCCAAGTTTCCTTCTACCTGTGCTCATTTAATATTTATCTTGAATCTTTAGTTATTCTGTTTTATGTGTGAAAGTTTGTGGCTTCTAACAGTTCTCCAGCAACATTCTTTCAATATAATTACTATTGCTAATTAGTGTGATGTTGGGGAAATCCTGTTGTGTAGTATGATATTATTTCTGTAAGGTTATCTTGATGTCTTGTCACCCTTATAATACTAGTGCATTAATTTATGTTATATATGAACTAATTTTGCTTCTCAATGTTTCTAGCTGCTGATATACTCCTGTGGAAGCGGTGGAGTGTTTCTCTCGGTGTCATTGTTGTTGCTTCTGTTGCTTGGCTCATATTTGAGTGGTCTGGATTACCATTCTTATCTATTTGTTCAGATGTCTTGCTGATATTAATTATAGTTTTGTTTGTCCATTCCAACTATGCTGCTTACAGAGATAGGTATTACCTACATTTCCTTTTTATGTGTTGATTTCCTTTTGAATACTGAAGCAGTTTTGACAATGACGTCAATATATTATTTAAGCAGGCAACCACAATCATTACCAGAGCTTGAATTGTCAGAGGAAATGGTTAACAATGCTGCAGCGTCGTTTCGTGTTAAAATCAATAACGTGCTTCTTATGGCTCATGATATAACTCTTGGCAAAGATTTTCGGCTTTTTTTCAAGGTCAGTTAGATCAGTTGTATTTAAACTAAATATTCTGTGCTGCAACATACACAGGCACAAACAGATAAAGAATCAATGTTAAAATAGAATCGTATGTCTTATTGGTGGAATTATGATTAAGTTGATATGTGATTTTTTTTACTATTATTACTAAAAGTAGTCATTAGAATGAAGGGTGTGGGAAGTAAGAGTAGTGGTTTTGCTCATTCTGTTTACCTTCCAGTTAACTCCCCAGACTCCTCCTTTTGGGGGCAAAAATCTCTTAATTCTAGGGATTTTGGAGTTGAGTATTTTCCCGCATTTTAGTAAATAATCAATTAAGAATACGTAGTCTTCATTTCCCTCTATTGTCTTCTCCCAAACAAAGGTTGATCAAGGGAATTTTCCAACTTAAAATCTTACTTCAAACTTGAAAACCCCGTCTTGCTCTTCCAGCAAGCACTCTTCTATTCATTCTGACCTTTTGTGTTTATTGCCAAGATGTTGTGTTAATAGTTTGCTTCAGGCCTCTATTTTTTTCATGTCATATGGAGCTTCATGGTGTTTGTATAATGTCCTGCGTTCTACCCCACTTTTGCAATCTCACCAGACCTGTTCCAGTCTGCCAGCTTCTGCCATTCATTTATTGGGGCAGGGGCCGGGAAGGCTGTTGCTTAACGAAATTTTCTAACCTGTAGTTGATTTGGCAGGTTGTGACTTGTCTGTGGCTCTTGTCTGCCATTGGTAGCTATTGCTCTTTCTTCACGCTTGCCTATATTGGTAAGCATGTTAATCTGTCAACTGAATGCATATTCATTTTTGTTTTAATTCATGGATATGATTAATTATTGTCATCATTATTATTGGTTTGATGGATATAATGTTAAATGCAACTATCTTAGTTGTTTAGCCACAATCTCATTTGGTTTATTTCTGGTAAACAACTATGAATTTGTTTCATTAAAGATTATTGTCACAAGCTCTCTAGGATATAGGGATATTAAGCATATCTGTGCATTTTTATGCCAATCAATTGTCAAATGCAGGCATTTTGCTAATGAACTTTCTTTGCTTATTTACTCATTTAAATATAATGTTTTTGTCATTTGCGATGGCAGGAACCATCTTATCGGTTACTCTTCTTGCCTTCTACAGCAAATACGAAGAGCCTGTGAATAAATACTGTGGAATGATCCAGCGAAAGTTTTCCCAGCAGTACAAGATAGTAGATGATAGTGTGACGAACAGAATACCCCGCAGTTTTTCAAAAGATAAAGACACCTAATTCTCACAGTTTACGTAGAGGTTATGAGTAAACATGCTTTACTCTTTTCATTACTGATGCAAAGTTGTCAAGTTGCAACGTCTGCCAAAAGCTTCCACATTAGAGTGGAAAGGAAAAAAGATGGTTAAGGGATTTCTGCAGACATGATATTCCTGGAGTTTTCTTAGGACTCATTTCTTGATATCGATTCTTGAAGAACCTCTATGGTCTGCTTGGAGCTTTCTGTATTTGTTGGGTTTGTAGAATTAGTTAGTAGTAGTGCGGTTGAGCCGATTATCAATAACAGCTGGTAATGACTGTCTTCCTTCTTAAGAGAACAGCACATTGGTTGATGCTTTATGGATGTAATATTACACTTGATAAATTCGAAAGCATGCAACTGTCTGCTTTGTTTATGCCTTTCAGTGATGTCGTACTTGTAAAAAAAATTGTCTGAGGTTGGTTACGGTGCTCGGCCTCCTCAAGTCTTATCTGGTTACTTAATGTCCCTCTAGAAATGCTGCTAAATCTTCATTTTGGTTTATTGAGCTGATTAGTAGTAAGCATTATGCATATTATCCACAAATGAAGATCCAGAGGTGGTCAAAATTGTGATGAAAATCAAAGAAACTTGAATTTATGAGCATTTTCACCTGTATTCTGTTTATAACTTAGCAATCGAAAAACAGGGAGTAGCAAAGACATCAGCACATTCAAGTTGAGACATATATTTAACAAGTGCTTCATGTGTTCCATTTTTACCGCAGATTTTTAGGATTTATAAAAGTTTAACTGATTAGAGGTAATTGTACTTTCAAAACAACTGTTGAAACCATAGCAGGTAGACAGCATGAACGTTGAAGCATGGATGCCTCAAATTTGCCAAATACTGTGGATCCTAGCAAACCAACTGAATGCAATTCTCTCATAGTTAAGTTTAATACACACACTTTTGAAGTTTCTGAATCCTTAAGGATGAAGGCAGGACAAATTAATTCTGGCTGCTTTGAAGCATTGAAGCTTGGAGCAATTCCTTTGCCTTGTTCAACCAAACATTATACAGTTGATCCGAGAACAAAACAAAGTGTACCTGTGAATTTCAAGGGAGGACCAACAATTTTCTAATGAAGCTTTATCCAAAAAAAAAAGAATAAGGATTGAAAAGGAGGATAAGGATGGATATCCAGTGGAACAATTATGAATTAAGATGAATCTGACACGAGTTGCCATGGAATATTACGACATGGTAAGGTCTTCAACTGATGATGCTGATATTTAAGCAAGATTCAAATTAACAACAATATTATCTACATGGAAGATGGGGTCATGGTAATATTGATCTTTATTGAATTTCAACTTACAAGCCTATCTGTTCATCTATCATCTGGACAAGGATGTTTAGGATTATCGATTTATCAATCAACAATCTTGGACTGCAAGATTCTGAAGCCAAAAAGGAGAAAAAAAAAATACCTCTTTAATGCCATCTGCAAAGTTTTTGACAGTAGATATAGCAATTGTTGCAGCTTCTTCAAAAGGATACCTGAAAAATTTTCAGAAAGGTAAATAAGACATTAAATACCAACTGATCACATCATTCAACATCCATACTCATAACAAGGTTTCATTATTTAGATGAATATACATGTGTATATGCGTGTGATTTTGTAGAAAAGAATGATCATATTCTCCCTTGCATGAACATTGAATAATACACTGAAAAATAGCAGATACGAGTCCATGTGATTGATCTATTGAGAAGCATCCAACAAAGATACACATAAGTTATTCAAATATCACCAGTAAAAGAAAAACCATTGGTAGTTCCTAATCCTAAAACATTTCTTACCCGTATACACCACAAGATATGGCAGTAAAAGCAATGTATTCAATGTTGTTCTCTTTAGCCACACTCAAGCAGTTTCTGCAACCAATTTGGTAATATTCAAGAGAATATAAATGATAAAAAAGTTAGCAATTAATATATAAGAATCATCTTGTATATTGATGGCATACTTGTATGCACTTGTCAAGGAGGCTTTGGGGTCTTTATCAGAATCATAAATAGGTCCAACAGTGTGAATTACATGAGATGCAGGCAGTTTAAAACCTCTGCAAAACACATCAATATGTTATTATATATAATACGTGTATATATAAAACTAGAAAGAAGGATAACTTACGGGGTAATCCTTGATTCTCCAGTGGGACAACGAACATCAGGTTCAACTTCTGGGACTTTATAGCATGCTTCAACAAGTTCTGGTCCAGCTGCTCTATGTATAGCTGGTATCATTGTATTAATATTGGTCATTGGAGCTTCATTAACATTATATTAATTATTGTATGAAAATTCATTAGGGAGAAGGCCAAGAGTAAGTAACTTATGTTGGTCATAGTTAAATAAAATGTGAAGATGGTACTTAAGTCGGATTTCAACTTTATTTAATTAAACCGAATGAACCAATCCACCGTTCTCCTTATGTTTATTGTATATTTATTATACCTCCATCAGCCCCACCACCTCCAAGCATTCTTTCATTTGCTGGATTTACCTGTACAAGCTTATATATCATCACAAGCCACAAGTATACATAAATTCCCTAAAACTTGAAATATTCTTCTAATTAAATTGTTTAGTTCAAGTTTGAAGCATAATACATACACTTATATGTATCAATAATATCTACTTGATGAGAATGAAATAATTAAGCAACGATATATACACACCACACTTTCTTCTTTAATGGATTCTACAAAGTTTAATATAATTTCAAAGGATATAAATTGGGGCACCTTTGCCCCATGATCTCACTAATCACTACCAATACTCCCCAGTCCCACCCCCAAAACGTATATATTTGCCATTAAATTATGAGGAAAAAAAAACCCCTCTGTTGCATAATAAAAAATTTGAAGAAAAAAGAAAGAAAAATTAATGGCTTACAATAGAGGTGTTCATGGGCCGGGCGGCCCGGCCCGAAGGCCCGACCGAAATTTGGGAAGGTTTGGGCAAAAATATAAGCCCGAAAAATGGGCTTGGGCAAAAAATAAGGCCCGTTTTAAAAAATGGGCCGGGCCTCGGGTAAGGTATTTTTGGCCCGGCCCGGCCCGAATTCACTAAACGACAAAAAAAAAATATGCTATTTTTATTTTTATTTTTGAATGTTATTTTCTTGTTGTTTTCTCCCTATTTTGCTACCATATTACTATTATGTTGCTACTATTTTGTTGTTATTGATTGAATATTGTATAAAATTTATTTTATTGTTAATTTTGTTATTATTTTAAAGGCATTTGTTAATTTTATTATTATTTTAGATGTATTTGCTTGTTAAGTTACATCTATCTTAGTGTTATTTAAGTCTACATATTTTTTTAAAATTTATTTTCAATTTGTTGAGAAATATTTATTTTGATTTTTTAATATTTTTTATGTATTATATATATTTAAAAATTATATAAAATAATATAAAAATTTAATACGGGCGGGCCGGGCCGGGCCCAGGTTTTAACATTTTTATATGGGTCGGGCTTAGGCAAAATTTTAGGCCCATTTTTAGGCCTGGCCCGGCCCGGCCCGAGCCCGATGAATCGGCCTAAATTTTTAATTGAGCCCGGCCCGAATCCGGCCCGACCCGGCCCATGAACACCTCTAGCTTACAATAGCATCGGAGGAGCCATTAAGGAACCAGAGAGTGATGTCACCCTTCTTGATTTTAAGTTCAGTGGTTTCGGACAACTTGAAGATATTACCAACTTCTCCTTCTTTGCCACCAGTTGCCGATGCCATCCTTGAAAATCCAACAACCTCAAATTAGACACGGTTTAAATAAAAAATTTAGGAAAAAGGCATAATGAATTTTTGGCCCTCCAACTTTACAAAAAAAATCATTTTAGCCCATAATTTATCTTTTCGCTTGTTTTTAATCCTTAAACTTGTATTTTTTTGTGAAATCACCACAAAATAGATGGAAAAGTTATGACATGACACACATATAGGTTATCACGTTGATGATATGTCAGAATTTAATTTTTATCCTTACCCCATCCAATAAAATCATTAACTTTTTCATTAATAATAAATAAATCGAATTGAAAACTTGTGATTTTTGTCCTTGCCACATCCAACAAAATCATCCACATCACTAACAAAAAGAGGCTTATAAGATGCAATGCACGAAACCACAGGTGGCGGTAACATATCTTTTATCAGCTCCCAGTTCCAATCTCTACTCGGCAAAACCATTTCCATAACAGGAACATGTTCAATGGGTATAATTTCGGGCTGTGTACAGACATTAATTAGAGGACCCTATTCCTTCACCCAAGTATCACTCCAAAAAGCACCGTCTAAACCCTTCCCAACATTCCATACGACACTTTCCCGTACTTTGCTCCAGATCCTACAAATACCCTTCCAAAGTTGAGAAGCATTACCCACCTGTAAGACAATAGGCGCCTTGCCCTTCCACTTATATTTCGAACCAAGAACCTGAACCCATAATTGCTCAGGCTTTCTGATAAGATTATAACCAATCTTCATAAGGAATGCATCATTCTGCCAATCAATTTTCTTGAACCCAAGACCACCATTTTTTGTCTTTGCAGATATCTTCCCACTTGACAAGGTTTATCCCTTTCTTCTCATCAGTGTGCCCCCAAACAAAATTCTGAATAACTTTTTCCATCTTAGAACATACTCCTTTTGGAATGACTGTCGATTGCATGACATACATGGGTAGAGACGCTAAAACTGATTTCGCTAAAGTAATTCTTCCAATTAGAGAGAGCAACTTAGCTTTCCACCCAACTATTCTTTTCCTCACATTATCCACCATAAAATAACAAGTATCTTTAGTCACTCTATGTAGAAGTGGGACACCTAGATACTTACCAAAATTATCTACATGTGAATAACCAAGGCCACAACTAATTCTCCCTTTCAAGTCATTATGAACATTTTTAGAGAAAAAAAAAATCTTTTTTGCGCATTGACTCGATGCCTAGAACTACCGCAAAAATTTTCAATCACCTTTTTCATAATCAACATCTGATCAAAGGACACCTCACTAAATAAAACTAAGTCATCAACAAAGAATAGATGAGAGATACCAAGTCCATTTCTTGAGAGTTTTATAGATTTCCACCCCCTTTCTTGACTTCAACATTAATACTCTGAGCCAAACGCTCCATACAAAGAACAAATAGGTAAGGTGGTAATGGATCACCTTTTCTAATTCCTCGAGAAGGAGTAAACACGTCAGACAGATTCCCGTTCCAGATAACCCACATTGAAGATGAACAAACACAGTGCATGATAAGTTGTTTCATGGTACCTGGAATTCCGATATCTGATAAAGTATCCTCAATGAAATCTCAATCAAGTCTGTCATAGGCTTAAACTTGCATTTTTTGTGAAATCACCACAAAATAGATGGAAAAATTTTGACATGGCACACACGTAGATTGTCACGTGAATGACATGTAAGCATCGTGACAATTCATGTGTATGCTATATCATCAAAGTTAACAAATGTTAACTTTTTTTTTATTAATTTTAAAGTAATTTGACAAACAAAATACAAATTCAAAAACTAAAAGAGGTGAAAATATAAATGAATATCTAAAATGATTTTTAAAAAAAAATTGAAAGGCTAAAAAAAAAATAAATATTATTCCTAAAATGAAAAAGCTTGGGACTTGGGAGAGGGAGAGTAGGATGCTTTGAGCTTTAAGATATACTTTCTTATGGAACAACCGCCTCTCGGGTTATACGAGGAAACACCCTTTGACAACATTAATCTTAAAAAAAAAAAAAATTATCATACAAGAAGAAGCAGTTCCCATCAAATTGGTTGGAGTTTATATATTAAAAATTGAATAAATCCTAAATTAAAATCTAAAATAATTAAATTGAATTTATTGATTAGATAACGAATGAAAATAAATATTAAGCAAGATGATGAATGATGAATTCAAAATTTGAAGGTTGTAATGAATAATTAGGCACTTTCTTAAAAAAATAATTGCAATTAATATTTTGTTTTGGCTTTTCTTTTTTCATAACGTGTTAAGAAGTTGTTTTATCAACCGAATGAAAATTTATACAACATTATACGTGAATTGTGGTACTTATTTTATTTTATTAAATGTATTTAAATCTTTTGCTTTCTTTTTCTCAAGCTACTAAGATGTTTTAGTTCGCCCGGTTATCTCTTGTCTACCTATGGATTCAACAGCAATTTGAAAGGTTGACCTATTCGGGAATCTCTAGATTTATGCTTATTTTCAACTCTCCGAAGCATTTCGTTGTTTACTACGTCATTCCTTATCTCTGGGTGCCTAAATATCCACAATAAGCCTTTCCTCGTTTGAACTTCACCCTTAACTTTACTTTAGTTTAAGGCTACTGAATTAAGGTGTACTGGTATCTGTTTAATTTTATAAAGCCATTCTTGATTATATATTAAAACCAATGGGCCATAGGTTTCGAGAATCCATTTAACTTAAATTAATTGTAAGTTTTATATTTGGTTATTTATTTGTTTGAGTAATTAGATTTATTTATTTGAGTAATTAGGTTTATTTTGAAGTTGAGTTGTAGTGGGTTTTATATGGGTATTGGGGTTTTCTTAGGTTGGATATTGAGTATTTGTTTTATTTTGGGCTCGAGTTTAGATATGAGTTTTGTGTTTAATAATTAAAACTTTATTCAGTTTAAAATATTAAAATTGAAAATCAACCAAATATTTTGAACATTAAAACTGATTGAACCGAAAAATCAATTTATTTGAGTTATTTTAGTTCAATTCTTTTCTATTTGATCGGTTTATGAATTTTTCGCTCACCTCTAAAACATTACTTATGGGAACTTGAACAAGAAATTATGTCTCTTTCCAATAAAAATAACCCCAACATTTGAAACCCAAAAATCTAAAGGATATTCAACAACACTATCCGACTGCTCCCTTAAAGTTGTCCAAAGTAACCGAGCAACATGAACTATTGAATCAAAGTTACCATATTAGTTTGTTGGCATTTTGCGGCCTTAGTATAGCCATTTTGTCATTATGTTTGTAAATTTTTTGAACAGATATGCTAAATAAAATTTCATGGTTGAATAATTATCTTTGCATGTTTGTCTTCAATGGTTTTTGCACGAATAAAAAAATATTGACTCATTGATTATCTAAGGATTAACTATTATTAAGTTGCATCATAAGGATGAATTATGATGTAGGAAGACAACTTATATTAGTAGGTAATCTAATATTATCTGTAGTCTAAGGAATCAAAATGAGCAATTGATTCGAGGGACTATTATATTACCTATCAAGTCCAATTGAGGAGATACTTTATTTTGGGTATTGGAGCAGATGGCTCCTAAAATATAGAGACATGACCTAAGTTGAATTGGTCTTGGATCTACTCACTTGTGATGTTGATACATATGTGGATGGGGTAAAATTTATTAACTTAAATTCACCGAACCTACAGTTTTTCAAGTCTAGAAGATCAATCAACTTGCGGCGAGTTTTTAGATGGAATCCAAAAGGTTAACACAAATGAAAGGTATTAATAAGTTTGCAAGAGCCTAAATTGTTAAGAGGGTAGCCCAAACACACATCAATTGAAGATCAAACCCATTTAAAGTTTATTCGGATCACTTGAAGACTTAGTTGTTTTATTTTCGGCCTAATCTATCAAAGACCCAATTAGGAATTTTATTTTTAAGCCCAAGTTGATTTGTTTTCTTGCAAATTTGGTCTATGCACAACTCCAATAAAGCTAGCCAAATTAACTTAGGCTTCCTTTGGATACAATTGATTCCCCGTTTCAGTGCGTTTAGATCACCTTTTGAAATCAATTGCACTGATATTGGTGTTTGGATTTTACCTGTTTGCCACGCTGGAGTCTTCTCATCGTGCCGCAATATCAATGGCACCACTGGAGGTTTTACATGTAGTGAAAATTTGCAACTCCATTGAAAGATGGAAAGTACCATTTCATCCATGCTTTTTACTTTTGCTTTTATCCTTTTATATCTTATTTTTTTAATTTAAAATTTTCAAATAATATTATTAATATTAAATTTAATATGTATTTTTTATAATTAAAAATTTTAAATTATTTATTATTTTAACTTTTCATATTTTGATGTAAAGGTTTTCAATATTTTTATTTGTTATTTATTATATATAATTTCTAATCTAATGTCTTTAATAGTCATTTTTTATTCTCACCTCATCGCTATAGCTGCATTTAAATCTAAACACACACCTCACCGCTGTTTCTAATCTTACTGCTACAATATCCAATCTCATCATTACAGTATCACTGCTACAATATCCAATCCCATCGTTATAGTAACTAATCTCACTGCCACTACTGTTTTTAACTTCACCGGAGGTAAACGCACCGCCCATCCAAACTAAGTTTTAGTCTTTTCTTTTCTCTTTTAAGTTTTTTAGGAAGAAAGAGTCACCTTTCTTAACCGCTCGCATTTTTAGGCTAGTTTTTAGGGATTTTTTTTCTTAGCCATCCACATTTTCTAGGCAAGTTTTTAGGGATTTGTTACTTTTTTTTAACTCCCTTCTTGTATAAAAAGGGGTCGCCACCCACCATAAAGGGACCCACTTTGATTTGAATAAAAGTGCTCTTTGAGTTATTCTCCTTTGCAAGAAATCTTTTCTTGTTTCTTTTAAAAGAGTTTTCAACTCAATCTTCTTCGAGATTGTTGGTGAGTTCCTCACCTTTCGATTTGCCAAGTTATATAGCTTAGAGAGTTGATTAAAGCCATTAGTGGAGTTTATTAAAGCTTGTTCTTCAAGGGGTTCTGTTGGATATCTTTCTCCCTTGATCTCGCTATCATAATTTTTTTTATCATTATTTCATCTTCCATCTCTCTTTATTTATTCTTTTTTGTTATTATTCTAGAATTGTTCTAATGTTGTTTATCTTTTAATTTTAGATTTGGCCTCATCTTTTTGGAAAACAAGATTCAAATTTTCTCCTTCAAAATTCCCTCACACATTGACAAAAAGATTTGACCTAAGGTTTTTCATTCTCCTCTTCCATACTATGTGTGCGCACCATTTAAGAAAGATTCAAGCTGAAACAAAATGAATTAGAAATAATGAAAATAAAGAGAAAAATAAATATTATGGTGGGATGGAAAAAATATTGAATGGAAGAAAATGAAAATAAGATGGATGATGGAAAAATTGTCCTATTTGAAGAACAAAGCTTCAATAAAAACTGTTGGTAATGCAAAAGAATATTTTCAGTTGCGAAAAATCCTCTGATTGTTGTAGAAAATATTTTCAGAATATTTTCAGTTAGGGAAAATCCTCTACTATTTTTGGAAATTGAAAATGTTATTTTACTATTTTGCCCTTCAGAAAACTGTATAAATAGGAGGTCATTCTCCTTATTTTTCACAAAATAGAACAAGAGAAAAATAGTTTCTCTCTATTCTCTAAATTCTGGTGTTCTACGAAATTACATAACAGGGAAATTCTGTCTAGGAGATCGGGTTTTAAGCGGGACCATTTGTGACCCCTTTAATCTTTCCTGGGAATTGAACCTAGTGTGGTTTCACTAATTTTTTCCAGTTTATTTTCCGATCAGATTTTCGATCAATTGCTTTTATTTTTCGGTTTCCATTCTTTTAAGAAGAGCAATGTCAATTGTGTTTCATATTCTTTATTCGGGTGTACGAATATTGAAGTACTGTGTTAACCTTGGGGGAAACGTCCACTACACGATTACACCGATCAAGGCGAATTTGCTTCTAAGGCTGTGGTTCTTCCACGACACATCTGGACGAATTTGCTTCTACATTATTTTTTCCCTCTCTCCTGAAAACGCGTCTTTTTTCACTGCCATATCTGGACATGTTTTCCTTTCAACGGTAACTTTTCCAATGGCTACAAGGGCTCCAACAACAATAAAATTTCCTATATAAAGCCCTCATAAATTCATTCTTTTCAACCAAATACTCCATACTCATTCTTCCTTCCTAAATTCTCGATCCTCAATCTTCATTCCTTAACCTCAATCCTCAATTTCCAATTTTCTATTTTCAATTTCAAATTTTTTATCCTCAATCCTCAATTCTTTTTTTAAATTTTATTCTCTTCAATTCTATTTTATTCGTTATAATTTTTAAATGACAAATCAACTTATTCGATTGGATGAAAACATATTTTCGGCGTTCAATTACAAATGGTAAGAAAATTTATGAAATTATTTAATTTTAAATAGTTAATTACTATGTTGTTTAGATTATTAATTTTTTATGTTTATATACTCAGCTCAAAAATCAGATTTTGGAACGTACATAAACAATTTAAGCAAAGGTGCACCGGATGCCATTCATGGCCACTTGCGAGATGTATGATTTTTATACGTGGCTCGCATGCTTGGGGGTACTAAATTGTATCCCCCACTGATCAGTGCTTTGGTCGAAAAATAAAGACCGAAGACACACGTATTCCATCTTTCCCTACGGCAAGTATACAATTACACTCGAGGACGTTAGTTTACAACTCAATCTACCGGTCGATGGGGATGTCGTTACGAGGCCAGTTATTAGTGTCAATTAGATTGCAACATGCGAGGAACTACTAGGGAAGGTTTTGAACAAGTTTAGGGGTAGTCCGATCGAGATGAGATGGTTGGAGGACAACTTCCAAACTATCGAGGCTTCTGCGAGTGACATTAAAAAGGAACAATTCACGCGTGCATTCATCTTGAGGTTGATCGAGGGTCTACTAATGTCAGATAATTCTCGTAATCTGGTACATTTAAGGTGGCTACTACTACTAGCCTACTTGAAAGAATCGGGATGACTTAGTTGGGGATCAGCGATGCTAATGGCATTGTACCGAGAAATTTGTCGAGCGACGATACTAGATAAAGTTAAAATCGGCGGTTGCATGCTCATTCTTCAATCGTGGTCATGGTATCGACTACCATTTTTACACCCTTGAGTGGAACAACCCCGTGAGACAGAACGATACTGACTGCTCGAGGATATTCGATTATCTTTAGGTCAACAAACCACAGAGGAGGTTAGTTTATGAATTTCAAAGTTATCGATTTTTTATTCTAGCATTTGAAATTTAATATTAGGCACGTGCTAAAATTTATAAATTTGTATTGTAATTTGTGTGGATGCCATATGCAGATCTGAGGATTCAATAATGCGTTCCGGTCAAATTTTTGGCCAATCGCAACATCTGACATGTCAAAGTGCCATTGATAATTTTTGCAACGGTCGAGATGCACGAATCCAACCGAGTAATGCGTCAGTTCGGGTGTACGCATTGTATTCTATTGCCATCCTAGGAACTCGATGACCTACACAAGATCGACTCATGGGGGAGACTCGGGGAAGATTGACCAACATTCCACAAGAACTATATTAAGATATGGCAGTGTAGGTACGATTATTTGCCAACGTGTGAACCATTTCTCACACCGGAGTTAGCGACGTCTCCGGATTACATGGATTGGTTCAGGCATAACGGCAAGCAGTATCTACTGCTGACTTCAGAAAAAACAATGAAATGTTTCCATAGGAGGCCAAGATGAGGGCCCATTAATCCTAGGTCCGGAGAAGATATTGTAGCGGGATCAACATTTGCTCTATCTACACTGGAGGACCCGATTGTCGTGCAACCTCCCGTTCAGTATGGTTAATTTATTTTTGCTTCTAACTCGGTTTTTTTGTCACAAGCATCACAAGACTCACACTCATTCCCCGCATCATCACCTTCAGCTCCGATTTATTTTACACAACCACCACAACAAACACAATCATTCCCTGCATCAACACATTCAGCACCAATTTATTTTACAAAAGCACCATAGTATACGCACTTATTCTCTGCATCAAAACCTTCTTCAGGGATATATTTTGCACAACCGCCACCCACCATACCATATTACATCTCGATCTCATGAACAACACCGACGCGTCTGGTCTCAATGATAATTTCCACCTTCTATCCGCAATTGGGCCATGCGACACCATATAGTGGTCCGCTGATAATGTCGCAAACACCCCCAGCATCGTTGTTCTATCAAGGTGGGTCATCCTTGCAACTGCCGACTCAAATGGGGGGATCTACGATAGGCGGCTAGGACACAATCGCAGTGAAGCACGGAGGATGGAGATGAAGTTATTGATCAACCCTGATGTACACGTGAATAAAAAAGTCAAAGTCAATGAGGAGTCGCCAAACCAAATAGTGCGATAGAGCCCTAGGTGTGCCTGATGCCCACCCAGTTGGGGCACACATTCGGGACGCTGATGATTATGTTATTTTGTAATTTTGTAATTTTTTGTATACTTTATTTTACATCTCAAATGTACACCTATTTACAATATACAAAACAAATTTATTAAATTGGTTTGATTTGTATACAATCGTATTGTGAGTTTAAAATTTACAATTATTTATGTTACTTTTTCATTTAAGTTTTTCGTTGTCCATTTGTTAAGTATAATATTTTCAGAAAGCAAAGAATGGTTGAGAAGGTTTGAAAAAAGACTAAAACTTTGGCTTGCTTATTGTAATATATCTTACTTCAATAATTAATATTAACTTACACTTTATAGGAATAATGAATAAATGAATAAGTTAGTATTTTCACTGCATTAGTTAGTGTTTTAATTAGCTCTTCTACACTTCAATAATTAATATTAACTTTGGCATGCGAGTTTTACACATGCAATTTCTACATTTTCCTCAATTAAGTTTATCCCGGGAATCCCTAGTTGCAGGGGATCAGAAGCAATCAAGTTTGGTGGTTGAAACGCCTAGAGAGAAAATGCTCCCTGTAAGGTGCGTTTTCATCTAACATGGCAGTGAAAATGTAACACCCCTTAACCTTAAACCGTCGCCAGAACAGGGTTACGAGGTATTACCAGAGTTAAAACACTAGTAAACGAGTAAATTAAGACATAATTCTGTGTTTCAATTCAAAAACTTTTTAAATCTCATCTTTAAGACCCTAATATGGACCTACGAGGCCCAAAATATGATTAAGAAGTGATTTGAGACTAAATCAGGAACTTTGGAAACTTTTTCTTGAAAATAGGGGCACATGCCCGTGTGGCCTAAGAAATGCCCGTGTGGCCTGCCCGTGGGGATCACATGGCCGTGGGGCCAGCCCGTGGGCAGATCTGACTTGCTACACACGGCCTTGGGACTAGCCCGTGGGTCTGTTTCTTCCACATGGCCTGGGCACACGCCCATGTGGCTTGGCCGTGTGAAAACTGCATTTTTCACCATTTTTAGGTTATTTTTACACACTAAATACTCCCAATTCATACACAATCATTTACTTATAAATCTTGAACAAATAACATTCATCATACCTAAAACTTCTTAAGGATTTTATACCATATTTACAATCAAAATATAAACATTTACAAATGACAAATACTATCCCTAGTACATGCCACATTTACCAAAAGATTGAAGTATCACCAAAATTGAGCTGAAGCCGGGATTGAATCAGATGCTGAGTCCAACTTATCTTGACCTAATCTGCGCACGGAAAATAAACCGTACGCTGGGTATTGAAACTACTCAGTGGTATTATCATAATTCAATTTATAGCAATTATCAAATATCTTAAACATACTTAGATAAATAACACATCATACATATAATTTTCATACTAAATTATTATAATACCAATATGACATTTTCAATATTTGAATTAATAACTCATCCATAGAATTTCAACTAATCATGAACATTTGGTTCATCTCTCAATCACATATAAATATTCAATTCACATTTCAATAGAAATCATTCATGAACCTTTGATTCATGCCTTCAATCACATAACACAATTTCTTTTCTTATTTCATTTCACAACTTCTCTTTCACTATTCATTCAATAGTTCAAATAATCAAATTCAGATAATTTTCTCATTTCACATAATTACCCCTATTAACATAACTCGAACTTTGGCGGATACATGGATCCAACCAAACACACCATACTGGCACCCAGTGCCTCATCGGATAGTTCGAAGCAATATAGTGACACCTAGTGTCTCATCGGCCTAGCCGAAGTAAAGTGGTACCCAGTACCTCATTGAATCTATCCGAAGTAAATAATGACACCCAGTGTCTCATCGACACAAGGTCGAAGTATCCCTGAACACTTCCAATCCTATTGCATGCCAACTATATCCGACTCAGCCCGACTAGTTAATAGGGTATTGGTTCAAATATCAATTTCTCTTTCTCTTTCAATTGATCACAATCATCCAAATTCAATTCATACATATTATCAATTCAATCTCAATCTCAAATTCACAATCCAAATTCACTACTCAATTTCATTTCAAACACTACAATTATACTATTTAATTTCACACATACATATATATATTCATCAATTAAATCCAAATCACATTCAATTCAAATATCAATACTTACCTCAATTTCATTTTCCATACACATACATTGAAATTAAACATGTAATAATAAATAACTTGAATTATGATAATACAAACCGATATTTTCTCGAGCTACTCCTCGATCACTTTTTCCTTCCCCTTCGTATTAGGCGTCTCGATTTCCTTGTTTGCTACGAAAATTAACATAATTATAATTAATTAATAACATACATATTTTATATAAAATAATAACTTTCCATGCAACTTTTACCTAAATCCCAAATTTGTCCTAACCATTTTCACCTTCTTCCTTATTACAATTCATATCCTTTCCTTATTCAATTTCCATCAAAACTTCAATATAACCATCCAATTTTCATCATTTAACCATAATTTTAAGTTTCTTTCAATTTAGCCCATAAAACTCAAAACTTATAGCCTAGTTTACAATATAGTCCTCCAATCAATTCAAATCACAAATTCTATCAAATTAATCCCTATTTTCATTATTGTTCAACATAAACCCTAAAAAAAAAATCTATCACTTTTCAAAATTTCCACATAAATTCAAAAGTATTTTACTCTAAGACTTTAAAAACATTAAAATCACATGAAAGGACTTAATTAAACTTACCAAATAATCTCCAAGCATCAAAACCCTAATTTTTCCCTTTTTTGTTTTCTTTCCTTTCTTTCTTCCCCAATTTCGTTTGTTCCTGTAACTTTTCTATTCTTTTCTTTTCTTTCCTTTTCCTTTTTCTTTTTATTATTATTATTATTAAACATAAAATATCTATATAATAACCAATATATATCTTACATGTGTCTTAATACATATAAATACACATGTATAAATTATCACCACACATTTGGCACTATCATATTTATTTAACAAAAATAATATAATAAACATAATAAATAAATACTAATAATAATTTTTTACTTAACTTATAAGTAAATACATATATAATATACATTTGTACTAATATTTTAGTTGCACATGTATTTATTTTCTAATTTACACATGTCACTAATTTGGTTTAATTACTAATTTAGTCTTTTAACCTTTCTCTATTCTATAATTAAACTTTTCTGCTCTATTCAATTTAGTCCTTTTTAATAATTACTTCTAATTAAACTAAATTCACTTATAAAAAATCTAATTCAACTCATACTAACTTCGTAGATATTTTTAATAAATAATTACGGACTCGTTTTCCTAAGACGGAGGCCCTAAACTCACTTTTCCGGTGCCCGTAGAATTTGGGTTGTTACAGAAAATGCTTATTGCAGGAATCGTTTTCAAACCATATGTCTGACATTTCAGTGGAACTGCGTCCTCCAGGAAGCGTTTTCACTGTCATGTCAGATGAAAGTGCCCTTTGCAATGAGTGTTTTCTCTCTAGCCATTTCAACCTACCCAACTTGATTGCTTATGAGACCTATAACTCGGGATTTCGGGGATAATTTTTTTCCTTTTATACCTTGCCCCATTCCCTATATAAATGCTCTTTCTTCATCCTCTACTCACCCACATCTTAGTCTCTTCTAAATTATTATTTTTTCCTTTTTATTGTGTGTTGAAATTTTCACGTTTAAAGATTTATTTTTCTCTCGCTTTGAGGGAGATGTAGTTATAATTTTAAGTTGTGTTTGTGTTTACGATGATGCCATGAAGCTCGGTAACCTACAAATTTCACCTGCCATATGAATATGGAGTCATAATTTTAAGATAGAGGATTTCTTGTCTCGAGATAAACTTCAATTTATTTTAAATATTTTTGCTTCAAAGTTTGACTGTCTCAAAATATTAAAATTTGTGTCTCAAGGCATGATCTCATATTTTTGAAGACGGGGTCTATCATATTATTATATATCAAATATTACTTTCAAATGTAATTTCAAATATAAGATATTAAAATTTGATTTATATTTATATTTTAATATTATTTTAGCCTCCGGAGGCTTACTAAGAAATGATTAACTTTATTGACCAAATCACGAGTTAAGTGGTGAATAGCTCAAGACAAATCAAGTTCTAGGGATAATTATTATATTTATATAAATCTATATATTTATAAAGTCGTAAGGAATGAGCATGGACAAACGCAACATTACATCAAGTTTTTGAAGTAAATAAGCAAAATGGATGCAGAAATGATTCTTCACATGAATGCAGCAGATCATGAAATTAGCTATGCTAATAATTCATCTTTGCAGGTCTCTTTCCGTCTTTCTTTCATCTGTAATTTTAATATTCGTCAGTTCTCCATTATATATGTTCTTTTTCTTTTTTTTCAACATCTTCATCTTCTTCCTTATGTTAAATATTCTTTCAGAAACAAGTAATATTGAAAATAAGGCCAATTATTGAAGAATCTATCACAGATGCATTCAAGAAGATTGTTCCAGTTTGTATGAAGGTGGCAGACTTGGGTTGCTCTTCAGGTCCTAACGTCTTCTTGGCTATATGGCAGATTATTGACACCGTTCATGGGATATGTCAACAAGAACAGTTGAAGTTGCCCGAGTTTGAAGTGCTTCTAAATGATCTCCCAGAGAATGACTTCAATTTTGTGTTTAAGTCAATTCCTGGATTCTATGAGAGGCTTAAGAAAGAGAGAGGAGATATGTTGCAGGAAAGGTGTTTTATAGGAGGAGTTGCAGGTTCTTTCTATCACAGACTCTTTCCAACCAAAAGTTTGCACTTTGTGCATTCTTCCTATGGGATTCATTGGCTCTCAAAGGTTAGTCATTGAACCAAAAAAGATAGATATATACCTGTTTTGGGTAGGGGTGAGCGTTCGATCGAATCGAATCGAATCGAATGAAAAAATTTTGAGTTAATCGAGTTGACAAATCATACCTAATTTGATTTGAAATTTTCTCGAATCGATTCGAGTGAGATGAAATTAGAATCGAATCGAGTCGAATATATTTGTTCGAGTTAAATTTTAAAAAATAATTTTGGGTCCTTATAACCATTGTCACCCATCGTAATAAAATTTGTCCACCTTAACCAAATTTTTTATTAACTTTCATCACCAAATAATTTATTTATTAATCTTTTATATACGGGTTAGTTTCTTTGCTTGTTTAGTTCTTTCAATTATCTTCAGATTCTTATCACTATGTATTTTGGAATTAAAAAATATATTACATGTAAAAATGTGATTTTTTAATAAAAGTTATTTTAAAGATAAAATGTGAAATTGATACCAATATAAAATTTTAACACGAATATTTTATGACATAATTAATAATTCAATTTTAATATAAATATTCAGTATGACTAAACAATTAAATAATATAAATAATATAAAATGTGAAATTTAATTTAATAATATAAATAGTAGATATAAATAAAATTATTACTATTTATGTTTAGTGATTTTTTTTGGATAATTTTGATTTTTTATTTGAGAGTAAAGGGTGAGAAGTAAAAGTTTAGGGGGAAAATAAAAAGTTTTGGAAAATAAAAATTTGAGGGAAAATAAATAGGGAGAGTAAAATTTTGAAGGGAAAATATTAAAAAGAAATTGGAGAGGGGATGAGTTTGGGGTAGATGGGAGGTAAGATGGGAAGGGAGTAAAAGTTTTAGGGAAAAAGTAGGAGGTAGTAAAAATTTTGAGAGAAAATAAAAAGTTTTGAGGGTTTTTGGGAGTAAAATTTTGAGAAAAAGTAAATGGGAGAGTAAAATTTTGGTGGGAAATGATTTTGGGTAGATTGGGGGATTGGGATGGGAGGGGAGTAAAAGTTTTGGGGGGAAAGTGAGAAGGAGTAAAAGTTTTTGATGCGTCGTTGAAAGCACCAAAAATATCCTATTCCCTGTAAAATAGTAAAAATAACAGTAAATGGGAAGTAGGGTTGAATCCTCAGGGACCGGATTGTGCGAATGCTCGTTTTTTGAAATCCTGAACAATTTCTTGACCAAGAAAACCTGCGTTCCTGAAAAAATAAAAATAACAGAATTAAAAGTTTTGATTTGGAAATGAAAATAAATTAAAAAACAGAATTGAAAAGTCGAATTGGAATTGCGAAAATTAATTGCGAAAATTAAAATGAGGAAAATAAAAAGAGTTTAGAGAAAGTTTCTTATGTGGAGAGATTCCAGCCTCCAGTTGCCTCGATCCGCCTTGGGTTCAATCCTTGACTTTTAGATGATCCTTCTCAAACCTGAATAAGCCAGTTATAGTGGAAGAGGACGCCTACGACCACCAGCTCCAATGATTTAGACTTTAATTTGGTGGAACCTGACTCTAGTCGACAATCGCTCTTGTGAAATCATCTATGCTAGATCAACGTTTCTCAATGGCGAATCCCACGCCATTTTGTCTATTGGGCTCGCCAACCTCTGACGCAGTAAGCTAACGAACCGACTGTGCAACCTTCTCAAAATATACAAAGCGGCCGTTCCTTGCACACATTGAAAAGATCACTTCTTAAGGGACATGGACGGGCGTTAGCCCCGTGTCTTGCGAGAAATGATGAATACCCCATTGAGAAGGCTAAGTACGAATTCTAAACCTCAAGAACCCTTTTTGGGGATTTTCAACAACCTTTGGCTAGATGGGTTTTAGTGGCTCATGATTGTGGTGGGAAAAAAAAATATATAAATGAAGATTTTATTAAAAGGAAATATGGAAAGAACAAAAGATTTTTGGGGAGAGAGTTTACAGAAAAAGAAGAACATCAATTTGAGTCACCTCTCTTCCTATTTATAGTGCTAAGATAGATAGACTAGTCCTACTTAAATTCCTAAAGATAATTACAAATAATCAAAGATAAATAAAATAAATCCTAAATTAAATAATCCTTAATAATTATCTTAATATTAATTATCCTAATATAATCAAAATAGAGTCTAATAGAATAAAAACTCTTCTTTTTGCATTTCAACCCTTGTGTCCTCCATGCTTGCACTTTTGACACCAACTTTTTCCTTTGTCGCACATTGGCCCATTTTATCTCTAAATTCACGCTTTTGGCCCTTAATTTCGCTTTAGCATCCAATTTAGTCCCTATAAGATAAAATACCATAAATATCCCAAATTAGTAGAATCATACTCAAAATAAATATGCAATTAGCACATAAAAACATGACGTTCTAGAGTATTATCAGTTTTGAGGGAAAAGTAAAAAGGTTTGGGAGTTTGGGGTAAAAATGTAAAATATTATAGTTTGATATTTGAATTATTCGAGTTATTCGAATTCAAAAACTCAACTCGATTCGAACTCGAAATTTGAAAAAAAAATCGAGTTGACTCGAATAACTCGATTCGTTTAACTCGAAATTCGAATTTTTTTTCGATTTTTTCAAGTCGAATCGAGTTTTACTCACCCCTAGTTTTGGGTGATATCCCTTATTTTAATTGTTGGAATAAATGTGATTAGGTCCCTGTTGGACTGGAGGACAACAAGGGGAACATATACATGGCAAGATCAAGTCCTCCCAGTGTTTTCAAAGCTTATGCAGACCAATTTCAGAAAGACTTCACAAATTTTCTAAGCTTGCGCTCCGAAGAAATAATGCCCCAAGGGTGTATGGTACTAACCTGTGTGGGTAGGAAAAATCCAAATTCCTCAAAACAAGATTATGGTTGGGAGCCGCTATCTAAATCCCTTCTAGATTTGGTAGCAGAGGTTAGATATAGATTTATTTCCCTATATTTCCTTACTATTTCTATAATTGAAGCTATAAAAACAAAGAAAACATGTATTTTTGTTAATTATATATTTGGGTTAGTATATAATTGCTACCTAATTTTTTTTATTCTAGTTGGTAGCTGAAGTTATATTTTGTCACCTAATTTAATTAATTGTAGGGAGTAGTAAAAGAAGCAGATGTGGATTCATTCAACCTTCCTCACTACACACCTTGCAAAGAAGAAATAGTTGAGATTGTTGAGAGAGAAGGATCGTTTGATATCAAGAGGCTCCAAGTTTTTGAAGCCAACGACTCTCTTGTATTAAGTGTAGAAGAGCAGCTCCATAACCAAGACTTGGATTTCAACGTTTTTCTGGAAATGGGGAAGAAGACTGCAAATAGTGTGAGAGCTATTTCAGAGCCCCTTCTTCGCAGTCATTTTGGAGATGCTATAATGGACAACCTATTCACAAGGTTTGCAACTCATTTAGCTGATGGTTTTAGTAATTCGAAGTTCCACAAGGTGATTACCATTGTGGTTTCATTGATAAAGAAAGGGAATTAATTTATAAATAAATAAAAAAAGTGAAGATATTGAATTCTCTTTAAATGATTTTTATTTTATTTTTTTTAAATGTGGGAGAATATTATGATGTTTAACGAGCTTAAATATATGTTGATATTTTCAATTTTTTGACATAATAATATATTTAGCTTTCAATTTTATAAAAAAAAATATTTTATTCTTTCATTTAATTTTTGGTCTTCTTTAGTTCTTAAACTTTTGTTATTTGTCAAATCACCTCAAAATAGATGAAAAAGTTAACATCTAGTAACTTTGCTAACGTGGCATATACATGGATGCCACATAAGTAATTAATTAATTTTTTTAAAATTTTAAAAATTCAAAAAATATACAAAAATTATTAAAAGTATTTAAAAGTATAAAATTTATAAAAAATATATTTATTTTTTTAAAAAAAAAACTAGTTGTTGACATGGAATACACATGGACGGTCACGTTAGCAAAGTTAATAGACATTAATTTTTCCATCCATTTTTGGAGTGATTTAACAAAAAATACAAGTTCAAGGGCTAAAAGAGATAAAAAAAAATAAATGGAAGGTTAAAATGTCTTTTTCTTTTTTTTGTAAAGTTGAAAGGGCCAAATAAGTTATTTGCCTTTTTCTTTCATTTAGTGAAAGTCCCAATTACACCACTTATCATATGCAAATACAGAGTAAGACATTATTTGATAAATCATTGAAAATAAAATCAATTAAAAATTAATATTTTTTATAATTTAATATTTTACACATTTTTTATAATCCAAAATAAAAACAATCCAATAGAAAATTTTAATTTTAAATTTTGAATTTTGTTTAGAATAATACGAAATGTTTAAAAATTAAGGATAAAGTGTAGAACATAATTATTTATAATTTAAAATCTATATTTATCAAACAATCTAATTATATTTTCTAATTAACTTTAAGTAACATATCAAACCAATTTTATAACTTAAATTGTCATTATTTAAATTTTCAACACTTATTTTTTCAACATATATTTTTTTAGTTTATCAAATTGCACCTAAGTGTCACTATTGTGGGAGTCTTTGATAAACCATTGAAAATTTTCATTTCATTGAAAAAATTTAAAACATTTTTAACCACAATAAATTTTCTCTTAATTTGGAATTTTCAACAAAAAAGTGTTGAATAGAATAACTAAATAAATAGGTACATAGCTACTTATCATTTGATATCGAAAAGATTATATTGATTATATTTTTAAAAAAATTCATATTTAAAATAAATTATCTCTTTATTTTTGTTAAAAATGGAAATATTGAAAGTATTTTATTTATTTCATCTAAAATAATATAAAATATTATATTAATACTTTTCAAATTATGAAAAAGTAATTTTAAAAAAAATGTAAAGGTTTACTATTATTAAATAACATAATTTTATTTAGATTTAGTAATATAACAAACAATTTTATAATTTAAATTTAGGACTTATAAAATTTTGTATTAGAAACTTTTTTACTTAAATTTTTAACACTTGATTTTTTAGTTTATCAAACAACAACTAAGTTTGTCCATAAGAGGTAATAAATAGAATGAATAGATTCATATGTTTCCATTTCTTCCAAATTTATCATTTTTTAAACAAAAAAAAATATTATTGTTTATACAAGAAATCAATAGGAAAATTTAGGGAGAAGATTGTGGTGAGGATCTGGAACAGTTCACCCTTGTAGGGTCAGAGCCATCAATGATTGAGGTAAAGGGGAGAAAACATGGAGAGCTCCCATGGTGGAAGAGGGAACTAAGATCAGATACCTTTTGGTGGTCGAAAAGAGGAAGAGAGGAAGATCCCCCCTCTACCAAAAAAAAGACCCCTATGTGCTCTAATCCTCATAAGGGTATATAAAGGTCCATGGTGGGACTTACATTGTGATTAAAATATTCATGTCTAATAATTGCCCCTCCTAGTCGTGACCTTTTTTGAGATGAAAAGCAATGGTAAGGTTCTATGTCATAGGCAAGGCCAATTTGATTTATGAAAATTTGCTTGTATTTCTTCTTAAAAAATTGTGGGAATTCGAAAATATTTAGAATTATATTGGCATCGTAGGCATTACAAATGTTCTTAAGTATTTTAAATTATGCTAACGTTGATAGTAAAGCAATTGTTTGAAATTAAGCTCGCCTCAAAGGTGATAACAACCATTTAGGATTATGCTAGTATAATAAGGCAAGCTGTTGTTTAGTCAATGAACCCTTAGTGGAAGGGTGTGAGAGTTGTACCCTTAGTGGAATGAAAATGAATACTTAGTGGAAGGGTACCTTTAGGAGTTGTACTGTGGATGGGCACCATTAGGAGTTGTATCATATATGGTACCCTGCAAGGGTATCATTAGGAGCCATAGTGTGGATGGGTAACATTAGGACTCGTACTGAGGATGGTTCCATGAAAGGTACCATTAGGAGTCATACTGTGGATATGTACCATTAGGAGTCGTATCGTGGATGGTGATGCAAATGGGTGCCTTTAGGAGTTGTGTCATGGATAGATATCATTAGGAGTTGTACCGTGGATGGTACCACAAATGGGTACCTTTTGGAGCCATATCGTGGATGGTACCGTTAGGTTTTGTACCATGGATGCTACCATGGAAGGGTACCATTAAGAATTGTAACATGGACGGTACCATGAATGGGTACCATTAGGAGTCATATCATGGATGGTACCAATAGGAGTTGTACTATGGATGGCATCATGGAAGGATATGATTAGGAGTTTTACCATGATGGTACCATGGAGGGATATCATTAAGAGCAATATCTTGGATGGTACCACTAGGAGTTGTGTCGTGGATGGTGCTATGGGAGGGTACCATTAGAAGTCATACCATGGATGGTATCGTGAAGGGGTACCATTAGGAGCCATACCATGGATGAGTATCATTAAGAGCCATATCTTGGATGTTACTATTAGAAGATTTGTCATGGACCGTATCGTGGATGAGTACCATTAGGAGTCGTACCGTAAATGGGTAAACATTTAGTGGATGGGTACCCTTCAGAGAATAAACCTTTAGTGGATGAATACCTTTATTCGTAGTTAAATTGCTTGTAAATATGTTGTTTTATACCTTCATGGAGGGTGTAACTGTTGACTTGATGACCTAAGGTTCTACGTTGTATATATGGCAATCAGTGACCTAACGGCTCGTGATTACGCATTGTATATGTGGCAACCATTGACCTGACTACCCGAGATTGCACGTATATGTAGCAAATTAGACCTAACGTCCTAGGATTATACAATATGAGAATCATACAATTCAAAAAATGTGTCAAATAAAAAATCTATATAAATATAAATATAAGGATTTACATGTACATAAACACTAACTTACCAACAGGCGAACATGTAAAATTATAGCAATAATATATGCATAGGTAGATGGTGCAACCCTGTAATAGTCCGTTTTCAGTGAAATCGGAACAGTAATTTCGGGACCACAAATCCAAAGTCAGAAAATTTGTTTTATTATTATTTTATTTCCTACAGTATGATAGTAATAACGTCTAAAAATTTCGTTAAGAATTTTTACTGTTTACATGTTCAATTTGATAAAAAGGACTAAATCGCGTAAAGTGTAAAAGTTGAATTCTAATGGCTAAAGGTATTAAATAGATATAGAACTTTAAAGTGGAAGTCCTTATATGGTAATTAGACCATTAGAGTTGATAGTGGATTTTAATGGCTTGGAAATTGTGTAATTAGTAATGTTTTAAATGGTTATTAAAGTAAATTAGTAAATAAAGACAAATTAAATAAAATAAAACATGACTATATCTTTCTTCACCATCTTCAACCGGTTTTGCTAAGGAAAGAAAACCATTAAAGCTTCCTAGGTTCGGCCATGATATCTTTGGGTGCATGGTGAGTATTTTTGTCCTATTTTTAATGATTTCTATGTTTTCGGGATCGTTGTAGCTTAGTTTAGCTAGCCCAGGAACTAATTTGTAAAATTTTTAAATTATTAGGGCTTTTCCATGAATGAATATAGGTTGTTTTTTATGTTTGATGGAAGAAAATGAATGGTTGTTAGATAAACAACTTCTGTAAAGAGATTTTTGATGAAATTATCAATTAGGGGTTAAATTGAAAAATATGATAAATTCATGGTAAATTTGTGAAATAAATGAAATATAGGGTTTCCTAGGGACCTATATGAAATTCGGCTATAGTGGGTTAAGCATGAATTGCATAAATTTTCATTTTATGAGCTAGGGACTAAATTGCAAAGAATTTAAAAGTATAAGGGAAAAATGGTAATTTTGCCAAAAATGTTTTGGATTAAGTTGAATGAATTATATATTGAATTGAGTTAAATTTATCCATATAGATCCAATTAGACCTCGTACGGAGTTAGATCGGGGCAAAGAGAAAATCTCGGATTAATCGCATCCGTATCTACGTATACTCGTCGAGGTAAGTTCATGTAATTAAATTAAGTATTTATATGTTTTAATTGAATTATATGTATGTGATTTGTATAATTGCCATATGTAAATATCGATCACATATCCAAAAACTTACGAAGATTACCGAGTCCCGTTTGAACCATAGGAATTTGTAGGATACAAATGACATGTCATTAGAGATTATCAATTTTAGCTCGTGAGAGCTTACTGATTCTCAGCTCGTATGAGCTTACCAATTTACAGCTCATGAGAGCATACCGATTCATAGCTCATATGAGCATAAATGTACAGGAATTAGCAGATTACAGTTTAGCACACTATGTGTGTGCTATCCCGAGTATCCAACGATATTCTAAATGGTTCAACAGGCAATGTTTTGTTACGAGATGATATGAGTTCGATACGAACTATTATAGGTATTTACATGAAATACATGGAGATAGTTTTACATGATGAATAGATATTTGATATGGATGTTACATGTATATGGAAACTTGATTAATTATTGAGCTCATACATGATTATTGATTCATATATGAATTTACATGACTAACGTGGTTGGTGTATATATGATTAGGCTTTTGGTCAATTTGTGTTGGGATATGTTTTGTTACTTACTTATTATTGGATCAAATGGTAAGTTTAATTCTATGTTATACGAACTTAATAAGCTTAAATGCTTATTCTGTGTTATTTTCCGTGTTTTTAGTGAATCAGAAGCTCGTTCGAGTTGGAAGCTTGTCGGAGCTATATCACAATATCCACCGGCTCTTTTGGTACTTTCGGTTGGTTTAATTTCGGTTATAATGGCATGTATATGTATTTTGGCTAATGTTGGCCTATATTTTTGGTTGTGAATATGGCCATTTGTTTGGCTTGTGTTTTGGCATTTTGATGATAGTATAAGTTTAGTATATGGTATGTAAATATTTGCTCTCTAATGGTTGATGAATGACTTGGTATGGTTGAGTTATAGAAGATGAAAATGGTGGTATGAATATGCATATTGTATATGTGCTTTGTGATAGGATGAAATTATGGTAAATTGGTGTTTTGGTGTATATGATTTATATGGTCATTTGGTGCTAGATTTAGAATTGAATTTTGGTACCAAATGGATGTGTTTTGGTAAGTAATTTATATGGTAAGTGTTGATACAATTATGCATATATGTTAGTTGATCAATTGGTTATATTGAATATATGGTTGGTCATGTTTATAAGTTGTCATTTGAGGTGCCTAAGGGCATATTGGGTGTATGTGAATATACTACATGTTTAAAGCTTGTTTATGCTAGGTTTGGGTACCTTATTATGACATGTTTATATGCATAATGTTGGGTGTAGGTACATGTCAAATTGGGTGAGAAAAATGGCTTGTAAAATGACCTATTTTTGTTCACATGGTCAGAGACATGGGCGTGTTTCTCAGTTGTTTGTGACACACGGTCAGGTGACACGGCCGTGTGTCCCCTGTAGCTTTCAAAGGGTTGCAAGTCAGGCTGTTACACAGCCTAACACACGGCCTGGCACACAGACGTGTGGCTTGGCCATGTGACCCAAGTCAGTGAGTTACACGGGTACGGACACGGGCTGGGACACGGTCGGGCGTCCCTATTTCAAATGCCCACATGGCCTGGCCATACGGCCGTGTGACCCTTGCAGTTTTGAAAATTTTCAATGTTTTTTGGAAAATTCTCCGAGTTCCCGATTTAGTCCCGACTTGTTTCTAGCATGTATTTAGGGCCTCAAGGGCTCATATAAGGGACCGTATGAAAGATTTTGATTAGTTTTTTTTATATGAATATTGATATGTTTTGAAATGATGAAAATTTCTGTCTGTTTGATTTGCAAAATCTGGTAATGCTCCGTAACCCTCTTTTGGGGATGGATACTGGTTAGGGGTGTTACAAACCCCCTTAGCTCCATACTGTTGGAAAAAATCCAATTTGAAAATTTTGGTTTGAAAACAGTTTTCTTACATAGCAGAAAATTAAAATTTTAAAAATCGAGTCGATTTGTGATATTTATAGCAATAAATCCTTTATCAAAATTGCACCTGTGTTTTCAGCTAGACGGATCATTGTTGTTCACGGATTTCAACTGAACGACCTTCTCCGCTATTCTCGTACCACAAACTGCTTCGAGTGTAGGCTCGAACAAATTCAAATCAAACACAGAACAAACAAAAATATTTACTTTACTTTCAGTAGGAAATCAAATCTCTCTTTAATAGAAATTGGTAGAATTGTTATTCTGGAAAATAGAATTTATAGTTAGAAAATAAATTATCACTATTTTCAGATAGAATAACAATATCTCAAAGTTGTGTATTTAGCCCTACCAGTGTCATCTATTTATAGGGAGAAGAAGTGAAAACCTTGTTGAGTTAGTAGAGTCTATTTCAATAGAAAAACAAAATCCTAATCTAACTACGAAAGAGAGGGGTGACAACCCTAGTTAAATATACTAGGGTTTGTTGTCCCATATAATAGCATGAAGGGCTTTTGGGCCTCTCCCGTATCGGATATAAGTACTTCCTGGACTTTTAACATAGTAGTACTTTATAATTCAATCCAAACCAATACACGTTTTTTCTTTTTTCCAAAATAAATATCGTAAATTAATTTAAATAAATAAATTAACATCTCAATTAAATAATTGCTAAACCTAATTCTAATTTTGTTAAAATCATTGCAACTTTACCGTAAAAAATCTATGAGAAAATATATTTAATATTTCTATATTCAGTGGATCTACTATGACCAATTAATTTAATTTAATTTTCGAACTTCAATTAATTAATTAATTAATAATTTAAAAACTCATAGATTAAATTTTGAGGTCATTTTCATTTAGTGAGAAAACCACATTCATTTCTAAATGTTTCTAATTTCTCCAATTTTATCATTTCTATCCATTTATGTTCATTTGATTCAACATGCAATTCATTTTCGATTTTAACGAGCTAGCAGAAGGACCAATTGGACATATGTGATTAGAGCTCCAATGATTTATGATTAAGTTTCAACTTTTTGCCTATTAATTATAAACCCATTTAGTCATGAAGTCATTCCACTATAGTATCATGACTGAACCCACTTTAATTACATACCATTACGAAAGCAACTTGGTTAGTGCTCGTCCAATGACTTTATCATAAGTGTGTTACCATCATAAGATATCCTTAATCTCTTTGAGATCAATCCGCTCTCCCAATATGATCTTATTTTATCTCATGATAACCATTACATCTTCCTTCATGAAAAGTAAATTACTATAAAATAGTAATCAAGTCATTTATCACAAAGACAAATGACTCGTGGCCACGTTTACTTTTCATCTATCATGTAATGTCAATGAGAGGATATCATTTACTCGTGTCTTGGGCTATGAATTCCACTATTGTGAATGATGCTACAAATTGCATATGTTGTATACCCAACACATCAGGTTTTGGTTCCTTATCTATTTGAACTCAAGTTTTTACTTACATCAAAGTATATGAGTCACACGTACATAGTCCATCATCCACTCTGTATTAAGGTATGTCACACTTTAAATGTCATAAGTGGATAAATAAATAAACAGATTCAATATTTATTCTTCTTGGGTCCAGTCCAATGTACTGTCAGTCCAGTCAGCCACATACTTGTTTCTAACTTCTGGGATTCATCTGTTGCGATGTCCAAGACAATACATCTCTCCAATTGGACTTGATAGACAACATATTAGTCTTTCAATCAGTTTGCTTATTTCCGATTAGACTAAAGACATGTTTAGGTTCGTCTACTAATATAAGTTGTCTTTCCGTATTGCGATCCGATCACGTAATACTACTTAGTATTAGTTTAAACATTAGACAACCAATAAGTCAATATTTGCTTCTATTTTGCTTTACATACAAAAATCACGTGAAGAAAATATACAAATGGTATTAATGTAATTCATGAATAATTTTATTAACCAATCTGTTTAAAAATATATAAGTACTCAAATAAATATACTGCACTTAAGCCACTAGATTCAACATATACTCTATATGGATTTCTCATTTCTACTTTTTTTATTAAATAAATATCCAATATATGCATGCATACATACGCAGGTTGGGGGTACAACCCCCGCGGGAGCCCTTCATGGGTCCTTTTTTTTTTTATATTTTTCTAATATAAATGTACACAGACACGGGGTTCCACTCCCCGTGAGAGTCCCTCGTGGGTATTCCTTGAAAAACCCCTTGTGGGCACTTCATACCATTTTCTTTCTTCATTTAGAAATATAAAATGAGCATTGGCGGGGGTGTAACCCTCGTGGCTCCCTATATTTCACTTTTTTTTAGCATACATACATATTGTGAGTTCCTTTACCATTCCTCATTATACATACATACATGCAATCAACAGTATAAAAATTCTTTTGTCATCTTCCATTCTTTTTTATACAAATTCAAGTATAACCCCCCTGGGATCCTCATGGTTCTTTTATATTACGTACATTCATGCAAACGGGGGTATAAGCCCCCGTGGGACATTTTCATCCATTTTTTTTTATAATATGAAATATATGCATGGGTGTTGAGCACCCCATGAGGTTTATACCCCACACCAATGGTATATACATACATACGGTCGTGGGACTTATACCCCTTCGTAGGTGTTACTCTTCACTTTCATTTTCTTTATAATATATAAATACATACATGTGCCGGAGGGTACGCCCCTTTGGGATCTCTAATGAGTTTCCTTTATTTTTTAAAATATAACGTATATAGCAAGGGGGTTCATACCCCTAGGTGTTGACACCGCAAAGGATTCTTTTTATTTGGCTTGTTACTAAAACCTCGACAAATTTTAGGATTCAGAGTTCATTGTCCAAGGTTATGGTCTAAAGTTTAGGATTTCAAAATCTGAGGCCTAAGGTCTAGGATCCAGATTAAATAAAATTATCAAAATGATGTGTAAATGACATAAAAAAAGATACTGAAATGGCATTAAATAATTAATAAGAGATATAAGATGATATTAAGTCCCTGTTTCATACAAATTTTTCCCTCATAAAAAACATAGATAAATTATGCTTTGGATCTAAATATTAAATGCTAGCATCAAATAAATGAGGTGAGATTGGATCTAAGTATTAAATGCTAGCATCAATAAATGTGGTGAAAAGAAAATGATCTGTTTCAAATTTAAAATTACCCTAAATCTACACAAGCAATTTCATTAGTTTTTGGGAGTGCTTTTATTGGGAGTTGTTATGTGCATCAATTGTTGAAACAAGAAATCAATAAAAAAATTAGATAAAAGAAAGTAGTGAAGGCTTAGAATGGATGACCTTAATTGAAATGAAAGGAAGAAAATATGGGAAGTTCCCATGATGGAAGGGGAGCAAAGAAATTGCCTTTTAGTAGCTGAAAAATGAAAGAACTACCAAAAGCCATGGATCCATGGTGCATGTTCGCCAAATTCTTTTTTCCATTATGCCAGTGGTGCTTTAATGGTCCAATGGTTGAACTGGTTTTGTTTATATTTTTATAAATTTTTAATGATTTATTTGATTTAATCGTATAAAATGATTAGACCGTCAAAATGGTAATGTGATTGATTTGATAATCAATTTTGTTCTGAAAACTTTGATTTTATCATATTGAATATAAGACCATTTTATAGTGATTCAAAAACGTTAAAACTAATATGTACACTTTTTAAAATTTGAATTTGTGTATTTTCATTTATGAGAGTCGAGGTAGATTTCACTTCAACCATGTTCTTGTTAATCATTAGACAAGATTTAACATATTACATGTCGAAACCATTTTTTTCTTTGGAAAACGAGGTCGACTTTAGAAATTAAAATGGAAATGGAGTCGCCACCGACCTTTTTTCGAGGTGTGATCGGATCACCTTGAAATTGATTATTTTTATAAAACTTTGATTTATTAAAACAAATTTTAGTTTACGAAACTCGAGAAAATGGGTTCGGGAGTCGGTTACGTACGAGGAAGGGTTAGCACCCTCGTAGCACCCAAAATTGGTACCTAATTGATTATTTAATGTCTTAATGCCGAAAATTTGAAAAGATCCTAGATTACGATCCGTTTGCTTAAAAAAAGAACTTGAATAAATTAATAAGGATGCTGAGACCCGCTCATTTCGAAGGAGTAAAATATCATACCCAGTGAGTTAGGATACAATATTTCGAATCCTCGAAATTAAACTTGTCTTTTGACCTTTAAAACCCATATATTTAAAATTTAAGAAGGATATTCGGTTATTCGGGTCAAATGAAAAATCGAGACCCAGTAAGTTAGGGCACTATTTCTCAAAATTCCCGAATACGGAACATTGCCTTTATTTATTTTTGGAAATTCTTATTTCGAGATAACAAAAAGTCACGTCCAGTGAGTTAGGGCGCGATGTTTTCGAATTCCCGAGAATAAGTTTTTATTTATTTAAAAACATATGCATTTTGATTTAAAAGAGAAAAGAATACTCGGTCGCCAAGATTTAGCGAGAAAAATCGGAACCCAGTGAGTTAGGGCACGATTTTCTCGAAATGTCTAAACGCGAGCATTGCCTTATTTTAAAACTTTGAGGAAAATGATTTTTAAAACTGAAATGACATTAAAACACGACATTTTATGAGATACAATGGAATAATAATATATAAAGCAAGATATTAATCTACATCAAATGTTACATTAGTACATCACTACAACCAACCAATAATTAAGAAATACAAATCACATAATAGCAATAGTGTAAAGTAATTTAAAGGGTTTGCGAAACGATTTTAAAGCAAGATTACATATAAAATATTTCAAACTGGTTAATAAAAAAACAACTTAAACTAACACTTAATCTTAATTTACTAATATATAAAAAGGAATTTGCCATGAATAATACATATATAAAAAAACGTGGAACATTTTAATAAAAATAGAATGCAAGATCTTGACATTAATAACTATATAAAAATTTTAAAATGACTAATACATAAAAACTTAGCATAGGTAATATATGAAATAATTTAAACTAATTAATATATGTATGAACATTCAAAGTAAATAATATATAAATTTAATGTAAATAATATACATAAAAGAAATTAAAATGAAAATGGCTGCAATAGATAACATAGAATTATTTTTTTAAAAATAAACTATAATAATAAGGCAAATAAATGACAAACAAGCAAGTTAAAACATATTAAGGGCTAATTTAGAAGTAAAACAAAATTCGGAGTCTAAATGAAGAATATTAAAACCATGGGGGGACCAAAATGGAACGCGCGCGCAAAGAACATGGACTGAATGAGTAATTACCCCGAACCTTCAAAACGCAACGTTTCGGCGCAACCCGAATGAATTAGAAGCAAAAATCAAGGGCCCAAATTACAAAATAAAGAAAAACGCAGGACCACATTGCACCACGCCGCAAAAGCGGAAGGGCTTGTTGCGCAAATATACCAATAATCGAAAATGCGCGGATCCTCCCCTGGTCGGGTCACTCGCACGGGTATGGCCTTTAAACGACGCCGTTTTGGTCATTAACAGACCATAGCAAAACGACGTCGCACCGAGGGGCTTTAAATACTAAAAAACAATGCAAAAAAAAAACATTTTTAAACTGTTTTTTTTTAAAAAAAAGGAGTTGCTCTGGATTGCTCTCGGAGCACTGGCCAGACTTGGCCTGACTCCGTCATCGAGCCACCGTATCTCTCTGCCTCTGCCACCGCATACAGCGGTCAGAGAGATCAAAGAAGGTTATCCTAGCCTTTTTAAGCCCCTTAAAACCGAACCTTCACTCAAAATGCCCGAAAACCCCTCCGAAATCAAAAGGAAAAACCAAAAAAAGCTTCGGATTCGGGACTCCGATTGTCGCACAAAGGTAAGATCCTTTAGTACTTATTTTATTTCTATATGTATGCGTGACATGCGGAACAAGAGTGGACTAAAAAAATCAAAGAATACCTCTAAAGTTGCTATATTTGTATTCGAAAATCGTAAGCCTTTATAAAGATTTTCTGGCTTTCTTTTTATAGCTGAAAAGAAAATTTTAAATCCGAAAAATACAATGTTTTTTTATTGTATATGCTGGGTTTCTCTGCTATTTGCTTGCAGGTACGGAGGGTGCGGACGTGGCGTACGAAGGCTCGCTGGAGGTACGGAGGCTGTGGAGGCGTGCGTGGTGGCGCGCGTGGAGGCACGCGCGCGACGCTGTTAGGGTTAGGGGCTAGGATTTTCTGAAGGTTTTTAAAGTTCTGGGCTTAATTGGGCATTTGGTAGTTGTTTGGGCCTTGCCCAGTTTAGGTCTGTAAAAAAAAATTGGGCTGATATATTTGGGTTTTGTGTAATGGACATTGGACTGATTAAATTTTTGGGCTTTTATTATTTTATTATTTTTGTTTTAATTTTGGTATGGGCCCGGGCAATAATGGGTTCCTACAGCTGCCCCTCTTTGCTCATTGTCGTGTAACGAGAATAGAGCAAAGACTTTAAAAGGGCCAATTTTGCCCGGTTTTGTCGAATCTTGACTTCATTCGGTGCTTTTTTTCTTCGAGTAGCTTCATTCCATCCCACTGCATTTTCAGGGGTATAAGAACTAGCGCTTTGATCCAATTCAAGGAAATTAGACTTGTAGCTTCAATCTGCTCCACCGTAACTTCGGGAAGATGAGATTTGCTATCTTCAGTCTACTCCACTGCAACTTCAAGGAGATAAGACTCGTATGGTAAATTCAATCTGGCCTACTGCAACTTCAGAGGTATAGGATTCGTCGTTTTAATCCGCTCCACTACAACTTCAGGGGGATAGGATTAATTGTCTTCAGTCTGCTCCATTACAACTTCAGGGAGATAAGACTTTCTATGGTAAATTCAATCCGACCTACTGCAACTTTTGAGGTATAGGATTCGTCGTTTGAATCCGCTCCACTACAACTTCAGGGAGATAGGATTAACTAACTTCAGTCTGCTCCACTGCAACTTCAGGGAGATAAGACTTGTGACTTCAACCTGCTCCTCTGCAACTTCAGGGAGATAAGGTTTGTTTTGATCTACTCTACAACAACTTCAGAGAGATAAGATCTGCCATGGTGGATTTGATCCGACCTACTGCAACTTCAGAGAGATTTATGGATTTATGCTCATGCATAATGATTAGGATGCCATGATCGGAATGAATCAAATGCTCCTAGCTAAATGTATTATGGATAACCTTTGCATGAATGCAGAATGTCATGAGAATGATCCTTTGTAGAATGATTAGGATGCAATGATCAGATTGACTCGAATGCTCCTAACTAAATGTGTTTCGCACGAATGAGAATGATCCCTTTTTAAAAGCTTAGAATTGACATTGCTCATTGTTCTTCCAGGTTGTATTACTGACGTAATATCCTATCTTCTTGTTCAACCGACATTTTTGACAGCAAATTCGAAGAAATGGTCACTGTTTAGAGTTTCCTTCTCAAACACTTCCAACCCTTAGGCTTGGTAAGTTCTAAATAAAAGTCTTGTTTCAGGTTCTCGTATTATTTAGAAGTTTTCAGAGTAATATGCAAAACCCCTTTTGCAAAAGTATTATTAGTCCATTAATCATTACTTCAATACAAAATGCTTGAAAATAATCATAAATGATGGACAAAATGGAATTTATCCGAAACGAAATCTGGAAAGGATAAGTTAATTAAAGGAAGCAAACATTGCTGGAATACAAAATGAGTAGGGGACAAGATAGGTGCCCCGAATATCGCAGCCTGAGCTTCTCTGTACGGACTTTCTGAAGACCATTTTAAGCTCGATATGTGTTTAGGAGATCGAGAGTACTCTGTTGACGATCCAAGACGTAACATCTCTCCTCCTTCTTAATTCAGGTATGGAAATATTACCGCATGCCCCATTTGTTGATTGTAATTTAAGCCACCCTTTTCGGGTTTTCGACTCAAAACCCATTTGGTCTTAAAGCGCCCTTTGTGGGTTTTCGCCTTGGCCTCTTCATTTTTCATTTTCATCATTTTTGGATTTCATTTTTTCTTTATTTCTTTTTTTAGAAGGTCTCAAAGCGCCCTTTGCGGGTTTTCACTTTGGCCTCTTTTCCTCTTCAAGAATAATACTTCTTGACTGAATCCGAATTTACAGGATTGGGCAAGTTTTTCCCATCCATTTCAGCCAAGATCAGTGCTCCTCCAAAGAAAACCTTTTTCACCACATAAGGTCCTTCCCAATTTGGCATCCACTTCCCTCTGAAATCCTTTTGTATGGGGAGGATCTTTGTCAAAACTAAGTCCCCCTCGTGAAATTCTCTTGGGCGAACCTTTTTGTCGTAAGCTCGCATCATTCTCTTTTGGTACATCTGACCATGGCGGATAGCCCTTAGCCTTTTTTCCTCAATCAAGTTCAACTGATCGTATCGAGATTGGATCCATTCTGCTTCATCTAACTTTAACTCTGACAAGACTCGAAGGGAAGGAATTTCCACTTCGATGGGTAACACTGCCTCCATTCCATAAACCAACAAAAAAGGAGTTGCCCCGGTGGAAGTCCTGACTGATGTTCGATAAGCGTAGAGAGCAAATGGTAACTTCTCGTGCCAATCTTTATAGGTTTCAGCCATTTTCCCCACAATTTTCTTAATGTTTTTATTGGCTACCTCCACTGCACCATTCATTTTTGGACGATACGGTGACGAGTTGTGGTGTCTGATCTTGAATTGACTGCAGACCACCGCGATCATGCTGTTGTTCAAGTTTAACGCATTGTCGGATATGATCCTCTCAGGCATTCCATATCGACATATGATTTCCTTTTTTAGGAATCTGCTGACTGCCGACTTAGTAACACTGGCATATGAAGCAGCTTCTACCCATTTGGTGAAATAGTCGATAACTACAAAGATGAACCGATACCCGTTTAAAGCTTTTGGAGAGATCGGCCCGATGACGTCCATGCCCCACATGGAGAAAGGCCATGGGGAAGTCATGACATGCAAAGGTGAATGAGGCACATGAATTTTGTCTCCATATATCTGGCATTTGTGACATGTTTTAGGATAATTGATGCAGTCTCCTTCCATGGTAGACCAATAGTATCCGAATCTCATGATTTGTCTAGCCATTGTGAAACCATTAGCATGCGTTCCACAAACACCCTCGTGGACTTCTTCTAGAATTTTCTTAGCTTCAACAGCGTCGACACATCTCAACAGTACCTAATCCTTTCTTCTTTTATACAGGATTTCCCCGTCTAAGACATAGTCACAGGCTAGTCTTCTCAACGTCCTCTTATCGTTCTCGGTCGCTTGTTCAGGATATTCACGATTTCTCACGTATCGCAATATATCTTGGTACCAGGGGTGATCATCCCTTTCTTCTTCCTCTACATTGTAACAATGAGCTGGGGCCTCGTAAATACTCATTTGAATAGGTCTTACATCCTCTTGTTTGCTCACTTTAATCATGGAATCCAAAGTAGCTAAAGCATCAGCCATTTGATTTTCGTCTCGCGGGAGATAATTGAAAGTAATGTCATCAAACTCTTCAATCAACCCCAGAACTATCCTTCGATAATTGATCAATTTGGGGTCCCTTGTCTCCCATTCACCCTTCAGTTGGTAAATCACCAGTGCAGAATCTCCATATACTTCCAGCGCTCTAATCTTGCGTTCTATGGCAGCACGGAGTCCCATGATGCATTCTTCGTATTCTGCCATGTTATTTGTACAATCAAAATCCAAATTGCATGTGAACGGATAATGATCTCCATTTGGGGATACCAAGACTGCCCCAATTCCATTGCTTACAGCATTTGATGCTCCATCGAAGTTCAATTTCTAAAGGTGATCTTTGGTAGCGTCTTCTTTAGTAGCTGCCACATAAATTAATTCTTCATTGGGGAAGTCAAAGTTCAAAGGCTCATAATCTTCTAGAGCTCTGTGGCGGAAAAATCACTCATCGCACTTCCTTTCACGACTTTTGGCTCACATAAACTAGGTCGAATTCAGATAGGAGAATTTGCCATCTAGCCATCCTTCCATTTAAAGCGGTTGACCTCATCATGTACTTTAGAGGGTCTAATTTAGAGATTAACCAGGTCGTATGATACAACATGTATTGGCTCAATCTCTGAGTCATCCAAATCAAGGCACAACACAATTTCTCAATTGGCGAATATCTCATCTCACATTCAGTGAATTTCTTACTGAGGTAGTATATCGTATTTTCCTTCCTTCCCGAATCATCATGTTGACCCAGCACACATCCTATAGAGTGATCAAACACTGTCAAATACAGTATTAACAGCCTATCCGGGTAGGGGTGACAATACTGGAGGACTTGACAAGTACTTTTCGACCTTATCAAAAGCATTCTGACATTCATCATCCCACACGCTTGGATTATGGTTCTTCAGAAGACGAAATATGGGATCACATTTTTCAGTCAATTGTAAAATGAAACAAGCTATGTAATTTAACCTTCCCAAGAAACCTCAGGCCTTTTTTTGAGTATGCGGTAGAGGCAATTCTTGTATAGCTCGGACCTTGCCTGAGTCAATCTCGATTCCCTTCTCGCTGACTATGAAGCCTAGCAATTTTCCGATCTAGCTCCAAAAGAGCATTTTCTTGGATTGAGCTTTAACTGGAATTTCCTCAGTCTCAAGAACAACTTCCTCAAAACTTGTATATGTTCCACTTCTGTCCGGGACTTTGCGATCATATCGTCGACATAAAATTTGATTTCTTTGTGCATCATATCATGGAACAAAGTCACCATGGCCCTTTGATATGTCGCACCTGTATTTTTCAGTCCAAATGGCATCACCTTATAACAGAATGTTCCCCACAAGGTTATAAAGGTAGTCTTTTCCATGTCTTCAGAGTGCATTTTTATCTGGTTGTATCCCGAGAAGCCATCTATAAAGGAAAACCACGAATAGCCCGCCGTATTGTCTACTAAAGTATCAATGTGAGGCAAAGGGAAATTGTCTTTCGGACTGGCCTTATTCAAATCTCTATAATCTACACACATTCGTACCTTCCCATCTTTCTTAGGGACAGGCACAATGCTGGCTACCCATTCTGGGTATTTGACTTCCTGCAAAAATCCGGCGTCAAATTGCTTTTTAACTTCTTATTTTATTTTTAGCACAATGTCAGGCCTCATTCTCCGGAGCTTCTGTTGAACCGGTTTGCAGTCCTCTTTTATGGGGAAGCGGTGTACAACAATGTCAGTGCTTAACCCCGGCATATCTTGGTATGACCACGCAAAGACGTCTTTAAATTTTTGAAGTAAATCTACGAGGTCTCGCTTCATTTCTTCTGTTATGCACGTTCTAATTTTCACTGCCTTTCCCTCTTCCAAGGTCACGACCTCCACTGTCTCTTTATGAGGTAAAATTTTTCTTTCCTCTTGTTTTACCATTATTAACAGGTCCGGAGATAAGCCACAGTCTAGGTCATCTTCAAAGTCCTGGGATCCTTCTAAACACATGTCCTGCTCAAAAAGGGATTCTGATTCAATAGCAGCATCACTCATGTCATTGATATCTGGGAACCTGTTGTAGGTACAAAGGAATATACAAAGAACGAATAAATTTAAGCATAATTATTTATATGGCATGATCATGAAGGAAGAATAAAAGAATATTTGGTAATAAAGAATGATTGTCTGTATAATATGATTATGGATGAATTGAAAAGAATAAAGAGTATTTGCTCAAAAAAATTCAGAAGCATTTTCATTGAATTAAAGATTTTTGGGCCATAAGCCTATTTCACAAAGGATGCTTATTACTCCTAGGCCTAGAGAAATAAGTATTCTGAGACATTACTCTGAAATAGTTTTAAACACTATAGGGATCTCTTTTGCTGTCCAATTATTTAGAACACTCCCATGTTCAAAGGGGCGGATGCCCGACAAGTTCTCCCCTTCAATTGCCTCTTCAGATATGGCATTAATGTAGACACTGCCCAACATTGCTATAATGTCTTCTTCTTTTGGCGTCTTCTGCTCAGCATGAATGACCCCTCCCGACACAAAGGTTTTGGATATGTGTGGAATCATCATTAGCTCCCGCTAGATTTCTTCTCCGCTCAACCGTGCTCTTCTCTTCTCTTGCTTCTTTTCGAGTTCCTTCTTTCTTTGTCTCACGTCTGCCTTAAACCCTAAGCCGAAGTAGTCTCATTTTTCCTTTAGCAACGGGACCTCAACCTTTCCTTGGAGGTATTTTCCTAGCCCTTTTCCTGGCAAAGCTCCTTTTTCTACGGTCATCTGCAATCCCATTCTTGTGGTTTTAGAGATTTTTGGTACCAGAATTCTGTTTCCTTCCGTAATAAAGGCTGCATTTACGAATTCCAAGGATCGAAAAGAGCACTCGATTGCCTCGTCATTCGTCTCCAAGTATGGTGCATCGCTGGTTACAGCTGCGATAATGTCCTCTTCGGCCTTTATTGTCACTAGCCGGCCCTCTGATACTAACTTTAGTTTTTGATGTAATAATGAAGGTACCGCTCCCACTGAGTGAATCCACGGTCTTTCTAGTAAGCAGTTATAGGAGGGCTTGATATCCATGACCAAGAAATCCACCTCATAAGTAGTCGGACCAATTAATAAGGGTATCTCAATTCTCCCCATGACTCTTTTTTGCGTTCCATCAAACGTCTTCACTATGTTCTGGCACTCTTTCATGTGTGAACTATCCACCGGTAATCTATTTAATGTGGATAATGGTAATACGTTTAACGCCGATCCGTTGTCTATCAAGACCCCCGGCAGTGTGTATCCTTTGCATCTGGTGGTGATATGCAAAGCCTTAGTGGATCCCCTACCGCCTGGCGGAATTTTATCATCGTTGAAATAGATGAAATTGTCAGCACTTATGTTACCAATCAATCTATCCAGTTTATTGACCGAGATATTATTGGCCACATAAGTCTCATTCAAAACTTTCATCAATGTGTTTCTGTGCACGTCTGAACTCAAGAGCAAAGCTAATACAGATATACGTGCGGGCTACTTATGCAACTGCTCCACCACACTGTACTCGTTGTGTTTCAAAAATTTTAGAAACTCCCTAGCTTCTTCCTCCCTCACCGGTTCATTGACAAGCGACTCCGACTCACCCGATTTTTCCTTCTCTTGTTCTACTATTAGAGCTTTCCCTTTTATTGGTTCTGGTCGGGTATTTACCAAATTGTAGCGTCTCCCACTACGGGTATGAGAACCTGTATCTTGATCTTCTTTTGCTAAATTCTCTTTTCCTTGGATCGTCACATTACAATCATAGTTCTAAGGGACTCTCTTGCTCTTCCTATACGAAAAAACTGCTGGCTTTTGGATTATGACTCGTGGTGCCATTTGTGTTCCAGCTTCATTGACTCTTGGCTTCAAGATGATCACTGCTGGGCGGCTGCCCTTTTGGACCCGTTTCATTGATCCCTCATCTGAAGCATAAACCTCTCGTCCTTCTGATCCTTCAATCTCCTTGTAAAATTCCATCTCTTTATTATCCATCAGATTTTGCACTACGGCTTTGAACTCAATGCATTCCTGGATTCCATGCCCTTCTCTATTATGGAACTCGCAATGGTTCCTCTTTCCTAAGGACCTCTCTTCCGAACCCAATATGATTAGTCATCTCTCCACCATCTCCTTTCAAACTTGTCTCAATGGGATTCTGACTTCTGCAACCCCATATTTGACTTTCCTCCCACCATCATTTATTCTATTTACTCCTTGATCAGTATGATTAGGCAAGGGGTTTCCCGCTACATTTGGTACGGGTGAGTCGTCAAACTTTACAATCCCTATTTTTATTAGCTTTTCGACTACTTTCTTGAACGCAGTGCAATTTTCAATTGAAAGTCCCGCAATTCCAGCATGATATTCGTAATGGGCGTTTGTGTCATACCACTTGGGAAACGGGGGTTTCAGCGGTGTTAAGTAGAAAGGGGACACTACATGTGCATCAAAGAGGTTCTGGTACTATTCTTTATACGACATGGGTATAGGTGTGAACTGTATCCTTTCGGCGCTCACCCTTGTGGTGGATTCTTGTTTCGGGGGACCCTGATGATTAGTCGTTGTTGTCTTTGGCTGGCTCACCGTGATCGCTCTTGAATGACCCTTGTTATACGTGCTCGTGTTATTCACCTCATTCTCCCTCCTTCTCGGGGCTGATCTCTTGGTGCCTTCCCCTGCTTCAATTTTCCCACATCTTATCATATTTTTTATCATCTCTCCAGACATTACGATATCAGAAAAACTTTTAGTAGTGCTCCCCAGCATCTGGTTGATGAAGGGAGCCTTCAAAGTACTGATAAAAAGCATGGTCATCTCTTTCTCTAAGAGTGGGGTTTGGACTTGCGTCGCCACCTCCCTCCATCGCTGGACATACTGCCTAAAGCTCTCGTTTGTCTTCTTCTCCATGTTCTGGAGTGTAATCCTGTTGGGTGTTATGTCTGTCACGTGGTTTTACTGTTTCATGAAAGCTTGAGCCAAGTCTTTCCATAAGCCAATTTGGGAACGGGTTAACTGATTGTACCACTTGGCCGCAGACCTGGTCAGACTTTCTTGAAAGCAGTGGATTAGTAACTGGTCGTTGTTGACATATCCTGTCATTCTCCAACAGAACATCGTTATGTGAGCTTTAGGATAGCTAGTCCCATTGTACTTCTCGAACTCTGGCACTTTAAACTTCAGTGGGAGCACCAGATCTGGGACCAAGCTTAAATCTTTCGCATCGATCCCGCAACGGGAATCAGTAGTTTCCATTGCTTTAAATTTCTCTTCCAGCCACTTACACCTCTTTTCTAATTTCCTTTGGGATTCTGTCGTTACTCTTTCCTCTCCTACCACTTCATCCAAGTCAGGAACATTTGGATTGTTTGAATTATGGCCAGGGTTAGAGCCTGAGCCAGCCTAGAAATTCATCGGTATCGAGGCTCCGGCCTGAATCTGTTGTTGCCTGATAGAGACAGATGGCCTTTGTGGATTTATCTCTGGTGGTGCATGTACATGCGTTAGAGTAAAACCAGAAGGATATTGAGGATCACTTTCCATGATATTATCCATAGGGCCTTTCCCTTTGTCTATTCTTCCCGCCAGTAACTGAGTCAATTGAGACATCATATTTTTTTGTGATTCCATCATCTGGTCCATCATATCCTGTTGGATCTTAGCCAGCTGCTCCTACATTTGCAGCTGAAGTTTATCTTGCATCTCCTTTTGGAGTTGTTCGAGTTTTTCTAATCTCTGATCCATATCTTTCGTCTTGGTTCGGGTACCGTAGGGATGTTTGGTTTTTTCGGTGTCCAGGTTAATGCTGAAATAATTTTTATTCAATTAAAATCTTTTAATAACCTTTAATGCATATGAATTAAATGAAAACGAATGCAAATGCATGAATGCAAAGAAGGTGTCAGTTCTGATTCAATTCCATTTAGAAAACTTTATTAGAAAACAAAGCTCTTTACATAAAACGGATTACAAATACGGTTTTGCCCTAATGCTCAGAGTTTTAACTTTCCTAAGCAACGAAGCTAGCTCCTAACCCCTGTCTAATTCCAACTCGTACTTCACACATAGCGTGTCGGCCTGAATTGCCAAGGTTTACAGATGGTTAGCTACCTCCCGGATCTGAGCAACGGCTTCGCCCATAATGTAATCTTGGTCCCTAACTTGACTCTGAGAGTGATGAAGTTGTTCCTTCCAACGCTCCTCATTTGCTTCAAGAAGTTCTACCCGAAACTCACAACTTTGCAAAGCAGACTCTAGCTCTTCTATTCTTCCTTTCATTTCTTCAATTTTGTTCAAATTGTCTCTTAGCTCAGCCGCAGAATTACGATTTCTATACTGGTAGAGTGCTTTTTCAAGCTCTGCCACTCTGGCCTTTAATTCCCCTTTGTCGTTCTGGGCTTCTGATAGACTCTTTTCTAGCGTCTCTCTCTAAGTTTGAGCCTCTTGGAACCTTTTCTTCCACTAATCAGCCTTGGTCTTTTCCGTTTGAATTTCCTGTCGCCATTGCTCTGAAGTTTTCCCTAATCCAGCAATCTTCATCGATAGACGCATCTTCTTATAGTCCGTCTTTAAACTATCCAGGTCCTCTTCAACTCAGTTTTTTTCTTTTCTTAACTTCTCAACCTCTGCCTTTTGCACCTCCACATCTAACCTCAAGTTCATTTTTTCTTCCTCCAGCTGCTCAATCTTTTTCTCGAATTCAAAACTCTTCTTTTCAAAGTCTTGTCTTATGATCTCTAGCTCTGATGGGACAACTCATAAGTATTCTTCTATTGATCGAGCACCTTCTAAACTCGATTCAGGAATATTATCATTAGTCCTTTTGTTAAACCATTCACTATATTCAGGCGTCGTCCTAGAACCTACAGACAATCTCTTCATCCGGTGAGTCTGGTTCCAAGCAATGGAAATCTCTCTGACCCTCTTCTTGTAATTATCTTCTTTATAGGAGAACTCGCATTGCGCTAGACCATGCGTTGCCGGCACAAACTGCCTTGATCCGTATTGTCTTAATACTAATAAAGGAGCGTAACCAATGGCTCTCCAAATTTTGAGCAAAGGGACCCAATCGAAACTCCCGCATTGGAACAGGATCTCATTGGGTACCAACCAAGGAGCTCTCCATTTAATATCTTCTTCCCAAAGATTTTGGAGAAGTGCTGTCCAATTTTCTTCTGACACGTCATCTCTTTTTGGTGTTGCTGCTATCTCTTTTAGTGGGGAATAATTATCATTTGAAGCAGATAAGAAGTCTTTTCCACCTTCCGTAGTGGTCATGAAACCAAACCAACAACAACTGAGCGCATCCTACGAATCTGCCCTATCCGGATCTTCTACATGCATTCAATGACCTAAAAGTCTCGGCCAAGATTGCAGGAACTGGCGTGACCCCTTTACTGAGTCGGTCGAAGAGATCTGTGACTGCTTCATCTACGTACCCTAAGGCCCTAGGGAACAACATCAACCCGTAGATGCTCAATGCAAAGACATCAACTCTCCTCTTCACATCAGGATGAGCTAGAATCAAATCCCTCAAATTCCTCCATGGGATGCACTTGCACTCGCCCTTTTGCTTAATCCTGGCTGTAATCCACTGCTCACTCATTCCGGTAATGTTCATCAACTTCTTCCAAAAGGCTGGGACGTAAGCAGCTCTCGAATAGACTTTATCATCTTGAATCCTCAGGCAATGCAGTAGAGCTGTGTATTCTTCCATGGTGGGTACCAAATCCACTCTCCCGAAGGTAAAGCAACTATACGCGGGGTTCCAGTACTGAGCGAGGGCTTGGAATAACTGCTCGTCTCCTTTGAAGTCAAGTAAGTACGGTAAATCCCCGTAATTATGGTAGAACAACATCTTGGTCTCATCGTCCCACTGACCCCATATCACTTTTAACTCTTGAAGGTTATTCTGCGTAACACTAACGCGAGTGTAGTCCCATAACTCTGACACATGTCCCGCAGCTAGACTATCCCCATTCTCTAATTGTGTTGTTTCTGACCAAGTTCGGACAGTCGCGTTATCTTCCACTTTATCAAGAAAGTCATTTTCCATGCCGAGCTCTCTAATTTAGCAATCGAACCCAAATCGACACCTATCTCTAATATGAAAATGCATGCAAAGTAACAAAGATAAAACACAAAAAGTCAGTACAATATATAGAAACAAAAATTCAAAGCATGTAAAAAACATTCAAGCGCCTATCTGGGTGACCACTAAGGTTTATCACAGCTCTACCTAGGGTAGGCTCTTAGGGCTTTCTATATGCAATTCGGTTCTAAAGTTGAGGTACCTGAACCAGCAGATTCCTCGATCCTCACCCATTATAGGCTCATATAGACCGAGTTCGGTTCAGGGGGACACATTTCCCTATGGCTGCACGGAGATGAAAATCTCACGAAGACATAGGTACGGATGTATCCCGGAAGCGATTCACTATCCTGCACGGAGGTGAAAACCTCACGAAGGAGTAGCTTCTCACTCCCACTTAAAAGGGTGTGACCCGACGGTAATGCAATATGATGCAAAAATATTCTACAAGACTCGAACCACAGTAATCAAATGAGATGACGCAAGCGAATGCAATAAAAATGATCGTAATTTTTCAAATCAAATTTTCAACTTTCGAAAAAAGGACAACGGATAATCAATTATAACGGCTTGACTCTTTCATGTTCCCCAGCGGAGTCGCCAAGCTGTCGAAACCATTTTTTTCTTTGGAAAACGAGGTCGACTTTAGAAATGAAAATGGAAATGGAGTCGCCACCGACCTTTTTTCGAGGTGTGATCGGATCACCTTGAAATTGATTATTTTTATAAAACTTTGATTTATTAAAATAAATTTTGGTCTACGAAACTCGAGAAAACGGTTTCGGGAGTCGGTTACGTACGAGGAAGGGTTAGCACCCTCGTAGCGCCCAAAATTGGTACCTAATTGATTATTTAATGTCTTAATGCCGAAAATTTGAAAAGATCCTAGATTACGATCCGTTTGCTTAAAAAAAAACTTGAATAAATTAATAAGGATGCTGAGACCCGCTCATTTCGAAGGAGTAAAATATCATACCCAGTGAGTTAGGATACAATATTTCGAATCCTGGAAATTAAACTTGTCTTTTGACCTTTAAAACCCATATATTTAAAATTTAAGAAGGATATTCGGTTATTCGGGTCAAATGAAAAATCGAGACCCAGTAAGTTAGGGAACTATTTCTCAAAATTCCCGAATACGGAACATTGCCTTTATTTATTTTTGGAAATTCTTATTTCGAGATAACAAAAAGTCACGTCCAGTGAGTTAGGGCGCGATGTTTTCGAATTCCCGAGAATAAGTTTTTATTTATTTTAAAACTTATTCATTTTGATTTAAAAGAGAAAATAATACTCGGTCGCCAGGATTTAGCGAGAAAAATCGGAACCCAGTGAGTTAGGGCACGATTTTCTCGAAATGTCTAAACGCGAGCATTGCCTTATTTTAAAACTTTGAGGAAAATGATTTTTAAAACTGAAATGACATTAAAACACGACATTTTATGAGATACAATGGAATAATAATATATAAAGCAAGATATTAATCTACATCAAATGTTACATTAGTACATCACTACAACCAACCAATAATTAAGAAATACAAATCACATAATAGCAATAATATAAAGTAATTTAAAGGGTTTGCGAAACGATTTTAAAGCAAGATAACATATAAAATATTTCAAACTGGTTAATAAAAAAACAACTTAAACTAACACTTAATCTTAATTTACTAATATATAAAAATGAATTTGCCATGAATAATACATATATAAAAAAACGTGGAACATTTTAATAAAAATAGAATGCAAGATCTTGACATTAATAACTATAGAACAATTTTAAAATGACTAATACATAAAAACTTAGCATAGGTAATATATGAAATAATTTAAACTAATTAATATATGTATGAACATTCAAAGTAAATAATATATAAATTTAATGTAAATAATATACATAAAAGAAATTACAATGAAAATGGCTGCAATAGATAACATAGAATTATTTTTTTTAAAATAAACTATGATAATAAGGCAAATAAATGACAAACAAGCAAGTTAAAACATATTAAGGGCTAATTTAGAAGTAAAACAAAATTCGGAGTCTAAATGAAGAATATTAAAACCATGGGGGGACCAAAATGGAACGCGCACGCAAAGAATAGGGGCTGAATGAGTAATTACCCCGAACCCTCAAAACGCAACGTTTCGGCGCAACCCGAATGAATTAGAAGCAAAAATCAAGGGGCCAAATTACAAAATAAAGAAAAACGCAGGACCACATTGCACCACGCCACAAAAGCGGAAGGGCTTGTTGCGCAAATATACCAATAATCGAAAATGCGCAGATCCTCCCCGGGTCGGGTCACTCGCGCGGGTATGGCCTTTAAACGACGCCGTTTTGGTCATTAACAGACCATACCAAACGACGTCGCACCGGGGGCTTTTAAATACTAAAAAACAATGCAAAAAAAAAACATTTCTAAATTGTTTTTAAAAAAAAAGGAGGAGTTGCTCTGGATGGCTCTCGGAGCACTGGCCAGACTTGGCCTGACTTCGTCATCGAGCCACCGTATCTCTCCACCTCCGCCACCGCATACGGATGTCGGAGAGACCAAAGAAGGCTATCCTAGCCTTTTTAAGCCCCTTAAACCCGAACCTTCACTCAAAATGCCCGAAAACCCCTCCGAAATCAAAAAGAAAAACCAAAAAAAGCTTCGGATTCGGGACTCCGATCGTCGAACAAAGGTAAGATCCTTTAGTACTTATTTTATTTCTATATGTATGCGTGACATGCGAAACAAGAGTGGACTAAAAAAATCAAAGAATACCTCTGAAGTTGCTATATTTGTATTCGAAAATCGTAAGCCTTTACAAAGATTTTCTGGCTTTCTTTTTATAGCCGAAAAGAAAATTTTAAATCCGAAAAATACAATGTTTTTTTTATTGTATATGCTGGGTTTCTCTGCTATTTGCTTGCAGGTATGGAGGGTGCGGACGTGGCGTACGAAGGCTCGCTGGAGGTACGGAGGCTGTGGAGGCGTGCGTGGTGGCGCGCGTGGAGGCGCGCGTGGTGGTGCCTCCACGCGGCGCTGTTAGGGTTAGGGACTAGGACTTTTCTGAAGGTTTTTAAAGTTCTGGGCTTAATTGGGCATTTGGGTAGTGGTTTGGGCCTTGGCTAGTTTAGGTCTGTAAAAAAAAAAAAATTTGGGTTGATATATTTGGGTTTTGTGTAATGAACATTGGACTGATTAAATTTTTGGGCTTTTATTATTTTATTTATTTTTGTTTTAATTTTGGTATGGGCCCGAGCAATAATGGGTTCCTACATTACAAATATAAAGAAATAAATTTTATGCATAATTAATTTATAAATCTGTACATTAATAATGAATCATATATTTTTTTTATTCGAAAATTTTCAATAATCAATAAGCATATTAAAACTAAAATCTAATTACTCTAAATGGGAGAAAAAATATCATAAAACTGCTTTTTCTATCGATAAAACTAGAAAAGGGTGTGACAATCAATGCTTTGCAAATAAGTAATCTATTGCATTATTAAAACCAGCTTCTGGGTTACGACAGTGACGTGCTATTGATCAACTCTCAAATATGATAATTTGATATCTTGTAATGAGTAATCTATTCTATCATCATAACCAACTTAGGGGATTAAGGCTATGACATGGTATCAATTTACCCTCAAAAGAGACCATTAATATCTTATAATTAGAAACCTAGTGCATCATCATAAGGTAATGGCTTGCTATTTATTCACACTCATTGATTTCTATAATTTGAGATAATAATGTTTTTGGTTATCAATAATTCAGTTCTATAATATGATTGTAGAAATAAAATTAAAAAGTATTTTAAATTCACTTATCTTTTTTTAAAAAAATTAATTTAATTTTTACATTTTTTTCAGTAAAATAAGTCATTGAGCGTTAAAATTTCAATCAATTAAACCGTTTAATTTTTAAAGTTAATGGTCAACCATTAAAAGGTAGCGGTTGCAATTTTTGGGTTATTTTCGTCATATGACATGTTAGAATTGTTCCATGTCGCAAAAACTGTTATTTTATATTTAAAATTATAAAAAAATATAAAAAATCATAAAAATATATTATATAAATTTTAAAAATTATGAAAATTGTAAATATGTATAAGTGTAAAAATTATAAAAATTATAGAACATTATGTAAAATTACAAAAAATATTCCAAATCACTCAAAATTATTCAAAATATTAGAAAATTACAAAAAATTAATAAAAATATTTATAATTTTATATGCAGCCTCAGTTGTCATTTGTCTTCTCAACCCATTCCCTATCTTAGTTTACATCTCAAAATACTCTCCTGTTATCGATGATAGACAAAGGGGTGCAAGCTTTGAGATGTTCGCAATGTATGAGAACTACATGTAATTGGCCCAATTTGTCCGGGCCCATGTAAATAAATCAGAATAAAAAATAAAATAAAATAATAAATGTCCAGCTTTACAGTTCACTTTACAAGACCAACCCTCAAGCCCAAAAACCAAACCCAATACCCCATTACACCCGAGCCCAAATAGATGACCCACCAACCCATTACCAAAACAGAACCCATTAACCCAAACCTAAAACAGACTACCCTACCCAGACCCAAAACACTTGCGGCCCAAAAGGGCCCAATGCCTAATCAGTCTCAGGTGACCTAGGGTTCCTGAGAAACCCTAAGCGTCGCAAGCCTCGCACCCAGGCCACCAGTCGCGCCGCAATCCACGTGAGCCACGCCGCCATCAACGCACGAACAGCCCCGCACCATCGCCGAGATCTTTGTCGATCACCTGCAAAGAAGGAAAGATACACAGCAGCAAATCGGACAAAATATGTATATTTCCTTTTTTGTTTCGTTTTTTCGGGTTATAAAACCCTAAAAATTTGTAAAGAATACACAGACAAACACAGAGAGAATACTCAAATATTCACAAAATACAGAGAGAAATAAAATACAAGAAACTAGGTTACAAAGGTGATTTTCTCAATTATTTTCCTTCTGTTTTTTTATTTTTTATTTTCAATCTATGCGTTTTTATACAAATACTGTTTTTTTTAAAAAAATAACAAGAAAAGACTACCTTTTAAATCGCGGGGTTATTACCCTCCGGCCGCCGTCTGAGGTGGCGCGTACGACGGCGCGTACGGTGGCGCATCACCGGAGCTAGGACCGGAGTTAGACCCCAGGCCGAAGGGGGGAGAGCATTTCAGAGTTCTCATTCAGTTTTTTTTTTTTAAAAAGATGTTAAAATGAATTTTTTTAGCAAACTTTTAACTTATATAATAAAAAGGAAACGGCGTCGTTTTTGCTTAAGCTGATAAGCATAAAACGACGTCGTTCAGGGAGGATCCGCGCGTTGACCCGAAAACTGGGGGAGGATCCGCGTGTTTTTGTTAAAAGGGTTAATTGCTTTATAGGCCCTTCCGCATTTTTGTAAAATTTCAATTATGTCCGAATATAATTTTTTCCTTGCTTTCAATTTAGCTCTAAAATTTATATTTTATTACAATTTTATCCTCCGGGCTTCTTAAAGGCCAATATCAGAACGGCGTCGTTTAGGAGACATGGCATAATTGTCTAATAAGTCCCTAAGATGTGACGCGCGTTTTGATTTGATCCTTTTACATTTTATTTTTTTTAGATTTTTTTATTTCTTTGTTTATTTTTTAAAACCTTTTTATTTTATTTTATTTAATTATTTTAACATTATATTAAAAATGTTTTATCATATTAAAATTATATTATTTTTTTAAAAAAATTAATTTATTAATAAAGTTTTTGCATATTGTTTTTCTTAAATACTTATTATTTTTAAATATTAAATTATTACTATTTATTATTTTATTTAATTATTTTTATATTGTATATTATTTTATAAATTTTATGTTAGTTATTATATTATATATTTTTAAAATTTTGTATATTATATAGTATTATATCATATTAGACATTATTTTATTTTTATAAAATTTATTTAAATTATATAACATATTTTATTTATTTAATAATTTTTAATTTTTATGATTAGTGTATTATATATGTTTTTATTTAAAATTATTATACTATTTATTCATCGTTTTTATTATATATAATCATTTATATATGTATTAAATTATTAAATTATGTATTGTTATAAGTTTTTTTATACTTTTTATTATTTATTTAAAACATTGATTATATATATTAAATAGTTTTAGAAATTATCATATTCTTTTTCTTATTATACTGTTTGCTTAAGTATATCATTCCTTTATTTATTTCTATATTTGATCTTGTCGATAAAGTTTAATATTCATTTCTTGAATTTTTATATTCCATATGAATTTTTAATTATTGTTGCTTATTGTATATGTTTATTTATGTTCCTTTAATTGTTTATTATTGCTTAGCATATTTATTTTCATTTCATATATTAGTTGCTATATTCTTTTGTTAATTGACTATATTAGCATTAATTGTTAGTATAACCTGTGATTATAATGAATCAATATTCTATATTTTGTAATGTATCAATACAAAATCGAATTCATATCATTTTTACAAAAACACATTTTCGCGAAATTGTCGTATTTTATTCAAAATTTTAAAAAATATGGTGATATGTGATATTTGGGGACTTCAAGAAGAATTGTGCTCTAACTTACTGGGTTTCGATTTTTCTCGTGGAACTTAAGGTATTAAATATCCCTTCTCTTTTAAAACTGAAACTTACAAATTTCAAATAAAAAAAAACTTATTCTTGGGGATTCAAAACGTTATATCCTAACTTACTGGATATGATGTTTCGTGTCTTGAGGTAGGAATTTTCTAAAATAAAGGCGTGCCTAGTTTCGAAGTCATGAGATGCTATATCCTAACTTACTGGGTATAATATTTTATTTTCTTTGAGATAGGTAAGTCCTGGCTTTTCTTCAAATAAAAAGATTATATTTTAAATTTTTCAAAATTTCGATATTAGGACATGGAATTATCAATTAGGTACCAAATTTTGGGCGTTACGAGGGTGCTAACCCTTCCTCGTATGTAACCGATTCTCGAACCCGTTTTCTGGTATTTTGTGGACCAAAAATCAATGTTTTGAAATAAAATGTCTTATTAGGTGATCCAATCACTCCTATGTAAAAAGGGATTGGTGGCGACTCCCGTTTTCATTTTTTAAAGTCGATCCCCATTTTTAAATCAAACTTTAAAATGGTTTCGACAGCCTGGTGACTCCACTGGGGACAAATAAGAGAGTCAAGCCATAAAATTAATAATTTCATGTCCTTTTGTCTGAATTTAAAATTCTGATTTAAAAAAAAACATAATCCTTTTTATTGCACGTGGTTCTAATTTTTAATATATCTCTCCGTATTGCACTGCATGACTGTTGTGGTCGCACCCTTAAGTGGGAGCAAGAAGCTATGCCTTCGTGAGGCTTTCACCTCCGCATGGGCTAGTGGATTGCTTCCGGGATACATCTGTACCTATGTCTTCGTGAAGTTTTCACTTTCGCATGGCCATAGAGAAATGTATTCCCCTGAACTGAACTCGGTCCATATGAGCCTATAATGGGTGAGGATTGAGGAATCTGCTGGTTTTGGTATGCAACACCCCATACCCGAGTCCGAGGCTTAGATCGGATACGAGATATTACTATGCTTTAACTGCTTAATCATACACTTACGGGCTGTAAAATTTCGTTTCAAATTAAAAACTTCTCTTTCTTAGTCAAGACATTCGTATCGTGGGCCTACGAGGCCTTAAGCTTGCGTTTGGAAACTTTTACGAGTTAAAAGAAACTTTTCTTTAAAACAGGGGCCACACGCCCGTGTAGAATGAGACGCGCCCGTGTGTAGACACACACGCCCATGTTCAACAACCGTGCTTAAAAACCCAAGCATTCTGCCAAATGCCCCACGGTTAAGGCACACACCCATGCGATTTGGGACACGCCCATGCACCCCTTTACACGCCCATGTCTTCCGACCGTGGTCGACACTGACTAATTACACACGGCCTTGACACGCCCGTGGACTTAGACCGTGTACTATACCATGATATCTTGACTTATTACACGGCGGGGCACACGCCCATGTTCTAACCGTGTGTCATGCACGGCTTCAACACACGCGTAGTGGGATTAACCCGTGGCCTATTCTGACTTATGAGACTAAGGTGCAGGTTACGCACGGCCTAGACGCACGCCCGTGTGTCTAACCATGTGGGCACTTATAAGCTATCTACCAAGCCTTTTCTTACTCTCAATTGCATGCATTCATATACTTCTTCAAAACATTCTCAAAACATCAATTGAAACACATAAATTAACACGTTTGGTTCATGAAAATAAAGTTTTCCTCTCATACACTTGGGAGAATTATTCCCACAACATTTACAACAACTTAAACCATCATAAATGGCTATACACAACCACACTATGAATACTCTTTGGCCAACAACATTTGGTTACCACAATTAGACTTCATCAACTTTAAACGGATCCCTATACATGCCATGACTCTTAAGGACTTGATACCTCATACCGTGTGTCTGCTCGATAGTGTGAAAACATCTCCGGCGGTCCCCAACCCGAGCTAAGTAATAAAACCTATAAGAGATGAGAAAAGTAAAAGAGTAAGCAATAATGCTTAGTAAGCTCATCTGTATAAATTGACAATTATTGATATTCACTGAATATACATAACCCCAAGGCAATATGTTGAGTTTTTCTCATCAACTCATGGTTACTTACTCAACCATTCTTGAAACTTACTCATTCAATCTCTTACCACATTCTTACCACATCACAAGCCAATTCGCTCATTTATTAGCATACATTCCTGCACTGATCGTCACAAGATCATATATAACAACACATCAAGCATTTTTAATAAGCCGCTCATGCTACTAATATCTCGGTGGTTTCGCACTTAGTCCACCATTGAAACTCATATAGGGAGGTATCGCATATAGCTTACCGTTATTTACATTCATGGATAATAATTAACCAGTATATCTCTATTTCAAATGTTCATTCAAGAACATCCTCACATGTTTCCATTTTTACTTAACTTTCTACAATACTCGTTCTCATTCACACAGTGCATCAAATACACATACCCCACTAGGGGTTCATCATTTATTGAATTCATCTCAATTCAATTCTACACATACTTGTGCTACTCATGGTACAACCACATACATTCACATATACATTGAATCATTCGAATTGTTAAATAACTCTCTTGAGTCTCATGCACATAGTTCTCATTGTCACTCTACCCCAATTGGGTTTTACATACACTAACATATCGATGCCATGTCCCTGACATGGTCTTATACGAATTCTTACACCGAGGCCATATCCAAATATGGTCTTACTCGAGCCTTTAACCATCGTCCTATCGTGCTATACACCTTTCCTATTACTCTAAATTCAATTCCATTGACATCTCATCAAGAGACATTTCATACATTCATATAGTAATATACATTCCATACAACATTGGAATACTAAATAAGCTCATACGTAATTTCAACATTTACACATGAACTTACCTCGATGTCGAAAGAGCCGAAAAGGACTTTTTGCCCATATTTCTCTTTTTATCCGTTCTAGGTCCAAAACTCATTTTCTTTGATCTAGAACAATGAAATTTACTCATTTAATCACTTAATGATCGTATTACAACATAATCTCTACTTAGGCAAAAATGACCATTTTACCCCTATACTTTGGCAAAATTACGATTTTGCCCCTAGGCTCGTAAATAAATTTTCATCACATTTTCTTGTTAAACAAGCCTTTCTGAACATTTAATCCTCTTAAAACTATTCTCAATTCCATCAATTTCATGCCTTAATGATCAAATTACAACTTTTGCATTTTAGTCCCAATTAGGTGTTTTCATGACAACACCTTTCACAAAAGTTGTTTCTCATCATCCTATCATTCATTTTCTTTCATAAAAACTCATAAAACAACATAAACTCTCTCATGGCAAGTCTCTAGACTTTCAACCATATTGCAAACTAGTCCCCTCTTTAGAAAGCTTAAGCTTTAGGGGTCTCAAAAGTACAAAAATTAACATCTAAAGCCATCAAAATCACTTACTTGAGTGAAGAGAAGCTTGCTAAAATTTTCAAGCTTTCAAAGCCCTCTCATGGCTGATATTTTCGGTTGAAAGAGAATAAATAAAAAGATGATAGCTTTTTGGCTTATTTCATCTTATTTTATTTCTTTTTAAACACCTAACATGACCACATTTAATGTTCTTGTCCCCTTAGCTTACTATGGCCGACCAACTCACTTAGACTAGGCCAAATTGCTTATTTGGGACCTCCAATTACTAAGCCATAGCTATTTGGTACCTTTAACCTATAGAATGGAACTTTCGCACTCTATGCGATTTAGTCCTTTTTCACAATTTAGCTGGAAATCGCTAAAATTAAGGCACCAAAATTTTTATGCATCCTCATAAACATGTTGTAACCCATAACATAACATGAAAATAATTTTATCTAACCTCGAATTAGTGATTCTGAGATCACTATTCTTACTAGCCCCTAAATCGGGCTGTTACAATTCTCCCCCCTTAGGGATTTTCGTCCCCGAAAATCTTATCAGGAGGGTTAGCTACCAACATTCTTAAAATGTTTCCATCTAATCTTCAAAATCGCAAATCCACTTATCCTTAAATTCCTCATGCCGATAATTCTTAAGCTGTGATACATAAGATCGAAACGTAACTTGAGACCTAGGTTATTCTTCCTCTGGGGCTTATACTATATCCAGAAATCCACTAATTTGGAACTCCGTACATGCCCAAATGATCGTTCGGATCTTCACTGGTTGATTCACTACAATTCAAATGACATCCCCTTCTTAGGGAATCTTGTCAAACTGAATTTGAAATCTATAAGGTTTTACCTCACTTTCTAATTAAAGCATTCACCGACTGTAATAGTCTTGACTTATACGCTTTGAAAACTCAGCTTTTAGTGGTCAACTATTTCTGACCATAATCTCAATCATATCGTGAAATGCACTCTATAGTCAAAACATTTATGCACATAATCGTACTTTCTTTTTCTTGCATTAGTAGATATGCTACCACTCAATCCCATACCAAAACTTCGTATAAGTTCGGATTTATCATCATTCAAATCCTATCTCGAGGAATCATCGACAACGAAAAAACTTATACAACTTGTATTTTATCATCTCGATAGAACTTATTCAGAGCTTATTTAAAATACCACTTACTATCTCAATTCTAAACCCTTTTGTTCTGAAAAGAAAGCTCGCTCTTGTCATTAACTTTGCTGAAATCGATATTACCAACTAAGATCAACCGAGTAACTAGCTCGCATTGCTTAACATGGATCTTTCGTAACATCTAACTTACAACAAGGATACAGAAGTGATCGTCTCGGGATCACTAACCTGTCAACTCTTTCTCTCGATTCAGATTGATCTCAGTACTAGAACTTTCAAATAAATAGTTCTTTCAATAGCTTTCAACTCAACCATCACGGTTTGAACATTTCGATGAGCATATCTTTATATCATGCTCCCTACTCACGTACACACAGAATTTTATTCTCTTTACTGATTCATGCGTGAATATACACAGAACTTGAATCATATCTCAATACATTAATCTACTCTTTTCTCCATACTGAGAACATATTTCTAGCACACTCTCATCTGAGTTTCTCCTGCTGTACTAATCTAAAACCTTTACTAACATCATATCTCATGATGGCAGGGGCATTTAGGTCGAATTCATTAACTCTATTTGGCTTACTCGAAACTCATCATACAACATGAAACTTGTGATTTCACTTCTTATACTAGAATCATCACCCACTTCCTCCTCATAGTACCCGAATAGGGTTACAAAGAGATAAAGAAATGTCGATTTCAGTTAACTAAATCGACAACCGTTTTGTCTGATTTTCACTATCAGCTAACATTCTCACATAGTTATAGTTTATGAAAAGAACAACTACAACCGCTCTGAAAGGCAACGGATAATAGTACACAATACACAAGGGGATTATTATAATCCATCTATGGCATCAACTAACCATGCACAATCTACAGGCTTCAAGCCAACTTACTCAAACTTGCCATTTATTTAGCACATATCGTGCCACACATCGCACCTGCTTCTTCGTGATTCATTCACGAATATCTGTATTCACTCCTTCACATGACTTTAGTACTAGTCTCATTTCTATTTCTAACTCATCTACTGTCCCTTCGATCACTAGGGATAATCAAAGATGTATATTCATCGTCATACATATAGGTGCGACACCAATGTCACATCTCCAAGGTGGTCTTATATGGAGTCACCTCTAAATGCCAATGCCATTTCCCGGATAAGGTCTTATATGGGCTTCCACATCAAGTATCGATGCCATATTCTGAATATGGTCTTATACGGAATCATAACTTGGTGCCGAGGCCATGCCTCAAACATGGTCTTATACGGGACCTTATCTCTTTCATATATCAATGATAACCCTTTTTATTATAGTCCCCAAGAACTTCAACCTCATTTTCAAAAACAATTACTCTATATAGTAGAGTATCATGTATCAATGTGATACAAAGCATTCTCAATTATACTAACATAATTATTGCATTTATCGAATGCAAACTTACTCAACTTAACTCTCATAATATCTCATCATAATCCAACAGTGGTAAGGGGGTGAGGTCATAGCGTCCCATAACTTGACTCTCGTGACCACATACATATGATTTATCATTCATCATCAATGGAATATCATCATAGTCACACAACTCACTCCAAGTGAGTTTTCACATTTTTCATGCCACAATTGTTTCTATTACTCGTACTTTCGAACAATGACTTTACTTACTCAAGTTCCACATTAATATCTATTTGAGCATTCAACATTTGATTCTACTTCCTCTTACTATTGCTTATCAATTTAGAGAATGTCTTACGGGTTTTGAGTACGTCGTTTACTTAATCGCCATAGTCCAACTATGGTCTAACTCGTATCATAACATCATAGTCCAGCTATTGTTTTACATGTCGTCACGATGCCATAGCCTCGCTATGGTCTTACACAAAATCTTAGATCGATATCGACGCCATATCCCAGATATGGTCTTACACGATCTCATACCAAAGCCAGGTCCCAGACGTGGTCTCACACGGGATTACTATTTGATGTCGATGCCATATCCCAGATATGGTCTTGTACGTGATCTCACAACAAATATCGATGCCATATCTTAGATATGGTCTTATCCGATTAACTTTTTCAATGCCAAAGCCATATCCCTGATATGGTCTTATACGGGATCTTGTAACTCGATGTCGATGCCATATCCCAGATATGGTCTTATACGAGATCATACTTAGATGTCGATGCCATGTCCCGGACATGGTCTTATACGAGATCTTTCTTTGGTGCTGAAGCCATGTCCTAGACATGGTCTTACACTAGCACACGTATCAACGCTGATGCCATGTTCCAAACATGGTCTTACACTGGCCCTCATAATGTGGCCGATGCCATGTCCCATACATGGTCTTACACTAGCACACGTATCATCACCAATGCCATGTCCCAGACATGGTCTTATATGGGATTTCCTCTAGGTGCTAACGCCATATCCCAGATATGGTCTTACATGGGATGACATGTACCGCCATGGTCTTATTCATCATTTTATCATTGGACGACCGTACTCATATCCTGCTTTTTACTCTTACTGCTTCTCACATACATCATGGTACTTACTAGTTTCATGTTTGTAAGGTAAACAAGGTACTTGTAACACTTGATCACATAGATCAGTATACCTTACTAAAATAAACATAATCTCAGCATCATTATTCATAACATGTATTATACTTTTTAGTCAGCCTTAACTAGCATGGCATAATATCAACTTTGCTACTAACTTTCTTGCTATCTCATTTAAGCTTTACTTGTGTGCCCGATAAATTTCCATGAATAACCGAGGATACTGAATTTCATCTCACATGCTCGATGCCAAAGCCATATCCTAGATACGGTCTTACATGGAATCTCTCTTCTTGGTTTCGAGGCCATGTCTTGACATGGGCTTATACGAAGTCTTTCTCGTTCTCACCAATGCCATGCCTTGGCTTGGACTTACATGATAACTTGTTCAATGCCAAGCTTGCCTTGGACTTACATGATAACTTGTTCAATACCAAGCTTCCCCTGGACTTACATGATAACTTGTTCAATGCCAAGCTTGCCTTGGACTTACATGATAACTTGTTCAATGCCAAGCTTGCCTTGGACTTACATGATAACTTGTTCAATGCCGATGCCATGCCTCGGCTTGGTCTTATACGAACTTTCTCATTTCATGTGGTAGATCGAGTATCCTGGGAAATTTCATCTTCAATCGGGACTTGCTCGTATTTATTCTCATTTATTTCTTTGTTTAGCAAATCATTAATCATTCCATGATAATAATGTACATTATACTAAGCAATTTAATGATAGAAATCATAAAGCTTAGAAATCATACAAACTTACTGAAATTAGCTCGGTTGGGAATCATCACTGTCTTAACAAAATAATTTCGTTAGAGCCGGGACACATCACACTATCACGATCTACATACGGCATATATAGCTAGACTCTTACTCACGCTAGGTTAGTCTTAGAACCGACTAAACCATAGCTCTGATACCACTAAATGTAACACCCCATACCCGAGTCCGAGGCTTAGATCGGATACGAGATATTACTATGCTTTAACTGCTTAATCATACACTTACGGGCTGTAAAATTTTGTTTCAAATTTAAAACTTCTCTTTCTTAGTCAAGACATTCGTATCGTGGGCCTACGAGGCCTTAAGCTTGCGTTTGGAAACTTTTATGAGTTAAAAGAAACTTTTCTTTGAAACAGGGGCCACATGCCCGTGTAGAATGAGACACGCCCGTGTGTAGACACACACGCCCATGTTCAACAACCGTGCTTAAAAACCCAAGCATTCTGCCAAATGCCCCACGATTAAGGCACACGCCCATGCGGTTTGGGACACGCCCGTGCACCCCTTTACACACCCATGTCTTCCGACCGTGGTCGACACTGACTAATTACACACGGCCTTGACACGCCCGTGGACTTAGACCGTGTACTATACCTTGATATACTGACTTATTACGCACGGCCGGGGCACACGCCCCATGTTCTAACCATGTGCCATGCACGGCTTCAACACACGGCCGTGGGATTAACCCGTGGCCTATTCTGACTTATGAGACTAAGGTGCAGGTTACGCACGGCCTAGACGCACGCCCGTGTGTCTAACCGTGTGGGCACTTATAAGCTATCTACCAAGCCTTTTCTTACTCTCAATTGCATGCATTCATATACTTCTTCAAAACATTCTCAAAACATCAATTGAAACACATAAATTAACACGTTTGGTTCATGAAAATAAAGTTTTCCTCTCACACACTTGGGAGAATTATTCCCACAACATTTACAACAACTTAAACCATCATAAATGGCTATACAAAACCACACTATGAATACTCTTTGGCCAACAACATTTGGTTACCATAATTAGACTTCATCAACTTTAAACGGATCCCTATACATGCCATGACTCTTAAGGACTTGATACCTCATACCGTGTGTCTGCTCGATAGTGTGAAAACATCTCCGGCAGTCTCCAACCCGAGCTAAGTAATAAAACCTATAAGAGATGAGAAAAGTAAAAGAGTAAGCAATAATGCTTAGTAAGCTCATCTGTATAAATTGACAATTATTGATATTCACTGAATATACATAACCCCAAGGCAATATGTTGAGTTTTTCTCATCAACTCATGGTTACTCACTCAACCATTCCTGAAACTTACTCATTCAATCTCTTACCACATTCGAATTCGCTCGTTTAATTAGCATACGTTCCTGCACTGATCGTCACAAGATCATATATAACAACACATCAAGCATTTTCAATAAGCCCCTCATGCTACTAATATCTCAGTGGTTTTGCACTTAGCCCACCATTGAAACTCATATAGGGAGGTATCGCATATAGCTTACCGTTATTTACATTCATGGATAATAATTAACCAGTATATCTCTATTTCAAATGTTCATTCAAGAACATCCTCACATGTTTCCATTTTTACTTAACTTTCTACGATACTCGTTCTCATTCACACAGTGCATCAAATACACATACCCCACTAGGGGTTCATCATTTATTGAATTCATCTCAATTCAATTCTACACATACTTGTGCTACTCATGGTACAACCACATACATTCACATATACATTGAATCATTCGAATTGTTAAATAACTCTCTTGAGTCTCATGCACATAGTTCTCATTGTCACTCTACCCCAATTGGGTTTTACATACACTAACATATCGATGCCATGTCCCTGACATGGTCTTATACGAATTCTTACACCGAGGCCATATCCCAATATGGTCTTACTCGAGCCTTTAACCATCGTCCTATCGTGCTATACACCTTTCCCATTACTCTAAATTCAATTCCATTGACATCTCATCAAGAGACATTTCATACATTCATATAGTAATATAAATTCCATACAAAATTGGAATACTAAATAAGCTCATACGTAATTTCAACATTTACACATGAACTTACCTCGATGTCGAAAGAGCCGAAAATGACTTTTTGCCCATATTTCTCTTTTCATTCGTTCTATGTCCAAAACTCATTTTCTTTGATCTAGAACAATGAAATTTACTCATTTAATCACTTAATGATCGTATTACAACATAATCTCTACTTAGGCAAAAATGACCATTTTGCCCTATACTTTAAGCAAAATTATGATTTTGCCCTAGGCTCGTAAATAAATTTTCATCACATTTTCTTGTTAAACAAGCCTAGATGAACATTTAATCCTCTTACAACTATTCTCAATTCCATCAATTTCATGCCTTAATGAACAAATTACAACTTTTGCATTTTAGTCCCAATTAGGTGTTTTCATGACAACACCTTTCACAAAAGTTGTTTCTCATCATCCTATCATTCATTTTATTTCATAAAAACTCATCAAACAACATAAACTCTCTCATGGCAAGTCCCTAGACTTTCAACCATATTGCAACCTAGTCAACTATTTAGAAAGCTTAAGCTTTAGGGGTCTCAAAAGTACAAAAATTAACATCTAAAGCCATCAAAATCACTTACTTGAGTGAAGAGAAGCTTGCTGAAATTTTCAAGCTTTCAAAGCCCTCCCATGGCTGATATTTCCGGTTGAAAGAGAAGAAATAAAAAGATGATAGTTTTTTGGCTTATTTCATCTTATTTTATTTCTTTTTAAACACCTAACATGACCATATTTAATGTTCTTGTCCCCTTAGCTTACTATGGCCGGCCAACTCACTTAGACTAGGCCAAATTGCTCATTTGGGACCTCCAATTACTAAGCCATAGCTATTTGGTACCTTTAACCTATAGAATGGAACTTTCGCACTCTATGCGATTTAGTCCTTTTTCACAATTTAGCTAGAAATCGCTAAAATTAAGGCACCAAAATTTTTATGCATCCTCATAAACATGTTGTAACCCATAACATAACATGAAAATAATTTTATCTAACCTCGAATTAGTGATTCTGAGATCACTGTTCCGACTAGCCCCTAAATCGGGCTGTTACAGGGTACCTCAACTTTAGAGCTGAACCACATATAGGAAACCTAAGGGCTTACCCTAAGTAGAACTATACCAAGCCTTAGTGGTTACCTAGATAGGTGTTTGTTTATTATTTGCTTTATATTTTATTTCATAATACTAACTTGTTATGTTTTATTTTTGTTCATGTCATTTCATATTTTAAGATGTATCGATTCACGGTCAGTTTCTAAGTTAGAAAGCTGGTTATGGAGAACAAATTCCTTGATAAAGTGGAAGACAATGTAGTCGTCCACATATGGTCAGAGTAAAGGCAATTAGAAAAATGGGATAGCTTATCTGAGGGGTATGTGTCGGAACTACAGAATTTCGCTCGTATCAGTGTCACGCAAAATGAGCTTCAGGAGTTGAAAGGAATATGGACCCAGTGGGATGATGAGGCAAGGAAACTATTTTATCGTAATTATGGCGATCTACCTTACTTGCTTGATGTCAAGGTAGATAGGTATCTGTTCCGAGCAATGAATCTGTTTTGGAATTCTGCTTATAGCTGTTTCTCTTTCGGGAAAGTAGATTTAGTGCCCACGGTGGAGGAGTATACGACCTTGCTTCGCTGTTCGAGGATCCAAGTTGACAAAGCTTATTCTAGGGCTGCTAATGTCCTAACTTTTGTGAAGAGGTTAATGAATATCACAGGGATGAGTGAGCAGTGGGTCTTGGCCAGAATTTAGGAGAAAGGTGAGGGTAAATGCATACATTGGGTGAGTTTGAGGGACCTGATCCTAACACATCCAGATATAAAGAAGAAGACTGACGTCTTTGCCTTGTGTATCTACGGTTTGGTAATCTTCCCTAAAGCTTTAAGACATGTAGATGAAGCAGTTACTGATCTATTCGACCGGCTTGACAAAGGGGTCACACCTGTACTTGCGATCTTAGCTGAAACGTTCAGATCAATGAATGCATGTCGGAGAGAAGGTGAAGGCAGATTCATTGGATGCGCACAGTTGTTATTAGCCTGGTTCCATAGTCATTTCTGGAAAGTGGAGAAAGTTTCTTATCGGGTTTTCTCTGAGAATTACTCTCCTTTAAAAGAGATAGTGGCTACACCTAGGAGAGAAGACGTGTCAGAGGAAAACTGGATGACGCTCCTTAAAAATCTTCAAGAGGAAGACATCAAGTGGAGAGCTCCTTAGATGATTCCCGACGAAATCCTTTATCGATGTGGGAGTTTTGAATGGGTTCCTTTACTTGGAATTTGGGGAGCCGTTGGGTATGCCCCTTTGCTCGTACTGAGGCAATATGGGTCGAGACAGTTCGTACCAACGACATATGGGCTAGCTCAATGTGAGTTCTCATACAGAGGGGAAAATTATAAGAAGAGGGTTAAGGAGGTTTCTACTGCTTGGAATCAGATTTGTAGGATGAAGAGATTATCCGTAGGACCAATGACGACCCCAGAATACAGTGGATGGAGGATTAGAAGGATTAATGATAACATCCCCAAGCTGAATCCAGAAGGCGCCCGATCAAGAGAGGAATGCTTGCAAGTGGTCCCATCAAAGTTAGAGATTGTGAAACAAGATTTCGAAAAGATGAGTTCAGAGCTTGGAAAGAGGATAGAGAAGTTGGAAGAAGAGAAAATGTATCTGAGGTTAGACGTGGATGTTCAGAAGTCAGAGGCTGAAAAACTAAGAAAAGGGAAGAAAAGGGTCGAGGAAGATCTGAATGATTTAAAGACAGAATATAAGAAGTTGCGTCTGTCGATGAAAAATGCTGGATTGGGGAAGACTTTGGAACAGTGGCAACATGAGGTTCAAGAGGAAAAGGCCAAAGCTGACTATTGGGAGAAGAAGTTCCTAGAGATACAGATGCAAAACGAGGCCCTAGAAAAGAGGTTACCAGAAAACCAAAAGGAAAAGAGTGGACTAAAAGCTAGAGTGGCTGAATTGGGACGGTCTTTTCACCACCACCGAAGCCGTAATTCTGCGAATGAGCTGAAGTCGAGTCTGAGCAAGATCGAGGAAATGAAGGGCAAGATTGAAAGATTAGAATCGGCATTACAGAATTTTGAACTCCGGGATCAAGTAACTTGAAGCAAGAGAGGGGCATTGGAAGGAAGAGCTCTACCATTCCCATGACCAAGTTAGAAGTCAAGATTACCTCATGGGTAAAGCAATAGTTTAGATTCGAAAGGTAGCTGATCATCTACAGACTTTGGTAGTACAGGCCGATATATTGAGCATGAAGTATGAGCTACAGTCGGATCGTGGTCAAGAGCTAACCTCTTTGTTTAGGAAAATCAAAACTTTAGGCCTTAGGGCGAAAGCATATTTGTAATTCGTTTTACGTAAAGGATTTTGTTTTCTAATAAAGTTTTCTAAATAAAGTTGAATTAGAATCGATACCTCATTGCATTCATGCATTTGCATAACATCACATCATATGCATTTAAGTCCATAGAGAGAACCTAATTAGTTGAAATTATCACAGAGAGAGAAGGAAAAATCTGGAAACTGAACACCACTACGGTACACGTGCCAAGATAAGGAAAATGGATCAAAGACTTGAACAGTTTCAAAGAGACATGCAAGACCAGATGCAAGAGCAATTGGCAAAGCTCCAGCAGGAAATGAGAGACCAAATACTGGAAGCTCAAAGGAACATGATGGCTCAAATGGCCCAAATGCTGAATGGGGCAATGGACAAAGGAAAAGCTCCCATGGCTATTACTGGAGAAGAGAGCAAAGGCATTCCTCCGGGTTTTACCCCACCACATGCGCCAGCACAGCCTGAAGAGTATCCCCAAAGGCCATCTGTCACGATTAGGCCTCAACAAGGGCAAGCTGATACTAGACCGCCCATGAACTTCCATGTTGGCTCAGGATCTAACCCAGGAGATAGCCCAGCTAATCCTGTTATTCCTGACTTGGATATAGCAGAGAGGGAAGGGACAAGAATTGAATCTTCGAGGCAGTTAGAGGATCGCTGTAGATGGTTGGAAGAAAAGTTCAAGGCTTTGGAAAATACCGATCATCACCATGGTATTGACGCAAAAGACTTGAGTTTGGTCCCAGATTTGGTGCTTCCTCATAAATTTAAGATGCCAGAATTTGAGAAATACAATGGAACTAGCTGCCCTAAAGCCCACATCACTATGTTCTGTAGACGCATGACTGTATACGTGAACAATGATCAACTTCTAATTCATTGTTTCCAAGACAGTTTAGTGGGGGCAGCATCCAGGTGGTACAATCAACTCAGCCGTGCTAATATTAGTTCCTGGAGAGACTTAGCCCAAGCCTTCATGAAGCAGTACAATCATGTCACAGACATGACGCCTGATAGAATCATGTTGCAAAACATGGAAAAGAAATCGAATGAAAGCTTTAGGCAATAAACGCAAAGATGGAGGGAATTTGCCATGCAAGTTCAACCACCTCTCCTAGAGAAGGAAACCACCATGCTATTTATCAACACTTTAAAGGTACAATTTATCACTCATATGATAGGAAGCACCACTAAGAGCTTCGCAGATATAGTGATGGCAGGGGAAATGATAGAAAATGCCATAAGGGGTGGTAAGATTGAAGCAGGAGAAACTACTAGAAGGTCTGCTCCTAGGAAAAAGGACAATGAGGTGAATAATACGAGTACATACAACAAAGGGTACTCAAATGCAATCACTGTTAGTCAACCGAAAGTAGTTACTGCCGGGCAACAAGGGTCGACAAAACAAGAATCTGGCACAAGGCAAAATTCTAAAAAGCTTCAATTTACGCCAATCCCAATGACGTATAAAGAGCTATACCAAAGTTTATTCGACGCACACGTCGTGTCCCCATTTTATTTGAAGCCGTTACAGCCTCCATATCCCAAATGGTATGATTCAAATGCTCAATGCGACTACCATGCGGGAATAACGGGGCATTCAATAGAACACTGTACTGCCTTTAAAAAGCTAGTCGAGGGATTCATCAAGATGGGGATTGTGAAGTTTGATGATACACCAAGGGCAGAGAACCCCTTACCTAACCATGGAGATAAGGGGATAAATGCGATCGGTGAAAAGGTCGTAAGAAAGATCAAGGGGGATATCTCGGAGGTGAAAACTCCATTGAGAATGGTTTGGAGAGGAATGATGAGAAGAGGATTGGTAGAATCAGATTTTGTGAAAGGATGTGGAGGAATAAGGAACTACTGTGAGTTCCACAAAACAGAGGAGTATGAGATCCTGGAATGTGCTGAGTTCAGAGTATTGGTACAAAGCCTTATGGATAATAAGGAATTAGAATTTTATGAAGAAGGCTCAGAGGGAGGAAGCATATGCATGACAGAAGGAGAGTTGACAAATCAGAAAGTCAATTACCCAAGTATCATTATCTCCCGACCAAGAAGCACGGAAGGCGGAGCACAAGTCATGCTTAAAGTCGTAATCCAAAAACCTGTTTCATTTCCTTACAAGGATAACAAAATGGTACCTTGGAATTACGACTGTAATGTGACAATACCAGGAGGAAAAAACTCAGTTGGCACTTCCGAGGAGTCCTAAAATGAAGGGTCCTATACACGTAGTGAGAAGCGATATGACTCAGGAAACATTAAAATAGAACCAGTGAAGTCAAAGATTGTGGCAGTTGAACGAGAGAAAGGACCTGGGGCCCTTATCAATGAACCAGTGAAGGAAGAAGAGGCTAAAGAATTTTTAAAATTCTTGAAGCACAGTGAGTACAGTGTGGTAGAGTAGCTGCGCAAGCAACTGGCTCGCATATCAGTGCTAGCCTTACTCTTAAGTTCAGAAGTGCATCGTGAAGCATTAATGAAAGTGTTGAATGAGACTTATGTTACTAAGGATGTATCCGTCAACAAACTGGATTGTCTGGTTAGTAACATAATTGCTGACAACTTTATCTACTTCAGTGATGATGAAATTCCATCGGGGATATGGGATCAACCAAGGCTCTGCACATCACTACTCGTTGCAAGGGATACACTCTGCCAAGTGTGTTAATCGACAATGGATCAGCCTTGAATGTCTTACCATTGTCCACGCTGAAGAGGTTGCCAATAGATAGTTCTCACATGAAGACATGCCAGAACATAGTGAGAGCATTTGATGGCACCGAGAGAAGAGTGATGGGAAGAATTGACATACCATTGCTAATTGGGCCAAATACGTATGAAGTAGATTTTCTGGTGATGGATATCAAGCCCTCATACAATTGCTTGCTAGGAAGGCCCTGGATTCATTCGGCAGGAGCAGTGCTCTCATCGCTTCACCAGAAATTGAAACTTGTGACAGAAGGTCGGCTAGTTACTGTAAACGCAGAGGAGGATATCATAGCCACTGTTACCAATGACGCGCCATATTTAGAGGCGAGTGAAGAAGCAATTGAATGTTCTTTCCGATCTTTAGAGTTCGTGAACGCGATATTTATTTTGGAGGGGAATGAGGTTCCAGTGCCTAAGATATCCAGGACCACGAGAATGGGCCTGCAAATGATGATAGGGAGAAGAGCCTTACCGGGCAAAGGATTGGGCAGAAATCTTCAAGAAGAGACTCAAGTTCCAATGCTGAAAGAGAAGAGACACCGTTTTGGCTTGGGTTTCAGGCCAGATGCTAGACAAAGGAGAAAAGAAATAGAGAAAAAGCAAGAAAGAAGAAGAGCACGGTTGAATGGGGAGGAAGTCAAGTGAGAATCGATGATATTCCCCCACATATCCCAGACCTTTGTATCCGAAGAGATAATTCACCCTACGAGAGGGTTATTGGAAAATTCTCAAATTAATGCCATACATGAGGAAGGAGCTGAGCAAAGAAACCTGTTGGGCATTCGCCCTTATGAACCTGGAAGCGTTTTAAACAATTGGACTACAGAGGAACTTCTTGTAGTATTTAGAGATTGCACAGAGTAATGTTCAGAACACTCTTATTGTTTTAAAGCCTAGAAACAATAAGATTTCATTTGTGAAATAGGCTCATGTTCAGACATTGTTGTTTCAATAAAATACATCTTTGATAATTAACTCGAGCAAATATTCTTTCATTTTTATTTCATTCTTTTAATTTTTTATTTTTATTCTCATCCATACCATACAAATAGTTGTTCTCGAATTCATTTGTTCTTTGTACATTCTTTGGTGCCCACCATAGGTCCCTAGATATCAATGACATGAGCAATGATACTACAGATCCAGAGTTCCATTTTGAGCAAGACATGTGTTTAGAGGAATCTTAGGATTTTAAAGGTGACAGAGATTGTGACTTATCTCCAGATTTGTTAAGAATGGTAAAGCAAGAGGAGAAATAAATTTTACCCCATGAAGAGGAGGTAGAGAATATAGCCTTAGAGGAAGGGAAGGTTGTGAAAATTGGAACGCGCATACCAGAAGAGACAAAGCGAGACCTAGTTGAGTTACTACGGAAATTCAAAGACGTCTTTGTATGGTCATTCCAAGAATGCCTGGGCTGAGTACCGACATTGTAGTTCATCGCCTCCCCATAAAAGAAGAGTGCAAGCCAGTTCAGCAAAAGCTACGAAGGATGAGGCCTGATGTAGTGTTGAAAATAAAAGAGGAGGTCCAGAAACAGTTTGATGCTGGTTTTCTACAAGTGGTCAAATACTCAGAGTGGGTTGCCAACATTGTTCCTGCCCCTAAGAAAGATGGAAAGGTCCGGATGTGTGTAGACTATATAGACTTAAATAAAGCCAGTCCAAAGGATAATTTCCTTTTGCCGCATATTGACACGTTGGTGGATAATACGGCGGGATACTCATTGTTTTCTTTTATGGATGGTTTTTCTGGATACAATCAAATCAAGATGCACCCTGATGATATGGAGAAAACTACTTTCATAACATTATGGGGTACCTTTTGTTATAAGGTAATGCCATTCGGATTAAAGAATGCTGGGGCAACGTATCAAAGAGCCATGGTAACATTGTTCCACGACATGATGCATACAGAGATTGAAGTATATATTGATGACATGATCGCCAAATCTCGAACAGAAAGGGAACATATTGAGGTTTTGAAGAAATTATTTTTGAGGTTGAGAAAATTTCAATTGAAGCTCAACCCGGAAAAGTGTACTTTCGGAGCTCGGTCAGGGAAATTACTGGGTTTTGTGGTCAGCGAGAGAGGAATCGAAGTTGACTCAAACAAGGTCAAAGCAATACAAGAATTGCCTCCACGCGCACTCAAAAAGAAGTTCGAGGCTTTCTCGGAAGATTAAATTACATTGCTCAGTTTATTTCACAATTAACTGAGAAATGTGATCCCATATTTCTTCTTCTGAAGAAACGCAGCCAAGGTGTATGGGATGAGGAATGTCAGAAAGCTTTTGATAAAGTCAAACAATATCTGTCAAATGCCCTAGTACTATCTCCACCTAATCAAGATAGACCATTGATACTATATTTGTCAGTGTTCAATAACTCCATGGGATGTGTGCTTGGTCAACATGATGAGTCAGGAAGGAAAGAAAAGGCGATATACTATCTCGATAAAAAGTTCACTTTGAATGTGAAATGAGATATTAAATCGATTGAGAAATTGTGTTGCGCCTTGATTTGGACAACTCAGAGATTGAGGCAGTACATGCTATATCATACTATATGGCTAATTTCGAAGCTTGATCCGTTAAAGTATATGATGGAGTCCACTGCTTTGAATGGAAGGATGGCAAGATGGCGATTTTTTTTGTGCGAGTTTGATATAGTCTATGTAAACCAAAAGGCTATAAAAGGGCGCAATAGCGAAATTTTTGGCTTGCAGAGCTTTGGAGGATTATGAACCATTAAGCTTTGATTTCCCCAATGAAGAGATAATGTATGTGGCAACTTCTGAAGAATGTCTGTGGAAGCTAAATTTTGATGGAGCATCAAATGCTATGGGAAATGGAATTGGGGCAGTTTTGGTATCCCCTAGTGGTGATCATTATCCATTCACATGCAAATTGGATTTTGATTGCACAAAAAATATGGCGAGTATGAAGCGTGCATCATGGGCATTCGACGACTATAGGCGTAAAATCAACGTGCTAGAGGTATATGGAGATTCTGCACTAGTGATTTACCGACTTAAAGGTGAATGGGAGACCAGAGATCCTAAACTGATCGATTATCGAAAGATAGTTTTGGGATTGATTGAGGAGTTTGATGACATCACCTTCAATTATCTCCCACGTGATGAAAACCAGATGGTAGATGCCTTGGCAACCCTGGCTTCTATGATCAAAGTAAATAGACCAGAGGATATGAGACCTATTCAGATGAGTATTTTTGAAGTTCCAGCTCATTGTTATGACATCGAAGAGGAGGAAAAAGATGACCACCCTTGGTATCATGATGTATTGTGATATGTAAAAAAATCGTGAATACCCAGAACATACAACTGAGAACGAAAAAAGGACATTAAGAAGATTGGCCTCTGACTATGTTTTAGATGGGGATATCTTGTACAAAAAGAGAAAAGATCAAGTACTATTGAGATGCGTTGATGCTGTTGAAGCTAGGAAAATCCTAGAAGAAGTGCATGAGGGCGTTTGTGGAACCCACGCTAATGGATTCACAATGGCCAGGCAGATAATGAGATTTGGATATTATTGGTCCACCATGGAAGGAGATTGTATCAACTATGCCAAGAGATGTCATAAATGCCAGATTTATGGAGACAAAATTCATGTGCCTCAATCACCTTTGCATGTTATGACTTCCCCATGGCCTTTTTCCATGTGGTGCATGGATGTTATTGGACTAATCTCGCCGAAAGCTTCGAATGGGCATCGTTTCATCTTTGTGGTTATTGACTACTTCACGAAATGGGTAGAGGCTGCTTCATATGCTAGCGTTACCAAGTCAGCAGTTAGTCTGTTCCTAAAGAAGGAGATCATTTGTCGACATGGAATGCCTGAGAGGATCATATCAGACAACGCACTGAACTTGAACAACAGTACGATAGCAGAGGTTTGTAGTCAAATCAACATCAAACACCACAACTCGTCTCCGTATCGTCCAAAAATGAATGGGGCAGTGAAGCGGCCAATAAAAATATCAAAAAGATAGTAGGGAAGATGACTGAGACTTACAAGGATTGGCATGAGAAATTACCATTTGCACTCTATGCTTATCGGACGTCCGTCATAACCTCTACTGGGGCAACTCCTTTCTCATTGGTGTATGGGATGGAGGCAGTTCTACCTATTGAAGTCGAAATACCTTCTCTTAGAGTTTTGTCGAAAATAAAACTGGATGAGGCTGAGTGGATCCAAGCTCGGTATGATCAGTTGAACTTAATTGAAGAAAACAGGCTAAAGGCTATTCGTCAAGGTCAGACGTACCAAAAACGAATGATGTGAGCCTACGATAAAAAAGTTCGCCCAAGAGAGTTTCACGAAGGGGATCTTGTACTGAAAAAGATCCTTCCCATACAAAAGGATTTCAGAGGAAAATGGATGCCGAATTGGGAAGGACCATATGTGGTGAAGAAAGCCTTCTCTGGAGGTGCACTGATTCTGACCGAAATGGATGGGAAAAGCTTATCCAATCCTGTGAACTCGGATTCAGTCAAAAAGTATTTTGCTTGAAAAGGAGAAGAGGTCAAAGTGAAAACCCGTAAAGGGCGCATTGAGTTTCTAAAAAAAAAAGGAGAGGCCAAGGCCAAAACCCGCAAAAGGCACCTTGAGACCAAAGGGGTTTTGAGTTGAAAACCTGAAAAGGGCAGCTCAAATTCTGATTGGACATACAGTAATCTTGCTACACTTGAATTAACAAGAAATGAAGTATGTTGCATATCGAGGCATTAACAAAGTACTTTGGGTCTTCTAAACACATGTTAAGCATAAAGCAGCCTTCGTGGAGTTTGTATATAGAAGCCCAATTTGCGATATCTAGGGCATCTGATCTTTGTCCTATTCATTTTACTATCTTTGGATTCTTTTTCTTCTCAAAGATATATTCCCAGTTAATTTTCTTTGTATTTTTGATAATTTATTTAACTCTCTTTGAGATCAATTTATTTGTTACTCATAAGCATGTTACATTGAAATAATGATTGATGAACTAATAATTTCACAGAAGAAGTTCTACATATTACTTTGGAAATTTCTAGATAAAACAAGGAACCGAAACAGGACAATTGTTTAGAATTTCCAGGTGCATAGATTGGAAATATTCGAGAAAGTAGAGTCTAGATAGAGACTATTTCTCTGAATTCTTTGTCCAAATGATAATTGGACAAAATAATGAGTTGATGTGACGAAAGTAAGTGATTTCATCAGGTCATAACATTCGGGGAATGATGTGACAAACTAAGTTGATGAAAAATTCAGAACTCCTGAATCACTGTGGAATAGATTGAATTTGAAATAAATCTTATACCCTGAAATTGCAGTAGGGACGGATTGAAAAAGTTTCAATTCCTATCGTGGTAGGATGGTACAAGCCTTGTGTCCTCAAGTTTCAAGCGAAGTTGACTCTGAAATTACAGCGGGGCAAGCTTGTTGAGCAGAATATGATTGGTGTTTCGAGATGTACAAGGATAAAGAACAAATGAGTGATGACACCTAGAGTAGGAATCATACTCATAACATTTTTCATATAAATCTCATTAGAAGCATTTGATTCATCTCGATCATTGCATCCTAACCCTTAAACGTTAAAAAAGGAATCATTTTCATGACATGTTGCATTCATGTCACTCATAACACATGTAGCTAGAAGCATTTGATTCATTCTGATCATAGCATCTTGGTCATGTGACATAAACATATGGAACCGAGTCTACAGGACATGTCCCTCAGTGGATAGTGTAGCAATATTAGTGAATTTGCAAATCTTATCTCCCTAAGTAGTAGTGGAGCAGATCAACTTTGGCGAATATTATCTCCCCAAGGTAGCAGAGGAGAAAATTTTAGCCACCAGCCTTATCTCCCTGAGGTAGCAAGGGAGCAGGCTAAAGTTCATAGTCTTATCTTCCTGAGGTAGCAAGGAAGTGGACTAAAGATTGTAGATTTTGTCTCCCTGAAGTTACAGTGGAGCAAATCGAAGACGGCGAATCTTATCTCCCCAAGGTAGCAGAGGAGTAGATTTTAGCCACCAGCCTTATCTCCCTGAGGTAGCAAGGGAGTAGGCTGAAGATTGTAGTCTTATCTTCCTGAGGTAGCAAGGAAGCAGGCTAAAGATTGTAGATTTTGTCTCCCTGAAGTTGCAGTGAAACAGATCGAATTTGGCGAATTTTATCTTCCTGATGTAGCAAGGGAGCAGATTTTAGCCACCAACCTTATCTTCTTGAGGTAGCAAAGGAGCAAGTTGTAGTTTTTAGTCTTATCTTCCTGAGGTAGCAAGGAAGCAGACTAAAAATGGTAGATTTTGTCTCCCTGAAGTTGCAGTAGAGCAAATCGAAGACGGTGAATCTTATCTTCCCGAGGTAGCAGGAAGCAAATTTTAGCCACCAGTCTTATTTCCCTGAAGTTGCAGCGGAGTAGACTAAAGACAGCAGATCTCATCTTCCTGAAGTTGCAGGAAGCAGATCAAAGACAGTTTCAGCCTTATCTTCTTGAAGTTGTAAGAAGCAGATTGAAGCCATCAGACTTACTAAAATCAAGATGAAGTTCCAATACCGTTGAAGTTGCAGTGGAGTTGGAAGCCATTTGGAGAAGACGAGGGCTAAGAGGTCAAGATTCGGCAAGACTGGGCAAAATTGGTCCTTTTATAGTCTTTGCTCTATTCTCGTTTCACGACAATGAGCAAAGAGGGGCAGCTGTAATTGGCCTAATTTGTCCGGGCCCATGTAAATAAATCAGAATAAAAAATAAAATAAAATAATAAATGTCCAGCTTTACAGTCCACTTTACAAGACCAATCCTCAAGCCAAAAAACCAGACCCAATACCCCATTACACCCGAGCCCAAATAGATGACCCACCAACCCATTACCAAAACAGAACCCATTAACCCAAACCTAAAACAGACTACCCTACCCAGACCCAAAACACTCGCGGCCCAAAAGGGCCTGATGCCTAATCAGTCTAAGGAGACCTAGGGTTCCTGAGAAACCCTAGGCGCCGCAAGCCTCGCACCCAGGCCACCAGTCGCGCCGCAATCCACGCGAGCCACGCCGCCATCAACGCACGAACAGCCCTGCACCATCGCCGAGATCTTCGTCGATCACCTGCAAAGAAGGAAAGATACGCAGCAGCAAATCAGACAAAACATGTATATTTCCTTTTTTGTTTCGTTTTTTCGGGTTATAAAACCCCAAAAATTTGTAAAGAATACACGGACAAAAACAGAGAGAATACTCAAATATTCACAAAATACAAAGAGAAATAAAATACAAGAAACTAGGTTACAAAGGTGATTTTCTCAGTTATTTTCCTTCTGTTTTTTTATTTTTTATTTTCAATCTATGCGTTTTTATACAAATATTGTTTTTTAAAAAAATAACAAGAAAAGATTACCTTTTAAATCGCGAGGTTATTAGCCTCCGGCCGCCGTCTGAGGTGGTGCGTACGACGGTACGTACGGCGGCGCATCACCGGAGCCAGGACCGGAGTTAGACCCCAGGCCGAAGGGGGGAGAGCATTTCAGAGTTCTCATTCAGTTTTTTTTTAAAAAGATGTTAAAATGATTTTTTTTAGCAAACTTTTAACTTATATAATAATAAGGAAACGGTGTCGTTTTTGCTTAAGCTGATAAGCATAAAACGATGTCGTTCAGGGAGGATCCGCGCGTTGACCCGAAAACCCGAGGAGGATTCGCGTGTTTTTGTTAAAAGGGCTAATTGCTTTATAGGCCCTTTCGCATTTTTGTAAAATTTCAATTATGTCCGAATATAATTTTTTCCTTACTTTCAATTTAGCTCTAAAATTTATATTTTATTAAAATTTTATCCTCCGGGCTTCTTAAAGGCCAATATCAGAACGGCGTCGTTTAGGAGACATGGCATAATTGTCTAATAAGTCCCTAAGATGTGACGCGCGTTTTGATTTGATCCTTTTACATTTTATTTTTTTTTAGATTTTTTTATTTCTTTGTTTATTTTTTAAAACCTTTTTATTTTATTTTTTTAATTATTTTAACATTATATTAAAATTGTTTTATCATATTAAAATTATATTATTTTTTAAAAAAATTAATTTATTAATAAAGTTTTTGAATATTGTTTTTCTTAAATACTTATTATTTTTAAATATTAAATTATTACTATTTATTATTTTATTTAATTATTTTTATATTGTATATTATTTTATAACTTTTATGTTAGTTATTATATTATATATTTTAAAATTTTGTATATTATATAGTATTATATCATATTAGACATTATTTTATTTTTATAAAATTTATTTAAATTATATAACAGATTTTATTTATTTAATAATTTTTAATTTTTATGATTAGTGTATTATATATGTTTTTATTTAAAATTATTATACTATTTATTCATCATTTTTTTATTATATATAATCATTTATATATGTATTAAATTATTAAATTATGTATTTTTATAAGTTTTTATACTTTTTATTATTTATCTAAAACATTGATTATATATATTAAATAGTTTTAGAAATTGTCATATTCTTTTTCTTATTATACTGTTTATTCAATGCTTAAGTATATCATTCCTTTATTTATTTCTACATTTGATCTTGTCGATAAAGTTTAATATTCATTTCTTGAATTTTTATATTCCATATGAATTTTTAATTATTGTTGCTTATTGTATATGTTTATTTATGTTCCTTTAATTGTTTATTATTGCTTAGCATATTTATTTTCATTTCATATATTAGTTGCTATATTCTTTTGTTAATTGACTATATTAGCATTAATTGTTAGTATAACCTGTGATTATAATGAATCAATATTCTATATTTTGTAATGTATCAATACAAAATCGAATTCATATCATTTTTACAAAAACACATTTTCGCGAAATTGTCGTATTTTATTCAAAATTTTAAAAAATATGGTGATATGTGATATTTGGGGACTTCGAGAAGAATTGTGCCCTAACTTACTGGGTTTCGATTTTTCTCGTGGAACTTAAGGTATTAAATATCACTTCTCTTTTAAAACTGAAACTTACAAATTTCAAATAAAGAAAAACTTATTCTTGGGAATTCAAAACGTTATATCCTAACTTACTGGATATGATGTTTCGTGTCTCGAGGTAGGAATTTTCTAAAATAAAGGCGTGCCTAGTTTCAAAGTCATGAGATGCTATATCCTAACTTACTGGGTATACTATTTTATTTTCTTTGAGATAGGTAAGTCCTGGCTTTCCTTCAAATAAAAAGATTATATTTTAAATTTTTCAAAATTTCGATATTAGGACATGGAATTATCAATTAGGTACCAAATTTTGGGCATTATGAGGGTGCTAACCCTTCCTCGCACGTAACCGATTTCCGAACCCGTTTTCTAGTACTTTGTGGACCAAAAATCAATGTTTTGAAATAAAACGTCTTATAAGGTGATCCAATCACACCTAAGTAAAAAGGGATTGGTGGCGACTCCCGTTTTCGTTTTTTAAAGTCGACCCCCGTTTTTAAATCAAACTTTAAAATGGTTTCGACACTACAAATAGCTTCAGAGATCAAATAAATAATTTATAAATTTTAATAGGTATTGTAGTGTTAACCATGATTTGTGTGCAAATAAAAGAAATGTCTTTTAATAATTCTTTTCATATACTTTTTTTTTATTATAATTTTTATGATTTTTATAATATTTTGTGAATTTTTTTCTATATTTTGAATAGTTTCTTCATAATTTTTACAATTTTTATTTTTTTCCTAATTGATATAATTTGATATAATTTACTAATTTTTTTTGTTACTTTAATAATTTTTAATAATTTTTCAATTTTTTAATAAATTTTATAATTTATACTTTTTTTTCGCACATTTTTATTTTTTTAATATTTTGTATATTTTTTAGCAAACTTTTTATGATTTTCTAACATTTAATGATTTTAGATATAAAATAATCAATTTCCATCACGTGACACAATTTTAATATGTCACGTGGCGAAAATAACCCAAAAAATGACAATCATTACTCTTCAACTTTCAAAGAATTTAATTAATTGAAATTTTAATATTTTAAGACTCAAATGCAAAAAAAAAAAAAAAGTATACGAATTTAATTGATTATTTTTTTTTAAAAAAATTAGCCTTTAGTCTAACATTTAGGATGGAAGCTGTTTTATTATTATTATTATTATTATTAATGAAATGAAGCACACTTAATCTTCTCTTTTCTTATTCCCTTTGATGTTAGATTTTAAGTAAAGAGAAAATTTCTAAACTTGAATGAGTGAAGAGAGGGACCAATGTCTCTTTATATAGTAATTCCATATGACACAATTTATCATAGTATTAATATACATGCCCCAATCTTCCTTCTTTAATACATGAATTATACATGTTCATTAAATAATTTTAATGTGATTAACAATCTTAAATAATTTTAATACGCTTTTCGAGAAAAGCGTATTGGGTGAGTGTATGGAATATCTATTCGTAGACATAAGTCATGTGTCAATTGAGAACTTAGTAGTAGCCTAAACCCCTACTCTAAATTCCAAGTGTAAGTTTTCTTGTACTTATATTTATTGTGATTTATGTGCTTAGATGTTTATGTATTTGTGCATAGTGATGAGAATCTCAAGTATGTGATATGTGGGTATGGTAACAATTGTGAAAAGTGCAACTGTATGCGTAATATATGTATGTTATATGATTGTGACAATGTTTTAAAAAATATGCTAACATGCAGTGATAGTGCACAGATAAACGGTAAGTGATTTGTGATTGTTTCAGATATTTTGGCCTTGTGACCGTATGAGACCGTTGGATATAGTTGGCATGCCATAGGATTGTGGGTACTCACCTATATGTATAGTGATTTTGGGCATTGAGGCCCTGGGACATGTTGGAGGGATAAGGGAATGTGAGCTAAGCTCCATTCAGCGGGACATGTGAAGCGAAATAAGGAGAGTGTTAGCTACATTCTTCACTTCTAGGACATGCTTTACTATATGAGTCTATGTTTAGTGTGATGGAGATCTGTGTATTCGATGAGTAATGATAGAGCTCACTATATGTTTCATAACTCAAGTGTTAATCTATCTTAAGTTTTATAACTATGGAAATATGTATCTATGCTTTATGTGATGTATGCTTGAATGAGTATGTATTTGCTATGCGAATGGATTATAGATAATGCACGTTATAGTACTATATGTTATCAAACCTAAGAGTATCGTACTTATGAGTAAATGGTTGATTGTGAACGCATGATGGTATGTTTGCGTTGTGGATATTCTAGTCATTCACTGAGCTTGTTTAAGCTCATCCACTATTTCAACAACTACATATTAGTAAAGGTTCAGTGTGGGCGGTCTGGTTGTCCAAGGGAGTGATCCAAAGGAGTCTCGTTTATTTTCGTAGGTGTTTATTCGTTTATTTATTTGCGTTTTGGGGAATAAGGCAATGTGGTAGTTTTATGGTTAGTTATTGCCATGATGTATTTGGACTATTTACCAATTTTGCTCTTCTTCTTTGTTTTATAAGTATATATATATTTGCTTTGGATTATAAACATATATGTTGGCACAATGTTTCTTGCTTGGCCACGTTTTGATGATTTGAACTGTTAAATTTAGCCATCGAATGAGTATTAATCAAAGTATTTGTTGCATGATGCCTAGGAACCGTTTTGGGATGAGTTAATTGCATGTGTATGTTGTATTTTTATGCCCAGGGGCAGAGGTATCGATAGTTGGGGTTTAAAATCGACACCTCTGTGTTTCAAAATGTGCAGGAAGTCAGAATAGGGATTTGGTATCGATACCTTTGCTCGAGTATCGATACTCGAGGACAAAGTATCGATATTTCATGATAGGTACCGATAATTTTCGAGACTTTGGGATTCAGTTGAGAAATAGAATGCAAGTTTGGTGTCATTTTTCCAGGTGGTATCGATACCACACAAAGAAAATATTGATACCTTAGTGTCAGTATCGATACCTACGAGCACATTTTGAGAATTTTGCTAATTGGACCTTGTGCATGTTAGTACTCCTTTTTAAGAATGTTTATGGTATGCTTTGCATGTAATAATGATAATTAACCAATTAAGTGACCTAAAACCTACAAGCATATTATAATAAATGACGTTTTGCTTAAAATAGGCTTTCCACTTGTTGTGAGTAAGATGAGATGGTGGTGTGGCATCCCGAAATCCAGCTTGGCGACCAGACCAGGTATAGGGTATTACATTTCTGCTAATTCTTGCCATGTAGAAATTAAACTTGGTGGCAATGAATTCAACCATGCTTGTGCTCGATCCTACAACGAGTATGGAAACAGCTTCAACCTTAATGCATCTTCAGTCACACCAGCTATCTTAAACGAATCACTCACCTTTATGAATAATCGAAGGTGAATATGTGGATCTTCCGTAGGCATACCAGTGAACTGGCCCACCATTTGGAGCATTTGAAACATCACTGATTTTAATTTGAATTGGGGTGCCTCGATATACATCCTCCTAATTCCCAGATTTAACTCATTGAAGAGTGGCACAGCGTATTCTCTTATGGCACCATCCCTATCATCAGCAATAAGGATTGGGTTGTGCACATGACTGACTCCATTACCTTGTTCATCATTTTGATTTCCAAGGTCCATCTCAGTTTGTCTTTGAGCTAATCTCTAGCGTCTTCTTTGTCTTTTGTCTAAATGTCCACTCAATTTTAGGGTCTACAGGTAATAGATCGATGATTTGATCTATGCTCGTAAACACCTAATAAATAAATCACAAATAAAGAATAAATTAGTAATGTTAGAAATTAAATAAAAACCAAACGACAAAAATAATTTCATAAAGACTGATTAAGGCAATAGTCCCCGGCAACGACGCCAAAAACTTGTAACGAGATTTTTGTGCAAGTGTACGCAGTCGTTCAAGTAATAAGTAAGTAAAATGAGTTATCATCTCCATAAGGACTGTGTGTGTTAATCGATTATTTGCAAAATTATAAATTCACAATTTGGTATAAAAACAAAATAATTTGAGTGATGATGATTTAACTAGATGCAAAATTGATCCCTAATGCAATTTTAAACTAAGTATGCAAAATTATCTAAATGTATGAATGGATTTTAGCAACAGAAACACAACTTCAACAATCAATAACATGTATAGGCTAGGATAATTACATTAATAAACTTAATTCATTTTCATCATGCTTAACAGTGTTACGAAAATATTCCATGGTAACTCGATCTTTCATTAGTTTAGAAACCAAATTAAGTCCTTTCGGATCTTTTACTTAATGAAACATGTATTTTACTGATCATATTAAACTAAGGGTTTCTTAGTATTTATGCAAGGTAAAAGAGACAAATAAGTTTGAAACAATTTAATCACATAAACCTAAAAACTATGCAAGATAATATAGCTAACTAAAGATATTATGAACCTTTAATTTAGTCAAGTTTAATGATCTAAATTGAGCATTACAATTTTTAATTATGTGTCTACTAACTGTCGTCTGGTTAGGATCGTTCAACTAATCTGAATGCATCCGATCACATATGAGTGAAATACATCTTGATTTTAATTGAAAACATGATCGACTGAGGCACAAACATGTTAAACATGAATCAAACAAATATTATTGAATTAACAAAATCATCTTAGCTAAACAAAATTAAGCTATCATTGTTGATTGTAAGGTCAATAAACACTTAGCAAACATGTTTAAATAAAACAACAAGGAGGAAAGAGTAAACTCTAATTCAATTCAGTAGCCTTTTAGATCTTTCTGACTGAGGTGTTTCTCCGATCCGCTCATTGCTCCTTTGCTAAGGGTTTCTTAAGGTGGCCTACCAAGAGATGGTCTTGCCAAGGCTTTTGTTGGCTAAAGAATGGAAGGGAAAATGGAGTGGCTAGGCGTGGGGGAAAATGAAAGGGAAATGGAATGAGAGAAAAGAATGTAGAATGAGAGATGTGTTATGAATGAAAGGATGAAGAATGAGGGATAAGTAATGTGGTATTTATAGGTGAATGTGAGGGTGAAGTTTACTAAAAATAGAGTTTAAAATCGCTCCATCTTCTCCATGGCATGGCTGGCCATAAATTGTGGAAAGGGAGGTGGTTTGGTTGATTATTTCAAACACAAAATGATGCTATAATTAGCATAGAGTAGACAGTTTCAAAGGCATAGTTTGGTTTTCGATTTTTGATTAAATTGCAACTGCAGGGACCCCCAAAGAAATATCCCAAAGCTTATTTTTGGGCAGCTATATGCTTGTGCCAAAATTGGGTTTGACTCCCTCTTGTTGGACAGTTTCATGATCCAGAAATTAATCAAACATGTCCACTTTGTAACTCACTTTAACTAGGTCAAATTAGCATCTTTATGACCCAAATTTGTATGGTATTACCGTCCAAGTAAGGTGGATGTGTCCATGTCCATGCATCCTTATGGTAATCTCAACTTCCATGGACCCACTACATAATAAAAATCACATATTAATAATTAACATGAAAATAATATAATTTATGCACAAAAATCATGTAATAAAGCATGATTTCACATACTTTATAAATTCATGTCTCATTTTAACATTTAAGCAAAATCCACTTAATTTATTAACAATTACTCAAGATTCATATAATTATTAAGTCAAAAGGTGGTAAAAATATATAGAAAAATCCTATATAATTTCAAGTTTAAATGTATCATTAAGAGCCATATCTTGGATGGTACTATTATGAGTTGTGTCGTGGAGGGGTATCATTAGGAGTCATACCGTAGATGGGTAAACCTTTAGTGGATGGTACCCTTAAGAGAATAAACAATGAGTGGATGGATACTTTTTATTCGTAGTTAAATTGCTTGTAAATATGTTGTTTTATAACTTCATGAAGGGTGTAACCTTTGACTTAATGACCGAGGTTTTACATTGTATATATGGCAATAGGTGACCTAACGGCTCGTGATTACACGTTGTAATATGTGGCAACCATTGACATGATTGTCCGGGATTACACGTTGTATATGTGGCAACCATTGACCTGACCACCCAAGATTACACATATATGTAGCAAATTTGACCTAACGTCCTGGGATTATGCAATAGGAGAATCATACATTTCGTAAAATGTGTCAAATTAAAAATCTATATAAATGGAAATATAAGGATTTACATGTACATAAACACTAACTTACCAACAGGAAAACATGTAAAATTATAGCTATAATATATGTTTAGGCAGGGGTGTAACCCCCTTAGCTCCATAATATTGGAAAAAATCCAATTTGAAAAAAATTGGTTTGAAAACGGTTTCTTGCATAGTGAAAAATTAAAATTTTGAAAACCAAGACAATTTGTGATATTTATAGCAATAAACCTTTTATCGAAATTGCACCTGTGTTTTTTGATAGACGGATCCTTGTTGTTCTCGGCTTTCAACTGAACGACCTTCTCCACTATCCTCGTAAAACAAACTATTTTGAGTTTGGGCTTGAACGAATTCAAATAAAACACAGAACAAAAAATTATTTACTTTACTTTCAGTGGGAAATCAAATCTCTTTTAATAGAAACCGATAGAATTATTATTCTGGAAAATAGAATTTATACTTAGAAAATAAATTCTCACTATTTTCGAGCATAATAACAATATCTCAAAGTTGTGTATTTAGCCCTACCGGTGTCATCTATTTATAGGGAGAATAAGTGAAACCCTTGTTAAATTAGTTGAAGTATATTTCAATAAGAAACAAAATTCTAGTCTAACTAGGAAAGAGAGAGGCGGCAACCCTAGTTAAATATACTAGGGTTTGTTATCCCATATAATAGCTTGAAGGGATTTTGGGCCTCTCCCATATCGGATCCAATTATAAGTACTTACTGGACTTTTAACATAGTAGTACTTTGTAATTCAATGCAACCTAATACATGTTTTTCTTTTTTCCAAAATAAATATCGTAAATTAATTTAAATAAATAAATTAACTTCTCAATTAAATAATTTTCTAAACCTAATTCTAATTCTATTAAAATCATTGCAACTTTACCGTAAAAAATCTATGAGAAAATATATTTAATATTTCTACATTCAACGAATTCACTATGACTGATTAATTTCATTTCATTTTCAAACTTCAATTAATTAATAATATGAAAACTCATAAATTATTTTTTCAGGTCATTTTCATTTAATGAGAAAACCACATTTATTTCTGAATGTTTCTCGTTTCTCCAACTATATCATTTCTATCTATTTATGTTCATTTGATTCAATATGCAATTCATTTTCGGTTTCAACGAGCTAGCGAAGGGACTGATTGGACATATTTGATTAGAGCTCAAATGATTTATGATTAAGTTTCAGCTTTTCGCCTATTAATTATAAACTCATTTAGTCACGAAGTCATTCCACTATAGTATCGTGACTGAGTTCTCCCTAATGACATATCATTATGAAAGCAACTTGGTCAGTGCTCGTCCAATGACTTTATCATAAGTGTATTACCCTCATAGGATATCCTTAATCTCTTTGAGATAAATTCGCTCTCCCAATATGGTTCTATTTTATCTCATGGTAATCATTACATCTTCCTTCATGAAAAGTGAATTACTATTAAATAGTAATCAAGTCACTTCATCACAAAGATGAACGACTCGTGGCCACGTTTACTTTTCATCTATCATGTAATGCCAATGAGAGGATATCAATTACTCGTGTCTTGGGCCATTGATTCCACTAATGTGAATGATGCTACATATTGTATAAGTCGTATACCCAACGCATCAGCTTTTGGTTCCTCATCTATTTGAACTTAGACTTTTACTTACATCAAAATATACGAGTCACGCGTACACAGTCCATCATCCACTCAGTATTAAAATATGTCACACTTTAAACGTTACAAGTGAATAAATAAATAAACATATTCAAGATTTATTCTCCTTGGATTCAGTCTGATGTACTGTTAGTCCAGTCAGTCACATCTATGTTTTTATCTTCTAGGAGTCATCTGCTACAATGCCCAAGATAAGAAATCTCTCCAATTGGACTTGATAGACAGCATATTAGTCTTTCAATCGGTTTTCTTATTTCCGATTAGACTAATGACATATTTAGGTTCGTCTACTAATATAAATTGTCTTTCTGTATTATGATCCGACCACGTAATACTGCTTAATATTAGTTTAAACTTAGACAACCAGTAAGTCAATATTTACTTATATTTTGCTTTACATGCAAAAATCACGTGAAAAAAATATACAAAAGATATTAATGTAATTTATGAATAATTATATTTACCAATCTATTAAAAAAATTATAAATACTCAAACAAATATACTAAACTTAAAAGACAGTAGATTGAACACATACCCTATATGGATTTCTCATTTCTACTTTTTTTTTATTAAATAAATATCCAATATATGCATGCATACGTACGCAGGTTGGGGTACACCCCCCGCGGGAGCCCTTCATGGGTCCCTTTTTTTTATCTTTTTTTTTTCTAATATATATGTACACAGACATGGGGTTCGACTCCCCGTGAGAGTCCCTCGTGGGTATTCCTTGAAAAACCACTTGTGGGTACTTCATACCATTTTTTTTTCATTTAGAAATATAAAATGAACATAGGCGGGGATGTAACCCTCGTGGCACCCTATATTTCACTTTTTTTTTAGCATACATACATATTGTGAATTCCTTTACCCTTCTTCATTATACATACATACATACATGCAAACAACAGTATAAAAATTCTTTTGCCATCTTCCATTCTTTTTTATACAAATTCAAGTATAACCCCCCTGGACACCCATGGTTCTTTTATATATTACGTACATTCATGCAAACGGGGGTATAAGCCCCAGTGGGACATTTTCATCCATTTATTTTATAATATGAAATATATGCATGGGTGTTGAACACCACATGGGGTTTATACCCCACCCCAATGACATATACATTCATACGGTCGTGGGATTTATACCCCTTCGTAGGTGTTACTCTTCACTTTCATTTTCTGTATAATATATAAAATACATACATGTGCCGGAGGGTACGCCCCTTTGGGATCTCTAATGAGTTTCCTTTATTTTTTAAAATATAAAATATAACGTATATAGCAAGGGGGTTCATACCCCTAGGTGTTCACACCGCAAAGGATCCTTTTTATTTGGCTTGCTACTCAAACCCTCAACAAATTTCATCAAAAACATAGACAAAACATGTTTTGGATCTAAGTATTAAATGCTAGTATCAAATAAATGATGGAAGAAGAAAATGATCTATTTTAAATTTAAAATTATCATAAATGAGGGTTTAGATCTAGGATCTAGTATAAAATAAATGAGGGAAGAAGAAAATGATCTATTTCAAATTTAAAATTACCATAAATGAGGGTTTAGATCTAGGATCCAATGTCTAAGGTCCAGGATCAGGGCCCAAGATCTAGGGTTCAGATTAAAAAAAAATTATTAAAATGATGTGCCAATAACATAAAAAAAAAGTTGAAATAAAATAATTGATAAGTGATACAAAGACAATATGGCGTGTATTTTTCATACAAGTCTTTCCCAAAAAAAATGAGAAATGATTGTAAGAAACTGTGATTCCACATCATTCCTATCATTTTCCAATAAGAAAATGACAAATCAGATTTTTCTTCGTTTTCATTTATGATCCTATTGAAAAAGGGATAGTGATAACGTGGAATTATAGCTTCATACTATCTCTTCTTCTATAAATATAACCTATGATGAATGAGAAAAACAATTAATTACTTGACAATATATTGTGAAGATATATAAACAATTAATTACTTGGCAATATATATATATATATATATATCTCTACATAAGTGCTATAAAGAAAGACAAATGCAACAGTACATGAAGTTCGTAAACTGATTATCCAAAAATGGAAGCAGAGAAGGTTCTTCGCATGAACGCAGCAAATCATGAAATTAGCTATGCCGATAATTCAGTTTTTCAAGTCTCCTTCTGTCTTTCATTTATCAGTTCTTTTCAATATTAATTAATTCACCATTATATATGTTCTTTTTTTCAACAAATATCTTGCTAACAATTTCTTTTTCTTCTTTATATGCTTTCAGAAACAAATAATATTGAAAATAAGGCCAATTATTGAAGAATCTATCACAGATGCATTCAAGAAGATTGCTCCAATTTGCATGAAGGTGGCAGACTTGCCACTTGGGTTGCTCTTCAGGTCCTAACACCTTCATGGCTATATGGCACATTATTGAAACCGTCCATGGGATATGTCAACAAGAGCAGTTGAAGTTACCCGAGTTTGAAGTGCTTCTAAATGATCTCCCAGAGAATGACTTCAATTTTGTGTTTAAGTCAGTTCCAGGTTTCTATAAGAAGCTTAAGAAAAAGAGAGGAGATATGTTGCAGGAAAGCTGTTTTATAAGAGGAGTTGCAGGTTCTTTCTATCACAGACTCTTTCCAACCCGAAGCCTACACTTTATACGTTCTTCCTATTCGGTACATTGGCTCTCAGAGGTCAGTCATTTAACCTAAAACATACCATAGTTTTCGATGCATGTTTTGGTGTTCCCCTCTTCTTGTATTAATCAAGAATCTATTTTAATCTCATTAGCCACCAGTCGGGCTAGAGAACAATAAGGGGAATGTATACATGGCAAGATCAAGTCCTCCTAATGTTTTCAAAGCTTATGCAGACCAATTTCAGAAAGACTTCACAAATTTTTTAAGCTTGCGCTCCAAAGAAACAATACCACAAGGGCGTATGGTGCTAACCTTTTTGGCTAGGAAAAACCAAAATACCTACACCGAAGATTATGGTTTGGAGCTGCTTACTAAATCCCTTCTTGACTTGGTTGATGAGGTTATACACACACATATACATTTATTTCCTTATAATCCATTTAAATCCGAAGCATGTATGCTACAATTATTGGATTGCTATAAATTAACTTAAATAAGGATTGCAGGGAGTTGTAAAAGAGACAGATGTGGATTCATTCAACCTTCCATTGTATACACCTTGCAAAGAAGAAGTGGCTGAGATTATTGAGAGGGAAGGGTCGTTTGAAATTAAGGAGCTACAAGTTTTCGTAGTGGAGGCCAATTGTTCAAGTAGAGAAGAGCTGCTCGGCAGCAAAGACATTTGGGTTCAGAAGGGGAAAAAATTTGCAAATGCTTCAAGAGCTGTTTTTGAACCCATTATTTGCAGTCATTTTGGAGATGCTATAATTGATAAGTTATACACAAGGTTTGCAACTCTTGCAGCAAATGCTATAACTTATTCAATGGATCACAAAACGCTTAACATTGTCGTTTCATTGACAAAGAAGGATTTTTATCAATAAATTATGGCCCATAAGCCAATCAATTTGTCTCAATGAATATATGGATTTATATATTAATAATAGTTTTAATTTATGTGATAAAACATAATGTACTATTATTGCTTCTTCTTCTTTTTTTTGGGGGGTTAAAAATTATCGTCTATTGATTATGTCTCAAATCTATTTATTTGATTTAAATTTATTTAGTAGTGTATTTAAAATTATTATTATATTGATTCTAAATTGTAGTTTATTAATATTTTTTAAGATTAATTTGAGTTTGAATCATCGTAATATATAAAAAAATATTATAATATTTAATTAAAGGGTAAACTATTAAAATAGTCACTTTTGTTTCTTTCAGGTTACATTTTAGCCACTTATGTTTGAAATGCTACGTTTTAGTCACTTAAGTTATCGTGTTGTAACATTTTAGTCACTAAGCGTTAATTGTCGTTAACGGTGTAACGGTAAGCTGATGTGGCACGTTAAATCATTATTTCAAATGAAAATTTTAGATTAAATTATACGATTTGTCCCAATATTTTTTTCATTTTGAACAATTTAATTTGTTTTTCTTTTACATTAAAAGAGATGGAGAAGGGAGGAAAATAGAGGGAAAAGCATAAGAGAATGAAAAAAAAAGAAGAAAAAAAAAGTTAAAAGAACATAAAAGAAAAAAAATTAAATTGCTCAAAACGAAAAAATATGAGGACCAATTGTATAATTTAACTTAAAATTTTTATTTGAAATGATAATTTAACATGCCACATCAGCTTACAGTTACACCGTTAACGATTCAGTGACTAAAATGTTACAACACATTAACGTAAGTGACTAAAACGTAACATTTCAGAAATAAGTGACTAAAATGTGACGTGAGGAAAACAAAATAGACTATTTTAATAGTTTATCTTTAATTAATTTATATATGCCTTTTATTCTTATGATTAATAAAACTTTGAATCTATGTTCCTTAACAAAGTTGACCGTGGTTTTGTCTAATTTATTTCTTTAATAGTTGGTCGTGTGTCTTACATGATCGTGTCTCCAGGCCGTGTGGATCACTCCAGACCGTGTGGACCATTTGTTTTGAATTTTTTACTCTAATATGGTATATTTATGTCGTCCTATTTCTAGGATTGCATGCAACTCCACTCAATTACGCTAGACCTACTCTTAAACAGGGTCTATTCCTCCTCTGATTTAAGCACATCAAACATGGATCAATAAACTAGAAATATCAAACCAAGAATTAAGCACACATAATTGAGAACAAGATCTAAATATTTATTGCGTAAAATAAAAATCAAAAGGCAGCATTCATCATAGGGTTCATCTCCCCTAGGTATTTTAAAAATTAGTTCATGCTTGCAGATAAAAACATCCCAAAGACAGTATAACCACAAGAAACAAAGAAACTCAAAATAATCTCCAAAGAAATCAAAAGGGAATCTTCAATCTTGATGGAAATCTGCTTCAGAATCGACTTCAATGGTGTTTTCCGAGTTGTTTTCTTGAATATTCTATGACGGCTCCCTCCCATCTACTTATTTTTGTTATATATAGGTCTTAGAATGCTTGAAAAACCTAAAAATCGCGCTTTTCCATTGGTTTAGAATGCAAATTGAGAAATCGACACGGCCTGCCACATTGCCGTGTGGAAACCCATGTGGCTCACATGTCCGTGTCCAGGCCTTGTGGAATGGTTCAGCCTATGTGGCTCCTGTAACTCGCTTCGATTTCTCGGTTTTCGCTTGTTTTTCGCTCCTTTTGCTCCCAAATGTTCTCTTAATCATAAAAACATGAATTTAAAGTATTAGGAGTATAAAATTCACCATTAACATTGAATAATCACCCAAAAACGCATTAAGAATGAGATTCAAACATGTTACTTTTAGCACTTATCAGTATTTGATAAGATATGGCATTCTTGTAATTGTTAACATGTTTAGGGAAATGTATATGAATGAATGCAATATTATATATTTGTTATATAATTGTTATTATTTTGTCAAGGTTGTGGTTCTTAGAAAATAGACTGTGGACTATTATCTCCACGTAGGATTATTTTTATTTATAGAATTCTTGTGAGCCGGAAATGGACAAAGGACATAAATGTAATTGTTCCAAAAAGGAGCCCATGAAGAGGAGAAGATGGAGCTATGGCGGTCGAAGACACAATGAATGCCACAATGAATGCCTTGTGATGAAAAACTATGTAATTTTTGTTTTTCATTTATTTTCTAAAATACAACCATGGAAGTCTTGGCTGACAGTTTTATTTTATTACCCATATATTTATATATCTGTTTAATAATTATTTATGATATAATTATGATATATATGTATGAGATGATCCAGAGTCGATCTAAAAAAAGATAAGAAGTGTGGTAATGAGAAAATATATGTGTTGTATTGTTCCATTCACTTTTTTAGGTTATTGAATGTGAATATTATAAAATTGTCATAGTATGTCTTGCATACATGAGATAAGCATGCAATATAGTTTAGGAAAGAATGTCACATGTACTTGCTATGCATATATTGATCATACATGATTGAAATCGAAAATTAAAAACCTTGCATGTCTTTAAAATATTTAGTGGGAGAATGTCCCTAAACAAGACCTAGGGCCTCCATCAATGGTCTCTTGTGATGACATGAAATGGGCCTACCCTAATGTAGACGTTGTCATGTGGATTTCACTAAGGATACTTCCTAACAGTAAGCAGAATTTTCTTATGATCATATGATAGTTGGACTGGCCCCTGTGATAGGCATTATCATGCGATAAGTTAAGAAATTTTATATTTAAAAGAGGACAACTAGTCAACGCATGCTACTCGGCGAGCCCACGATGACTCATTTTTGGTGCACGATGCGATAGGTTTTGAGTTGATGGTTATACACTTAAGATCTTCTAGTTAAGTAACTCCCCATGGAGCTCTACTTAAGTTAGAATGATGGTCAAACGTTACACAATTATTAGTACATGTGAATGCCTAAAGGAATTAGGTTCATGTACTAATTAGATGGAAATCCATGTTCTTACTAGTTGATCATGATCACCGCGCGATGGCTTGATTCAATAGGTGTGGGAATTATAATTGCAACGACTTACAAATGTTTTCAAGGATTAATGTAAGACACATGCATCATCTTAATGCATATCATAAAGTTTCAAAACGTTTTCAAACATTTTCTTAATATAAAGATATTAATATATGAATGTTTTATTTTTAGTTCGAAAATGGAACCGACTCCCTTATCAAACATACTCACTGAAAATAAAACTAAACGGAAATAACTAAAAGGAATGGAAAAAGAATTTGATAATTGTCTTGAGCTGTGAGAAACTTAAAACAGTTTTTGATAACAAATGTCCACCAACCACTCAAGCTAAGACTAGAAAATGTTGGGAAGAGTCTGATGATATAGCTCATTGCTATATGCTGGCAAGCGTGACCAGTACTTTGTATAAGCAGCTGGAGAGCTGAAGACTGTTAAAGCGATTCTAGATAAGCTAGAAGATATGTTCAGGGGCCAAGTTGTCTTGGCTCAATAGTTTGCTATAACTAGCTTAATGAATGCATAGAAAAATCCCAACACTTCAGTCAAAGACCATATGATCACTCTTATGGGCTACTTTGTCGAGGCTATGGATAATGAGGCCAATCTGAATTAGAACACCCAAATTGAGATGGTGTTTAAAAGCTTGTCAAAGGTTTTTGTTGTTTTTCGGGCCACATATAATCTTGGCAACAAAAACCTGACGCTTACATAACTCATGAAGGAGTTACAATCCTATGAGTTGGTGTTGAACGACGGTCAAGCCGATCCAAAAAGTAGAAGCGAATATAGCCGTCGCTTATTCTTCAAAAGGGAAGGGAAAGCGCACTAAGAAAGGTAAGGCTAAAGTCTCCAGATCACCACAAGTAGAAAGGAAGAGAACTTGAAAGCCTAAAGACTTATCTAAGTCTAAATGCTTCTTCTATAGCAAGAAAGGGCACTTCAAGGAAAACTGTAAATAGTGGAAGGAATAACTAGCTACCAAAGGCAAAGGTATGGAACTCTTGATGATAGAAGCTTGCTTAGTGGAAGACTCAATAGACCATTGGGTCATCGGTTTGAGAGCCACTAATCATGTTTGTGTTTCTCTACAGGGGTTCGAGTAGATGAAAGATCTTAGAGACAAGAGCTTATCGTTTTTGTTAGCTCTAGTTTTTCAAGTATTTTGATATAACAAAAAGTATTTTAAAAATTCCCTACTTAAATATGCAAAAATTGTTTATAAGTCCTTAAAATTATTTTCAAAGTGTTGGACAAAATAAATTGTTAAAAAGCCTTGAATTAACTTATTTTTTAACGAGTTTTTGAAGTCTAAAAGACTTCTACCAATACTTAGGTGGAGAAGTATCGGTAGAACTCAAGATGAAAAGACCTTGAAAAAGCTACAGAATTCTACCAATAGAACTAGGAGTTCTACTGATACAACTCTGGGTTCTACCGATACAACCCGGACTTCTATCAGTAGAACGTACTCCAGTAAGGAAGGTAGTTTTGGCCTGGGCCTTCTATCCGTACCTTAGTCCATTCTACTGATACAACCAAAGTGCTATCGATACCTTGAAGACTTCTACCGAAACAAGTCAAGTCAGTAGCCAAAGTTCAACATCTCATGCATTTCTACCGATACCTTGAAGACTTCTATCGAAACAAGTCAAGTCAGTAGCCAAAGTTCAGCATCCCCTACACTTTTACCGATACTTTGATGGATTCTACCTATACCAAATGAAACCCTTAGAGTTATACCGATACAAGGGACTTATACTGATAGAATGAGGCCAATGATCATATTTTGGAAAGACTTCTACCGATACAAGTTTCCTTCTACCGATACAACAAAGCTGTAGACTGCATTTAATGCTGGTTTTTATAGCTGCAACGACTCCATTTTGTTTTTAACTGCTACAAACGTCCACAAGGTTGTTAGAGAACTTAAATACAAGGTCAAGGCTCCTCATTGAAGTGAAGAAAAGACAAGAAACAAGCACCTAACTTCCAAGAACTCAATTTTCCAATCTTTCTTAATCTTTTACTAAATATTTCTTGTACACACTTGTGGGTTAAATTTTCTATCATTCTTTCAAGTGTTGTAACTTTGTGTGAGAGCGCTTAATTGTTGATTATCTACCTTTTAGAGGTATAATCTTATTCATCATTATTTTTCTCTCATTTGTGAGGTGTTACTTAAGGTTTTGGGTAGAAAACCTTAAGGGGAAGTTGTTCTATCTTACCTTTGAAAAGAAAAGGATTTGTAGGGTTAAACATTGTCCTTAAAGGTTCAAATCTAGTGGATTTAGGAAATCCTTATTTGAGGAAAGCTAAGGTAGTAGATGTAGGCAATTGAAGCTGAACCACTATAAATACTTGAGTCGTTTTATTTTTGCCCTTTCCCGAAAACATTTTAATACATCAATTCACCCCCTATTGGTGTATTTCGATCTCAACAATTGCAGACCGGGAATGGGACAAGTGTGGTAGTTGTAGCAGTGGGAGATATACATATTTATTTTGATAATTTTAAAAATATTATTTTAAGAGACGTTTTCTATGTACCAAGTTTCAAAATAAAGTTAATTTATGTTGCATGTTTGTATAAAGACGACTTGACCATGACTTTTCATAAAGAAATTGCAATATTTAGAAATTGCAACCTTATTTGTAATGTATGGATGTCAAATAATCTCTATTTTATCAAACAAAAAATGTACACATTGCTTGAGACTGAAATATCAAATAAAAAACTTAAAAATTCTCAGTCTAATGAGGCATACCTTTTGCATTTGAGACTTAGTCATGTTAACCGAGTCGTGGTTCCCCATAAAAAAAACCACCACTATAAAAAAACAATTTCAAGCAATTTCCTATGGGGAACCACTCTTGTTATAGGAAATTTATAGTGGTGGTTCCCCATAAAAAAAACCACCAAAATATGTCCCACTACCATACATACAAAGTGAAAGTGGAGCAAAATGTGGGAATGGAAGCAAATGTGGGAGTTTTTCCCACGAACCATAAGCACATCCAACATTGGATGCAGGTAATAAGAGAGAAACAAAGTTCCTAAATAAAAAAATTCTTCATTTTTTTTGGTCAAGTATGGAAAAGCTAAGCTTTAAACAAACTCATTGATGATCCCCACTAACACCAATGTTGAAAAAACTATCAAAATCATCCATTAAAAATTTGCAGATACTTGAAACACTGAAGTTGAAATTCATTATAAGTAGAGATCCTCGCCATGGTCAACAACCTTGTTAGCTTCTCTATAAATGTGTTTAAAATTGACGCTCAGCAACTCAAAAGCTGTAGAAGAATTAAGTTTGAAGCTCAACCATATGAAAGCCAGCAACTCTAAGGTCATCGTGAACTGCCAATAATTCCACTTGTTGAAGCCAATCTGACGATTAAAATTAAATATCTAGTTTTCATTGCTCCCACGCAAAACACCCCCTATTGGCACAAAGAGAGTTGTAGTATTCACAAGCCTATCAGTATTGATCTTAAAATGTGTAGGCAAGTCTTAGCTCCTTGTTCGTACATCGAGCAAAAATCAGACCCAGTTAAACCTGTTTTATGCTGTTACTAATCAATTTCCTATAACAAGAGTCGTTCCTAGCATAATCATTTGGGAGAAGGATCCTAGTAATGGTAATAACCACTAAGTGGTTAAGTTGATGTGAATATTTGTCCCAACACCAATTACCATTACTATCAACCATCAAACCCAACACTACGTTATCATCAATTTTAGACTAACTTGGGAATCTAAGTGTCCTTCTAAAATGTAATAATTTTACCATTCCTAATAATTACTATTACGAACCTCTTCACATAATTTTGATAAAGACATCCAAATATGAAAATGTGAAATGTTTGGTTAAATGTGTGAATAAATGATAAATATGGGATGATATGTGCACTAGGAAAATTCGGCTAGCTTGGGAAGGTATTAAATTGCATGAATTTTGTATATTTGTGAAATAGGGACTAAATTAAATAAATGTGGAACTTTAGGGGCTAAAGTGTAGAAATGCCCAAATATGTGTTTATGGACTGAATTGAATGATTTGATGAATAAATGAGTTAATTTAGAATTTATATAGATCAAGAACAAAAGAAATCGGATTTAGATGGGGGGAAATCAAAGGTTATCGAATAGTCGATCCACTCTGTTTATCCCAGAAACAAGGTAAGTTCATATGCAAATAAATGTCTTTAAAATTGAATTATATATGTTTAATTGTCATTGAACTGCTATGAATGTTGAACGGTTAAATAGGAGTAAGAATCGACAGGGTTACAATATCTGAAAGTCCCGTACGAACCTTAGGAATAGTATAGGATACGAATGTCATGACATTAGGATTACCGAGATGCGATTACGTGTAAGACCATGTCTGGGAAATTGGCATCATTATATGATTTCGTATAACACCCTGTCTGGGACAGTGGCATGGATATGTGATAACATGTAAGACCATATCCGGGATATGGCATTGTACGAGTTATATGTGATTTTCAAGTATCCTTAACGATTCCGAATGGTTGAATGGGAAAAGTCAAGTCGAGAAAGAATGTATGAATGAGTTAAGTGACTCAGGTACTACGAGATTCATACGAGTACTGAAAAGGGAAGTATTTGATAAATCCACTTATGATTTTGAATATGTGTTCAATGGGAAAGGTTTGTGAGCTTTTATATGCTTATTCATGATTTGCCTATTAATGAAAATGATGTTGATTCATGTGTAATTTTATTTGTATATGACTTACTAAGATTTTAAAGCTTACTTTGTGTGTTCTTTCCCTATTTTATAGATAATCGAAGCTAGCTCAGACTCGGGAATCATCAGGAACATCGTCACATTATCGAACAACTTGTTGGTACTTTTGATGCTATGTAAATATGGTATATGACATGTATAGGCTAGTATTAAGATGTTATGTTTTGAGTTATGATATTAGCCATGAGATTTGGCTTATAAATGATGTAAATGTGGGTGTGTATTTGACCATTTGAGTTGGCTAAATTTATGAATTTGGTAAGTGATATGTGATGTATATATAGCCTTGTGTTTTAGCATGTTTGGCATGGTTGAAGATGAAATGAATTGTTGTGGCTTGATTTTAAGATGATGATTTGGTATGTTTTATGACATGAATTAGTTGATAAGATGATGAGAAAAATGCATAGACAAGATAGGTGAAATTGTTGGTAATGGCATATTGTTTTAGTATGTTTTGGAATTATGATTTGAGTAGTGAAATGGATGGATTTTAAATGGCATGATTTGTTTATGAAATAGCATGTTTTGGTTGCCTATAATTGTGTTGAAATGGTATTATTTTGGTTGTTTAGGTGAGCATGAGAAAAGGTGGCAAATTGGCCTTGCAAATAGCCTATTCTTGTCCATACGGGCAGAGACACGGGCGTGTGTCTCAGCCGTGTGCGACACACGGTCATGATACACGGCCGTGTGTCCCCTGGTGTTGAAATTGAATTGAATTTGGTATGCTCCACACGGTCTCACACACGGGCGTGTGACCGGCCGTGTGACACAAGTCAGTATACCCCCTAAATGGAACATGGCCTAGCACACGGGTGTGTGGCTTGGCCGTGTTGCATAAGTCAGTATACCCTATAGGATTGGCACGGCCTAACACACGGCCTAGCACACGGGCGTGTGTGGCCATTCGAAAGGCACACAGGCTAGACACGCGGGCGTGTGGTCAGCCGTGTGACCCAAGTCAGTATGTATGCCCTGTTTTCACACGGCCTGGGACACGGGCGTGTCTGGAGCCGTGTGAGGTACAGGGCCTGTTCACATGGGCGTGTGACCCTGGTATGTTTGAAAATTTTCTAAGTTTTCGAGGATTTTCGTAAGTTATCGGTTTAGTCCTGAACCTTTTTTAAAGCATGTTTAAGGCCTCGTAGGGCCTTATAAGGGACAATGTGATTATGATTGAATGGTGTTTGAGAATGGATGCATAAATGTATGTTGTATGTTGTAATTTGATCCGTAATGCCTCGTAACCCTATTTCGGCGACGGATACGGGTTAGGGGTGTTACATTTATTTATATCAGAGCTACAGTTTAGTCGATTCTAGGACTAACGTATCATGTAAGAGAGTCTAGCTATACATGCCATATATACTCTGCGATAGTGTGATGATTCCTAACAGCTTAAATTGTGTTTTCGTATAGTAATGGATCCCGAAAGAGATGTAACTGACAATGTAGAGAGTAACGCGCCTGCTCCTACTCAGAGGGCAGCGAAATCTGACTCTAGACTTGTAACTTGTAGTCACGAGGGAGAGGCTAAACAAGCCTTCTTCCAAATGATGAGTGAGTGGTTAACGGAGTTCGTTCGACTGAATCTGGCTGCTCAACAACCTCCACCCCGCCTATTCCTCAACAAGTCCCAGTTGTGCCACAAGTGATAGATCCGATTCGATTGAGTAAGCCACATGTTGATAAGATTCGTAAATATGGGGCTGAAGAGTTTCGGGTTAATGTTGATGATGATACTGAACGAGCTGATTTCTGGCTCAATAATACAATCTGAGTATTCGATGAGTTATCTTGTACTCCTGATGAATGTATCAAATGTGCCGTATCTTTGTTAGGAGACACTGCGTATCACTGGTGGAATACATTAGTATCGGTGGTTCCAAAAGAACGGGTTACTTGGGAGTTTTTCCAAAAATTTTGGAAGAAATATATTAGCCAGAGATTCACTGATCAGAAACACAAAGAGTTTTTTGAGATGAAATAGGGCCTTATGTCTGTTACTGAATACGAGCGAGAATTTGTTAGATTGAGCAGATACGCTCGGGAATGTGTTTCAACTGAAGCTATTATGTGCAAGAGATTTGAGGATGGTTTAAATGAAGACATCAAGCTATTGGTTGGGATTGTGGAAATCAAAGAGTTTGTGATACTCGTCGAACGAGCATGTAAAGCTGAAGAACTCGGAAAAGAAAAGAGAAAAGCTAATTTTGAAGCTAGAGACTCTAAAAAGAGATCGACGAGTAAATCTTATCAGTCTGTATCAAAGAAATTCCAAGACTCGTTCGATCGTTCCAATGCATCGATGATATATTCAAGCAGGGATTGTGAAAAGCAACTTGTGAGTTCTAAAGCTCAAGCTACATCTATTGCTAGTGTTGGCAATGTGAGACCAAACCGACCCGAGTGTAGACATTGTGGAAAATGGCATATCGGTGATTGTAGATTGAATGATCGGGCCTGTTTTAAATTTGGATCATTAGATCATTTCATTCGTAACTGTCCTGAGTTGGCTGAACAAGATACAGTACAAAACACGAGACCGAGTAACACTGCAGTTAGAGCTAGTCCACCCAGAAACACGAGAAAAGTGAGTGATAGCCAGAGAGAGACTAATGATTTTGCTGTAAGGTCAGAGGCCAGAGCACCTGCACGAGCCTACGCTATTCACGCTCGCAAAGAAGTGTCATCTTCAAATGTTATCACCGGTACTTTTACTCTCTATGATACTAATGTGATTGCATTGATAGATCCAGGATCAACTCATTTGTATATATGTGTGAATTTAGTATCCAGTAAGACTTTTCCTGTAGAGTCTACTGAATTTGTAATTAGAGTATCGAACCCCTTAGGCAAGTGTGTTTTGGTTGATAAAGTGTGCAAGAACTGTCCATTGATGATTAGGGATTTTTGTTTTTCGGCTGATCTGATGTTGTTTCCATTTGATGAATTTGATATAATTCTGGGTATGGATTGGCTAACGCTACATGATACTATAGTAAACTGTAAACGAAAGACGATTGATCTGAGATGTCAGAATAATGATATTATTCGGATTGAGTCAGATGATTTTAATGGTTTACCAGCAGTGATTTTATCGATGTTAGCTCAGAAATATGTGAGAAAGGGTTGCGAAGCTTAGTTTGCTTATGTGCTTGATACAAAAGTAACTGAAAAGAAGATCGAATCAGTGCCAGTTGTGTTTGAGTATTCGGATGTGTTTCCTGAAGAATTACCGGGTTTACCACCGATCCGAGAGGTTGAGTTTGGCATTGAGTTAGTGCCGGGAACTACACCGGTATCGATAGCTCAGTATAGAATGCCCCGATAGAATTAAAAGAATTGAAAGCTCAGTTGCAAGAGTTGACAGATAAAGGTTTTGCTAGGCTGAGTTTCTCTTCCTAGGGTGCACCGGTATTATTTGTGAAAAAGAAAGATGGCACGATGAGAATGTGTATAGACTATCGACAACTCAACAAAGTGATGATCAAGATTAAGTATCCACTGCCCAGAATAGATGATTTGTTTGATCAATTGAAAGGGGCTACAGTGTTTTCAAAAATAGATTTGAGATCGGGCTATTACCAGTTCTGAGTTAAAGACTCTGACGTGCCAAAGACTGCATTTAGAACGAGATATGGTCACTATGAATTTTTAGTTATGCCTTTCGGACTAACGAATGCACCTGCTGTCTTTATGGACTTAATGAATCGAATTTTTAGACCTTACCTAGATCGATTTATCGTTGTATTCATTGATGACATTTTGATTTACTCACATGATGAATCCGAGCATGCCGAGCATCTGAGAATTGTACTACAGACTCTACGAGATAAGCAGTTATTTGCAAAGTTCAACAAATGTGAATTCTGGTTGCGCGAGGTTGGTTTTCTAGGGCATATTGTGTCAACATCAGGTATTCGAGTCGATCCGAGCAAGATTTCTGCAATAATGGATTGAAAGCCTCCAAGAAATGTATCTGAAGTCCGTAGCTTCCTGGGACTCACCGAATATTATAGACGATTTGTGAAAGGCTTTTCATTGATTGCGACTCCGATGACGAAATTGCTTCAAAAAGATGTTATGTTCAAGTGGTCAGAAAAGTTTTGATCAGTTGAAAGCTTTATTGACAGAGGCACCAGTGTTAGTTCAGCCTGAACGGGTAAAGAGTTCGTTGTGTTCAGTGATGCATCGTTGAATGGTCTGGGTTGTGTTTTGATACAGGAAGGCAAAGTTATAGCTTATGCCTCGAGACAGTTGAAACCGCATGAAAAGAATTACCCGACGCACAATTTGGAGTTAGCAGCTATTGTGTTCGCGTTGAAAATTTGGTGAGAAATGCCACATCTATACCAATCAAAAGAGTTTGAAATATTTGATGACGCAGAAAGATCTGAATTTACGACAACGGAGGTGGCTTGAATTACTAAAAGATTAGGAGTTAGTGATCGATTATCATCCAGGAAAGGCTAATGTTGTTGCTGATGCTTTGAGCCGAAACTCCCTATTCGTTGCTGAGATGAAAGCGAGACCATTATTTTTACAATAGATTTGCGAAGCTCAGAAAGTCAATAATGAAATGTTAGCAAAACGAGCTCAATGTGATTCGAACCCTGATTCAGAGTTTCAAGTTGATTCCTATGATTGTTTATGATTCAGAGGCTGAATATGTGTTCCGAGAAATTCAGAGTTGATTTAGATGATTTTGAATAAAGCACATAGTAGTCATTTATCTGTTCATCCGGGAAGCACGAAAATGTACAATGACTTGAAACAGTTGTATTAGTGGCACGGCATGAAAAGAGATATCTCCGAGTTTGTTTTGAAATGTTTAATCTGTCAGCAAGACAAAGCTGAGCATCAAGTACCGTCGGGTTTATTGCAGCCAATCATGATTCCCGATTGGAAATGGGATAGAGTGACTATGGATTTTGTACCGGGTTTACCCCTATCTCCGAGAAAGAGAGACCGATTGACGAAATCAGCTCATTTCCTTCCTGTACGTATGGATTTCTCTCTTGATAAGTTAGCTGAGTTATATATCTCTGATGTTGTGAGATTGCATGGAGTACCTATTTCCATTGTTTCGGATAGAGATTCGAGGTTCACATCGCGGTTTTGGAAGAAACTGCAAGACGCACTAGGTACAAAGCTACATTTCAGTACCGCGTTTCACCCGTAGACGGATGGTCAATCCGAGCGAGTTATTCAGATACTCGAGGATATGTTACGTTGTTGCATTCTTGAGTTCGAAGGTACGTGGGAAAAATATTTGCCGTTGATTGAATTTACTTATAATAGTAGCTTTCAATCGAGTATTAAAATGGCACCGTACGAGGCTCTAAACGGACATAAATGTCGAACACCGTTGTACTGGACGAAGCTTAGCGAGAGTAAGATTCACCGGGTTGATCTGATTAGAGAGACTGAAGAAAAAGTGAAAGTAATTTGTGGTAGTCTAAAAGCGGCGTCAGTGTAACATCCCGGTTTAGGGCCTAGTCAGAATAATGGTGCGAGACCACAAATCTGAGGGTTATGAATGAGTTTTTGAGGTTTATATTATGTATGCATGCTAGTGTGAAAGTTTCATGAAGCAATTTTGTGAAATTGTGGTTGAATTGTCCAAAAGGACTAAATTGCAAAAGTTGCAAAATGTGTGTTTCTAGAGGCTATATGTGTGAAATAGCTTTAGATTATTAATTAGAGGTCCTTAAATAGTAATTTATCCAAATTCTAATTTTTGGACAAAAATGGGCATGGATGAGTTAAAATTTGAAGTTTATCAAAAAGGGCATTTTGGTCATTTAGTTATTAAGTGATTAAATAGGTGAAAATATGACAAAAATTCACTCATCTTCTCCCCCAAGCTGCCGAAAATTTCAATAGCCATTGTTAGGGCTCTTTCAATTTTTCAAGCTTGCTAGTAAGTGCTCCTAAGCCCGATTTTTGATATTCTTCATATTTTTGAAGTCCTAGTAGCATGAGTAAGCTATTTTTAGCTTTTTGGTGAGCTATTATGGATGTTCAAAAATGTTCATATGTATGACATGTATGTATTTTGTTGTTTTATGGAAGATTATGAAAGCTTGATGTAGTAGAAACATCTTTTGTTAAGTGATTTTCCATGAAAATGCATGTAGGGACTAGTTTGTGAAAAACTTTAGTTTGGTCATACATATGTGGTTTAGTGAGAATTGATGATAGCTTTAGTTGAATAAGTGATTCGGCTAAGCATGAAAGACTAGAAAGTTGAATAAAAATCACTTTACGAGCTTTTGGGACTAAAGTGTAAATATGAGAAAGTTTAGGGGCAAAATAGTAATTTTGCTAAAGTATGAGATGTGGGTCAATTTAGTCAATGTATGTATTGAATAAGCTGATTTATTCATTATAGATCAAGAAAGACGAAGCCCGGATCGAAACCGAGGCAAGAGCAAGGTGGTGGACTAAATTGCATATTTCTATACTTTTGAGTATCGAGGTAAGTCTATGCATAAACAATGCATTCATACTTACAAATTGTCGATGATAGCTAGTGTATAGCTTGTTCGAGATTGATTGAGAACCTATGTGGTCCAAGTAGAATGAATGTAGTAGAATTGTGAATGGATGTTTAATTGAGTAAGTAGACATGTGAATGTGTAGTGATAATGCTAGATGGTAGGCTAAGTGCGATACCATCCTAATGCATATTGACGATGAGCTGGCTATGTGTGATGCTATCGTGAGGTATATCGTTTAGTGGGCTAAGTGCGATACCACCTTATTAATCGATTGTGGTGTGCTAAGTGCGAAACCACCGAGACATTTGCTGTGTGGGTTAACTGTGTGGATTAGCCATGTGATTGCATTATTGAGTAAAATAGCTGTGTGGATGTATTATTAAGTTGATTAGCTGTGTGGATGAATTATTGAGAAATAATGATGTGTTGTATATTGTGTAAATGTGACATTGAATGCAGGGGTGCATTTCGATGGTTATGAGTATGTGACTCATGATGTGTTGGAAATGTGGTAAGGGATAGAAGAGTAAGCATAGTTGCGAATTACTTGTTGGTATAATGCTAATTGTTGCTTAGCTTATACTATGTTGCTTAATTGTTTATGTGTAAACTTACTAAGCTCAAAGCTTACTCTCTTTCTTTTCCCTTGTCTTATAGATTAAAAGCGTTGAATCGAGATACGAGGATCATCAGAGAAGATGACCCACATATCAAAGACACTTTGGTACATGAAACTTAATGTTTTGTATATGGCATGTATAGGGGCTAGACAAGTTAGTGGATTTTGTTGTAAATGGCTAAGATGTGTTGGCCTTTAGATGGATAGTTTATTTTGTATAATGCCATGGTTGTTGGCTATTACATTATATGAAAGAAAGATGTAGTTTTCTAATGTACTTCAATTTGAGTTGATTATGATGGTGTTAGATGAGTATATGTTGTGTATGCTAGAGGGGTGAAAAGAGCTTGGCACATAGCTTTGTTCTTGTCCATGTGGATAGACACACGAGCGCGTGTGTCTAGGCCATATGTGACACACGGTCGCCCACACGGCGCGCGCTTTGGCCGCAAGGTCCCTCGCATGTTAGTATTATAAATCGAATATACCACGGACTAGCTACACGGCGTGTGTCTAGGCGTGTGGGATTATCCAGATGTTGGCCACGGCTAGCCACACGGGCGTGTGTCTAGACTCTGCCGTGTTAAAGTAGTCGGTGTGCACCACGGGTGGTAAGCACGGGCATGTGCCTTGGCCGTGGGGCATTGGCAGAATGTTGGGTTTTTAGGCACGGTTTGGGGACATGGGCGTGTGTGTCCATGCACGGGTGTGTCTAATCTTGCACGGGCGTGTGAGACCTGTATAAAGAGAAAATTTTTAAGATTGGAAAAAGTTTCGGTTTAGTCTCGAGAGCCCTCGTGTGTATGAGTGATGCCTCGTAAGTAAAGAATGAGGTTGTTGAGATGACTTCAGAGAGTAGTTATGACGAGCCTAAGTGGCGATCAAGTGGTTTGAGTTCGGTAACGCCTCGAGCCCGGTTCTGGCGTAGAACCCGGGTAAGGGGTGTTATATTTAGTTGTATCAGAGCTATGGTTTAGCCGTTTCTAGGACTACCGTAGCGGGTGTAAGAGTCTAGCTATACATGCCATAAGTGTACAATGATAGTGTGGTGGTTTCTGATGATTTAAATCTTGTTTTATATAGTATATGGATTCTGATCCATTGACTGCTGATAAAGCAGCTAGTAATGCGCCGGCTCCTGCGCAAGGAACCGCACCTGTTGAGAGTGGACCCGAGGCTAGGGGTCAAGGGGAAGAGGCACGGGAAGCCTTTCTCCAAATGATGAGTAATTGGTACTCGGATTATGTTCGAGCGAACCCTAATGCTCATCCTCCTCCACCTCCTCCTCCTATACCTCAGCCAAACCCAGTGGCTCCTCAAGGTATGGATGTAGTAAGAATATCGAAGCCCTCGGTGGATAAGATTAGGAAGCACGGGGCTGAAGAGTTTAGAGCTAAGGTAGATGATGACCCTGAGAGGGCGGAGTTCTGGTTGGAGAACACGATGAGGGTGTTCGATGAACTCTCATGTACGCCTGAAGAGAGTTTGAGGTGTGCCGTATCCTTGCTGAGAGATTCGGCATACCATTGGTGGAAAACGTTGACGCTAGTGGTCCCGAGAGAGCGGGTGACGTGAGACTTCTTTCTGGAAGAGTTTCGGAAGAAGTATATAAGCCAGAGGTTTACTGATCGAAAAAGGAAAGAATTCCTTGAGTTGAAACAAGGAAGAATGACAGTGGCGGAATATGAGCGTGAGTTTGTTAGGCTTAGCAAATACGCTCAAGAATGTGTATCGACTGAGACCATCTTGTGTAAGAGGTTCAAAGATGGGCTGAATAAGGACATCAAACTCCTAGTGGGCATTTTGGAGTTGAAAGAATTTGTGGTATTAGTTGAGAGGGCAAGTAAGGCCGAAGAGCTGAGTTCAGAAAAGAGGAGGGCTGTGAGTGAAGCCCGAGATGCTAGAAAGAGGCCGGTGGGCAAGTCATATCAAGCCCAGTCGAAAAGATCCAAGGAAGTGAATCCTCGGATAACAGCACCAGTGGGTTATTCGCATCGAGACTTGGGCAATACTCGCTCGGGTTCGAGAGCCCAAGCTCCCTCGATAGAAAGTGTGGGCAATACAAAGAGTAAACCGGAGTGTCCAAGTTGTGGTAGGTATCACACCGGAGAGTGTTGGGGAAATATTCGAAAATGTTATAAGTGTGGTTCCCCTGACCACTTTATCTGTAACTGTCCCGAGAGGGATGAAAAGGAAGAGAGGCAAGAGCTGAGACCTAGTGATGTGTCTACGAGGGGTAGACCACCAAGGAACCCGAGAGGCGGGAATAGTGGTAGAGGTGCACCCAGAGATTCTGCTGTGAGACCAGAGGGTCGGGCACCTGCGAGGACGTATGCTATTCACGCTCGCGAAGAAGCATCCTCCCCTGATGTAATAACGGGTACTTTTTCTCTCTATGACACATTCGTTATTTCTTTAATAGATCCAGGGTCTACTCATTCTTATATTTGCATGAGATTAGCATCTAGTTTGAGTATGACCGTTGAGTCTACGGACATAGTGGTTAAGGTGTCAAACCCGTTAGGAAAGCATGTGTTAGTGGACAGAGTGTGTAAGAATTGTCCTTTATTGATAGAGAATCATTGTTTTTCGGTAAACCTTATGTTGTTGCCGTTTGATGAGTTTGATTTAATCCTAGGCATGGATTGGTTGACTACCCATAGTATCTTAGTGAACTGTGGTAGTAAGTTTATTGAATTGAAATGTGAGAGTGGAGATGTGGTTCGGGTTGAATCGGTGGATCGGATAGTCTACCGGTGATGATTTCTTCCCTAGTGGTGAGAAATGTTTGAGAAAAGGATGTGAGTCCTATCTTGCTTTTGTGTTGAATACTCGAGAGGTTGGAGTAGAGTTTGAAACAGTGCGATGGTATGTGAGTACCTGGATGTATTTCCTAAGAGTTACCCTGGATTACCTCCAAAGTGAGGAGGTTGAATTTTGAATTGAGTTGGTTCCGGAACGGCACCTATTTCGATTGCTCCGCATGCAATGGCACCAAAGAGAGTTGAAAGAACCAAGGTTCAGCTTGCAAGAGTTGATGATAAGGGTTTTGCAAGACCGAGCTACTCGTCGTGGGGTGCTTCTTGATTATTCGTGAAGAAGAAAGATGGGTCTATGAGGTTGTGTATAGACTATAGACAACCTCGAACAAGGTGACAAAGTGAAGAATAAGTATCCTTTACCAAGTATTGATGATCTCTTTGATCAACTAAAGGGAGCTACAAAGTTCTCCAAGATAGACTTGAGGTCATGTTATTATCACTTTCAGTGAAAGAGCAAGATGTGTTGAAAACGCATTTCGGACAAGGTATGACCATTATGAGTTTTTGTTATGCCGCTTGGTTTGACGAATGCACCTGCGATTTTTATGGATCTGATGAACCGTGTTTTTAGATCGTATATGGACAAGTTTGTAGTTGTCTTCATTGACGACATATTGATCTATTCTCGGGATGAGAACGATCACAAAGAGCATTTGAGAATTGTCTTGCAAACTTTAAGAGATAAGCAGTTGTATGCTAAGTTTAGCAAGAGTGAGTTTTGGCTCCGAGAGGTCAGATTCCTAGGACACATGGTGTCAGGTGATGGTGTCAGAGTTGACCCGAGTAAGATATCGGCTGTTGTGGATTGGAAACCACCGAGGAACATGTCAGAAATTAGAAGTTTCTTGGGATTAGCGGGATATTACAGACGTTTCGTAAAGGGGTTCTCTGTGATTGCCACCCCAATAACAAAACTATTGCATAAAGATGTCAAGTTTAAATGGACTGAGACATGTCAACAGAGCTTCGAGAGACTGAAGACAATGTTGATTGGGGCACCGGTTTTGGTTCAACCAGAATCGGGGAAGGAGTTCGTGGTTTATAGTGATGCATCATTTAATGGTCTCGGTTGCGTGTTGATGCAAGAGGGTAAGGTAGTCGCTTACGCCTCGAGGCAACTAAAGCCGCACGAGAAGAATTATTCGACTCATGATTTAGAGTTGGCTGCGATTGTTTTTGCGTTAAAGATTTGGCGACATTACTTGTATGGTGAGAAGTGTCGAATCTTTACGGATCACAAGAGTTTAAAGTATTTGATGGATCGTAAGGATCTGAATGGTGACAGAGACGGTGGCTTGAGTTGTTGAAAGACTATGAGTTAGTCATTGATTACCACCCGAAAAGCGAATGTGGTTGCGGATGCCTTGAGTAGGAAATCCTTGTATGCTCTAAGAGCTATGAGAGCGAAGTTTAGCATTGTCTCGATGATGGTGCTATTTTGGCAGAGTTGAGAGCTAAGCCACTATTTGTTCAACAAATATGTGAGGCTCGTAGAAATGACAATGAGATGCAAGCTAAGATAGCTAGGTGCGGGTCTAATGTGATTCTGATTTTCGAATGGGTTCGAATGGTTGTTTGCTTTATCGCGACGCAATTTGTGTTCCTAAAAATGAGGAGTTGATTCGAAAGGGTTTTGTATGAGGCCCACAAAGGATGTTTGTCAAGACATCCGGCAGATTTAAAATGTACAACGATTTGAGGAAGTTTTATTGGTGGCGTGAATGAAAAGAGATATTTCGAGTTTGTGGCAAAGTGTCTAATTTGTCAACAAGTGAAAGCTGAGCATCAAGTGCCTTCGGGATTGCTTCAGCCAGTGATGGTTCTCGAATGGAAATGGGATCGGGTTACCATGGATTTTGTGACGGGATTGCCGATGACTCCGAGAAAGAGAGATGCTGTGTGGGTTGTTGTGGATAGATTGAGAAAGTCGGCTCACTTTATTCCAGTACGTGTTGATTATTCATTGGATAAGTTAGCTGAGTTGTATGTGGCAGAGATAGTGAGATTGCATGATGTACCTGTGTCTATTATATCGGATAGAGATCCGAGGTTTACTTCGAGATTTTGGAAGAAGTTGCAAGAAGCCATGGGTACAAGATTGAATTTCAGCACTGCGTTCCATCCGCAAACTGATGGTCAGTCTGAAAGAGTGATTCAAGTTCTTGAAGATATGCTTCGATGCTGTGTGCTAGAATTCGAAGGTAGTTGGGAGAGATATCTACCTTTGGTCAAATTCGCCTATAACAACAGTTATTAGTCGAGTATACAGATGGCACCGTATGAGGCTTTGTATGGTCGTAAGTGTCGGACTCCTTTGTATTGGACCGAGCTTAGTGAGAAGCGGATCCATGGGGTCGATCTAGTGAAAGAAACCGAAGAGAAGGTGAAAGTAATCCGTAATAGTCTGAGAGCTGCTTCGGACCGACATAAGTCGTACGCGAATTTGAAAAGAAAAGAAATTGAGTTTGAAGTGGGCGATAAAGTGTTTTTGAAAGTGTCCCGTGGGAAGAAGATTATGAGATTTGGACGAAAAGGAAATTGAGTCCAAGGTTCATAGGGCCGTATGAGATTACAGATAGAGTTGGGCTCAGAGCATACCGGTTGGCTTTGCCAGAGAGTTGGAAAAGATTCATAGCGTGTTCCATGTGTCGATGTTGCGACGGTATCACTCCGATCCTTCACATGTGATTCCTTCGACGAAAATTGAGATAAGACCGAATATGTCTTATGAAGAGGAGCCGATTTAGATCTTGGCTCGAGAAGTGAAACAGTTGAGAAATAAGAGCATAGCACTAGTGAAAGTGTTATGGCAGAAACATGGTGTGGAAGAGGCTACGTGGGAAACGGAAGAAGCTATGAGAGAGCAACATCCAAACCTCTTTACTGGTAAGATTTCTGGGGATGAAAATCTCTAAAGGGGGAGAGAGTTGTAAAATTCTGATTTAGGGCCTAGTCAGAATAGTGGTGCGGGACCACAAATCCGAGGGTTATGAATGAGTTTTTGAGGTTTATATTACGTATGCATGCTAGTGTGAAAGTTTCATGAAGCAATTTTGTGAAATTGTGGTTGAATTGTCCAAAAGGACTAAATTGCAAAAGTTGCAAAATGTGTGTTTCTAGAGGCTATATGTGTGAAATAGCTTTAGATTATTAATTAGAGGTCCTTAAATAGTAATTTATCCAAATTCTAATTTTTGGACAAAAATGGGCATGGATGAGTTAAAATTTGAAGTTTATCAAAAAGGGCATTTTGGTTATTTAGTTATTAAGTGATTAAATAGGTGAAAAGATGACAAAATTCACTCATCTTCTCCCCCAAGCTGCCAAAAATTTCAATAGCCATTGTTAGGGCTCTTTCAATTTTTCAAGCTTGCTAGTAAGTGCTCCTAAGCCCGATTTTTTATATTCTTCGTATTTTTGAAGTCCTAGTAGCATGAGTAAGCTATTTTTAGCTTTTTGCTGAGCTATTATGGATGTTCAAAAATGTTCATATGTATGACATGCATGTATTTTGTTGTTTTATGGAAGATTATGAAAGCTTGATGTAGTAGAAACATCTTTTGTTAAGTGATTTTCCATGAAAATGCATGTAGGGACTAGTTTGTGAAAAACTTTAGTTTGGTCATACATATGTGGTTTAGTGGGAATTGATGATAGCTTTAGTTGAATAAGTGATTCGGCTAAGCATGAAAGACTAGAAAGTTGAATAAAAATCACTTTACGAGCCTTTGGGACTAAAGTGTAAATATGAGAAAGTTTAGGGGCAAAATAGTAATTTTGCTAAAGTATGAGATGTGGGTCAATTTAGTCAATGTATGTATTGAATAAGCTGATTTATTCATTATAGATCAAGAAAGACGGCCCGGATCGAAACCGAGGCAAGAGCAAGGTGGTGGACTAAATTGCATATTTCTATACTTTTGAGTATCGAGGTAAGTCTATGCATAAACAATGCATTCATACTTACAAATTGTCGATGATAGCTAGTGTGTAGCTTGTTCGAGATTGATTGAGAACCTATGTGGTCCAAGTAGAATGAATGTAGTAGAATTGTGAATGGATGTTTAATTGAGTAAGTAGACATGTGAATGTGTAGTGATAATGCTAGATGGTAGGCTAAGTGCGATACCATCCTAATGCATATTGACGATGAGCTGGCTATGTGCGATGCTATCGTGAGGCATATCGTTTAGTGGGCTAAGTGAGAAACCCCTATGATTACCTTTGTGGTAGGCTAAGTGCGATACCACCTTATTAATCGATTGTGGTGTGCTAAGTGCGAAACCACTGAGACATTTGTTGTGTGGGTTAATTGTGTGGATTAGCCATGTGATTGCATTATTGAGTAAAATAGCTGTGTGGATGTATTATTAAGTTAATTAGCTGTGTGGATGAATTATTAAGAAATAATGATGTGTTGTATATTGTGTAAATGTGACATTGAACGCAGGGGTGCATTTCGATGGTTATGCGTATGTGACTCATGATGTGTTGGAAATGTGGTAAGGGATAGAAGAGTAAGCATAGTTGAGAATTACTTGTTGGTATAATGCTAATTGTTGCTTAGCTTATACTATGTTGCTTAATTGTTTATGTGTAAACTTACTAAGCTCAAAGCTTACTCTCTTTCTTTTCCCTTATCTTATCGATTAAAAGCGTTGAATCGAGATACGAGGATCATCGTAAGACGTACCCACATATCAGCACACTTTGGTACATGAAACTTAATGTTTTGTATATGGCATGTATAGGGGCTAGACAAGTTAGTGGATTTTGTTGTAAGTGGCTAAGATGTGTTGGCCTTTAGATGGATAGCTTATTTTGTATAATTCCATGGTTGTTGGCTATTACATTATATGAAAGAAAGATGTAGTTTTCTATGTGAGAATGCACTTCAATTTGAGTTGATTATGATGGTGTTAGATGAGTATATGTTGTGTATGCTAGAGGGGTGAAAAGAGCTTGGCACATAACTTTGTTCTTGTCCATGTGGATAGACACACGGCATGTGTCTAGGCCATATGTGACACATGGTCGCCCACCACGGGCGTGCGCGCTTTGGCCGTCGGCCCCCCGCATGTTAGTATTATAAATCGAATAGACCACGGACTAGCCGCACGCGGGCGCGTGTCTAGGGCGTGTGGGATTATCCAGTGTTGGCCACGGGCTAGCCACACGGGCATGTGTCTAGACTCTAGGCCGTGTTAAAGTAGTCGCAGTGCACCACGGGTGGTAAGCACAGCGTGTGCCTTGGCCGTGGGGCATTGGCGTAATGTTGGGTTTTAGGCACGGCTTGGGGACATGGGCGTGTGTGTCCATGCACGCGTGTCTAATCTTGCACCAGCGTGTGAGACCTGTAGTAAAGAGAAAATTTTAAGATTGGAAAAAGTTCCGGTTTAGTCTCGAGCCCTCGTGTGTATGAGTGAGGCCTCGTAAGTCGAGAATGAGGTTGTTGAGAAGACTTCAGAGAGTAGTTACGACGAGCCTAAGTGGCGATCAAGTGGTTTGAGTTCGGTAACGCCTCGGGCCCGGTTCCGGCATAGAACCCGAGTAAGGGGTGTTACAGTCAGATCGACAGAAATCGTACGCAAATTTGAAATGAAAAGATATTAAGTTTCATATCGGGGATAGAGTGTTTCTGAAAGTGTCACCATGGAAAAAGATATTGCGGTTTGGTCGGAAAGGGAAATTGAGTCCGCGATATATCGGACCTTACGAGATTATCGAGCAAATCAGACCAGTTGCTTATCGATTATCCGTACCATCTTAATTTGAGAAAATACATATTGTGTTTCACGTATCAATGCTACGACGATACCGATCCAACCCTTCACACGTCATTTCCCCGACCGAGGTTGAAATTCAGTCAGATATGTCATATGATGAAGAACCGATTTGAATTTTAGCTCGAGAGATCAAAGAATTGAGAAATAATAAAATCGCATTAGTGAAAGTATTATGGCATCGACATGGGGTTGAAGAAGCTATGTGGGAACCCGAGGATGCTATGAGAAAGCAATATCAAAACCTATTCACTGGTAAGATTTTCGGGGACGAAAATCCCTAAGGGGGGAGAGTTATAACAGCCCGATTTTAGCTAAACCGGAACAGTGGTTTTGAAACCACAAATCTGAGGTTGAAAAATTATTTTAATATTATTTTTGGTGTTTATAGCATGTGATTATATATGTGTGAAAGTTTTGTGAAATAATTTTAGCATTTGAATGCTTAATTTGATAAAAGGACTAAATCGCGTAAAATGCAAAAGTAGCATGCTATAAGTTAAGAGTGTCTATTTGCTATGGTTTATTAAACCAAATGTCCTTATGATGTTATTATGCCATTGATAAGGTTAATGGACATTAATGGCCTTATGTTTGATGATTAAATAGTTTAATAACCAAGGGTAAAATGGTAAACTATGTATTACTATGTTATTAAATAAAACAAAACCACTTTAATTCATCATTTCCATCTTCTTCAACCGAATTAAGGAAGAAAAAAAAAGAAAGCTTTGAAGTATTTTAGGGTTCAGCTCTTATTGTTCTTGATTAAGGTATGTTCTTTGCTTGGTTTTTGATATTTTTACATTTTTGAGATCATTGCATCGAGTACTAGCTAGCCTGTGCCCTAATTTTTGAGCTTGTTGATGATTTTGTAAAGTGCCATTGATGAATAGTTAAGCTTTTGAATGTTTTATGATGAAAAATGAATATTTGTTGATAGTTACACAAGTTTTGTAAAGTGATTTTTGACAAAAATGTCAAATAGGGATTTATTTGTGAAAATGTGAAATTTGTGGTTAAATGTGTGAATAAATGATAAATATGGGATGATATGTGCACTAGGAAAATTCGGCTAGCTTGGGAAGGTATTAAATTGCATGAATTTTGTATATTTGTGAAATAGGGACTAAATTGAATAAATGTAGAACTTTAGGGGCTAAAGCGTAAAAATGCCCAAATATGTGTTTGTGGACTGAATTGAATGATTTGATGAATAAATGAGTTAATTTAGAATTTATATAGATCAAGAACGAAAGAAATCAGATTTAGATCGGGGAAAATCAAAGGTTATCGAATAATCGTTCCATTCCGTTTATCCCAGAAACAAGGTAAGTTCATATGCAAATAAATGTCTTTAAAATTGAATTATATATGTTTAATTGTCATTGAACAACTATGAATGTTGAATGGTTAAATACAAGCAAGAATCGACAGGGTTACAATATCTGAAAGTCCTGTACGAACCTTAGGAATAGTATAGGATACGAATGTCGTGACATTAGGATTACCGAGATGTGATTACGTGTAAGACCATGTCTAGGACATTGTCATCATTATATGATATAGTATAAAACTCTGTCATGGACAGTGGCATGGATGTGTGATAACATGTAAGACCATATCTGGGATATGGCATTGTACGAGTTATATGTGATTTTCGAGTATCTTTAACGATTCCGAATGGTTCAACGGGCAAAGTCAAGTCGAGAAAGAATGTGTTAATGAGTTAAGTGACTCAGGTACGTACGAGATTCATACGAGTACTAAAAAGGGAAGTATTTGATGAATCCACTTATGATTTTGAATATGTGTTCAATGGGAAAGGTTTGTGAGCTTTTATATGCTTATTCATGATTTGCCTATTAATGAAAATGATGTTGATTCATGTGTAATTTTATTTGTATATGGCTTACTAAGCATTTAAAGCTTACTTTGTGTGTTCTTTCCCTATTTTATAGATAATCGAAGCTAGCTCGGACTCAGGAATCATCAGGAACATCGTCACACTATCAAACAACTTGTTGGTACTTTTGATGCTATGTAAATATGGTATATAGCATGTATAGGCTAGTATTAAGATGTTATGTTTTGAATTATGATATTAGCCATGAGATTTGGCTTATAAATGATGTAAATGTTTGTGTGTATTTGGCCATTTGAGTTGGCTAAATTTATGATTTTGGTAAGTGATATGTGATGTATATATAGCCTTGTGTTTTGGCATGTTTGGTATGGTTGAAGATGAAATGGCATGTTGTGGCTTGATTTTAAGATGATGATTTGGTATGTTTTATGACATGAATTAGTTGATAAGATGGTGAGAAAAATGCATAGAGAAGATAGGTGAAATTGTTGGTAATGGCATATTATTTTAGTATGTTTTGGGATTATGATTTGAGTAGTGAAATGGATGGATTTTAAATGGCATGATTTGCATATGAAATAGCATGTTTTGGTTGCCTATAATTGTGTTGAAATGGTGTTATTTTGGTTGTTTAGGTGAGCATGAGAAAGGGTGGCAAATTGGCCTTGCAAATGGCCTATTCTTGTCCACATGGGCAGAGACACGGGCGTGTGTTTTAGCCGTGTGCGAGATACGGTCATGATACACGGCCGTGTGTCCCCTGGTGTTGAAATTGAATTGAAGTCGGCATGCTCCACACGGTCTCACACACGGGCGTGTGATTGGCCGTGTGACACAAGTCAGTATACCCCCTAAATGGCACACGGCCTAGCAGACGAGCGTGTGACTTGGCCGTATTGTATAAGTCAGTATACCCTACAGGATTGGCACGACCTAACACACGGCCTAGCACACAGGCGTGTATGGCCATTTCGAAGGGCACACGGGCTAGGCACATGGGCGTGTAGTCAGCCGTGTGACCCAAGTCAGTATGTATGCCCTATTTTCACAAGGCCTGGGACACGGGCGTGTCTGGAGTCGTGTGAGGCACAGGGCCTGTTCACACGGGCGTGTGACCTTGGTATGTTTTAAAAAATTCTAAGTTTTCCAGGATTTTTGTAAGTTATCGGTTTAGTCCTGAACCACTTCTAAAGCATGTTTAAGGCCTCGTAGGCCCTTATAAGGGACAATGTGATTATGATTGAATGGTGTTTGAGAATGGGTGCATAAATGTATGTTGTATGTTGTATGTTGTGATTTGATCGGTAATGCCTCGTAACCCTATTCTGGCGATGGATACGGGTTAGGGGTGTTACATAAAATATCATGAGGACCACAATAATAATAGATCAAAGTCTAACCACATTGCTTATCCTCATAGTTCAAATAATAATATTAATACCACCTACGCAAATACTAAAGCCTAACTTGGATCACTTCTTTGGTATCCCTGCACCTCTCACACCGCAAATGCTGAATATCTGTAATAGTTAGACAGAGTGGGTGAGCTTAAACAAGCTCAGTGAAAGTTGAAACAACCACAAAGTATACACAACATCAAAGGTTAAACAAGAGCATACTACAACACGTTCACAACCATATTCTAACCAAGTAAAAAACACGTTTCATTGAATCATAAAACTAACATACACTCTTACATGCAATTACACTCAACTCGCTTATATATAATTCATTTAACAATAATTATCAAGACTAAACAATGTATATATGCTTTAATAACTCACAAGTCTAGCTTATATATTCACATGCATTCACAAGTTACATGAAATGACCCAAACCACAATTACATACACAATTTAGTATGAGAACATATTAAATTTTTCATGAAACTTAAATCAACTCATTTAGCATATTATTTACATGTTTATGCATCCATCTCACATCATATTATCACAATAAATAAGATCACATTTAAACAATAATTTGGCACTTGAGGCTTTGAAACATAATAGTGGGCTCTATCTGTAATGATCCAAAATTGGGCCTAGTAGGATTGGGCCCATTGGGCCTTAAGCGTAGAAGCGTTTTAAAAATTTTTGAGAATAAGAGAACGGCATTATTTCAAGTTGGACTTATTAGGAAGGTGATTTTAGAAAGTTACGGGGTTCTATGAAGTTCCGGGTTCAAGTTGGGCTTTAGTAAAATTTTGTGTTTTAGCACTTTAAGGAGAGATAGTAAGTGGCATCAAGGCTTATGGAAATAAGAGAGCAATTTGCTTGCATAATTGAGCATATGGTAAAGAGGTTATGGCGCCACATGAAGGACTTTGAGGGAGGAGGTTCAAATCCCATCAAGTGCAAAATTTTGACTATTTTTTTGTATTCTTTCCCTAAGTGTCAGCCAAGCTTGTAAATAAGGCAAGTTGGACTTTTTAATTTTGGCAAGGTGGCTAAGGATATAAGGTAAGGATGAGGGTAAGGAAAGAAATGAAAGAAAATGGCAAGAGAAGGGAACATGTTGGCTAGTATCGTGGGTGATGTTTTGGAAAGTTAATTTGGTCAACATCTATCCTTTTGGGCAAAAGATGCCACACGGTTTGGTGAAGGAATAGGGAGAGCCGAAATCTTCTTTGGTCATTTTGCAAAGTTTTGTGCATGCTAAGGTTTGGGGTTCTCTTAGCATTTTTTGGTACTCTTCCTTACTAATATTTTTCTTTTTCTTCCTTTTTTCTTTGGCCGAAATCTTCTAGCCATTCATGCAAGTTTCTCCTTTGTTTTGGTCAAAAAATCAATGCATTTTTGGTCATACTCTCTTTGATAGCCGAACTTTCTTGTCCATTTTTCCCTCCATAACCGAACCTTTGAATTCTTCATCTCTTTTACGTTATTTCTTTCTCGTTCGTGTTGGCACTCACTTCTTGAATTGAATCGGTCTGAGTTACATTCTTTCCTGTGATTTGGCCATCGTTGGGCTTAGGACTTTCAACAAGGTAAAGGAGCACAAGTGATTTGTATTAACCAAATCGTTATTGTCGACTCGTCAAGCAAGTGGGGTAAGAACGTTGTTATAAGATTTGTTTTGGCCAAAGGTGGGATAATTACTAACGACTCTTTCGCTCACCAAATATTGTTAGGACGGGATTTCAGTAACCAAAGGGTAGGATCAATTTTTGGTGCACTAAGGGAGATCACATTCGTGGTAAGTGGAGTTAGCCTAGTAAAGTGTTTTTGGTTACGATTATCAAAGTAGAGACTAACCTTCTATCAATTATCATTATAGGTGTTGAAACGGTAGAAAGCACAACTCATAATCAAGGTGTGTAATCCCGTACCCTTCCGAATACATGTTTGAAATGGTGTGAAATCTCATACCTCTCTGAATGTTTGTATGATATGTTCTGTGATTCGGTCGAAATACTGAAGAAAACCAGAAACCAGCATTCGTGACCACTTGGGCATACGTATATTCGTAGTGGTAACCATATTTTTGCAATGAAACAGTTTGGTCAGCAGCAGTGACATGATTTTGAAAAATCACGAAAAATAGGATAAAGGGAGTTAGAAAGTGAAAAAGATATCGAAATAAATCTTATTGTGTCTATTTTTATATGAAAGAGGAATTTTATATTCTGTGATATGTTAATTTTAGTAAGACTGGTTCTGATTGACTTCGCGGTTCTCTGTTCTGTTTTGGAAAAATCGTTTAAAATTTTACAAAGGGAATTATGAGTTATAATTTATATGTATAGATTCCTTAGTGAGCCTATTTTCAATAGAAACAAGTGGGAGCAACATATGAAAACTGTACAGTGAGATATTTGAATTTTGGTTAAGAGAGGTCAGAATCGTTGGATAGTGAAACAAGGGAAACTTTAAGTAATAAACTGTACTAAATGGTTAAGCCAAAAATTTTGGAAAAATAGTAGTAAGAATATATATGAGTCTAGTTTCAAGGAAAATTTACGGATTTAAATTTCAAGTTTCCTAACTCGAGTTATAGTCAATTTAGTCAGCATGACACAGATGGACAGTTTCAATTTATATGCCCCAAATTAGTAGTTAAGTCTGGGTTGCGAAATTACCATAATACCCTTAGAAGGTAAATTACCGAAATACCCCTGGGTTACGAGATTATCGAATTACCCTTAGTGGGTAAAATTACCGAAATATGAAAATGCCCCTAATGGGCCGATCTGATATATTGCTAAATGGGCCGATCTGATATATTGCTAAATGGGCCGATCTGATATATTGCTAAATGGGCCGATCTGATATATGGCTAATGGGCCGATTTGATATATTTTGCTTAATGGGCTGATCTGATATATTGCTAAATGGGCCGATCTGATATATGGCTATTGGGCCGATTTGATATATTTTGCTTAATGGGCCGATTTGATATATTGCTAAATGGGCTGATCTGATATATGGCTATTGGGCCGATTTGATATATTTTGCTTAATGGGCCGATCTGATATATTGCTAAATGGGCCGATCTGATATATGGCTTAATGGGCCGATTTGATATAATGCCCTAATAGGCCGATTTTGTAAAGTGTTAATGGGCCAAATTGTTTGTAATAAATCTCTGAGTTATTAATTATCGTGGTTATATTGTAAATATCATGATTTACGATGTATGTTGCATTTACATAAGTTGCATGGGATTGGGATATTGATGATCGGGGAAGTGAAATTTGGTGGCTCTGCCACATATTCAGTGACTCACACATTTTGTCCGTGGCTATGCCACGTATATTCTGTTATTCGTGGCTTGTCCACAATTCGAATTTGATATAAATGGCTAAATGCCTACGATTGGTGTGTTGGCGGGGTGGGTTGACAAAAGATCCCACAGTGTGTGATGGATGGTACGGGTGGTGTGTAGCGGATGGATTATTAGGTTGGTTTGGGATTGCATTTCATTCATATGAATTATTTGATACATTATTATGTAAAAAGGGGCTTAAGCCCAAAATATTGCTAAATGTATTCCAGGCCCAGTGGACTACGGTAAGGGGATTATACACTGAGTTCTTGTAACTCACCCCCCTTTTTCTTAACCCCTGTAGGTAATGCTCAGTGATGTGGACTTGGGCCATGGATGACTCGGTGGAAGCCATACTTCAGAAATGGTGTTTTATTTTGAACTTTAGATTTTTATTTCCGTTCACTGTACTATTTTGGGTTTTTATGTTGTAATAAGGCCTCTAGAGTATTTTATTATTTGTTTTATGGTGGATATTCTTATTATTTTGCTTAAATTGTTTAAAAAGGGAATTTTCTAAAAATATAAATAATGGTTTCCAAAATTGATTAATAAATGGATTTTATAGCAAACTTTTTACAAATGATTTAATTCGGATTCTCTTTCAAAATTATCTACGACATTTTCAAAAGTCACGGTTTTAAAGCTCACTACCTCGATTTTCGACTCATCAAACGATCTTTCAAAATACTTGTATTTTATCTATGTTTCCGCAACTATTTAAAAATGCTTCTGCAACTCTATTTCTAAACATCACATTTTTGTAAATTGTTTATTTCAAATATGCTTTCGCCACCAAAAAGGTTTTTAAAGATAATTACGTTTTCAAGTAGTAAACAATTGCTTAAGTGTTTTGGGTTTTAACAAAGAGGTTGTAATTCTCAAACAAGTTTTTTCCATGTGACACGCCAGATTCGGGCCTAACTTCTAGGCCGGGTTCGGGGTGTTATATTTTATGGTATCAGAGCCAAGTTGCAAAACTCGGCGTTGGTTTGGGTTTAAAAGCGTTTTCCAAAGCTGTTTAAAATTTTTATTTATACATACATGTTCTAAAGGAAGTATGGCACCACGGGTATCCGGCACCACGTCAAGTAAGTTTATGTTTTTATTTTATGATTATTATGGTATGACTATAGAAATACTTTAGAACTATTAGCTATAGGAGCTAAGACTGTAGAGACTGAGACATTATGAAATTTGACCTGCGAAAACAACTCTTATACCCACTTTTGATAAGACATTGTTTAATAAATATTAGAACTATAGACTGATCCATAAAACTCGTAATAAGATTAAGTCGACATTAGTGAACATGAACGCTAGAAGAAGTGGACGCGATAGACATGGACGTGGTAAAGGCCGAGGTGCTAGGGCTAGATCTTCAGCATCGGGGAATGTTTCCGAAAGGGAGGGGTTGGCATTGCCAGTGGCTGAGACGGAGTCTTATGACCGAGCTGGAATTGATGAGCTGACTCAGATAGTTAAGGAGGTATTGGAGGAGGTTAAAGGAATCGGTGAAGCACTTCGAGTTGAGTGTGTGGACTGTAAGAAGAAATTAGATCGCGGTTCTTTTGGGTCGCAGTCTCGTTCCGTAAAGCGTGTTAAGGCACGTCCAAACTTTTTGGCTTGCGATTATTGCAGAAGGCGTCATCCGGGAGAATGCTGGAGGAGGTCAGGAGCATGCTTGAGATGCGGGTCTAAGGAGCATAAGGCTCGGGATTATTTCATCACCATCAAGTCAGGTATGTTATGGTTGGACGTGATGATTGAATGTAGAAAATTTTAGGTATAAGTGGTAGATAACTGCTTGCTTCTTTGGTTAGGTGTTTGGTTGTGTGAAAGAGGATTCAAGATTATGTTAAAAGTACATTAGTGTTATTAAGATCAGAGTGCGCAGCGAAAGCATAGTGGTGTGATTTGAGCGGTGCGTTTAGTAGTTGGTTGGAAATTTCGAGGACGAAATTTCTTTAAGGAGGGTAGAATTATAACGACCCAAAATTGGGCCTAGTAGGATTGGGCCCATTGGGCCTTGAGCGTAGAAGCGTTTTAAAATTTTTTGAGAATAAGAGAACGACATTATTTCAAGTTGGACTTATTAGGAAGGTGATTTTAGAAAGTTACGGGGTTCTATGAAGTTCCGGGTTCAAGTTGGGCTTTAGTAAAATTTTGTGTTTTAGCACTTTAAGGAGAGATAGTAAGTGGCATCAAGGCTTATGGAAATAAGAGAGCAATTTGCTTGCATAATTGAGCATATGGTAAAGAGGTTATGGCGCCACATGAAGGACTTTGAGGAGGAGGTTCAAATCCCATCAAGTGCAAAATTTTGACTATTTTTTTATATTCTTTCCCTAAGTGTCGGCCAAGCTTGTAAATAAGGCAAGTTGGACTTTTTAATTTTGGCAAGGTGGCTAAGGATATAAGGTAAGGATGAGGGTAAGGAAAGAAATGAAAGAAAATGGCAAGAGAAGGGAACATGTTGGCTAGTATCGTGGGTGATGTTTTGGAAAGTTAATTTGGTCAACATCTATCCTTTTGGGCAAAAGATGCCACACGGTTTGGTGAAGGAATAGGGAGAGCCGAAATCTTCTTTGGTCATTTTGCAAAATTTGTGCATGCTAAGGTTTGGGGTTCTCTTAGCATTTTTAGGTACTCTTCCTTACTAATATTTTTCTTTTTCTTCCTTTTTGCTCTGGCCGAAATCTTCTAGCCATTCGTGCAAGTTTCTCCTTTGTTTTGGTCGAAAAATCAATGCTTTTTTGGTCATACTCTCTTTGATAGCCGAATTTTCTTGTCCATTTTTCCCTCCATAACCGAACCTTTGAATTCTTCATCTCTTTTACGTTATTTCTTTCTCGTTCGTGTTGGCACTCACTTCTTGAATCGAATCGGTCTGAGTTACATTCTTTCCTGTGATTTGGCCATCGTTGGGCTTAGGACTTTCAACAAGGTAAAGGAGCACAAGTGATTTGTATTAACCAAATCGTTATCGTCGACTCGTCAAGCAAGTGGGGTAAGAACGTTGTTATAAGATTTGTTTTGGCCAAAGGTGGGATAATTACTAACGACTCTTTCGCTCACCAAATATTGTTAGGACGGGATTTCAGTAACCAAAGGGTAGGATCGATTTTTGGTGCACTAAGGGAGATCACATTCGTGTTAAGTAGAGTTAGCCTAGTAAAGTGTTTTTGGTTACGATTATCAAAGTAGAGACTGACCTTCTATCAATTATCATTATAGGTGTTGAAACGGTAGAAAGCACAACTCGTAATCAAGGTGTGTAATCCCATACCCTTCCGAATACATGTTTGAAATGGTGTGAAATCTTATACCCCTCGGAATGTTTGTATGATATGTTCTGTGATTCGGTCGAAATACCGAAGAAAACCGGAAACCGACATTCGTGACCACTCGGGCGTGCGTATATTCGTAGTGGTAACCATATTTTTTCAATGAAACAGTTTGGTCAGCAGCAGTGACGTGATTTTGAAAAATCACGAAAAATAGGATAAAGGGAGTTAGAAAGTGAAAAAGATATTGAAATAAATCTTATTGTGTCTATTTTTATATGAAAGAAAAACAGAGGAGGAAGAGGAATTTTATATTCTGTGATATGTTAATTTTAGTGAGACTGGTTCTGATCGACTTTGCGGTTCTCTGTTCTGTCTTGGAAAAATCGTTTAAAATTTTACAAAGGGAATTATGAGTTATAATTTATATGTATAGATTCCTTAGTGAGCCTATTTTCAATATAAACAAGTGGGAGCAACATATGAAAACTGTACAGTGAGATATTTGAATTTCGGTTAAGAGAGGTCAGAATCGTTGGACAGTGAAACAAGGGAAACTTTAAGGAATAAACTGTACTAAATGGTTAAGCCAAAAATTTTGGAAAAATAGTAGTAAGAATATATATGAGTCTAGTTTCAAGGAAAATTTACGGATTTAAATTTCAAGTTTCCTAACTCGAGTTATAGTCAATTTAGTCAGTATGATGCAGATGGACAGTTTCAATTTATATGCCCCAAATTAGTAGTTAAGTCTGGGTTGCGAAATTACCATAATACCCTTAGAGGGTAAATTACCGAAATACCCCTGGGTTACGAGATTATCGAATTACCCTTAGTGGGTAAAATTATCGAATTACCCTTAGTGGGTAAAATTACCGAATTAAGAAAATGCTCCTAATGGGCCGATCTGATATATTGCTAAATGGGCCGATCTGATATATGGCTAATGGGCCGATTTGATATATTTTGCTTTATGGGCCGATCTGATATATGGCTATTGGGCCGATTTGATATATTTTACTTAATGGCCCGATCTGATATATTGCTAAATGGGCCGATCTGATATATGGCTATTGGGCCGATTTGATATATTTTGCTTAATGGGCCGATCTGATATATTGCTAAATGGGCCGATCTGATATATGGCTTAATGGGCCGATTTGATATAATGCCCTAATGGGCCAATTTCGTAAAGTGTTAATGGGCCAAATTGTTTGTAATAAATCTCTGAGTTATTAATTATCGTGGTTATATTGTAAATGTCATGATTTACGATGTATGTTGCATTTACATAAGTTGCATGGGATTGGGATATTGATGATCGGGAAGTGAAATTTGGTGGCTCACCACATATTCAGTGACTCTGTCACATTTTGTCCAGTGGCTATGCCACGTATATTCTGTTATTCTGGTGGCTTGTCCACAATTCGAATTTGATATAAATGGCTAAATGCCTACGATTGGTGTGTTGGCGGGGTGGGTTGACAAAAGATCCCCACAGGTGTGATGGATGGTACGGGTGGTGTGTAGCGGATGGATTATTAGGTTGGTTTGGGATTGCATTTCATTCATATGAATTATTTGATACATTATTATGTAAAAAGGGGCTTAGGCCCAAAATATTGCTAAATGTGTTTTAGGCCCAGTGGACTACGGTAAGGGGATTATACACTGAGTTCTTGTAACTCGCCCCCCTTTTTCTTAACCCTTGTAGGTAATGCTCAGTGATGTGGACTTGGGCCATGGATGACTCGGTGGAAGCAATACTTCAGAAATGGTGTTGTATTTTGAACTTTAGTTTTTTATTTCCGTTCACTTTACTATTTTGGGTTTTTATGTTGTAATAAGGCCTCTGGAGTATTTTATTATTTGCTTTATGGTGGATATTCTTATTACTTTGCTTAAATTGTTTAAAAGGAATTTTCTAAAAATATAAATAATGGTTTCCAAAATTGATTGATAAATGGATTTTATAGCAAACTTTTACAAATGATTTAATTCGATTCTCTTTCAAAATTATCTACGACATTTTCAAAAGTCACGGTTTTAAAGCTCACTACCTCGATTTTCGACTCATCAAACGATCTTTCAAAATACTTGTATTTTATATATGTTTCATAGCGATTTAAAAATGTTCTGCAACTCTATTTCTAAACATCACATTTTTGTAAATTGTTTATTTCAAATATGCTTTCGCCACCAAAAAGGTTGTTAAAGATAATTACGTTTTCAAGTAGTTAACAATTACTTAAGTGTTTTGGGTTTTAACAAAGAGGCTGTAATTCTCAAACAAGTTTTTCCATGTGACACGCCAGATTCGGGCCTAACTTCTAGGTCGGTTTCGGGGTGTTACACTATCACCACTCATCGGGTACACGGATCTCCAACAAACCAAATGACTTGTAGAGTCGAACATATTCCAAAAGCGTAGCATTTAGCTAATGATAAACTGAAATAGTAACATATTTTAATCCCACATTTAGCATACTTTTGGATGAGTTATCCCTTGATTTATGTAAAAAGGTGCTTTTAATCCTTTCTTTTCATGTCTTATACTTAGGAAAGCACCCGAGAATAAAAAGAACGAGAAACGGGCTCTAAACGGACCAAAATGGGCCAAAGAAGAAATCGACATGGCCTGGACTAAAGCCCACACGGCCGTGCCTCCTCAAATATACTAGAACACGGCCTGATGTCGATCTACACGGTCGTGCCTCATTAACGGAGTCCAACACGGCCTGGCCACGATTCACACGGTCGTGCTCCATGGTCGTGCCCCTACCGTGGTGGAGAGTAATTTCACTCGAAAAAGGATACTTAGGGGCAAAGAAACCTATTTCAAAATCCTATATAAAGACCCTAGGTATAACCTAAAAGAGGGCGGTTAGCTAGGCCAAGGAGCCGAAATGAAAAAGGTCGATTTGTGGGAAACTCTCAAGGGATAGCCGGTTGATCCATCTCCGTGGCCGGAATTCTACTCAAGACGGAGGATCTCTCCTTCAATTCCTTCAGGGAGTTTTAGGGATTTCTTATGTTTTGTTTTATCTTTTCTTCTGAGATGTTTTTCTTTATTATTATGAACTAAACCCTTCAGATACCTGATGGGGGATGAAACCTAGATGAATCTTGTTATTGTTTTTTGAACTATATGATAAATACTTGATTTGTTCTCGATTATGTGTGCTTAATTCTTGTGTTGATATTTCGCGGATATTAATTCAAGTTGAATGTGCTTAGGTGGTGGAGCAAAAGTCCCTGCTTAAGAGTAGATCTAGCATAATTAAGCGGAGTTGATCGCGCGCCTAGAGATAGGGTGACAAGATTTTACCGGATTAGGGTGAAACCTAATATGGGAGTCCATAGATCGATTTACTGCTATTCTAGGGGTTTTAATTAGAAAGAGATTTCAATTAATCAACCTAGGGTTAGACGTTATTCGCCTCGAGAGAGGGTTTAATATAAATTAGGAGTCCTACTGGATCAAGTCAAGTGAATAAATTGTCTGGTTCAGTGTTAGATAACAAGTGAAGTCTAGGTGGATTCTTCCTAAGGGTATCGTCTTAATCAACTGAGTTTTTCCCAAGTATTTCCCCAATTCATTCTTTTTGTCTTTGCGTCTTTAGCTTAGTAATTAGTTAATTTAGATTAATAAACAACTTTACTTATTTTAGGCTAAATAATAGAAAGAAAGTTAGTATTAGTACTTTTAGTTCCTTTGGGTTTGACAATCCGGTCTTGCCTAAGCTATACTACTGTTGATAGGTGCACTTGCCTCAATCGTTGTTATAGTTAGTTCCAAGATCGATCATTATAAATTTAAAACTCTGAAATACAACGATCAAGTTTTTGGCGCCGTTACCGGGGAACTAAAATATTAAGAAAGCTCTATTTTTATTACTTTAGCCATTATTTTTTTATATTTTTTTTGCAATTTACTTTTATTTTTTAAGTTTAAATTTTAACTTTGCTAAATTTTCTTTCTTTCTTTTCCTATCAGGTACCTCTAGTTTATGACTAGAAGGAACCCAAGAGGACCACTAGTATACGACAGTGATATTGACGCTACCGTTCGCAGGAATCGCAGAGAAATTAGGCGAGCCCTAAATTACACAGAAGAAGAGCGAGAAGACAGATCCAATCTTACTGAAGGGATGGACGAAAATAGTCCTCAACCACAAGATGTGGGAGAGAATAATGCTCCGCGTACTATGTATGATTATGCTAAACCTCATTTAACAGGAGCAGAATCAAGTATTGTTAGGCCTGCTATAGCCGCTAATAATTTTGAATTAAAGCCTAACACTATACAAATGATTCAACAATTTGTTCAATTTGATGGTTTATAGGACGAAACCCAAATACTCATCTAGCTAATTTTTTAGAGTTCTGTGATACCTTCAAAATAAATGGCGTTTCTAATGATGCCATACGTCTTCGGTTATTTCCCTTTTCATTAAGAAATAAAGCCAAGCAGTGGTTAAACTTGTTACCACGAGGATCAATCACTACATGGGATCAAATGACCGAAAATTTTTTATTAAAATATTTCCCACCGGCCAAAACAGCCAAATTACGGAATGATATCTCTTCTTTTGTGCAGATGGATTTAGAGACATTATATGACGCATGGGAGAGATATAAGGATCTCTTGAGAAGGTGTCCGCACCATGGTTTACCCTTGTGGCTCCAAGTCCAAACTTTCTATAACGGTGTAAACCCGACGACGAGGCAACTAATTGATTCACCACGGTGGAACCCCCGAACAATAAAACTCCTGAAGCAGCCTACGAGTTTATTGAAGAGATGTCACTGAATAACTATCAGTGGAAGGTTACAAGGACCAAACCAACAAAATCAGCCGGAGTTTTCAACATAGATGTAGTAACCATGCTATCAACATAAGTAGAGATGATGAATAAAAAGCTTGATAGTTTGTGTTCTTCGCAGGTACATCCAGTAATGAAGTGCGACATAAGTGGAACCGTGGCGAATCCTGAGTACCCACACTACCAACCGGGCACAGAGAGTGAACAGATGAACTATATAGGTAACAATTTCAGATCTAATAATCCCTATAGTAATAATTATAACCCAGGTTGGAGGAACCACCCAAAGTTTTCGTGGGGAGGTCAAGGAAATCAAAGACAACAACCTCCTCAAAATTTCCAAAATCAGCCCTATCCACAGGAGAAGAAGCCGAACCTTGAAGAGATGCTGACAAGATTCAAGGCATCCATAGAAAACCATCTCCAAGACACTGAAACCACCCTTAAGACCCAACAAACATCGATCAAAGGGATCGAGAGCCAAGTTAGGGGAGTCACTAAGTCAGTTGAGGAAGTTTGATAAACTGTAATAGTAACATATTTTAAGCCCACATTTAGCATGCTTTTGGATGATTTATCCCTTATTTTATGTCATTTGGTGCTCTTAATCCTTTGTTTTCATGTTTTATACTCAGGAAAGCACCAGAGGATGAAAAGAACAAGAAACGGGCTTAAAACGGGCCAAATAGGCCAGATCACGAAATCGACACGGCCTGTGCCCAAGACCACACGACCGTGCCTCATCAATAGACCCAACACGGCCTGGCCACAATTTACACGGGCGTGTGCCATGGCCGTGTCCCTGCCACGACCAAGAAGATTTTTACTCGGAATAGGATGCTTGGAGGCAAAGAAACACAATCCAAAGTCTATATAAACACCCAAATAGGAATTTCACTTAGATTAGGATACTTGGAGGCCAAGTAAGGCATCTCCAAGCCTATTTAAACACCCTAGGGGGCAACTTAAGCGGGGAGTCGACAGAAGCCTTCTGTCGGGGTGTTCAGCTAGGCCAAGGAGCCGAGCCAGAAAGATCAGAATTGTGGAAATTACTTGAAGAAAGCCAGTTGATTCATCTCAAGAAGCCGGAGTTATACTCAAGACGGAGGATCTCTCTTCAATTCCTTCTGGGGGTTTTAGAGTTTTTCTTATGTTTTGTTTTATCTTTTCTTTTGAGATGTATTCTATTATCATTATGAACTAAACCCTCAAATACCTGAAGGGGGATGAAACCTAGATGAATCTTGTTATTGTTTTCTGAACTATATGATAAATACTTGATTTGTTCTTGATTATGTGTGCTTAATTCTTGTGTTGATATTTTGTGGATATTAATTCAAGTTGAATGTGCTTAGGTGGTGGAGCAAAAGTCCCTTCTTAAGAGTAGATCTAGCATAATTAAGCGGAGTTGATCGCGCGCCTAGAGATAGGGTAACGAGATTTTTCCGGATTAGGGTGAAACCTAATATGGGAGTCCATAGATCGATTTACTGCTATTCTATGGGTTTTAATTAGAAAGAGATTTCAATTAATCAACCTAGGGTTAGACGTTATTCACCTCGAGATAGGGTTTAATATAAATTAGGGAGTCATACGGATCAAGTCAAGTGAATAAATCGTCTGGTTCAGTGTTAGATAACAAGTGAAGTCTAGGTGGATTCTTGCTAAGGGTATCGTCTTAATCAACTGAGTTTTTCCCAAGTATTTCCCCAATTCATTCTTTTTGTCTTTGCGTCTTTAGCTTAGTAATTAGTTAATTTAGATTAATAAACAACTTCACTTATTTTAGGCTAAATAATAGAAAGAAAGTTAGTATTAGTACTTTTAGTTCCTTTGGGTTCGACAATCCGGTCTTGCCTAAGCTATACTATTGTTCGATAGGTGCACTTGCCTCAATCGTTGTTATAGTTAATTCCAGGATCAATCATTATAAATTTAAAACTCTAAAATACAACTATCAAGTTTTTGGCGCCGTTGCCGGGGAACTAAAATATTAAGAACGCTCAATTTTTATTACTTTAGCCATATTTTATTTTTTCAATTAAAATTTATTTTTTTTTCTTTTATTTCATTTTGACAGGTAATTTTAGTTCGTAGAGGAGATGACACTGAATAACTATCAGTGGCAAGTTATGAGGACAACGCCAACAGAAGCCACCAGTGTCTTCAACCTCGACGCAGTAACCAGGCTATCAAATCAGTTAGAAATGTTAAACAAAAAGATTGATGGTTTGTGTTCTTCGCAGGTACAACCAGTTATGCAGTACGAAACAAGCGGAGGCGTGGTAAATCCTGAGTACCCACTCTACGGACAGAGCATGGAGAGCGAGCAAGTTAACTATATGGGTAACTATTCTAGACCTCAAAACAATTTTTATAGTAACACTTATAATGCAGGTCGGAGGTACCATCCCAATTTCTCGTGGGATGATCAAGGTAGTCAAAGACCGCAACTTCCTCTAAACTTTCGACAACCACCCTACACACAGGAAAAGAAGTCGAACCTTGAGGAGATGCTAATGAAATTTATCACGGTGACAGAAACTCGTTTCCAAAGCATCGAAACAGCACTCGAAAATCAAGAAGCATCGATTCAAGGGATCAAGAATCAATTAGGTCAGCTTGCTAAGCTGATCTCAGAACAACTACAAGAAAGCTTGCCAATCAACATTGAAACTAACCCAAAAGAGCAAATTCAAGCCGTAACAGCTCATGACAGTGAAAGGTTAGTGGAATCTGACCCAAGGTAAGAGCCTATGGTAAGTGAAGGTAAGGTTGAGGTAAGCCAGGATTTACCAAACCCGGTAATTACAGAGTACCAACTCTGTGTGCCATACCCCAATACGATAAAGAAAGACCACACAGAGGAACAAGTCGGTAAGTCTCTCAAACTTCCCAAGAAATTTCATATTAACTTGCCGTTTCTTGAAGATCTTTTGCAGATGCCAGATCCTAGACCTCGTGTCAATAAAGAAGAAATTCATAAGGAACGAAAGCTTCGGATCGATGAACTAGACGAGTGGAAGACACACTTCAAAGAGAAACTAAAAATACACGAAGCAAAAACAAGACAACTACACGAGAAACTTAACGATGGGACAACCCAGCTTAAGATAGGAGATCAGGTACTCAAAATCTTCCCAGATGGAACAGTCGAGGTAACTAATCCTAAATTCAGCACTTTTAAGGTAAACACTACTCGACTTAAACTATATATCAAAAACTGAATTGATCGCATGAGAAAGGATTTTTCCTCCTCAAACCACCCTGATAATGCGAATGAGAGGTAAGTCTAGGTCAAGACTTTAAACGAGCGCTTCTCGGGAGGCAACCCGAGCACTAACCCTACTAATTAGTTTAGTTTTATTTATTTCCATGTTTAGGCGCAGGTTTTCCATACTCACACGACCGTGGCAGTGGTCGTGTGGGCACCATAGGTAGGTAAAAGGGCGTGGTCGTAGACGTGTGGCAACAGGACAAAATTTTTCCCAAAACACGGGCTGCATCTCTATTTAAACCCCCCTTATTCCTTTTTCTTTTTCAGTTATCTTTCTTCTTTCATTTTCCATTATTTATTTTTATTTTTATTTTTATTTTTATTATTTTTTTATTATTCTTCATACCATTTAGATTTAGCTTAGGATACAATAGAAACATGCCGACTGCTTCGAGGATTCAAATTCAAATGGTTCGAGGCACTCCCCCATGTTCACCTCTAATTCCTATCCAGTTTCTTTTCATTGACTCCATCCAAAATTCAGGAAGTTTCACTTCTCTCCCTATCTTATGATTTTATTTTGCTATTATCTATCTTTGTACATTGAGGACAATGTACATCTTAAATGTGGGGGGGGGGGGGGTTAACTATAGTATCATTTGAAAAATCCCTTAATTATGCCTTGTCTTAAAGTAAGTTTCTCATATTATAATTAGAATGAAAATTTCCCTGATTTATGATTTTTGTTGATGTGTCTTGAATTAAGTCTTTGATAATTGTGCATTGATGATTAAATTTGAAGGATACTAGAGAATCAAGCATGATAAGTTTATTTTTCAAGAATTAATTTTTTTCTAGGTTGTCTACCTGAATTTGAATATTACTTTGAAATTTAAAATTTACAAGGATGACATCAAAATACCCATAATTTTTGTGAGATTTTGAGCCTTATAGAGCATATATTCTTTTTTTTTTCTCACTTTATTGATTATGAGTGTGTCAATATTGATTTGTTATTCTAGAACTTGCATCGATTATACATGTTGAGACCACACCTTTGATTCGATATACAGAGATGATAAAGGCACCTAGGATTTAACCCACTTACTCCACTAAAAAGCCTACCTTCATAATTAACCCCTAGTGAACCCCGTTGATCCTAATAACCCTTTTTATTGACTCACCCACTAATTTTAACCCAAAAACCCTTTGTATTTGTTATGATCATTCCTTTTGACTACCCTTATATCGAGATTTGATTTAATTAGTTGCCTAACTATGACCTTTATTTTAGTAACTTATCCTTTATTATGTATTTATGATGTGTAAAAAAAACAAAGTATATTCATTATTAGTTTTGTGATTAAATGAGCTTATACATCTGAATTCCAAATATTAAAGAAGAAGCTCGTTTTATTAGTATTATTAGTTTTCAATTGATGTAATTACTTATATTTAGTTCGTTGTTTCTGGTTAGGTAATTTGTCAGGTCAATCTCGATTCTAACCCTCTAATTCAGCCTTTATCCACACCATTAACCCAAGCCCCGTTACAACCCTTTCAAAGACCTTTTGATTTGTGCATCATTTCATATCATAGTGGTGGAGATTTGATTCTCATGCAAGCCTATGGGATTAACTTTTCAAGTTTGACTTTTGAGTGCTTAATTCTGAACCTTTAACACCTCGAGTGATTTGAGTGAATCTTTAGTGAGGATGTCAATTCTTGTCAGTTTTGAATCAGAGGTAATTATTTAGATGAAGGGAAACACCTATGTTTTGTTCTACAAATGTATGACTTAGACTGTTTGAATCTTTAGAACTCTTTGAGTTGAATCATCCATATATAAATTATCTTTGAATTATGATGAAACACTATTGATAAATATTATGAATCGAGGAAGTTTGTTTTAATTATGAGTTGAGAATTTTGCTTGAGGACAAGCAAAAGCTTAAGTGTGGGGGTATTTGATAAACCGTAATAGTAACATATTTTAAGCCCACATTTAGCATGCTTTTGGATTATTTATCCCTTATTTTATGTCATTTGGTGCTCTTAATCCTTTGTTTTCATGTTTTATACTCAGAAAAGCACCGGAGGATGAAAAGAACAAGAAACGGGCTTAAAACGGGCCAAATGGGCCAGATCACGAAATCGACACGGCCTGGGCCCAAGACCACACGACCGTGCCTCATCAATAGACCCAACACGGCCTGGGCACGATTTACACGGGTGTGTGCCTTGGCCGTGTCCCTGCCACGACCAAGAGGAGTTTTACTCGGAATAGGATGCTTGGAGGCAAAGAAACACAATCCAAAGTCTATATAAACACCCAAATAGGAATTTCACTCAGATTAGGATACTTGGAGGCCAAGTAAGGCATCTCCAAGCCTATTTAAACACCCTAGGGGGCAACTTAAGCGGGGAGTCGACAGAAGCCTTTTGTCGGGGCGTCCAGCTAGGCAAAGGAGCCGAGCCAAAAAGATCAGAATTGTGGAAATTACTTGAAGAAAGCCAGTTGATTCATCTCAAGAAGCTGGAGTTATACTCAAGACGGAGGATCTCTCTTCAATTCCTTCAGGGGGTTTTAGAGTTTTTCTTATGTTTTGTTTTATCTTTTCTTTTGAGATGTATTCTATTATCATTATGAACTAAACCCTCAAATACCTGAAGGGGGATGAAACCTAGATGAATCTTGTTATTGTTTTCTGAACTATATGATAAATACTTGATTTGTTCTTGATTATGTGTGCTTAATTCTTGTGTTGATATTTCGCGGATATTAATTTAAGTTGAATGTGCTTAGGTGGTGGAGCAAAAGTCCCTGCTTAAGAGTAGATCTAGCATAATTAAGTGGAGTTGATCGCGCGCCTAGAGATAGGGTGACGAGATTTTGCCGGATTAGGGTGAAACCTAATATGGGAGTCCATAGATCGATTTACTGTTATTCTAGGGGTTTTAATTAGAAAGAGATTTCAATTAATCAACCTAGGGTTAGACGTTATTCGCTTTGAGAGCGGGTTTAATATAAATTAGGGAGTCCTATGGATCAAGTCAAGTGAATAAATCGTCTGGTTCAGTGTTAGATAACAAGTGAAGTCTAGGTGGATTCTTGCTAAGGGTATCGTCTTAATCAACTGACTTTTTCCCAAGTATTTCCCCAATTCATTCTTTTTGTCTTTGCGTCTTTAGCTTAGTAATTAGTTAATTTAGATTAATAAACAACTTCACTTATTTTAGGCTAAATAATAGAAAGAAAGTTAGTATTAGTACTTTTAGTTCCTTTGGGTTCGACAATCCGATCTTGCCTAAGCTATACTACTGTTCGATAGGTGCACTTGCCTCAATCGTTGTTATAGTTAGTTCCAGGATCGATCATTATAAATTTAAAACTCTGAAATACAACGATCAAAGTTTCTAAGTCAGTTGGACAACTCGCGAAACTGATGTCTGAACGATCGCAAGGGCGTCTACCAAGCAACACTGAGATTAATCCAAAGGAGCAAATCCAAGCCATAACAGCTCAAGAAAGTTAAGGATTAGACGAACCCAGTCCAATACAAGGAAACGAGGTAGAAAAAGGTAAAGTTGAGGAAACACAAGACAAGCCAAAACCGGTAGTCAATGAGTACCAACCTCGCATACCATATCCTGAAGCGTTAACGAGAGACGACACAGAGGAACAATTCAGTAAGTTTCTTAAACTTTTAAAGAAATTACATATTAACTTACCGCTACTTGAAGCTCTTTCACAGATGCCAGATTCGAGGAAATTTTTAAAACATCTCTTGACGAACAAACGCAAATTAGACGAGGATCCACATGTGGAATTAAACGCAGTATGCTCAGCAATGTTACAGAATAGATTACCACAAAGGCTAAAAGTTCCAGAGAGTTTTACAATTCCATGTTTAATTGGTAGACTAACTTTTGATAATGCGTTAGCTGATTTAGGGGCAACCATAAATGTCATGCCTTATAAATTGTTTAAACAATTAGGTCTAGGGAAACCCAAACAAACTAGGATGAGCATTCAATTAGCTGATAAAACTGTTAGAATTCCTAGGGGTATTATCGAAGATGTTCTTGTAAAAATTGACAAATTAGTTTTCCCAGTAGATTTTGTTGTCTTAGACATGGATGAGGATAATTCGATTCCCTTAATTTTAGGAAGACCCTTTTTAGCAACTGCCAGGACTAAAATTGATGTTGATGCAGGAGAACTCATACTTCGTGTAGGTAATGAGACGGTCACCCTCAAGGCTCTCGACTCAGCCAGAACATCGAGTAATCAAGGTGAGAACGTAAATTCTACTAATAACCATTCGATTAACCCTTATTTTCGTGAAGCACCACAAAAAATACAATCAACCCGATCCTAAACCCCATGACAACAAGGAAGTAGTTCATGAAGATCGAAGGATTCAGATCGATGATCTAGACGAGTGGAAGACACACTTCAAGGAAAAATTAGGGATACACGACGAAGAATCGAAACCACACAAGGTGAAACCGAAGGAGCCCCCAAAAGAGCTCATAGGAACAATAAACCACTTCAAAATAGGAGACCAGGTACTGTTAGATAAGGCAGATCCTCAAATATCTCCTCCGGACCCTAACACAAACAAAGAAATACCTTTTAGGGTAACCAGTGTTTTCCCATACGGAACAATTGAGGTAAGTAATCCTATTTTTGGTACTTTTACTATAAACGCATCTCGACTTAAATTTTTTCACGAGGATAAAACTGAGAGCATGAGGAAGGACTTCCAACTCCTCAAACCACCCTGATGATGCAAACGAGAGGAGATTCTAGCTTAAGACTATAAACGAGCGCTTCTCGGGAGGCAACCTGAGCACTAACCCCATTAACTTTTATATTTTTATTTTTTCTTATTTATTCTATTTTATCCTTTCATTATAGTATCTAGCTTTAAACTAACCAAAAGTGCAGATTTCCAGGCCACACGGCCTAGCACACGGCCGTGGCCGTGGCCGTGTGGATGCCCCGAATCACCGTACTGACATGGCAGAGGTGGTACGAGTCAGAGAGAATCAAATCTTGAGTCACAGACTCCAACCACCGCCCCACGGACACCGACAGAATGCCACGACCGTGCGACGCGGTCGTGGACGACACTGACTTATCACCAACGGGCGTGGCAATCTGTAAACGGGTGTGGGTGAACCAACACGCCTAGACACACGGCCGTGCGAGGCGGCCGTGTGAATCGACACGCCTAAGGCGCATGGGCGTGGGGTTGTACCAGGTTTGAAAATCTATTTAAACCCCCCTCTCTTCCTTCTTCTCACCCATTCAGCTCATTTAGTTTTCCTTTTCTTTCTCAACCCTCTCCCTATCTTTCCTCTATAATATTTCACTAACTATCGAGCCACGCCGTCCAAATGCCGAAGAAGCAGAAGAAACCAAGCACAGCCTCCCTAAGGGAGACCGATTTATATAAGTTCATGCCGGCCGCTTCAATCACACGACAAGCCAAGGACGTTGAAGGCCATTTCATTTTTATTTCATTTTTCTCTTTTGCTTCAATTTCTTTATCTTTACTTCTCTTCTGCTTAAATTAGTTTACTTCAATTTAGTTTCTTAGTGTCAGGTTCTAAAGGCTGCTTGGGAATTACACCAAGACCGCCACCACCACCTCACCACAGCCTTAATGGTTACACCCACCTCGCGAACCATCCAACAATAAAGACACTACGGTCTATTAATTTTTCTTTTAATTTTATTTTTCAATTTATTTCACTTTAGCATGCTTTTCTTTAATTTTATTAGTATAGTTTTAATTATTTGTCTTAAGAATCCCTGGCTAATCCTGCATGATGAGCTACCCAATTTTTTCATCTAGCACAGGATCGTCATCGAGACCGATGATCGCTGTAAATCAGAGTTTTAAAATTTATAAAAGAATGATCGAACCTGAAAACTAACTCTGACAACGATTGAGGCAAGTGCCCCTATCGAACAATAGTATAGCTTAGGCAAGACCGGATTATCGAACCTAAAGGAACTAAAAGTACTAATACTCACCGTCTTTTTATTATTTAGCCTTAATATAAAGTGATGATTGTTTAAACTAAAACTAATCTACTTACTAAGCTAAGACACAAAGACAAAAAGAATGAATTCAGGAAATAACTTTTGGGAAAACTCAGTTGACTCAAGCGATACCCTTAGGAAAAATCCACCTAGACTTCACTTGTTATTTAACCTTGAACCATATGATTTATTTACTTAGTTTGATCCGTGAGACTCCCTAACGTATATTAAACCCTCTCTCGAGGCGAATAACGTCTAACCCTAGGTTAATTAGTGGAACTCTCGTTCACTTATAATAACCCCCTAGAATAGCAGTAAATCGATCTGTGGACTCCCATATTAGGTTTCACCCTAATCCGGCAAAATCTCGTCACCCTATCTCTAGGCGTGCGATCAACTCCGCTTAATTATGTTGGATCTACTCTTAGGCAGGGTCTATTCCTCCTCCACCTAAGCACATTAGATTTGGATTAAGTTCACACAATTAAGAACAAACTAAGTTATTATCATATAATTCAAAAATCAAATAACAAGATTCATCATAGGTTTCATCCCCTTCGGGTATCCGAAGGTTTAGTTCATAATAATAAAAGACAACATCTCAAGAGAAAAGATAAAACAAAACATAAGAAATCCCTAAAACCCCACAAGGAATTGAAGAGGAGATCCTCCGTCTTGAGTAGAATTCGACTTCTTGAGATGGATCAACTGCTATCTTCGAGTGATTCCCACAAGTCGACCTTTCGACAGCTTGGCTTGGCCTAGCTTGCCACCCCCTTTCACCGGGTACATAGGGTGTATTTATAGGCTTTTGAAACACGTTTCTTTCTCCTAAGTATCCTTTCCCGAATAAAATTACTCTTCTCCACTAGCGGAGGCACGGCCATGGCACACGCTTTGTAAATCATGGCCGTGCCATGTTCGACATCGTTGAATAAGGCACGGCCGTGTAAGTCGTGGTAAGGCCGCTTTTCTAGTAGGAATGGTGGCACGGCGCGTGGCTTGAAGTCCGGTGCCGTGTTGATTTCGTGGCTTGGCCCAACTTGGTCCGTTTAAGCCCGCTTCTCGCTCTTTTGTCATCGGGTGCTTTCACGAGTATAAGACATGAAAAGAAAGGATTAAGAGCACCTTTTACATAAATTGGGGCTTAAATCATCCAAAAGCATACTAAATGTGGGCTTAGAATATGTTACTTTACGGTTTATCAAATACCCCACACACTTAAGCTTTTGCTTGTCCTCAAGCAAAATTCTCAACTTACAATTAAAACGAACTTTCTGTAATTCCTAATTCTATTGATAGTGTCTCATCATAATTCAGGGATAATTTATACATGGATAAGTCAATTCAAAGTGTCCTAAAAATTCAAACAGTATAAGCCATAGATTCTCAGAGCATAAAACATAGGTGTTTCCCTTCATCTAAATAATTACCTCTGATTCGAAATCGACAAGGATTGACATCCTCACAAAAGATTCGCTCAAATCACTCAAAGTGTTTAAGGTTCAAAATTTAGGCACTCAAAAGTCAAACATGAAGAGTTAATCCCATAGGCTTGCATGAAAATCAAATCTCCACCACTTTGAAATATGAGATGAAACACAAATCAAAAGGTCTTTGTTAGGGTTGTTGTGCGGGCTAGGGTTAAGGTGTGGAGTAAGGTGAATTAGAGGGTTAGAATCGAGATTGAATTGACAAATTACCTAACTAAGAACTAATGAACTAATAATATTTACATCAATTGAAAACTAATAATACTAATAATACGAGCTTCTTCTTCGATATCTGGAATTCAAGCGTATAAGCTCATTTAATCACAACTAATAATGAATATACTCTTGATTTTTTTTTAAGAACAAATCATGAATTTATAACTAAAATAGAAAACATAGTTAGGCTATTAATCAAATCAAATCTCGATATCAGGGTAGTCAAAAGGAATGGTGATAACAAAAACAAAGGGGTTCTGGGTTCTGGGTTAATATTAGTGGGTGAGTCAATAAATAGGGTTGTTAGGATTAAAAGGGGTTCACTAGGGGTTAGTTATGGAGGTAGGCTTTTTATGGAGTAAGTGGGTTAGATCCTAGGTGCCTTTATCATCTCTGTGAATCAAATCCTAAAATGTGGTCTTGACATGTATAATCGATGCAAGTTCTAGAATAACAAATCAGTGTTGACATACTCATAATCAATAAAGTGAGCAAGAAAAAGAATATATGCTCTATAAGGCTCAAAATCTCACAAAAATTATGGGTATTTTGATGTCAACCTCGTAAATTCCAAACTTCAAGGTAATATTTAAACTCAGTTTGACAACCTAGCAAATTTTTAATTTCTGAAAAATAGACTTATCATGCTTGATTCTCTAGTATTCTTAGAATTTAATTATCAATGCACAATTATCAATGACTTAATCTAAAATATATCAATAAAAATCATAAATCATCAGAAATTTCATCCTAATTCGTAATATGAGTAGATTACTTAAAAACAAGACTAAATTCAGGGTTTTTGTTAGGTATCTTTTTAGGTTGTTCACCCCCCACACTTAAGATGTACATTGCCCTCAATGTACAAAGATATATAATAACCTTGTAATAAAATCATCAGATATGGGGGTAAGTGAAAACTTCTTGAATTTTCAGATGATTCCTTGAGAGGAGATTGTGCCTTTGGTGGTGGTGATGGGTCGTCTGGATGACGAACCTGCGCTAGATGAAGACATTGGGACGCTCATAGAGAATTAGCCAGGGATCCTTAAGACCTAATTACAGTAAACTAAATATGAAATTAAGGACAAGGAAGATAAAGAGAAGGAGACTAAGAAGAAAACTAAAATTTAAAGAAAATATGGATGGACCGTAGAGTCCTTATTGTTGGGTGTGATTTCTAAGGCTGAGGTTATGGTGGTGGTGGTGGCGTGATTCCCAAGCAACCTTAAGTACCTAAAAACAAGAAACTAAAACAAAATAAACTAAATTAAGTAGTAGAGAAGTAAAGATAAAGAAAATAAAGGAGAAGATAAAAATAAAAGAACAGATAATTGGTCTCAAAGACCCTTGGCTTGTTGTTTGGATGAAGCTGCCGGCATGAACTCAGGTGAATCGGTCTCCTTTGAGGAGATTGGCCTTTTATGCTTCTTTACCATGGATATGATTTTGTTGTAGCTCAAGAGTCTAAGGATTTATTAGGAAAAGGAAAAAGAAACAAAAGGGAGAAAATAAAGGAAGGAAAAAGAAGAAAAGTAGGTAAGGGGAGAAGGGAGAGGGGCATGGTATTTAAATAAACTTTTAGGTCTGGCAGTTTTCCCAAGCCCGTGGGTTAAGGGTGTGTCGATTCACACGGCCGCCTCGTACGGCCGTGCTCTAGGGCGTGTTGGTTCCCCACGCTCGTGTCTAGCCTGTGTTCAACAAGTTAGTATATTGGCACGGTTATCCAGCACGGGCGTGTGCAGCCCGTGGTTGGCAAGTCAGTAGCTACACACGGCCATAGAGCACGGCCGTGTCACTTTGTCGGTGCCCGTGGGAGAGTGGTTCAGTCCGTGATTACCAGAAATTAGTTCATTCTGACTTGTACCGTCCTGCCATGTTAGTACCAAGATTCTTGAGGTACACACGGCCACGGCCACGGCCATGTGTAAGGCCATGTGGCCTGGAATTCTGCACTTGGTTAGTTGGTTTTTAGTTGCTAAAAAGGAAGATAAAAAGGAAAATTAAGATAAACTGAATATAAAAAAATATATAATGGTATTAGTGATCGGGTTGCCTCCCGAGAAGCGCTCGTTTATAGTCTTAAGCTAGACTCTCCTCTCGTTTACTTCTTCAGGGTGGTTTGAGGAGTTGGAAGTCCTTCCTCATGCTATCATTTGTGTCTTCGTGAAAAAATTTAAGTCGAGATGTGTTTATAGTAAGAGTACCAAAAATAGGATTACTTACCTCGACTGTTTCGTATGGGAAAACACTGGTTACCCTAAAAGGTATTTCTTTGTTTGTGTTAGGGTTCGGAGGAGATATTCGAGGATCTGCTTCGTCTAACAGTACCTTGTCCCCTATTTTGAAGTGGTTTGTTGTTCCTATAAGCTCTTCTGGGGACTCTTTCAATTTTTCCTCGTGTGGTTCTGGTTCTTCGTCGTGTATCCCTAATTTCTCCTTGAAGTGAGTCTTCCACTCGTCTAGATCATCGAACTAAATCCCTCGATCTTCATGAGTTATTTCTTTGTTGGCATGGGGTTTGGGTTCAGGTTCAGTTGTATTCTTTGGTGGTGCTTCCTGAAAATAAGGGTTAATCAAATGGTTATCAGTAGAATTTACGTTCTCACCTTGATTACTCGACGTTCTAGCCGAATCAAGAGCCTTGATGGTGACTGTCTCATTACCTACGAAAAGTATGAGTTCTCCTGCATCAACATCAATTTTAGTCCTGGCAGTTGCTAAAAAGGGTCTTCCTAAAATTAGGGGGGTCGAATTATCCTCATCTATGTCTAAGACAACAAAATCTACTGGGAACACGAATTTGTCTATTTTTACAAGAACATCTTCGATAATTCCCGTAGGAATTCTAATAGTTTTATCAGCTAATTGAATGTTCATCCTAGTTTGTTTGGGTTTCCCTAGACCTAATAGTTTAAACAATTTATAAGGCATGACATTTATGCTTGCCCCTAAATCAGCTAACACATTATCAACAGTTAGTCTACCAATTAAACATGGAATTGTAAAACTCCCTGGATCTTTTAGCTTTTGTGGTAGCCTATTTTGGAGAATTGCTGAGCACTTTGCGTTAAGTTCCACATGTGACGATTCGTCTAACTTCCGTTTGTTTGTCAGAAGCTCTTTTAAAAATTTCCTAGAATCTGGCATCTGCGACAGAGCTTCAAGTAATGGTAAGTTAATATGTAATTTCTTTAAGAGTTTAAGGAACTTACCGAACTGTTCTTTTGTGTCGTCTCTTCTTAATGCCTCAGGGTAAGGTACGCGAGGTTGGTACTCCTTGATTACCGGTTTTGGCTTGTCTTGTGTTACCTCAACTTTACCTTTTTCTACCTCGTTTCCTTGTGTTGAGATGGATTCATCTACCCTTGTATTCTCCTGAGCTGTTATGGCTTGGATCTGCTCTTTAGGATTAATTTCAGTGTTACTTGGTAGACGCCCTTGCGGTCGTTCGGATAATAGCTTTGCAATTTCTCCGACTGACTGGGTAATTTCCCCGATTGCCTTTGTAAGACCTCCAACTTGGTTCTCGATCGTTTTGATCGATGTTTGTTGGGTGTTGATCGTTACCTCATTTTTTTAGAGACGGGCTTCTGTGGATGCTATGAATTTGTTCAACGTCTCTTCAAGACTCGGCTTCTTTTCCTGTGGATAGGGCTGATTTTGGAAATTTTGAGGAGGTTGTTGTCTTTGATTTCCTTGATTTCCTTGTCCTCCCCACGAAAAATTTGGGTGGTTCCTCCAACCTGGATTATAATTATTACTATATGGGTTATTATTGGATCTGAAATTGTTACCTATATAGTTCATCTGTTCGCTCTCTGTGCTCGGTTGGTAGGGTGGGTACTCAGGATTCGCCACGGTTCCACCTATGTCATACTGCATTACTGTATTTACCTGCGAAGAACACAAACTATCAATCTTTTTATTCATCAACTCTACCTGATTTGATAGCATGGTTACTGCGTCGAGGTTGTAAACTCTGGCTGTTTTTGTTGGCCTTATTCTTGTAACTTGCCACTGATAGTTATTCAGCGACATCTCTTCGATAAACTTGTAGGCTGCCTCAAAAGTTCTGTTGTTCAAAGTTCCACCGACAGCTGAATCAATTAATTGCCTCGTTGAAGGATTTACACCGTTATAAAAATTTTGGACTTGGAGCCACAAAGGTAAACCATGGTGCGGACACCTTCTCAAGAGATCCTTATATCTCTCCCATGCATCGTATAATGTCTCTAAATCCATCTGCACAAAAGAAGAGATATCATTACGTAATTTGGCCGTTTTGGCTGGTGGGAAATACCTTAATAAAAAAATTTTGGTCATTTGTTCCCATGTAGTGATCGACCCTCGTGGTAACGAGTTTAACCACTGTTTAGTTTTATTTCTTAGTGAAAAGGGAAATAACCGAAGACATATGGCATCGTCAGAAACGCCATTTATTTTGAAGGTATCACAGAATTCTAAAAAGTTAGCTATATGAGTGTTTGGATCTTCATCCTGCAAACCATCAAATTGAACAAATTGTTGAATCATTTGAATAGTGTTAGGCTTTAATTCAAAATTATTAGCAGCTATAGGAGGCCTAACAATACTAGATTCGGCTCCTATTAAATGCGGTTTAGCATAATCAGACATAGTACGATGAGCATTCTGATCCGCCACATCGTTTTGTGGTGGTGGATTATTTTCGTCCATCCCTTCAGCAGGATTGGATCTGTCTTCTCGCTCTCCTTGGTAATTTAGGGCTCGCCTAATTTCTCTGCTATTTCTTCGAGCGGTAGCTTCAATATCACTGTCGTATTCTAAAGGTCCTCTCGGGTTTCTTCTAGTCATAAACTAGAGGTACCTGCTAGGAAAAGATAGAAAGAAAATTTAGCAAATTTGAAATTAAAAAAAAATAAAAAATAAATTGCGAAAAATAAAAATAATGGCTAAAGTAATAAAAATAGAGTTTTCTTAATATTTTAGTTCCCCGACAACGGCGCCAAAAACATGATCGCTGTAAATCAGAGTTTTAAAATTTATAAAAGAATGATCAAACCTGGAAACTAACTCTGACAACGATTGAGGCAAGTGGACCTATCGAACAGTAGTATAGCTTAGGCAAGACCAGATTATCGAACCCAAAGGAACTAAAAGTACTAATACTCACAGTCTTTTTATTATTTAGCCTTAATATAAAGTGATGATTGTTTAAACTAAAACTAATCTACTTACTAAGCTAAGACACAAAGACAAAAAGAATGAATTCGGGAAATAACTTTTGGGAAAACTCAGTTGACTCAAGCGATACCCTTAGGAAAAATCCACCTAGACTTCACTTGTTATTTAACCTTGAACCATATGATTTATTTACTTAGTTTGATCCATGAGACTCCCTAACATATATTAAACCCTCTCTCAAGGCGAATAACGTCTAACCCTAGGTTAATTAGTGGAACTCTCGTTCGCTTATAATAACCCCTAGAATAGCGATGAATCGATCCATGGACTCCCATATTAGGTTTCACCCTAATCCGGCAAAATCTCGTCACCCTATCTCTAGGCGTGCGATCAACTCCGTTTAATTATGTTGGATCTACTCTTAGGCAGGGTCTATTACTCCTCCACCTAAGCACATTAGATTTGGATTAAGTTCACACAATTAAGAACAAACTAAGTTATTATCATATAATTCAAAAATCAAATAACAAGATTCATCATAGGTTTCATCCCCTTCGGGTATCCGAAGGTTTAGTTCATAATAATAAAAGACAACATCTCAAGAGAAAAGATAAAACAAAACATAAGAAATCCCTAAAACCCCTTGAAGGAATTGAAGAGGAGATCCTCCGTCTTGAGTAGAATTCTGGCTTCTTGAGATGGATCAACTGGCTATCTTCGAGTGATTCCCACAAATCTGACCTTTTCGGCTTGGCTTCTTGGCCTAGCTCGCCACCCCCTTTCAGCTGGTACATAGGGTGTATTTATAGGCTTTTGAAACACGTTTCTTTCTCCCTAAGTATCCTTTCCCGAATGAAATTACTCTTCTCCACGGCAGAGGCACGGCCATGGCACACACCCATGTAAATTGTGGCCAAGCCGTGTTCGACACTGTTGAATGAGGCACGGCCGTGTAAGTCGTGGTAAGGCCGTGTTCTAGTAGGAATGGTGGCACGGCCGTATGGCTTGAAGTCCAGGCTGTGTTGATTTCGTGGCTTGGCCCAACTTGGTCTGTTTTAAGCACGTTTCTCGTTCTTTTCGTCATCAGGTGCTTTCCTGAGTATAAGACATGAAAAGAAAGGATTAAGAGCACCTTTTTACATAAATTGGGGCTTAAATCATCCAAAAGCATACTAAATGTGGGCTTAGAATATGTTACTTTTACGGTTTATCAACCGACCCCTCCAACATATCGTTCATCCAACTCAAGGAATTCATCCATAATTCAGGGAGTTTCACTTATCTCCATATCTTCTGATCTGAATATTATCTATCTTTGTACATTGAGGGCAATGTACATCTTAAGTGTGGGGGGTGAAAACATAAGGATTCAAAACTTTTTTTCATTATTCTCCAAATCCTGAATTTAGTCTTATTTTTAAGTAATTTCCTCATATTACTAATTAGGATGAAATTTCTAATGATTTATGATTTTTATTGATATGTTTTAGATTAAGTCATTGATAATTGTGCATTGATAATTAAATTTTAAGATACTTAAGAATCAAGCATGATAAGTCCATTTTTTTCAATTAAAATTTGCTAGGTTGTTGAACTAAATTTAAATATTACTTTGAAGTTTGAAATTTACGAGGTTGATGTCAAAAATACCCATAATTTTTGTGAGTTTTTGAGCCTTATAGAGCATATATTTTTTTTCATTCACTTTATTGATTATGAGTATGTCAACATTGATTTGTTATTCTAGAACTTGCCTCGTTTATACATATCGAGACCACACCTATGATTTGATATACAGAGATGATTAAGGCACCTAGGTTTTAACCCACTAAATCCATTAAAAGCCTACCTTCACAATTAACCCCTAGTGAACCCCTTTTAATCCTAACAACCCTTTTTATTGACATAACCACTAATATTAACCCAAAACCCTTTGTATTTGTTATCACCATTCTTTTTCGACTTCCCTTATATTGAGATTTGATTTGATTAAGCTACCTAATTATTTCATCTTAGCATATGAATAGATGTATTATATATATAAAAAAAAGTATATTCAGTATTAGTACGATGAAAGGCGAGCTTGTACAGTTAAAGTCTATTTATTGAAGAAGAAGCTCGTATTATTAGTTTAAAGTTTCAATCCATTATGTAATTATTCAGTTTATTGTTTCTAGTTAGGTAATTTATCAATTCAATCTCGATTCTAACCTTCTAATTTAGCCTCTATCCACACCTTAACCCTAGCCCCGTTACAACCCTAATTAAAGACCTTTTGATTTGTGCATCATCTCATATTACAGTGGTGGAGACTTGATTTTCAGGCAAGCCTATGGGATTAACTTTTCATGTTCGACTTTTGAGTGCCTAAATTTTGAACCTTAAACACTTTGAGTGATTTGAGTGAATCTTTTGTGAGGATGTCAATCCTTGTCGGTTTTGAATTAAAGGTAATTATTTAGATAAGGGGAGACGCCTATTTTTTTCGAGCTACAAATCTATGACTTAGATTGTTTGAATCCTTAGGACTCTTTGAATTGAATTATCCATGTATAAATTATCTATGCATTATGATGAAACATTGTTGATAGGAATTATGAATTATAGAAAGTTCGTTTTAATTGTAAGTTGAGAATTTTGCTTGAGGACAAGCAAAAGCTTAAGTGTGGGGGTATTTGATAAACCGAAATTGTAACATGTTTTAATCCCACATTTAGCATACTTTTGGATGAGTTATCCCTTGATTTATGTAAAAATGTGCTCTTAATCCTTTCTTTTCATGTCTTATACTCAGGAAAGCACCCAAGAATAAAAAGAACGAGAAACGGGCTCAAAACGGACCAAAATGGGCCAAAGAAGAAATCGACACGACCTGGACTAAAGCCCACACGGCCGTGCCTCCTCAAATATACTAGAACACGGCCTGATGTCGATCTACACGGTTGTGCCTCGTTAACGGATTCCAACATGGCCTGGCCACGATTCACACGGGCGTGCGCCATGGCCGTGCCCCTGCCGTGGAGGAGAGTAATTTCACTCGGAAAAGGATACTTAGGGGCAAAGAAACCTATTTCAAAAGCCTATATAAAGACCCTAGGTATAACCTAAAAGAGGGCGGTTAGCTAGGCCAAGGAGCCGAGCCAAAAATGTCAGATTTGTGGGAAACTCTCAAGGGATAGCTAGTTGATCCATCTCTAGAAGTCGGAATTCTACTCAAGACGGAGGATCTCTCCTTCAATTCCTTTAGGGAGTTTTAGGGATTTCTTATGTTTTGTTTTATCTTTTCTTCTGAGATGTTTTTCTTTATTATTATGAACTAAACCCTTCAGATACCTGAAGGGGGATGAAACCTAGATGAATCTTGTTATTGTTTTCTGAACTATATGATAAATACTTGATTTGTTCTTGATTATGTGTGCTTAATTCTTGTGTTTATATTTCGCGGATATTAATTCAAGTTGAATGTGCTTAGGTGGTGGAGCAAAAGTCCCTGCTTAAGAGTAGATCTAGCATAATTAAGCGGAGTTGATCGCGCGCCTAGAGATAGGGTGACGAGATTTTGCCGGATTAGGGTGAAACCTAATATGGGAGTCCATCGATCGATTTACTGCTATTCTAGGGGTTTTAATTAGAAAGAGATTTCAATTAATCAACCTAGGGTTAGACGTTATTCGGCTCGAGAGAGGTTTAATATAAATTAGGAGTCCTACGGATCAAGTCAAGTGAATAAATCGTGTGGTTCAGTGTTAGATAAAAAGTGAAGTCTAGGTGGATTCTTCCTAAGGGTATCGTCTTAATCAACTGAGTTTTTCCCAAGTATTTCCCCAATTCATTCTTTTTGTCTTTGCGTATTTAGCTTAGTAATTAGTTAATTTAGATTAATAAACAACTTCACTTATTTTAGCCTAAATAATAGAAAGAAAGTTAGTATTAGTAATTTTAGTTCCTTTGGGTTCGACAATCCGGTCTTGCCTAAGCTATACTACTGTTCGATAGGTGCACTTGCCTCAATCGTTGTTATAGTTAGTTCCAGGATCGATCATTATAAATTTAAAACTCTGAAATACAACGATCAGCTAACACTCTCCAACACACCAACATATCCCGGTGAATGGAGCTTGGCTCACATTCCCTTATCTCTCCAAATTGTCCTGGGCCTCAATGCCCAAATTATAAAACATAAGGGTGAGTACTCACAATCCTATGGCATGCCAACTATATTCAATGGTCTGAAAGATCACAAGGCCAAAATATCCACAATTACACAATTTTAATCATTGATTTAATGCACATCATCTCTGTTCATATTCATCAATTTACATTACAAACTTGTACACAATGCATGCTTATCGAATTCACATTTAATTACACTTTAAGTGCCACAAAAATGCTCATTGAGCCATCACATATCCGACTACATATGTGTGCATTAAAATCAGTACATCATATACCACATACAAGTATTCTCACATATTACTTGTGATGGTCACTAAACTAACTATAAATACAACAAAGGCAAGCACACCTATCGAACAATAGTATAGCTATGGTGAGTAGAGAATATCGTATCCACGAGGACTAAAAGTATTAGTAATTACCATTTTTCTATTATTTAGCCGAGAAATTGGTGTGATGTGTTTTAATCTAAATTTACTAAACTAAATTAACTAAGAACTCAACAGAGAATGAATCAAGGAAGTAATCGAATATTAACTAATGAGATAGACAATACCCAGGAAAGAATCCACCTAGACTTCACATATTATTATGAATCAGAATTAAACAATTTATTCACTTGTATCTTGATCCGTAGAAATCCCTAAATTATGTTAATATCTCTTTCGAGAGTAAGAACAACTGACTCTAGGTTGATTAATTGAAATATCTTGTAACACCCCTCACCCGTATTCAATGCTGGAATAGGGTTACGGAGCATTACCGAACTTACAAAACAATTAAACAACTATTTATCATACAATTGTTCAATTCAATCATTCATCATTCATTCTAAATCAATTTGTCCCTATTAAGAGCCTACGAGGCCTTAAATATGCTTTACGAGTGATTCAGGACTAAACTGATAACTCAGGAAATTTTCAATACTTAGCAAAAGTTTTCTTCAAATCAAGGGTCACACGCCCGTGTATAAGGCGGTGTGGAGCATACTGACTTCATTTCAATTTCAACATCAGGGGACACACGGTCGTGTATCATGACTGTGTGTCACACACGGCTGAGACACACGCCCGTGTCTCTGCCCGTGTGGACAAAAATAGGCTATTTACCAAGCCAATTTGCCACCCAAAATCTCATGTACCTAAACAACCCAAATGGCACCAATTCATAGCACAATATGCAATCCAAAACATCCAAACCAAGCCTAAATCTTACCATTTCAATACTAACCAATTCAAGGCACATAAGTATTACAATATACTAACTAAATTCATACCAATTCTTGTCTACTCAATCATCAAAATGACCATTATCAAAGATGCATTATTAGGTCTAATTTCACAAGCATACAAACTTTCTCAAATCATCAATTTAACATTCATAATACCAATTAGCAACAATAACCATAATTCTCATAATATAAGTCATTCTTATATCCATCCATGAACTTAACTATCAACAAATATGCATATATGAGCACATAACCAAATTCACTAAATTAAGCCAACTCTCATGGCTATATTTACAACTCAAAATATAGACATTTACAATGCCAATTCATTTGGCCAACATCATTACCAGAACATAACCAACATAACTCAAATACCTATACATGCCATATACTTAAAACATAGTTTCAAAAGTACCAAAGAGTCAGTGGATAGTGCGATGAAGTCTCTGACAATCCCCGAATCCGATCTAACTTTGAAATCACTATAAAACATGGAAAAACAACAAACTAAGCTATATAGCTTAGTAAGCTCATATGTTAACAATGAGCAACAAACATCATTTATTAACCATTCATATAATGGAAAATAATGAACAACAATTCTATTAAATTCAAGCTATCAAATGATCATTCATATACTCACCAAGAAACTCGTCAATTTCTTAGTTTTCAATATTCAATTCATTTCCGTACGTACCTGTACCATCTTGTACTAATCTCATACTCAATCATATCCTTCATTTACCCGTTGAACCCTTCAGAATAGAAGTTGGATACTCAATGTCTCACTCGATAAGTACCTATAGATGGCCCGTAGCCAAATCAAGGTAACTTATCCGAAATTCTAATATCATGGCCCGAAGCAAAATCAATCGATATGCATGGCCCATAGCCAAATCGGTTTATCTCGCACACATAGTGCTAAAAATCATGGCCCGAAGCCAACTCAAGTATACCTAATGACATGTCACTAGCATCCTAAACTATTCCTAAGGTTCAATCGGGATTTCAACTGTCGAATCTTCATCGAATCATTTTCGAACTCGTCCGTAATCACATAATCACAATTCATGCTATATCAAAGCATACAAAATAAATTTGAAATGAATTTATAACATACGAACTTACCTCGGATGCTAAAACGGTGAATCGAGTCGATTAATCAATAACTTTCGTTTTTCCCCGATCTAGATCTGAATTCTAATTTTCTTGATCTAAATGTAGTCAAAATTAACTTATTCAACCATCTATTCATTCAATTTAGTCCAAAATATAATTTAAAACACATTTACACTTTTGCTCCACATATTTCACATTTTTCACAATTTAGTCCTTATTGCATAAAATCAGATATTAGTGAAATTCCAATTATACCCATGCTAGCCGAATTACTATTAAGCCTCTAGCTGTCCATATTTTTCATTTATTTCACATTTTAACCACTAACTTTACACATTTCTCAATTTAATCCCTATTTTGTATTTTCACTCAAAATCACTTAACAAAACTTGTTTAACTATCAAAAACTAATCAAAATCTATCATAAAACATCAAAACTTATACATATTCATCAATGGCGACATTCGCAATCTTTGACAGTTTTGCAAAATAGTCCCTAGGCTAGCTAGTACTAGCTGTAACGATCTCAAAAATATAAAAATCATTGAAAAAGGGATAGACTGAAGTTTTCGAATCTCTAACCCTATTTTCACATGAAGATTCGGTTGAAGATGATAAAAAGTTGATAGAAATTTGCCTTTGTTTTAATTTAATTAACCATTAATAATCAATTTACTTATTTAACCTTTAAAACATTTAATAATTACACAAAATGCCATGCCACTATCATCCACTATCAAACTAATGGTCTATTTACCACTTAAGGACCTTAACTTTAAATTTCTATAGCTATTAGACACTTTAGCTAATAGAACGGCACTTTTGCATTTTACGCGATTTAGTCATTTTTATCAAATTGACCATTCAAATGATAAAATTTCTTAACGAAATTTTCACACAATCACTCAATCATGCTGAAACATTAAAATAATAATAAAATAAATATTTTGGTCTCATATTTGTGGTCCCGAAACTACTGTTCCGATTTGACCAAAAATGGGCTGTTACAACTCTCTCTCATTAGGGATTTTCGTCCCCGAAAATCTTACCAGTGAAAAGGTTAGGGTACTATTTTCTCATAGCTTCCTCGGGTTCCCACGTAGCTTCCTCGATCCCGTGTTTATGCCAAATAACCTTAACTAGGGCTATACGTTTATTTCTCAATTCTTTGATTTCACGAGCTAAAATTTTGATCGGTTCTTCTCTATACGTCAGATCAATCTGTATCTCAACATCTATTGGAGAAATCACATGAGATGGGTCAGATCTATATCGGCGCAACATTAATACGTGAAACACATTGTGGATATTTTCTAATTCAATAGGTAACGCTAGTCGATATGCCACTGGCCCTATTCTTTCGATGACCTCATACGGCCCGATGAAACGCAGACTCAACTTGCCTTTCCGACCAAATCTAACAATTTTCTTCCACGGAGACACTTTCAAAAACACTTTGTCACCGATTTGAAATTCAATATCTTTTCGTTTCAAATCCGTGTACGATTTCTGATGATCTGAAGCTGCTTTTAAACAGTCACTAATTATTTTCACTTTCTCTTTGGTTTCTTTAATCAAATCAACTCCGTGAATCTGTCTTTCGCTAAGTTCTGTCCAGTACAATGGAGTTCGGCGTTTACGACCATACAAGGCTTTATACAGTGCTATCTTTATACTCGATTGAAAGCTACTATTATATGCAAACTCAACTAGCGGAAAATATTTCTCTCAATTGCCTTTGAATTCCAAAACACAACATCGGAGCATATCTTCGAGAATCTGAATTACTCGCTCAGACTGTTAGTCAGTTTGCGGATGGAAAGCTGTACTGAAATTCAAATTTGTACACAGAGCTTCTTGTAATTTCTTCCAAAATTGCGATATAAACCTCAGATCTCTATCCGAAATAATCGAAACTGGCACCCCGTGCAATCTAACGATCTCAGCAATGTACAATTCAGCTAATCTATCAAGTGAGTAATCTGTACGTACCGGTATAAAATGAGTAGATTTCGTTAGTCGATCAACGACAACCCAGATAGCATCTTTCTTTTTCAGAGTTAGGGGTAATCCCAACACAAAATCCATTATAACTCTATCCCATTTCCACTCGGGAATCATCACAGGCTGTAGTAAACCCGATGGTACTTGATGTTCAGCTTTGACTTGCTGACAAATCAAACATTTAGAAACAAATTATGAGATAGCTCGTTTCATGCCTTGCCACCAATAAAACTGTTTCAAATCGTTGTACATTTTGGTACTCCCCAGATGAACAGATAAACAGCTATTGTGCGCTTTGTGCAAGAACTTCTGAATGAATTCTGAATTTCTCGATATGCAAATTCTATTCCGGAACCTTAAACAATTTTCGGCTCCGATCTGAAACTCTAAATTAGGAATAGTCTCACATTGAGTCCGTTTAACTTGCAATTCATGGTCCTCTTTCTGAGCTTTATAGATTTGTTGAAGAAATACCGGTTTAGCTTTTAATTCAGCTAAAATAGACCCATCATCACAAGTCATCAACTGGGTATTCATTGCTCGTAATGCAAATAAATACTTTCTACTCAAAGCATCCGCAACCACATTTGCTTTCCCGGATGATAATCAAACACCAATTCATAATCTTTTAGTAGCTCGAGCCATCTCCGTTGTCGTAAATTCAAATCCTTCTGAGTCATAATATACTTTATGTAACATCCCAAAATTGGGCCTAGTAGAACTGGACCTATTGGTCCCATTGGGCCTTGACCGTAGAAGCGTTTAAAAATTTATGGGAATTTGAGAACGGCATTATTTCAAGTTGGACTTATTAGGAAGGTGATTTTGGAGAGTTACGAGGTTTCTAGGAAGTTCCGGGTTCAAGATAGGCTATAAGTAAATTTTTATATTTAGGCACTTTAAGGAGAGAAGGCAAGTGGCATTATGACTTAAGGAAATAAGTGAGCATTTTGGCTAGCATAAATAAGCATTTGGTAAAGAGGATGTGGTGTCACTTGAAGGAGCATGAAGGGAAAGGGTTCGAATCTCATCTATTGCAATTTTGGATTTATTTTTTTGTGCTTTCTTTCCAAGTGTCGGTCATGGTAATATTTAAGGCAAGGGAAGACTTTTTAATTATAGGAAGGTGGCTAAGGAAATATGGTAGGGAGGTAAATTAGGAGAAGTGAAGGAAAGAACTAAAAGAAAATGGCAAGAGAAGGGAACATGTTGGCTAATATTGTGGGTGATGTTTTGGAAAGATAATTGGGTCAACATCTATCCTTTGGACAAAAGATGCCACACGGTTTGTTAGGGAAAAGGAGAGCGGCGAATTTTCTCTTTTCTCTTTAGTCATTTTGCTAAGTTTTAGTGCATGAGAGGTATTTTTCTCTTTGAGCAATTTGTGTCTCTTTTCCAAACTCTTTTCCCTTTTTGCTTTGGCCGAAATCTCCTAGTCCATTTTTCCATTTTTCTCTTTTTGTTTTGGTCGAAATCTTCAATGCATTCTTGGTCATTTCTCTTGATAGCCGAATTTCAATCATCTTCTCTTCTCCATCTTGCGAGTTGAACACATCTTCTTTAATCGAATCGTGTTCTAGTGTGTGGTCGTAAAGCACATTCTTGCCGATCCCTCTCTAGTCTTAAGTCAATCGATTGAAGTCGGATCTATCATCATTAAGGTAAGGGTTTCATTTTTAGATTTTTCGTTATATCTTTATTTGGCTATGTTGCAAATTGGATTGAAGTTCGACTAATCGATTATGTTTTAGGGACGAAATCACTCGATATATTCTATTTGCTAATCCTTCGGATATAGTGGTAAGTGATGCAAGTGTAAGTAACACGTTGGGTATGAAATCTTTTGGAAATCCGAGGCTAACTTTTGGTTGGTATTGTTCTAGGATCAAAGAAGAGTGGTTCTTAAGGAAATCCAAATAAGGTGTGTAATCTCGTACCCTTCCGAGTACATGTTGAAATGGTGTGTGTTCTCACATCTCTCTGATGGTTTGCATGAAATATTCTGTGATTCGGTCAAAATACCGAAGAAAACCGGAAATCGGCATCCGTGACCACTCGGGCTTGCGTATATTTGTAGTGATAACCATAGTTTGCAATGAAACAGTTTGGTCAGCAGCAGTGACGTGATTTTGGAAAAATCATGAAAAATAGGATAAAGGGAATTAAAAAGCGAAAAAAATACTAAATTAAAGCCTATTGTGTCTATTTTCATATGAAAGAAACGGAGTTGGAAGAAGAATTTTATATTCTGTGATATCATAATTTTAGTGAGGCTGGTTCTGATGGACTTCGTGGTTCCCTGTTCTGTCTTGGAAAAATTGTATAAAATTATACAAAGTGAATTAAGAGTTATAATTAAAATGTATGGATTCCTTAGTGAACCTATTTTCAATAGAAACAAGTGGGAGCAGCATATGAAAACCGTACAGAAAGATATTTGAAATTAAGATAAGAAAGGTCAGAATCGTTGGACAGTGAAACAAGGGAAAATTTAAGGAATAAACTGTACTAAATGGTTAAGTCAAAAATTCTGGAAACATTATCGTCAGAATATATATGAGTCTAGTTTGAAGAAAAATTTACGGATCTAAATTTCGAGGTTTCTAACTCGAGTTATAGTCAGTTTAGTCAGTATGATGCAGATGGACAGTTTCAATCTTTTTGCCCCAAATTAGTAATTAAGTCTGGGTTGCGAATTTACCAAATTACCTTTGGAAGGTAAATTATCGAAATACCCCTAGGTTGTGAGATTACCAAATTACCCTTAGTGGGTAAGATTACCGAATTATGAAAATGCCCCTATGGGCCGAATTACGAAAATGCCCCTAAAGGGCCGATTTGTTATACTGCCTTAACAGGCCGATTTGTTATATTGCCTTAATGGGCCGAATTGTTATATTGCCTTAATGGGCTGATTTGTTATATTGCTTAATGGGCCAATTTGATATATTGCCTTAATGGGCTGAATTGATTGATTGTCTTAATGGGCCGAATTAATATACTGCTTAATGGGCCGATTTGATATATATTGCTTAGTGGGCCGATCTGATATAATGCTAAATGGGCCAATTTGATACATGGCTTAATGGGCCGATTTGATAAAATGCCCTAATGGGCCAATTTTGTAAAGTGTTAATGGGCCAAATTGTTTGTAATAAATCCCTGAGTATTATTTATCATTGTTATATTGTAAATATCATGATTTACGATGTATGTTGCATTTACATAAGCTGTATGGGATTAGGATATTGATGATCGGGGAAGTGAAATTTGGTGGCACTGCCACATATTCTGGTGACTCTGTCACATTTTGTATGGTGGCTAAGCCACGTATATTCTGTTATTCTGGTGGCTTGTCCATAATTCGAATTTGATATAAATGGCTAAATGCCTATGATTGGTGTGTTGGCGGGGTGGGTTGACAAAAGATCCCCACAGGTGTGTTGGATGGTACGGGTGGTGTGTAGCGGATGGATTATTAGGTTGGTTTGGGTTTGCATACATTCATACATTGCACATATATAAATATGTTCTTTTTTGTAAATGGGCTTCGGTCCAAGTGCATGTTAAATGGGCTTAAGCCCAAGATAATGCTATATGGGTTCAGGCCCAGTGGATGACGGTAAGGGGATTTCATACTGAGTTCTTGTGACTCACCCCTCCTTTTTAATCTCTGTAGGTAATGCTCCATTGTGAGGACTTGGGCCCATGGATGACTCGGTGGAGGCCATACTTCAGAAATGGTGTTATTGAATTTTAAATTTCTATTTTCGTTTATTTTATTATTTTGCTATTTTGGTTTAAGTTGTAATAAGGCCTCTGGAGTATTTTATTATCGCTTTATGGTTGATATACTTATTATTTTGCTTAAATTGTTTAAAACGAGAATTTTCTAAAAACTTAAATAAAGGTTTTCCAAAAACGATTAACAAATGGATTTCATAATAAATTTTATAAATATCTTAACACGAAAGTTTTCACTTGAACTATCAAACGATATTTTCAAAAGTCACGGTTTTAAAGTTCACTACCTTGATTGTTGACTCATCAATCAATCTTTCAAAAATACTTGTATTTTATCTACGTTTCCGCAGCGATTTCAAAATGCTTCTGCAACTCTATTTCTAAACATCACGTTTTTGTAAATTGTTCATTTCGAATATGCTTTCGCTACTAAAAAGGTTTTTTTAAAGATTATTATGTTTTCAAGCAGTTAACAATTGCTTAAGTGTTTTTGGTTTTAACAAAGAGGCTGTATTTCTCAAGCAAGTTTTTAATAATCGCAAAGATGGTTTTTACTTCCATGTGACACACTGATTCGGGCCTAACTTCTAGGCCGGGTTTGGGGTGTTACATTTTATGGTATCGAGCCCTGTTGCAAAACTCTCGGCTGTGGTTTGGGTTCAAAAACGTTTTCAAAGTGTTTAAAAATTTTAATTTATATATGCATGTTCTAAAGGAAGTGTGGCACCACAGTTATCCGGCACCAAGTCAAGTAAGTTATGTTTTCAATTTATGATTATTGTGGTATGACTGTAGAAATACTCTAGAACTTTTAGTTTTAGGAGCTGAAACTATAGAGATTGAGACTATAGGATACGTACTACGAAAACAACTTTACTTCTTATACTCCATAAAACATTGTTTAATAAACACTGAAATAGTATACTGATTCATAAGACTCGTAATTAGATTAAATCGATTTAGCAAATATGAGCGTTAAAGGACGTAGACGCGATAGATATGGACGTGGTAGAGGCCGAGGTGCTAAGGCTAGATCTTCAGCATCGGGGCATGTTTCTGAAAGGGAGGCACTGGCATCGCCAGTGGTTGAGACGAGGTCTCGTGATTGAGCTGGGGTTGATGAGCTAACTCAGATAGTTAAGGGAGTATTGGAGGAGGTTAAAGGAATCAGTGAAGCACTTCGAGTTGGGTCTGTGAGCTGTAAGAAGAAATTAGATCGCGGTTCTTTTGGGTCGCAGTCTCGTTCTGTAAAGCATGTCAAGGCACGACCAAACTTTCCGGCTTGTGATTTTTGCAAGAGGCGTCATCCGGGAGAATGCTGGAGGAGGTCAGGAGCATGTTTGAGATGCGGGTCTAAGGAGCATAAGGCTCAGGATTGTTTTATCACCATCAAGGCAGGTATGTTATGGTTGGACGTGATGATTGAATGTAGAAAATTTTAGGTATAAGTGGTAGATAACTGCTTGCTTCTGTGGTTAGATGTTTGGTTGTGTGAAAGAGGATTCAAGATTATGTTAAAAGTACATTAGTGTAATTAAGATCAGTCTGCAATAAAGCATAGTGGTATGATTTAAGCGGTGCGGTTAGTAGTTGGTTGGAAATTTCGAGGACGAAATTTCTTTAAGGGGGTAGAATTGTAACATCCCAAAATTGGGCCTAGTAGAATTGGACCTATTGGGCCCATTGGGCCTTGACCGTAGAAGCGTTTAAAAATTTATGGGAATTTGAGAACGGCATTATTTCAAGTTGGACTTATTAGGAAGGTTATTTTGGAGAGTTACGAGGTTTCTAGAAAGTTCTGGGTTCAAGATAGGCTATAAGTAAATTTTTATATTTAGGCACTTTAAGGAGAGAAGGCAAGTGGCATTATGACTTAAGGAAATAAGTGAGCATTTTGGCTAGCATAAATAAGCATTTGGTAAAGAGGATGTGGTGTCACTTGAAAGAGCATGAAGGGAAAGGGTTCGAATCCCATCTATTGCAATTTTGGATTTATTTTTTTGTGCTTTCTTTCCAAGTGTCGGTCATGGTAATATTTAAGGCAAGGGAAGACTTTTTAATTATAGAAAGGTGGCTAAGGAAATATGGTAGGGAGGTAAATTAGGAGAAGTGAAGGAAAGAACTAAAAGAAAATGGCAAGAGAAGGGAACATGTTGGCTAATATTGTGGGTGATGTTTTGGAAAGATAATTGGGTCAACATCTATCCTTTGGACAGAAGATGCCACAGGGTTTGTTAGGGAAAAAGGAGATCAGAATTTTCTCTTTCTCTTTTAGTCATTTTGCTAAGTTTTAGTGCATGAGAGGTATTTTTCTCTTTGAGCAATTTGTGTCTCTTTTCCAAACTCTTTTCCCTTTTTGCTTTGGCCGAAATCTCCTAGTCCATTTGTCCATTTTTCTCTTTTTGTTTTGGCCGAAATCTTCAATGCATTCTGTAACACCCCAAACCCGGCCCACAAGCCCTGACCGGATCTGGTATGTCACTACGGAAAAACGGTTGAAAATTTGTTTTGACTTAAAATAAAACTTTAGAATCTGTGATCTTTTGGAAACCATGTCCAATTAAAATCTATTAAATAATATAAGCTTGATATAAAATATCCGAATTAAAACTTTATTATAAGTTATTATAATATAAATCATTTGTAAAAATATTTCTAAGTAAACATAAACTTCAACAACCATAAATAGAGTACTTTAAATCAAAAGTGGCCCTTATTACATCAAATAAATTCCCAAAATACGGATAATATAAAAATCATTATTAATTAACTAAACAAGTAAAACATCTACTTCTGCATGAAAATCTGCTTCTGCATGGCCACCTTTGTATCCACTCCAACCCGGTCCATTAATCACGACTCACCTGCGATGTTTAAAAAGTTGGGTGAGTCACACAGACTCAGTGTGTAATTAACCATTGAAATCAACCCATATGCTAACCACATAATAACCCATGCATCAGATATCAATATGTCATATTCGGATCATATCACATTCTGGGCTTGGCCCATACACATAACATTTATCAAGTAACCGGGTAATTAGCCACATACCCTCCACATACTGGGCTTAGCCCATTTCTCATTTAAGTCTACATTCACATGTGTTCACATGCCACAATTATGCAATAATGAATCCCGACCCAAGCCTAAGGTCCATCCTCTACACACCCCTTTATCCAGCCTACCACACACCAGGGGATTATTAAATCACCCTCTCCTTTTAACTCCACAAAGGCATTCAGTGCCAACCACGTGCAATTAAGCACAAAATCCACAACGCGACCTCAGTCAGCGCCAATCCACGATGTAGCCGTAGCTAACACCAAAATCACGATGGGACACATAGTCACTCATCAATCCACGATATGGCACATAGCCTATATCAATCACGATGAGGCACATAGCTACTCATCAACCACGTACTCGAAGTACACCCGTACCTTCTTTCATAGCCCACCCATGCACATGCAACATAAAATACAGTCATGATAATGCATGCACATGTTTATTCATAATCAAGGCATACTCACACATATACAAATCAATAGTCACATCTCAACAGGTTCGGAACTAACCTGGTCATCGTCATACCCTTTAAGGGTATCTATATCACACTTATCACTGCACTTGTTAGTAAACATATTACACATGCAATTATCGTATAAATCCTAAAACAATGAGGCTAGCTACACACCTTATTACTTGGAGTTCTAGACTCTCGATCCCCGACGCTTCTCGCTAAGCGAGACTACGACTATCCGCCTATAGCTTTTACATTTGTTGGCCCACACCCCGGCCAATCCCGAACCGCGAGACGGCTCTTTTCTTAAACTTCGGGATAGGGACTTTCCTTGTCCTCCTTGACCGGTATTGGCCTCCATCAAAACGCTTAATCGGATAAACTAGTTAAACCCTGAGTTATAAGTCTAAACACCAAACTAATTTAAATATTTCTTACCAAAATATCTTGAATCCCGGTTACTCCTCCAACCCTGTCGAAATCCTAAAATAGTGCCACATTAGATTCGGCTTTGACTTAAAGACATAACCTAAAGACATAATATTTTGAAACCCTTGGCCGAATACCTACCACTTCCTTACCTTGATGAATCGAACCTAAAAGCCCCCTTTACTGCTCCTCCCCGCTGGCTATACACAAAAGAAACACGATATTAAGGGCCTAAGAATATTCGGCCAACAAAGAGATTAACACCAAGGCCATTCGGCCAACCCAAACAACTCGAGGGTTAACACTTGGAACCCGAGACCTTACCTATCGCCCCTTTGAACACAAGCCACCACACGTTAAGTGCTCCCGCTTCACTTCCCGATCAACAGAGAAAGAAGGCTACGCTTGATTGCTTTCCAAGTCCCGGAGACCCTATAATAAAATGGTTCCAAAATAATCGATTAACACACTTCCAAACCAATGCCAAATCAACTCTTACCTTTGTAAGAGTCGACGGAGAACAGAGAGCGAACATAAGGCATTCGCCTTGAACACCAACCTTCCTCTAAAAACCCGATTGAAGAAAAAGAGAAAAGACCACCCTTGCTTGAAACTTCCGACCAACACTAGATAAAAGGAAGAAGAGGGTTCGGCCAAAGTGAACAAGTGAAAAGGAGGGACGTTATTGGTGTTGGTAGAGTATGGAAAGAAAATAAATGATGAAGGTTTAGAAGTAAAGGGCTAAAATTCGGCTAAAGGAAGAGCACACCCCCATTTATAGAATTCGGCCACTCCTCCCACATGAAGAAACCAAGATTCGGCCATCACTCATGGCCACTAATTCAAACCAATTTGAATTAGCCAAATCCCTACTTTACTCCTCCCAATCCATTCAAATAAATAAAAAAATAAAACCCAACTATTATCCAATATCACCTCTTCAATTTAAAAATACAAAATAAAAATACTAAAAGACCACCCTTCCAGCCGAATTTAAACACCACCAAATACCTTTGGCCGGCCACTATTTCCTCTTTAATTATAACCCAAATTCCTTTTGTAACATCCCAAATGTGGGGTTATTTGGAATTTGATAATTTTTTCTTATGTATGAACTGCTGTGTCATTATTTATGGAATAATAATGATCAATTTAAGGCTTTGAGTTGGCTCGGATTAATGGAAAATTCAGTTTTTAATTTAAAAGGTAAGGAGCCTTAGCAGAGGGGTGTTAAAAGAATAAGTGGGGATAAGTTGACACTAAATAAGCCTTGGAAAAGTGGCAAAAGGGGAGGCCACTTAAGTGCTTGGAGTTGACGCCACAATGCACAAGGGAGAGCTTGTGTTCGAGTCATGAGAAGTTCTCTTTTTGCACTATATATGGGATTGGCACAAGGAGAGAATTTCTCTCCTTAAATTCTTTTTGTTTTGGATAATAAGGGTGTAATTTATTATCATGGGATAATCAAGTATTTTAAAGGGATATTATTTGGATATTAAGGATATTGCATGGATTAATAAGAGATTATTATGATTTAATTCAAAATTATTTGAATTAAAATGAATGAGTGGTCGGGAGCAATTGGGGAAGTTTGATGAATTTTGAACTCCTCATGAGAAGGAGTGGACTAATAGCTTGATAGGGGGCCAATGCCTATAAAAGCATCGCTTGGCCCCCTTTGCTTCTCTTTTTGTCATTCTTGCTTTGCTTGCAGAAATTCCTAGCCCTCATTCTTCATTCTCTTTTATTTTTTTTTCCATCCCCTCAAACTCTCTAGCCGAACCCCTCTTCCACCTTCACCATCTTTTCTTCTTCTTCCACACTAGCCGAACCTATACTTTAACCTTTGCCAAAATCCCTTTTCTTCTTGTTAAACTCTCCTAGCCGAATACACTTCATATCCTTGTGCCAAACCTCTTCTCTGATCTCCGATTACTTCTTTAATAGCTTTGGCGAATATCAAAGTGGTTAGATCCCATCAAGGTATTATCGATGATTGATTTGGAAAAGCCGATATCACTTAAGGACTTCGGGATCGGGAAGTAGTCGACTCAAACTCTTCCTCTCTAGTAAACGGTTTGGTAAGTGTTAGTAAGATCTATTTTAGTAAGTTATTAAGTGGTGATTAAAAGCCAAAGGCTATTAATCATGTCGATTAACCAATTACTTGGTAAAGCGGATCATTGCCTCGAGTGCCGTGGGTTCGTAACAAAAAGCAAAGGTAAGGATTCAGGACCATAACTAACCCTCTGGATTTGTTTTGGTTGGCCGAATAGGCCATAATACTAATCCTAAAAGTTGGCCGAATATAGGTGCTGATAGATCTAGGTGGCGACTCCTCTTTTGGGACTTAGATTACCAGTGGGTGACAGTGTGTACATACACACCATTTAACTTATTAAATTATGCTAAGTAATGTGATTGCTAACTTGATGGATGTAGCAATGGCTTGAATACCATAACGGTATATGGGGTAACGGTGTAAGTACTGTGCATATGATTGCTATTTTATGCTTTTGGGAAGCATCTTTGTGATAATACATATGATAAATCTATATGTGATCATTGACTATGTGGGTTGATTGAGTGGAGGGGCGCGTGTCGTCGTCGACGAGCACCGTTGCTTTGGTAGCACACTTGTGACTATCGTCACCGAGGTTTGGTACCTCCAGAGGTTTGGTACCTCATAGCGACTTGTCCCCGTGGTTAACACCACCGTGGGTTGGCCCCACTTGAGATATGGGATCGTGCGCGGTGATTTGGTATCACACGATGGGTTGGCCCCATCACCCGATTTGTGTCTATGGACACCAGTGCTTTGGTAGCACATTGTGACTATATGTCACCAAAGTGGTTTGGCACCACCGGTGTTTTGGTAACACATCGTGACTACGGTCACCAAATGGTTTGGTACCACGTGGGGTAGACAAAGGTGTTTGGTTGGCTAGGTTGGGTACATGATACTTTGCTTAATTAATCTGTTATATGTTGTGTATGAAATGTTGTATTAACAGGGAAGGGTTACATATCGAGTCTTGGTGACTCACCTTCTCCTTTAACATTTTTCAGTGACTCGTAGATGGCGGTGGAGGAGCCGGTTGGACTCGCGGTGGCCATGCAGTGGATTCTAAATTATAGAACTTTAAATTTGTTTAATTTTATTTTGGGTTGTAATAAGGCCTCCATAATCTTTATTTATTTTTTTTTTATGTTGGATATTTACTCAAGACTATACTATTGAATTGAATTAAATCACATGTTTTCTTAAGTTATCACGAAAAAGTTTATTCGTGCCATCGGGCACACTTGAAACTGGTGTAACAATTGGACTTAATTAAAATTCCAAATTAAAACTAAGGGTAGCTTTAACAAGACAACCGAAAACGAGGAGTTTTCAATGGAAAATTAAATGTTTTTTTCGAAATGGTGTTCACAAGGTTTTACTCGGTAACAAATCAAATTCGGTCGTAGTGTTTGGGCCGGGTTTGGGTTGTTACAGAATTGGTATCAGAGCCCAGTTCAAAGCTCGGCTGTGGGGGCCCAAGGCCCAAAAATGTTTTTGGTAGGCCTTATGGTATGATTTCTGGGTTTTTAAGTAGCATGGCCCGAGTCTCCGGCACCGATCCGCCTGTAAGTACATCTAAACCTTTACGTGAATTATATTCGTAGAAGGGTAGGAAGCATGGAACGTAGATAGACTTATAGGACTTGGACCCTAAGGTTAGATTACTCAAACACAACGAAGCATAAGACTTAAGGAACTAAACCAACCTATGACTTAGTCAATGAGGTAGGTGTGTAGTAACCCCAGATGCGCATGTCTAGGATTGGATCCTAAGAGCTTGGTATTTAAGCGGTCCTCGTGACTCACCTCCTCTTCACTTGAATTCTCGCACAGTGCGTAGCTTTGGTTCACCCCGACCGTGAAGGCTCTGGTCATAGGCTAAACACAATGATTAAAACCCGAAAAGGGAATTAGCCTTGTTTTTCGAAAGGAATGAATAAATGACCCTAATGTTTTCAAAACTTATCCAATAACCCTCTTAAACCCTAGAATACTACGTATACAATGTTTTTCTCGGAAAACTTGACTTGTGGAAAATTACGAAATACCCTTAGGAGTAAAATTACCAAAATGCCCTCGACCCATAAAATATTAACTCGACGGTTTTGCTTAAAAATTTCAATTATTTTACGAATATTAAGTAGCTTAGCTTTGGAAATCATCAAGAAAATATTTTGGTTCTGAAATTACGAAAATACCCTGTAGGAAAAAGACGAAAATACCCCAAGGTAGAAAATGGCCAAAATTGTCCGTTGGTGAATTGGTAATGGAAAGATTAAAGAAATGAATGATTGGCCTTTTTGTTGGAACTTGGATAGGAAATCTGAAACATTGTTTGCTCGAAAGAATCTCTCGATTAAACCTCATCCATAAAACTTCTTCATGAGTAATAAAGTGAAACAAATGCTAACGCATAAAATTTCTCTTAATCAGATTAAAAGCGCGGTAGATAGAATGATTTCTAGAGGACGTGGACGCCTTGGACGTGGTAGGGGTAGGATGACGGTGTCTGAACCCGTCAGTCGGAGACAAGGTTCGAAAATGAGGTACCACCGCCACCACCACCTCCTACTTTTAGAGCCGAGGAGCCGAGCGGGCCGGTGGCGAGTCGGTATCGCAAGTCGTGTTTGCGAGTCTTGGAGATGGTGGCCGGGGCTGGTGGAAATGTTGGAGCTCGTAAATCGTCCCCGGCGACTCGATCTAACGGAGCGGAGGTATTCCGAGGTGTGTCGAGGTGGCACCCGGGCTGTGAATCTTGCTGGCTAGAGTCAATCGAAAGGATCATGGATGATCTTGACTTTGACCGAGGAAGAGAAGCCGAAGAGGCGTAGTCGCCTCTAAGGATGAAGCGTATCAATGGTGGCTAACGGTTCGAGATGGGGCTACAGCAGATGATTTGACTTGGGAGTATTTCGTAACCGCCTACCGTAGAAAAAGTATGTGGGCACTAGCTACACCGACGCTACAGAGAAAGGCTTTTCTCGGGATTAGTTCAAGGAACTAAGTCCGTGTCTCGAATATGAGGCGGAATTTCTAAGGTCGAGTAGATATGCGAGAGGCATCGTGGCTCTCGAACATGAGCGCCGTGTCCGCTTTGAGGACGGACTCGAGATGACTTAAGGTTCTTGATTGCCCCACAAAGAGTTCGTGAGTTCTCATCTCTAGTGGAGAAGGCTAAGGTAGCCGAAGGAATCAAGGAGGCCGTGAGGCGTAACTATAGTAAAACAATCGGAGAGAAGTTTTGGGTCACCGGGTCAAGTGGAAGTGCTCGAGAAAAGGGTAGGCCAAGTGGGCCCAATCAGCGACAAGGCCCACAACCGTAATCGAGAGGCCGACTCAAGTGCAATCGCTGTGGAAAGACCCATTGGGGAGGATGTTGGACCGGCGATAAAGGATGTTTTGAGTGTGGGTCTTTGGAGCATCGCGTCGAGATTGTCCCCGAAACTAGCTAAGAAGCGGCCAGGAAGACGGAACTGCGTGCTCAAGATAGAAATGTGGGACCACGGAGGGTCGTGGTAATGGTAGAGGAAACAACGGTCCTAACCGAGGTCGGAACTCAAGGCGCAGGTTCAGGCAACACGAGAGGCTAGGCAGCTGGCTTAGTTTACGCAATGAGGTGTCGCGAAGAAGGTGACGCACCGGATGTCATAACCGATGACGCTTTCTAATTTTTGGTTTCCCTTATGTTGCATTGATTGATGTGGGCTCGACGCACTCGCATTACATTGCTAGTAGTGTGGTAGGAACTATGGACCTAGACTCTGAAAGCGCTTCTAGGGAGATGACCGTAGTTAGCCCTTTAGGTCACTCCGTAGTCGTAAATAGACTTTATAGAGGCGTACTCCTAGAACTTCAAGGGGTAGTATTTGTAGTGATCTAATGGAACTACCGCTTGGAGAGTTCGATTTGATCCTTGGTATGGATTGGTTGGTTAAGTACCAAGCGAGTTTGGATTGCGCGCTAAGCGCATGGTCCTTAAGACGATCAAGGTGATGAAGTGGTTATGATAGGAGATAGGAGGAATTACCTATCCAACGTAGTGACCGCCTTGAAGGTCAAAAAGATGGTCAAGAAGGGTTGTGAGGCGTATTTGGTTCAAATCGTGCTTTGGAAGCTAAGGAGTTGGTAGTTGAAAAGGTCCGAACGGTTGGGGAATTTAACTGATGTGTTCCCGGAAGAACTTCCGGGTTTGCCTCCGGATCGAGAAGTCGAATTCGGTATAGACTTGCTACACAGGCAGCGCACTGTGTCCATAGCACCATACCGAATGGCACCAAAGGAATTGGTGGAGCTAAAGGCTCAAATTCGTGGAGCTTTTGGATAGAGGGTTTATACGACCAAGCATATCTCCGTGGGGAGCACTGTGTTGTTTGTCAAGAAGAAGGACGGTTCTATGCGGATGTGCATCGACTACCGTCGATTGAATAAGTTAACGATCAAGAACAAGTATCCGCTGCCTCGGATTGACGACTTGTTCGATCAATCGAAAAGTGCCTCGGTGTTTTGAAAGATAGACCTTAGGTCGATATCATCAACTTAAGGTAAAGGAGGCGATGTTCACAAAAGCGGCATTCGAACTCGGTATGGGCATTTCGAGTTCTTGGTGATGCCATTCGGGTTGACTAATGCGCCACGGCATTCATGGACTTGATGAACAGAGTATTCCAAAGAAGATTTGGACCGATTCGTCGTGGTGTGTTCATAGACGACATATTGGTTTACTCAAAGACGTAAGAAGAGCATGACAAGCATTTACGGATAGTTACGCAAGTATTGAGGAAAGCGATTATATGCCAAATTCGGTAAGTGTGAATTTTGGCTTAGGAGGTGGCTTTCTTAGGTCATGTAGTGTCACCAAGGAATTAGGGTAGACCCTCGCAAGATTGAAGCAATATTGGAGTGGAAACCACCTAGGGCGGTGGTGGTGAAATCTGAAGTTTTCTGGTTTTAGCAGGATACTATCGGAGATTCGTGGAAGGATTCTCTCTAATAGCGGCGCCGTTGACTAAGTTGCTAAGGAAGGTGTCCCGTTTGTATGGACGGAGAAGCGGCAAGAAAGCTTTAATAAGTTAAGGAAGATTTTGACTGGAAGCTCCGGTTTTGGTACAACTGAAGCGAGAAAGTTATTCACGATTTATTGTGATGCATCTCACACCGGCTTGGGATGTGTGTTGATGCGAGATGGGAAGGTAGTAGCCTATGCATCCCGTCGCTTAAGATCGCATGAGGTTAACTACCCAACTCACGACTTAGAGTTAGCAGCGGTCGTCTTCGCTCTGAAGATATGGAGACATTACACGTATGGAGAGAAGTCGATGGTCTACACGGATCACAAAAGCTTGAGGTATCTTCGACTCAAAAGGATCTCAACACGAGGCAGCGTCGATGGATTGAACTACTAAAGGACTATGATTGTTCAATCGAGTACCATCCGGGAAAGGCTAATGTGGTAGCCGACGCATTGAGCCGGAAGCGATAACGACTTAAGAGCAATGTTCGCTCGGTTAAGTCCGTATGATGATGGGAGTCTTTTGCGTAACTTCAAGTTAAGCCGACATGGATTGAGGAGATTAAAGGAAAGCGATTAGTGGATGAAGGCTTGAGCTCTAAGAGGGTACAAGTTCAAGACGGTGGTTTGGAAGGGCACAATCTGTCTATTGATGGAGTGCTTTGTTTTCAGGACGAGTATGTATACCAAAAGATACAGATTTAAAGCGTAAAATTCTCCAAGATGCACATAGCAGCCCATACGCTATGCATCCCGGAGGAAGCAAAATGTATGGAGACTTGCGAAACAGCTTTTGGTGGCGGGGTTGAAGCGTGAGATAACGGAGTTCGTAGGGAAGTGTCGCGACGTGTCGCAGGGGTTAAGGAACAACATCACCACCATCGGACTACTTCAACCGATAAAGATCCTCGATGGAAATGGGAGAGGATCACCATGGATTTTGTTAGTGGGCTACCCCTTACGCCCACCAAGAAGGATGCATGGGTAATTGTGGATCGCCTAACTAAGTCGACTCACTTCATGCCTGAGAATGGATTACTCACTCCGAAGCTAGCAAGGTTATATGTGGTGAGATAGTCGATTGCATGGTGTGCCAGTTGTCGATTATCTCGGATAGGGATCCCGATTCACGTCAAGGTTTTGGAAAGCGTTGCATCAAGCTTTGGGTACACTGTTAGATTTCAATCACGGCTTTCCATCCACAATCGGCGGGACGACAATGGAAAGGGTGATCTGATTTTAGAAGACATGTTAAGAGGTCGTGTCTTGGATTTTAGTGGTAGTTGGGAGGAGTACCTACCACTAGCGGAATTCGCTTATAACAATAGTTATCAAGCGAGTATTCAAATGGCTCCATAGGAGGCCCTATATGGACGAAAGTGTCGTACTCCTACATGTTGGACGGAGTTGGGAGAAAGACAAGTTCTGGTCCAGAGTTGGTAACCGAGACGGAAGACAAAGTCAAGGTGATTCGGACTCGTCTCAAGGAAGCATCGGATAGGCGAAGTCTTATGCCGATCTCAAGCGCAAGGAAGTGGAGTATCTTTGTGGGAGACAAAGTCTTTCCGAAAGTGTCGCCTTGGAAAAAGGTGTTGAGATTTGGACGGAAAGGAAGTTAAGCCCAAGGTTCATTGGGCCATATCTTCGTGTAGCGAATAGGACCAAAGGCTTATCACCTAGAGTTGCCGCGTGAACCGAGTCGATTCATAACGTATTCCATGTGTCAATGCTAAGACGGTATCGGTCGGATCCTTCGCACATTGTGCCGATGAGCGAGAGATCGAGGTGAACACGGATTTATCTTTTGAGGAAGAACCTGTTCGATTGTAGATCGAGATGTGAAAGTTCTACGAAGGAAGACAATGCCTTTAGTAGTAAAAGTGTTATGGCGGAACCACGAGTGGAAGAAGCTACGTGGGAGCCCGAGGAGGTGATGCGGCGGCAATACCCCCATCTCTTTTGATCAAGGAATTTCGAGGACGAAATTTATTTTAAGGGGGTAGAATCTGTAACATCCCAAATGTGGGGTTATTTGGAATTTGATAATTTTTTCTTATGTATGAATCTAGCTTTGTGTCATTATTTATGGAATAATAATGATCAATTTAAGGCTTTGAGTTGGCTCGGTTTAATGGAAAATTCAGTTTTTAATTTAAAAGGTAAGGAGCCTTAGCAGAGGGTGTTAAAAGAATAAGTGGGGATAAGTTGACACTAAATAAGCCTTGGAAAAGTGGCAAAGGGGGAGGCCACTTAAGTGCTTGGAGTTGACGCCACAATGCACAAGGGAGAGCTTGTGTTAGTCGCGAAGTTCTCTTTTTGCACTATATATGGGACGGCACAAGGAGAGAATTTCTCTCCTTAAATTCTTTTTTTTGGATAATAAAGGTGTAATTTATTATCATGGGATAATCAAGTATTTTAAAGGGATATTATTTGGATATTAAGGATATTGCATGGATTAATAAGAGATTATTATGATTTAATTCAAAATTATTTGAATTAAAATGAATGAGTGGTCAGGAGCAATTGGGGAAGTTTGATGAATTTTGAACTCCTCATGAGAAGGAGTGGACGGCAAGCTTGATAGGGGGCCGAATGCCTATAAAAGCATCAGTTGGCCCCCTTGCTTCTCTTTTGTCATTCTTGTTTTGCTTGCAGAAATTCCTAGCCCTCATTCTTCATTCTCTTTTATTTTTTTTTCCATCCCTCAAACTCTCTAGCCAACCCCTCTTCCACCTTCACCATCTTTTCTTCTTCTTCCACACTAGCCGAACCTATACTTTAACCTTTGCCAAAATCCCTTTTCTTCTTGTTAAACTCTCCCTAGCCGAATACACTTCATATCCTTGTGCCGAAACCTCTTCTCTGATCTCCTGATTACTTCTTTAATAGCTTTGGCCGAATATCAAAGTGGTTAGATCCCATCAAGGTATTATCGACAGTTGATTTGGAAAAGCCGATATCACTTAAGGACTTCGGGATCGGGAAGTAGTCGACTCAAACTCTTCCTCTCTAGTAAACGGTTTGGTAAGTGTTAGTAAGATCTATTTTAGTAAGTTATTAAGTGGTGATTAAAAGCCGAAGGCTATTAACTGTATCGATTAACCAATTACTTGGTAAAGCAGATCTGTGCCTCGAGTCAAGTGCCGTTTCGTAACAAAAAGCAAAGGTAAGGATTCGGGACCATAACTAACCCTCTGGATTTGTTTTGGTTGGCGAATAGGCCATAATACTAATCCTAAAAGTTGGCCGAATATAGGTCTTGATAGATCTAGGTGGCCGACTCCTCTTTTGGGACTTAGATTACTAGGGTGACAGTGTGTACATACACACCATTTAACTTATTAAATTATGCTAAGTAATGTGATTGCTAACTTGATGGATGTAGCAATGGCTTGAATACCATAACGGTATATGGGGTAACTGGTAAGTACTGTGCATATGATTGCTATTTTATGCTTTTGGGAAGCATCTTTGTGATAATACATATGATAAATCTATATGTGATTTATTGACTATGTGGGTTGATTGAGTGGAGGCGGCAATATCGTGGCGACGAGCACCGTGCTTTGGTAGCACACCTTTGTGACTATACGTCACGGAGGTTTGGTACCTCCGGAGGTTTGGTACCTCATAGCGACTTGTCCTCGTGGTTAACACCACCGTGGGTTGGCCCCACTTGAGATATGGGATCGTGCGCGGTGATTTGGTATCACACGATGGGTTGGCCCCATCACCCGATTTGTGTCTATGGACACCGGTGCTTTGGTAGCACATTGTGACTATATGTCACCAAAGTGGTTTGGCACCACCAGTGTTTTGGTAACACATCGTGACTACGGTCACCAGTGGTTTGGTACCACGTGGGGTAGACAAAGGTGTTTGGTTGGCTAGGTTGGGTACATGATACTTTGCTTAATTAACTGTTATATGTTGTGTATGAAATGTTGTATTAACTGGGGAAGGGTTACATCATCGAGTCTTGGTGACTCACCTTCTCCTTTAACATTTTTCAGTGACTCGTAGATGGCGGTGGAGGAGCCGGTTGGACTCATGGTGGCCATGCAAAGGATTCTAAATTATAGAACTTTAAATTTGTTTAATTTTATTTTGGGTTGTAATAAGGCCTCCATAATCTTTATTTATTTTTTTTATGTTGGATATTTACTCAAGACTATACTATTGAATTGAATTAAATCACATGTTTTCTTAAGTTATCACGAAAAAGTTTATTCGTGCCATCGGGCACACTTTGAAATCGTGTAACAATTGGACTTAATTAAAATTCCAAATTAAAACTAAGGGTAGCTTTAACAAGACAACCGAAAACGAGGAGTTTTCAATGGAAAATTAAATGTTTTTTTCGAAATGGTGTTCACAAGGTTTTACTCGGTAACAAATCAAATTCGGTCGTAGTGTTTGGGCCGGGTTTGGGTTGTTACAGAATTGGTATCAGAGCCCAGTTCAAAGCTCGGCTGTGGGGGCCCAAGGCCCAAAAATGTTTTGGTAGGCCTTATGGTATGATTTCTCGGGTTTTAAGTAGCATGGCCCGAGTCTCTCGGCACCGATCCGCCTGTAAGTACATCTAAACCTTTCTGTGAATTATATTCTGTAGAAGGGTAGGAAGCATGGAACGTAGATAGACTTATAGGACTTGGACCCTAAGGTTAGATTACTCAAACACAACGAAGCATAAGACTTAAGGAACTAAACCAACCTATGACTTAGTCAATGAGGTAGGTAGTGTGGTAACCCTGTGACGCATGTCTAGGATTGGATCCTAAGAGCTTGGTATTTAAGCGATCCTCGTGACTCACCTCCTCTTCACTTGAATTCTGCTGTGCGTAGCTTTGGTTCCCCCGACCAGAAGGCTCGGTCATAGGCTAAACACAATGATTAAAACCCGAAAAAGGGAATTAGCCTTGTTTTTTCGAAAGGAATGAATAAACAGCCCTAATGTTTTCAAAACTTATCCAATAACCCTCTTAAACCCTAGAATACTACGTATACAATGTTTTTCTCGGAAAACTTGACTTGTGGAAAATTACAGAAATACCCTTAGGAGTAAAATTACCAAAATGCCCCTGACCCATAAAATATTAACTCGACGGTTTTGCTTAAAAATTTCAATTATTTTACGAATATTAAGTAGCTTAGCTTTGGAAATCATCAGTAAAATATTTTGGTTCTGGAAATTACGAAAATACCCCTGTAGGGAAAAAGACGAAAATACCCCTAGGTTAGAAATGGGCAGAAATGTCCGATGAGTGAATAGGTATGGAAAGTATTAAGGAATGGATGCATGGACTTCTTTGTGTGAACTAGGATAGGAAACTGAAACATTGTTTGCTCGAAAGAATCTCTGATTAAACCTCATCCATAAAACTTCTTCGCGAGTAATAAAGTGAAACAAATGCTAACGCATAAAATTTCTCTTAATCAGATTAAAAGCGCGGTAGATAGAATGATTTCTAGAGGACGTGGGCGCCTTGGGCGTGGTAGGGGTAGGATGACGGTGTCTGCGAACCCGTCAGTCGGGACAAGGTTCGAAAATGAGGTACCACCGCCACCACCACCTCCTACTTTTAGAGGCGAGGAGCGGAGCGGGCCGGTGGCGAGTCGGTGCGCATGTCGTGTTGCGAGTCTTGGAGATGGTGGTGGGGCTGGTGGAAATGTTGGAGCTCAATCATGTCCCGAGCGACTCGATCTAACGGAGCGGAGGTATTCCGAGGTGTGTCGGAGTGGCACCAGTCTGCGCAATGGAATCGGCTAGAGTCAATCGAAAGGATCATGGATGATCTTGACTTTGACCGAGGAAGAGAAGCGAAAGAGGCGTGTCGCTTCTAAAAGGATGAAGCGTATCAATGGTGGCTAACGGTTCGAGATGGGGCTACAGCAGATGATTTGACTTGGGAGTATTTGAGAACCGCCTACCGTAAAAAAAGTATGTGGGCACTAGCTACTACACCGACGCCAAGCAGAGAAAGGCTTTTAGGGATTAGTTCAAGGAACTAAGTCCGTGTCGAATATGAGGCGGAATTTCTAAGGTGAGTAGATATCACGAGAGGCATCGTGGCTCTCGAACATGAGCGCCGTGTCCGCTTTGAGGACGGACTCAGAGATGACTTAAGGTTCTTGATTGCCCACACGAGTTCGTGAGTTCTCATCTCTAGTGGAGAAGGCTAAGGTAGCCGAAGGAATCAAGGAGGCTGTGAGGCAGAACTATAGTAAGAACAGTCAGAAGAGAAGTTTTGGGTCAGCTGGGTCAAGTGGAAGTGCTCAGAAAAAGGGTAGGCCAAGTGGGCCCAATCAGGCAGCAAGGCCCACAACCGGTAATCGAGGGGCCGACTCGGTCAATCGCTGGGAAAGACCCATTGGGGAGGATGTTGGACCGGCGATAAAGGATGTTTTGAGTGTGGGTCTTTGGAGCATCGCGTCAGAGATTGTCCCCAGAAACTAGCTAAGAAGCAGCCAGAAGGACAGAACCGTGCTCAAGATAGAAATGTGGGACCACAGAGGGGTCGTGGTAATGGTAGAGGAAACAACGGTCCTAACCGAGGTCGTGGAACTCAAGGCGAGGTTCAGCAACACGAGGCTAGGCAGCCTGGCTTAGTTTACGCAGCGAGGTGTCGCGAAGAAGGTGACGCACCGGATGTCATAACCGGTACGTTTCTAATTTTCGGTTTCCTTATGTTGCATTGATTGATGTGGGCTCGACGCACTCGTACATTGCTAGTAGTGTGGTAGGAACTATGGACCTAGACTCAAAGCGCTTCTAGGGAGATGACTGTAGTTAGCCCCTTAGGTCACTCCGTAGTCGTAAATAGACTTTATAGAGGCGTACCCCTAGAACTTCAAGGGGTAGTATTTGTAGCTGATCTAATGGAACTACCGTTTGGAGAGTTCGATTTGATCCTTGGTATGGATTGGTTGGTTAAGTACCAGCGAGTTTGGATTGCGCGCTAAGCGCGCATGGTCCTAAGACGATCAAGGTGATGAAGTGGTTATGATAGGAGATAGGAGGAATTACCTATCCAACGTAGTGATCGCCTTGAAGGTGAAAAGATGGTCAAGAAGGGTTGTGAGGCGTATTTGGTTCAAATCTGTGCTTTGGAAGCTAAGGAGTTGGTAGTTGAAAAGGTCCGAACGGTTGGGGAATTTGTTGATGTGTTCCCAGAAGAACTTCCGGGTTTGCCTCCGGATCGAGAAGTCGAATTCGGTATAGACTTGCTACCTGGAACGGCACCTGTGTCCATAGCACCATACCGAATGGCACCAAAGGAATTGGTGGAGCTAAAGGCTCAAATTCAGGAGCTTTTGGATAGAGGGTTTATACGACCAAGCATATCTCCGTGGGGAGCACCTGTGTTGTTTGTCAAGAAGAAGGACGGTTCTATGCGGATGTGCATCGACTACCGTCAGTTGAATAAGTTAACGATCAAGAACAAGTATCCGTTGCCTCGGATTGACGACTTGTTCGATCAACTGAAGGGTGCCTCGGTGTTTTCGAAGATAGACCTTAGGTCAGGATATCATCAACTGAAGGCCTTCTTGCCCAGTTTCCCCTTTTTACACTTAAATCCAAATTTTTTTCCAAAGCATTGCCTTATAATTTAAAGTTCCCGAAACCCTTAAAACATGTCCAAACATACTCCAAGCCTACTATCACTCGAATTATGCATGAACGCATAACCCCTAAACCAGGGTGTTACACATTCTTGGTCATTTCTCTTGATAGCCGAATTTCAATCATCTTCTCTTCTCCATCTTGCGAGTTGAACACATCTTCTTTAATCGAATCGTGTTCTAGTGTGTAGTCGTAAAGCACATTCTTGTCGATCCCTCTCTAGTCTTAAGTCAATCGATTGAAGTCGGATCTATCATCATTAAGGTAAGGGGTTCATTTTTGGATTTTTCGTTGCAAATCAGATTGAAGTTCGACTAATCGATTATGTTTTAGGGACGAAATCACTCGATATATTCTATTTGCTAATCCTTCGGATATAGTGGTAAGTGATGTAAGTGTAAGTAATACGTTGGGTATGAAATCTTTTGGAAATCTGAGGCTAACTTTTGGTTGGTATTGTTCTAGGATCAAAGAAGAGTGGTTCTTAAGGAAATCCAAATAAAGTGTGTAATCCCGTACCCTTCCGAATACATGTTGAAATGGTGTGTGTGCTCACATCTCTCTAATGGTTTGCATGAAATATTCTGTGATTCGGTCGAAATACCGAAGAAAACTGAAAATTGGCATCCGTGACCACTCGGGCTTGCGTATGTTTGTAGTGATAACCATAGTTTGCAATGAAACAGTTTGGTCAGCAGCAGTGACGTGATTTTGGAAAAATCACGAAAAATAGGATAAAGGGAATTAAAAAGTGAAAAAAATACCAAATTAAAGCCTACTGTGTCTATTTTCATATGAAAGAAACGGAGTTGGAAGAAGAATTTTATATTCTGTGATATCATAATTTTAGTGAGACTGGTTCTGATGGACTTTGTGGTTCCCTGTTCTATCTTGGAAAAATTATATAAAATTGTAAAAAGTGAATTAAGAGTTATAATTAAAATGTATGGATTCCTTAGTGAATCTATTTTCAATATAAACAAGTGGGAGCAGCATATGAAAACCGTACAGTAAGATATTTGAAATTAAGATAAGAAAGGTCAGAATCGTTGGACAGTGAAACAAGGGAAACTTTAAGGAATAAACTGTACTAAATGGTTAAGTAAAAAATTTTGGAAACATTATCATCAGAAGATGTATGAGTCTAGTTTCAAGGAAAATTTACGGATCTAAATTTTGAGGTTTCTAACTCGAGTTATAGTCAGTTTAGTCAGTATGACGCAGATGGACAGTTTCAATCTTTTTGCCCCAAATTAGTAATTAAGTCTGGGTTGCGAATTTACCAAATTACCTTTGGAAGGTAAATTATCGAAATACCCTTGGGTTGTGAGATTACCAAATTACCCTTAATGGGTAAGATTATCGAATTATGAAAATGCCCCTATAGGTCGAATTACGGAAATGCCCCTAAAGGGCTGATTTGTTATACTGCCTTAACGGGCCGATTTGTTATATTGCCTTAATGGGCCGAATTGTTATATTGCCTTAATGGGCTGATTTGTTATATTGCTTAATGGGCCAATTTGATATATTGCCTTAATGGGCTGAATTGATTAATTGCCTTAATGGGCCGAATTGATATACTGCTTAATGGGCCGATTTGAAATATATTGCCTAGTGGGCCGATCTGATATAATGCTAAATGGGCCAATTTGATACATGGCTTAATGAGCCGATTTGATAAAATGCCCTAATGGGCCAATTTTCTAAAGTGTTAATGGGCCAAATTGTTTGTAATAAATCCCTGAGTATTATTTATCATTGTTATATTGTAAATATCATGATTTACGATGTATGTTGCATTTACATAAGCTGCATGGGATTAGGATATTGATGATCGGGGAAGTGAAATTTGGTGGCACTTGCCACATATTCCAGTGACTCACACACATTTTGTATGGTGGCTAAGCCACGTATATTCTGTTATTCGGTGGCTTGTCCACAATTCGAATTTGATATAAATGGCTAAATGCCTATGATTGGTGTGTTGGCGGGGTGGGTTGACAAAAGATCCCCACAGGTGTGTTGGATGGTACGGGTGGTGTGTAGCGGATGGATTATTAGGTTGGTTTGGTTTTGCATACATTCATACATTGCAAATATATAAATATGTTCTGTTTTGTAAATGGGCTTCGGTCCAAGTGCATGTTAAATGGGCTTAAGCCCAAGATAATGCTATATGGGTTCAGGCCCAGTGGATGACGGTAAGGGGATTTCACACTGAGTTCTTGTAACTCACCCCTCCTTTTTAATCTCTGTAGGTAATGCTCCATTGTGAGGACTTTGGCCCATGGATGACTCGGTGGAGGCCATACTTCAAAAATGGTGTTATTGAATTTTAAATTTCTATTTCTGTTTATTTTATTATTTTGCTATTTTGGTTTAAGTTGTAATAAGGCCTCTGGAGTATTTTATTATCGCTTTATGGTTGATATACTTATTATTTTTCTTAAATTGTTTAAAACGAGAATTTTCTAAAAACTTAAATAAAGGTTTTCCAAAAACGATTAACAAATAGATTTCATAATAAATTTTATAAATATCTTAACACGAAAGTTTTCACTCGAACTATCAAACGATATTTTCAAAAGTCACAATTTTAAAGTTCACTACCTTGATTGTTGACTCATCAATCAATCTTTCAAAAATACTTGTATTTTATCTACGTTTCCGCAAAGATTTCAAAATGCTTCTGCAACTCTATTTCTAAACATCACGTTTTTGTAAATTGTTCATTTCGAATATGCTTTCACTACTAAAAAGGTTTTTTTAAAGATTATTACATTTTCAAGTAGTTAACAATTGCTTAAGTGTTTTTGGTTTTAACAAAGAGGCTGTATTTCTCAATCAAGTTTTTAATAATCTCAAAGATGGTTTTTACTTCCATGTGACACACCAGATTCGGGCCTAACTTCTAGGCCGGGTTTGGGGTGTGACACTTTAAACTCTTATGATCAGTAAAGATGTGGCATTTTTCGCCGTACAAATAATGACGCCAGATTTTCAACGCAAAAAATATAGCAGCCAACTTTAAATCATGCGTCGAATAGTTTTTTTCATGCGGTTTCAACTGTCTGGAGGCATAAGCTACAGCTTTTCCCTCTTGCATCAATACGCAACCCAAACCGTTGACGCGTCACTATAAATCACAAACTCTTTCCCCGATTCAGGTTGAACCAGAACTGGTGCTTCAGTTAACAATGCTTTCAATTGTTCGAAACTCTGCTGACATTTTTCTAACCATTCAAATTTCACATCTTTTTGAAGTAGTCGTGTCATCGGTGTCGGAATCATCGAAAATCCTTTCACGAATCTTATGTAATAGCCCGCTAAACCCAGAAAAATATGGACTTCAGACACATTTCTCGAAGGTTTCTAGTCAATAATAGCAGAAATCTTTCTTGGGTCAACTCTAATGCCTCCGGCTGAAACGATATGTCCAAGAAATCCAACCTCTTGGAGCCAAAATTCACATTTGTTGAATTTAGCATACAGTTGCTTATCTCTCAAGATCTGCAACACAATCCTCAAATGCTCGGCATGCTCAGATTCATCTCGTGAATAGATTAAAATGTCATCAACGAACACAACAACAAATCTGTCTAAATACGGTCTAAATATCCGGTTCATCAAGTCCATAAAAACTGCAAGAGCATTAGTTAATCCGAAAGGTATAACAAGGAATTCATAATGTCCGTACCTCATTCTAAACGCAGTTTTCGGCACATCTAAGTCTTTTACTCGCAACTAATAATAACCCGATCTCAAGTCAATCTTTGAAAACACTGTTGCACCTTTCAACTGATCAAATAAATCATCAATCCGCAGTAGAGGGTATTTGTTCTTTATATTCACTTTATTCAGCTGTCTGTAATCGATACACATTCTCATCGTGCCGTCTTTCTTCTTTACAAACAATACAGGTGCACCCTAGGGCGAAAAACTCGGTCGTGCAAAACCTCTATCTGTTAACTATTGCAACTGAGATTTCAACTCTTTTAATTCTGTTGGTGCCATTCTGTACGGAGCTATCGATATCAGTGTTGTTCCCAGTACTAATTCAATACCAAATTCAACCTCTCTGATTGGTGGCAAACCCGGTAATTCTTCTGAAAATACATTCAAAAATTCACAACAGATTCAATCTTTGATTCAGACACCTTTGTATCCAGTACATATGCAAGATATGCATCATAGCCCTTTTTCATACAATTTTGAGCCAACATAGACGATATCACAGTAGGTAATTTACTCGAATCATCAGACTCAATCTGGAGAATTTCACTATTTTGACATTTCAATTCGATAATCTTTCGTCTACAATTCACAATTGCATCATGCATAGTTAGCCAGTCTATACCCAGAATCACATCAAACTCATCGAACGATAGAAGCATCAAGTCAGCTGGAAAATAGTAACCCTGAATCATCAAAGGACAATTCTTACAAATCTTATCAACTAAAATAGACTTGCCTAAGGGGTTCGATACTTTAATTACAAAATCTGTAGACTCAACATGTAAACTCTTTTTAGACACCAAGTTCATACATATATACAAATGAGTCGATCCAGGATCAATCAATGCAATAATATTAGTGTCGTAAAGAGAAAAAGTACCGGTAATAACATCTGGGGACGACGCTTCTTCGCGAGCGCGGATAGCGGAGGCTCTAGCAGGTGCTCTAGCCTCGGATCTCACAGCTGAATCCCTAGTTATACCTCTACCACTGGATACATTTCCAGTATTTCTCAGTGGTCTCCCTCTCGCATTCGTATTGCTCGATCTTACATTCTGAACTTTTTCTTTCTCAGATAACTCTGGATAGTCTCGAATAAAGTGATCTGGCGAACCACATTTGAAGCAAGCTTTAGTACTCTTATTCCAGCATTCACCAAAATGTCTTCTCCCGCATTGTTGACACTCGAGTTTATTATTTCTCACACTGCCAACACTTGAAACGGATGTAGCTTGAGCTTTAGGATTCACATATAAATTTCCACGATCTCTATTCTGATATCCCACTGATGCATTTGATCAACTATACGAATCTCGAGATTTCTTTGATGAAGAATGATAAAGCTTATTCATCAGTCTTTTCTTCGAATCTTTAGCCTCTGAATCAGCTTTCTTCTTTTCTCGGCTAAAATCTTCAGCTTTGCAGGCCCGTTCAACTAATACAATGGATTCTTTCAAATCTAAAATCCTGACCAGAAGTTTAATGTCTTCATTCAGCCCATAAACAAACCGCTTACACATTATCTCTTCAGTAGAAACATACTCTCAAGCATACTTGCTTAATCATACAAATTCTCTTTCATATTCTGTCACGGTCATTCGACCATGTTTCAACTCTAGAAACTCTTTATGCTTTTGATCAAGGAACCGCTGACTTATATATTTCTTTCAGAACTCCGTCTGAAAGAATTCTCAGGTCACTTGCTCTCTCGGTACTACCAACACTAAAGTATTCCACCATTGATACTTAGAGTCTCTCAGAAGAGAAATAGCATGCTTTAAGCATTCAGCTGGCGTACACGAAAGTTCATCAAACACTCAGATAGTTTTCAAGCCAAAACTCGACTCTCTCAGGGTCATCATCAACATTAGCTTTGAACTCTTTTGCCCCGTGTTTACAAATCTTATCAACTGGAGGCTTGTTCAATCTTAAAAGCTCGACTCCTTGAGGAGCTACGAGTACAGGTTGGGGAATAGGAGGGGGTGGAGGTTGTTGAGCAGCCGGATTAGTACGAATGTATTGAGTGAACCACTCATTCATCATTTGCAAGAAGGCTTCTTTAGCCTCTCCTCCCTGGCTACCTGTTACGGGTCTAGATTCAGACGGCGCAATCCCTTGCGCGGGAGTAGGCGCATTACTCTCAACCTCATCAGCTGTCGCTCGATTAGGATCCATTTGCTATATAAAAACACATTTTCAATTGTCAAGAGTCATCACACTATCACAGTTTCTATATGGCATGTATAGCTAGACTCTCACACACGCTACGTTAGTCCTAGAATCGACTAAACCATAGCTCTAATACCAATAAATGTAACACCTCTCACCCGTATTCAACACCGGAATAGGGTTACGAGCATTACCAGACTTACAAAATAATTAAAAAACTATTTATCATGCAATTTTTCAATTCAATCATTCATCATTCATTCTCAATCAATTTGTCCCTATTAAGAGCCTACGAGGCCTTAAATATGCTTTGGGAGTGGTTTGGGACTAAACCGATAACTCAAGAAATTTTCAATACTTAGCAAAATTTTTCTTCAAATCAAGGGTCACACACCCGTGTATAAGACGGTGTGGAGCACACTGACTTCATTTCAATTTCAACATCAGGGGACGCATGGCCGTGTATCATGATCGTGTGTCACACACGGCTGAGACACACGCCCGTGTGGACAAAAATGGGCTATTTACCAAGCCAATTTGCCACCCAAAATCTCATGTACCTAAACAACCCAAATGGCACCAATTCATAGCACAATATGCAATCCAAAACATTCAAACCAAGCCTAAATCTTACCATTTCAATCCTAAACAATTCAAGGCACATAAGTATTACAATATACTAACTAAATTCATACCAATTCTTGTCTACTCAATTATCAAAATGACCATTATCAAAGATGCATTATGAGGTCTAATTTCACAAGCATACAAACTTTCTCAAATCATCAATTTGACATTCATAATACCAATTAGCAACAATGACCACAATTCTCATAATATAATTCATTCTTATATCCATCCATGAACTTAACTATCAATAAATATGCATATATAAGCATATAACCAAATTCACTAAATTAAGCCAACTCTCATGGCTATATTTACAACTCAAAATATAGACATTTACAATGCCAATTCATTTGGCCAACATCATTACCAAAACATAACCAACATAACTCAAATACCTATACATGCCATATACTTAAAACATAGTTTCAAAAGTACCAAAGAGTCAGTGGATAGTGCGATGATGTCTCCGACGATCCCCGAATCCGAGCTAACTTTGAAATCACTATAAAACATGGAAAAACAACAAAGTAAGCTATGTAGCCTAGTAAGCTCGTATGTTAACAATGAGCAACTAACATCATTCATTAAACATTCATATAATGGAAAACAATTAACAACAATTCTATTAAATTCAAGCTATCAAATGCTCATTCATATACTTACCAAGAAACTCGTCAATTTCTTAGTTTTCAATATTCAATTCATTTCCGTGCGTACCTGTACCGTCTTGTACTAATCTCATACTCAATCATATCCTTCATTTACCCGTTGAACCCTTTGGAATAGAAGTCGGATACTCAATGTCTCACTCGATAAGTACCTTTACCATGGCCCGTAGCCAAATCAAGGTAACTTATCCGAAATTCTGATATCATGGCCCGAAGCCAAATCAGGCGATATGCATGGCCCGTAGCCAAATCGGTTTATCTTGCACACATAGTGCTAAATCATGGCCTGAAGCCAACTCAAGTATACCTAATGACATGTCACTAGCATCCTAAACTATTCCTAAGGTTCAATCGGGATTTCAACTATCGAATCTTCATCGAATCATTTCTGAACTCGTTCGTAATCACATAATCACAATTCATGCTATATCAAAGCATATAAAATACATTTGAAATGAATTTATAACACACGAACTTACCTCGGATGTTAAAATAGTGAATCGAGTCGATTAATCAATAACTTTCGTTTTTCCCCGATCTAGATCTGAATTCTACTTTTCTTGATCTAAATGTATTCAAAATTAACTTATTCAATCATCTATTCATTCAATTTAGTCCAAAACATACTTTAAAACACATTTACACTTTGCCCCACATATTTCACATTTTTCACAATTTAGTCCTTATTGCATAAATCACAAATTAGTGAAATTCCAATTATACCCATGCTAGCTGAATTACTATTATGCCCCTAGCAGCCCATATTTTTCATTTATTTCACATTTTAACCACTAACTTTACACATTTCTCAATTTAATCCCTATTTTGTATTTTCACTCAAAATCACTTAACAAAACTTGTTTAACTATCAACAACTAATCAAAATCTATTATCAAACATAAAAAATTGTACATATTCATCAATGGAAACATTCACAATCTTTGACAATTTTGCAAAATAGTCCCTAGGCTAGCTAGTACTAGCTGCAACGATCTCAAAAACATAAAAATTATTAAAAACGAGACAAAATACATACCTAATTGCCAAGATTGAATTTTCCAAATCTCTAACCCTATTTTCACATGAAGAATCGGTTGAAGATGATAAAAATATGATAGAAATTTGGCTTTGTTTTAATTTAATTAACCATTAATAATCAATTTACTTATTTAACCTTTAAAACATTTAATAAGTACACCAAATGTCATGCCACTATCATCCACTATCAAACTAATGGTCTATTTACCACTTAAGAACCTTAACTTTAAAGTTCTATAGCTATTAGACACCTTTAGCTAATAGAACGGCACTTTTGCATTTTACGTGATTTAGTCCTTTTTATAAAATTGACCATTCAAACGATAAAATTTCTTAACGAAATTTTCACACTATCACGCAATCATGTTGTAAAAATTAAAATAATAATAAAATAAATATTTTGGTCTCAAATTTGTTGTCCCAAAACCACTGTTCCGACTTGACCAAAAACGGGCTGTTACATATCTTTCTAATTAAAACCCCTATTGTCGCATTAACTCGATCTATGGATTCCCCTATTAGATTTGACTCTAATCTGGTAGATTTATGTTGTCCTATTTCTAGGATTGCATGCAACTCCACTCAAGTATGCTAGATCTAATCTTAAACAGGGACTTTTGCTCCACTGAATTAAGCACATTAAACATGAATTAATATCTCGAAAATATTAAAACAAGAAATAAGCATACATAATTGAGAACAAGAATCAAGTATTTATCGATTAAAAACATACACTAAATAAGAGGATTCATCATAGGTTTCATCCTCCCTAGGTATCTAGGGAATTAGTTCATAATCCTAAATGAAAACATCTCAAAGTCAGAGTTGTAACAGCCCAGTTTTAGCTAAATCGGAACAGTGGTTTTGGAACCACAAATCTGATGTCAGAAAATTATTTTAATATTATTTTTTGTATTTACAGCATGATTGAATAATTGTGTGAAAGTTTCGTTTAGAAATTTTATTGTTTAAATGCTTAATTTGATAAAAAGGACTAAATCGCGTAAAGTGCAAAAGTGATGTTCTAATAGCTAAAGGTATTAGATAGCTATGGAAAATTAATGTAAGGGTCCTTAAGTGGTAATTAGACCAATAATATTGTTAGTGGACAACTATGGACATTAAATGAAGTGTTTTTAAGTTAAATTAATAAGGTTAGTTTAGTAAATTAGTAATTAAAAGTATAATAAAATAAAGCAAAGGTTGTATCATCTTCAACCTTGAATATTTGCACCGAAAATTGAAGAAAAGAAAATAAATTAGGGGTTTGAACATTCGGTCATGGCATAGCTTAATTGGTAAGTGTTTTGACCTCGGTTTTTGATGATTTCTATGTTTTTGTAATCGTTGCAGCTCAATCTAGCTACCCCGTACCTTTAATTTCGAAACTATTAAAGATTTTGAGAGTTGCCATTGTTGAATCTATGTGTTCTTTGATGTTTAATGTTGAAATATGAAAGCTTGATGATATTTTTACATGTTTTGGTAAGTGATTTTTGATAAAAATGCATAATAGGAATTAAATTGTGAAAAGTGCAAATTGAGTGGTTGAAATGTGAAATAAATGGAAAATATGGGCTGCTAAGGGTATATTGGTAATTCAGCTAGCAGGGGTTAGTCTTGAATTATGTGAATTTTGTGTTTTGTGAAATAAAAAATAAATTGTAAAAGTTGTGAAATACTTGGGGCAAAAGTGTAAAAGTGCTTTAAAGTGTGATATGGACTAAATCGAAAGAATATGTGACTGAATAAGTTAATTTTGAATTCATATAGATCAAAAAAGAAAGAATTCGGATTTAGATCGGGGGAAAAACAAGATTATCGAGTAGTCGACCCGATCCGTCATTTTTGTATACGAGGTAAGTTCGTATAACTGAACTTAAATGTGTATCTATTTATTTGATGGATGAAATTGAGATAGAATTTATTCTATTAGATAAATGTGGAGATATTAGATTAAATGCACGGTTTAAGTAAACGAGTTGCTGAATAAGACCATAGCTGGGCTATGGAAAAATCGAATAATAAGACCATAACCGGGTTATGGCATGTGAATGAAAGACTACGGCAGGGCATTGGCAATGTATGTGTAAGATGTAACATCCCAAAGATGGGGCTATTTGGAATTAAATTATTTTTCCTTATGTATGAACTGCTGTGATATTATTTATGGAATAATAAAGCTTAATTAAGGCTTTGAGTTGGCACGGCTTGGTAGAAAATTTCAGTTTTTTTAACTTTAAAGGCAGGGAGCCTTAGCAGGAGGGTGTTATAAGAATAAATGTGGATAATTTGACACAAAAATCAGCTTGGGAAAAGTGGCAAAAGGAGGCCACTTAGGAGCTACATGTGACGCCACAAGGGATAAGGGAGAGCCTTGGTTCGAGTCACAAGATTCTCCTTTTGCTCTTTAAGTGGGACGGCAATAAGAGGGAGAGTTTTTCTCTCTTTAATCTCTTTTATTTATTTATTTAGATAATAAGATGATGGAAGATAAAGAGGATATTATTTAGATTAAATGGATAATATTAGCTTCTTATTAAATTTTCATTTAGATTATTATGGGATTAACTCAAGTTATTTTGAATTGGTTTAAACAATTGGCCAAGAGGAATTGTAGGAGGTTAGCAGAAATTTGAACTCCTCATGAGAGGAGTGGGCGGCAAGTAGGAGGGGGTGCCAATGCCTATAAAAACCTCAACCTACCACCTTGTTTTCTTTTTTTAGCTATTAGTCAAAATTCCTAACCTCTTCCTTCCTTGTTTTCTTTTTTTTCTATTCTCTCAAGACCTTGGCCAAAACTCCTCCCATACTTCTTCTTCATTCCTTTTTCCACTCAAGAGCAAGCCTTGATCAATATTGAAATCAACCTTAGCCGAACCTACTCCCTAGACATAACCGAATTTTCCTCCTCCATATTTTGAAGTCTTGGCCGAATATTAAAGCAAGGGTAAGTATGTCGAAACTCCTCTCCCATACCACTTCTCTCTGTCGACTTGATTAAATGGAAAAGCCGAATTATTTCAGTGGCTAATCAGTGATGGAATCGATTCTGTTTAGGTGCCGGGATCTTAAGGTATACGATCCAAGCCCATTCCCTGTCAAGTGACTTTGGTAAGGATCTATATTTATTTACTATTCGTTTAAGCCGAAGGCTAATAACTCTAGTGATGGTCGAATGTAGGAGTGAAGCAGAATCGCATATCAAGTACCGAGTGAGTACTCAAGGGGTGATAGGTAAGGTTTCGGGTTCACAAGGAACCCTTCTCAATTTGGTTTGGGCTTAATAGGCCATGGTACTAACCCATGTATTTGGCCAATATAGGGACAAGTAGATCTAGGGTGGCCGACATCTCTTTTTGGGATTTAGACGATTCGGTGGTGACAGTGTGTACATACACACGTATAACTTGTTAATGTGCTGATTGTTGTGAATGCTATCTTGATTTTATGTAGCATTGGATAATATACCATATCGGTATAGATGGTGATTCGTGGTACACATTAATATGAATTTGTTATTCGATGCTTTTGGGAAGCATGATGTATTGATACATGAGATTTAAGTATGTGATGACATGAAACATATACATATGTGACTGATGTGGGATTGATGAGTGGAGGGGGCATTAATCGTGTTGACGGGCACCGATGTTTTGGTAACACACCGTGACTACGGTCACGAGGTTTGGTACCTCCGGAGGTTTGGTACCTCATAGCGACTCGTCCTGTGGTTAACACCACCGTGGGTTGGCCCCACATGAGATATGGGATCGTCTCGGTGATTTGGTATCACACGATGGGTTGGCCCCATCAATCGATTCGTGTCTCACGGACACCGTTGTTTTGGTAACACATCGTGACTATATGTCACCAGATGGTTTGGCACCACCAAGTGGTTTGGTACCACAATGGGGTAGACAGGTGGCGTTTGGTTGGCTAGGTTGAGGGTACATAATATTCTCGCATATTAATTGTTATATGTTGTGTATGGAAATGTCTTTAAAACGCGGGAAGGGTTACATCTCGAGTCTTGGTGACTCACCTTCTCCTTTACATTTTTCAGGTGACACGTAGATCGCGGATGTGGGCCGGGTTGACTCGAGGTGGCCATGCGGTGGATTTAAATTAAATGAACTTTAATTTTAGTTATGATAAATTTTATTTCCGGTTTTAGTTTATTTGGATGTAATAAGGCCTCCCGATATTTTATTTTTTTGTTATTTTTCATATGTCGAATAATTGCTTTAAACTATGATTACCAATATTAAATTAAAGTCACATGTTTTCCCAAATTAACACGAAAATGTTTTCATCGTGCCATCGGAGCACACTCGATATTTTATAATAACTTGGTTGAATTAATTTTAAATAAAGTCTAAGTAAGGTTTAACAAAACAATCAATTGAAAAGGTTTTCGGCAACTAAGAATTTTACTTTCCAAAGTGTTTTCCAAAATATTTTCCATCAGAGTAAACTAGATTCGGCCATAGTGTTTGGGCCGGGTTTGGGTTGTTACAAAATTGGTATTAGAGCCAGTTCAAAGCTCATTGTAGGGGCCAAGGCCCAAAAATGTTTTGGTAGGCCTTATGGAATGATTTTTGTTTTGAACAAAGATGGCCCGAGTCTCCTAAACCCGATCCGCCTGTAAGTACATCTAAACCTCTTTGTGAATTATATTCTGTAGAAGGGTAGGAAGCATGGAACGTAGATAGACTTATAGGAACTTGAACCCTAGGATTAGATTACTCAAACACATAAACAGAACATAAGACTTAAGGAACTAAACCAACCTATGACTTAGTCAATGAGCTAGGGTGTGGTAACCCCAGCATGCGCATGTCTAGGAGTGGATCCTAAGAGCACGGTATTTAAGCGGTCCTCGTGACTCACCTCCTCTTCGCAGTATCCTACAGTGCGTAGCTTCTGGTTCACCCTAACTCAGAAGGCTCAGTGGTGTGGTAACCTCTGTGCGCATGTCTAGAAAGGTTCGGTGAGAGCTTGGTATTTAAGCGGTCCGCGTGACCCACCTCCTCTTCACTCGAATTCTGCCTGGTGCGTAGTTTTGGTTCACCACGACCAAGAGGGCTCGGTCATAGGCTAAACACAATGATTAAAACCCGAAAAGGGAATTAGCCATGTTTTCAAAAAGAATGAAACAACAAACCCTAATGTCTTCAAAACTTGTGCAATAATTTTTTCAAATCCGAGAACATTATTTTTACAACGTTTTTCTCAAAAACTTGATTGTGAAAATTACGAAAATGCCCTTAGGGGTAAAATTACTAAAATGCCCTCGGTTCATAAAATATCGCTTTAATGGTTTTGCTCAAAAATTTCAACTATTTTACAAATATTCAACAACTTAGCTTTGGAAATCATCAAAGCAAAATATTTTGGTTCGGAAAATTACGAAAAATACCCAGTAGGAAAAAGATGAAAATACCCCAGGGTTAGAAATGGGCGAAATGTCCGATGAGCGAATAGGTATGGAAAGTATTAAGGAATGGATGCATGAACTTCTTTGTGCGAACTAGGATAGGAAATCTGAAACCTTGTTTGCTCGAAAGAATCTCGACTAAAACTCTATCCATAAAATTTCTTCGTGAATAAGAAAGTGGAACAAATGCTAACGCATAAAACTTTTCTTAATCAGATTAAAAGCGCGGTAGATAGAATGAGTTCTAGAGGGGCGTGGGCGCCGTGGACGCGGTAGGGGTAGGATGACAAGTGTCCGAACCCGTCAGTCGGGACAAGGTTCGAAAATGAGGTACCACCGCCACCACCACCTCCTACTTTTAGAGTGAGGAGCGGGATCGGGCCGGTGGTGAGGCGATGATCGCAAGTCGCTTTCACGAGTCTTGGAGATGGTGGTCGGGCTGGTGGAAATTTGGGAGCTCAGAAATCTATCCCCGGCGACTCCGATCTAACGGAGCGGAGGTATTCCGGTGTGTCGTCGAGTGGCACCCAGTCGTGAATCATCAGCTAGAGTCAACCGAAAGGATCATGGATGATCTTGACTTTGACCGAGGAAGAAAAGCTAAAAGGGCGATGTCACTTCTAAAGGATGAAGCGTATCGGTGGTGGCTTACGGTTCGAGACAGGGCTACAATGCAGATGATCGACTTGGGAGTATTTCAAAACCACCTATCGGAAGAAGTATGTGGGCACCACCTACACCGACGCCACAGAGAAAGGCTTTTCTGGGATTAGTGCAAGGAACTAAGTCAGTGTTGGAGTATGAGGCGGAGTTTTTAAGGCTGAGTAGGTATGCTAGAGGCATCGTGTCTACTGAGCATGAGCGCTGTGTCCGCTTTGAGGACGGACTCCGAGATGATTTGAGGTTACTGATTGCCCCTGCAAAGCAGTTCGTGAGTTCTCATCTCTAGTGGAAAAGGCTAAGGTAGCCGAAGGGATCAAGGAGGCTGTGAGGCAAAGTTATAGTAGGAATAATCAGAAGAGAGGATTTGGGTCAGCTGGATCAAGTGGTAGTGTTCAGAAAAAGGCTAGGCCAAGTGGGCCAAATTAGGCGGCAAGACCCACGACTACTAATCAGAGGCCGACTCAGTGTAACCACTGTGGAAAGACCCATTGGGGAGGTTGTTGGACCGGTGATAGAGGATGTTTTGAGTGTGGGTCTTTGGAGCATCGTGTCAGAGATTGTCCCCGGAAACTAGCTAAGAATCAGCCAGAGGGGCAGAATCGTATTCAGGATAGAAATGTGGGACCACAGAGGGGTCGTGGTAATGGCAGAGGAAACAACGGTCCTAACCGAGGTTGTGGAACTCAGGGCAGAGGTTCAGGCAACACAGAGGCTAGGCAGCCTGACTTAGTTTACGCAGCGAGGCGTCGCGAGGAGGGTGACGCACCGGATGTCATAATCGGTATGTTTTTAATTTTTGATCTTCCTTATGTTGCATTAATTGATGTGGGTTCGACGCACTCGTACATTGCTAGTAGTGTGGTAGGAACTATGGACCTAAACTCTGAAACTGCTTCTAGGGAGATGACTGTAGTTAGCCCTTTAGGTCACTCTGTAGTGGTAGACAAACTTTATAGAGGCGTACCCTAGAACTCCAAGGGTAGTATTTGTGGTGATCTCGATGGAACTACCGTTTGGGGAGTTCGATTTGATCCTTGGAATGGACCGGCGGTTAAGTATCGGTAATTTGGATTGCGCGCGACTAAGCGCATGGTTCTTAAGACAGTGAAGGTGATGAAGTGGTTATGATAGGGGATAGAAGGAATTACCTATCCAATGTAGTGTCCGCCTTGAAGGTGAAAAGATGGTCAAGAAGGGTTGTGAGGCGTATTTGGTTCAAATCGCGCTTTGGAAGCCGAGGGGTCGATGGTTGGAAAGGTCCGAACGGTTGGGAATTTGCTTGATGTGTTCCCGCAAGAGCTTAGGGTCCGCCTCCGGATCGGAAGTCGAATTCGGTATAGACTTGCTACCGAACGGCACTGTGTCTATAGCACCATACCGAATGGCACCAAAAGAATTGGTGGAGCTAAAGGCTCAAATTCAGGAGCTCTTAGATAGAGGGTTTATTCGACCAAGCATATCTCCGTGGGGAGCACCTGTGTTGTTTGTCAAGAAGAAGGACGGTTCTATGCGGATGTGCATCGACTACCGTCAGTTAAACAAGTTAACGATCAAAAACAAGTACCCGTTGCCTCGGATCAATGATTTGTTTGACCAACTGAAGGGTGCGTCGGTATTCTCAAAGATTGACCTTAGGTCAGGTTATCATCAATTAAGGGTGAAGGAGGCTGATGTTCACAAGACGGCATTCCGAACTCGGTATGGGCATTACAAGTTCTTAGTGATGCCATTCGGGTTGACCAATGCGCTGGCGGCATTTATGGACTTAATGAATAGGGTATTTCAACAGTACTTGGACCAATTCGTTGTGGTGTTCATCGACGACATATTGGTTTACTCAAGGACGGAGGAGGAGCATGACAAGCATTTGCGAGTAGTCCTACAAGTGTTGAGGGAAAAGCGGTTATACGCCAAATTCGATGAAGTGCGAATTTTGGCTTAGGAGGTGGCTTTCTTAGGTCATGTAGTGTCACCAAGGAATTAGAGTAGACCCACGCAAGATTGAAGCGATATTGGATTGGAAACCACCTAGGTCGGTGGTGAAATACGAAGTTTTCTGGGTTTAGCGGGTACTATCGGAGATTCGTGGAAGGATTCTCTCTAATAGCAGCGCCAGTTAACTAAGTTACTAAGGAAAGGTGTTCCATTTGTATGGACGGAGAAGCGAAGGAAGCTTTGATAAGCTAAGGAAAATTTTGTGGAAGCTCGGGTTTTGGTACGACCTGAAGCGGAAAGTTATTCACGATCTATTGTGATGCATCTCACACTGGTTTGGGATGTGTGTTGATGCGAGATGGGAAGGTAGTAGCCTATGCATCCCGTCGCTTAAGACCGCATGAGGTTAACTACCCAACGCACGACTTGGAGTTAGCGGCGATGCGTCTTTGCTCAAAGATATGGAGACATTACCTGTATGGGGAGAAGTCGATAGTCTACACGGATCAAAAAGCTTAAGGTATCTTCGACTCGAAGGATCGAATCGAGGCAACGTCGTCGGTGGATTGAACTACTAAAGGACTACGATTGTTCAATCGAGTACCATCCGGGTAAGGCTAACGTGGTAGGTGACGCGTTGAGCCGAAAAGGTTGTGACGGACTTAAGAGCAATGTTCGCTCGGTTGAGTCTATATGATGATGGGAGTCTTTTGGCGGAACTCCAAGTTAAGCCAACATGGATTGAGGAGATTAAGGAAAAGCGGTTAGTGGATGAAGGCTTGAACGCTAAGAGGGTACAAGTTCGGGATGGTGGTTTGGAAGGGTGCAGTGCATCTAGTGATGGAGTGCTATGTTTTCAAAGGCGAGCATGCATGCCGAAGGATGAAGAGTTGAGGCGGAAAATTCTCCATGATGCACATAGCAGCCCATATGCTATGCATCCGGGAGGAAGAAAGATGTATGGAGATTTGCGAAACAGTTACGTGGTGGGGTTGAAGCGTGAGATAAGCGAGTTCGTAGGGAAGTGTCGACATGCCAGCAGTTAAGGCTGAACATCGATTACCATCGGGACTACTTCAACCGGTAAAGATTCCTCAATGGAAATGGGAGAGGATCACCATGGATTTCGTTAGTGGGCTACCCCTTACGCCCAACAAGAAGGATGCGATTTGGGTAATTGTGGATCGCTTCGACTAAATCACTCACTTCATGCCGGTGAGAATGGATTACTCACTCCGAAGCTAAGCGAAGTTGTATGTAGGTGAAATAGTGAGGTTGCATGGTGTGCGAGATCGATTATCTCGGATAGGGATCCCGATTCACGTCAAGGTTACGAAAAGCGTTGCATCAAGCTTTGGGTACACTGTTAGATTTCAATCGACTTTCCATCCACGATCGGCGAGACGATCGGAAAGGGTGATCTGAGATCTTAGAAGACATGTTAAGAGGTTGTGTCTTGGATTTTAGTGGTAGTTGGGAAGAGTACCTACCATTAGCGGATTCGCTTATAACAATAGTTATCAAGCGAGTATTCGAGATGGCTCCATATGAAGCCCTATATGGACGAAAATGCCGTACTCCTACATGTTGGACGGAGTTGGGGAACGACAAGTTACGGGTCCGAATTGGTAATGGCGAAGAAGACAAAGTCAAGGTGATTCGGTCTCGTCTCAAGGAAGCATCGATAGGCGAAGTCTTATGCCGATCTCAAACGCAAGAAATTGAGTATCTTTGTGGGAGACAAGGTCTTTCTCAAAGTGTCGCCTTGGAAAAAGGTGTTGAGATTTGGACGAAAAGGAAGCTAAGCCCAAGGTTCATCGGGCCATATACAGATTGTAAAGCGAGTAGGGCCGGTAGCTTATCGGCTAGAGTTGCCGGCAGAATCGAATCGGATCCATGACGTATTTCATGTATCGACGAGAGACGGTATCGTTCAGATCCTTCGCACGCGTTGTGCCCGATGCGCGAGATTGAGGTGAACTCGGATTTATCTTTTGAAGAAGAACCGGTTCGGATCTTAGATCGAGATGTGAAGGTTCTACGTAGAAAGTCGGTGCCCTTAGTGAAAGTGCTTTGGCGGAACCATGGTGTGGAAGAAGCTACGTGGGAATCTGAGGATGTAATGGCGACAATACCCCCATCTGTTTTAGCTAGGTAATTTCGAGGACGAAATTTATTTTAAGGGGGGTAGAACTGTAACATCCCAAAGATGGGGCAATTTGGAACTAAATTATTTTTCCTTATGTATGAACTGCTGTGATATTATTTATGGAATAATAGAGCTTAATTAAGGCTTTGAGTTGGCACGGCTTGGTAGAAAATTTCAGTTTTTTTAACTTTAAAGGCAGAGAGCCTTAGCAGGAGGGTGTTATAAGAATAAATGTGGATAATTTGACACAAAAATCAGCTTGGGAAAAGTGGCAAAAGGAGGCCACTTAGGAGCTACATGTGACGCCACAAGGGATAAGGGAGAGCCTTGGTTCGAGTCACAAGATTCTCCTTTTTGCTCTTTAAGTGGGACGGCAATAAGAGGGAGAGTTTTTCTCTCTTTAATCTCTTTTTATTTATTTATTTAGATAATAAGATGATGGAAGATAAAGAGGGATATTATTTAGATTAAATGGATAATATTAGCTTCTTATTAAATTTTCATTTAGATTATTATGGGATTAACTCAAGTTATTTTGAATTGGTTTAAACAATTGGCCAAGAGGAATTGTAGGAGGTTAGCCGAAATTTGAACTCCTCATGAGAGGAGTGGACGGCAAGTAGGAGGGGGGTGCCGAATGCCTATAAAAACCTCAACCTACCACCTTGTTTTCTTTTTTAGCTATTAGTCGAAATTCCTAACCTCTTCCTTCCTTGTTTTCTTTTTTTTCTATTCTCTCAATACCTTGGCCGAAACTCCTCCCATACTTCTTCTTCATTCCCTTTTTCCACTCAAGAGCAAGCCTTGATCAATATTGAAATCAACCTTAGCCGAACCTACTCCCTAGACATAACCGAATTTTCCTCCTCCATATTTTGAAGTCTTGGCCGAATATTAAAGCAAGGGTAAGTATGTCGAAACTCCTCTCCCATACCCCTTCTCTCTGTCGACTTGATTAAATGGAAAAGCCGAATTATTTCAGTGGCTAATCAGTGATGGAATCGATTCTGTTTAGGTGCCGGGATCTTAAGGTATACGATCCAAGCCCATTCCACGTCAAGTGACTTTGGTAAGGATCTATATTTATTTACTATTCGTTTAAGCCAAGAAGGCTAATAACTCTAGTGATGGCCGAATGTAGGAGTGAAGCGGGAATCGCATATCAAGTACCGAAGTGAGTACTCAAGGGGTGATAGGTAAGGTTTGGGTTCACAAGGAACCCTTCTCAATTTGGTTTGGGCGAATAGGCCATGGTACTAACCCATGTATTTGGCCGAATATAGGGACAAGTAGATCTAGGGTGGCCGACATCTCTTTTCGGGATTTAGACGATTCGGTGGTGACAGTGTGTACATACACATGTATAACTTGTTAATGTGTTGATTGTTGTGAATGCTATCTTGATTTTATGTAGCATTGGATAATATACCATATCGGTATAGATGGTGATTCGTAAGTACACATTAATATGAATTTGTTATTCGATGCTTTTGGGAAGCATGATGTATTGATACATGAGATTTAAGTATGTGATGACATGAAACATATACATATGTGACTGATGTGGGATTGATGAGTGGAGGGGCGGTGTTAATCGTGCCGACGGGCACCGATGTTTTGGTAACACACCGTGACTACGGTCACCGGAGGTTTGGTACCTCCGAGGTTTGGTACCTCATAGCGACTCGTCCCCGTGGTTAACACCACCGTGGGTTGGCCCCACATGAGATATGGGATCGTGCGCGGTGATTTGGTATCACACGATGGGTTGGCCTCATCAATCGATTACGTGTCTCACGGACACCGATGTTTTGGTAACACATCGTGACTATATGTCACAGGTGGTTTGGCACCACCAAGTGGTTTGGTACCACAAAGGGTAGAGAAGTGGCGTTTGGTTGGCTAGGTTGGGGTACATAATATTCGCATATTAATTGTTATATGTTGTGTATGGAAATGTCTTTAAAACGGGGAAGGGTTACATCATCGAGTCTTGGTGACTCACCTTCTCCTTTACATTTTTCAGTGACACGTAGATCGCGGATGTGGGCCGGGTTGACTCGAGGTGGCCATGCGGTGGATTTAAATTAAATGAACTTTAATTTTAGTTATGATAAATTTTATTTCCGGTTTTTAGTTTATTTGGATGTAATAAGGCCTCCTGATATTTTATTTTTTTTTGTTATTTTTCATATGTCGAATAATTGCTTTAAACTATGATTACCAATATTAAATTAAAGTCACATGTTTTCCCAAATTAACACGAAAATGTTTTCATCGTGCCATCGGGCACACTCGATATTTTATAATAACTTGGTTGAATTAATTTTAAATAAATTCTAAGTAAGGTTTAACAAAACAATCAATTGAAAAGGTTTTCGGCAACTAAGAATTTTTACTTTCCAAAAGTGTTTTCCAAAATATTTTCCACTATAGCAACTAGATTCGGCCATAGTGTTTGGGCCGGGTTTGGGTTGTTACATAAGACCACAGTTGGACTATGGCATCGGAAAATCGACGTACTTATATCATAAGCATTTATAAACTCGAAGTGATTCGATAAGCAAAATGGTGAGAATAGATATGTATCGATCATGTATATGTACGTAAATCTGCTCTTTCGAATGATGAATTATAAGAAGATGAGAATTTATGAGTTGCTTATTAGTTAAACTTCATGTTATCTCATTGATTGAGGTTTAAATTGCAAATTATGTATCTACTTGGAATTGTTCATGAATGATGTTGATTATTTCATATATACATACGAACTTACTAAGCTTTATAGCTTACTTTGTTTATTTCCTTCTATATTTTATAGTAAATCGAAGCTAGCTCGGAACCAGGGATCTGCAGGAACTTCATCGCACTATCGAACATCTATTTGGCACTTTTGAGTTGTGTAAATATGGTATATGGCATGTATAGGCTTGTGTCATTTTGGTATGTTTGGTGGATATGTATTTTGGCCATTTGGGTTGGCATAAGATGATGAACATGATAATGTTATAAATGTGCAAATGGTTTTATTTTGAGTTTGGTAAATTGACTTATGTTAGGTGATTGAAGTTGATAATTTGAAATTTATGTGTTTGTGAATTAATGCTTGATAATGCATGTTTGAAATGAATTAGTAAATTGAATTGTATATGTGAATTAGGTATGTAATTAAATAGCAAGTTGTGACATATTTGTGACTTGCATCGTTGGAGATAGATATAACAAGATTTATATATTGGTTAATGACTTTTGGTTGCATATTTTTGCTTTGAAATGGTACCATTTGTACTTGTGTAGGTATGTGCAAAATGGGGTGGCAATTTGGCCTTGCAAATGGCCTATTTTTGTCCACACGGGCAGAGACACGGGCGTGTGTCTCAGCCGTATGTGACACACGGTCATGTTACATGGCCGTGTGTCCCCTGGTGTTGAAATTGAATTGAAGTCAGTATGCTCCACATGGTCTCATACACGGGCGTGCGACTGGCCGTGTGGTACAAGTCAGTATACCCTTTAAATGGCACACGGCCTAGCACACGGGTGTGTGGCTTGGCCTGTTGCATAAGCCAGTATGCCCTACAGGTTTGGCACGTCCTAGCATACAGTCTGGCACACGGGCGTGTGTAGCCACTTCGAAGGGTTTACGGGCTGGACACACGGGCGTGTGGTTGGCTGTGTGACCCAAGTCAGTATGTATGCCCTGTTTCCACACGGCCTGAGACACGGGCGTGTCTGGAGCCGTGTGAGGCACACGGGCGTGTGACCCCTGAATGGTTGAAATTTTTTTAAGTTTCTAAAAATTTCTCGAGTTATCGGTTTAGTCCCGAACCACTTCTAAAGCATGTTTAAGGCCTCGTATGCCCTTATAGGGGACAATGGGATTGTGATTAAGTGATATTTGAGTATGAATGTATAAATGTATGAGATATGTATGTTAAATGATATGTATTTGGAACGGTGGAAATGTGCAAGTGTACACTATCGTAACAAGTAATAAAGTGACAAGTAAATGTCGAGTTATCGTACCCACAGGGACTGTGAAAAGAATTATTTATGAATGCAATTTAAAACACTTTGGTGAAGAAAAATATTTTGATTTAGAAAAATGATTAAAAACTAAAGAAAACAAAGTAAAATAAAATAAAGTTCTAATGCACGATTTCAAAAGCTGATTTTAATCAAGATGATATAATTGTGTTGGATTAATTACATTTCTTAACTTAGAGTCATTAAAATTCATGCTTATACTTGTTATGAATAAATCACGGCAAATCGGTAATTTGCTAACTTATGAACATATTTACAAATCAAAAATCCATTTATCTCTTGTACATATCACTATGTCAATTCGACCGATTAAACAGATTTATAAAAGTAAACATGTTATTGCAAATACATACTTATTAAATTAAACCATCTCTCGCATATTCCTATGTCGATTCAACCGATTAATTCCACCTAATAAGCATATAAAAGACTAAGTGAGGTAACAAAGTATCCTTACCTTGAAACAGTTTAATCACAGTAATCCTGCAAGTTATGCAAGGCATATATATCGCCAAATACAATGCTAATTTAATCTTCAGCTACCTTAGAAGAATTAAACATGCATAGATTAAGTATTGTGTCCATTAATTACAATTTCAATGCGTTTAAATAATTAATTGTTTAGTTATCTAAACAATTAAAATGCCAGAATAACTTAAGCATGATTTTACTTAATCAAGCATTTTACCGAGGCCTATAAAAGTATAAACACAATTTTAATAGTTTAAGAGGACGAAATGCAATCAACCCAACACAAATTTAGTTCAAGCTAAGATTATTAAATTAACCATTCCAATAGCATAAATATTCATAAACATGTTTGTCAAAACAACAATGAAATTTAAAGAGATAGGGAACAATAAGCAAATCTGGTGTTTCTCCGTGGCTTGACTGATTGCTCCGTTCTTCGTTCTCCATTGTCCTCAGCTATCAAGGTGGCTTATGAACACTCCAATTTCTGCTCCAAATGGCTGAGAAAACACCTATTTTCCAAGAGGAGAAATCGGCACAAGAGAAAGGGGGAATTGAATGGAAAAGAAGAGCGAAAACTTGAGAAAAGAGAAGAGAGAATGAGAGAATGTTGAAGGATTGATGGGGTGCTTTGAATGATCAGCAAGGGGTGGCTTTTATAGCTGATTGTGGCTGCTAAAAATAGAAAATCCCATCAGCCAAAGAGACCCCCCTTGGCCGGCCATCTATGTGGCAAAGTTGATGGATTCAACTTTGCCAAATATGGCATAGGGCAAATCTACAAAGCCATTAATTGTGGAGGGGGTTGAATGCAACTTTGAAAAGTCTTCAAGGGCTTCTTTGCAAGCTTAATTAATCAGCTAATAGGCTGATTTGGGTCAGCATATGGACGGTTTGGGCTGTCCATTTGGTGGCTGGTTCGGTTCACTAAAATTGGTTCAACCAATGCGGTTCAACTGGGCCCTTTTTCCATAATTAATTAAGATTAATTTATTTAGCCCAAATTAAATTGGGAATAAATTAAAATTAATTATATTATGATTTAATATTCATATTAAAATTAATTATATTATGATTTAATATTCATACTCGGATCGTCTTGGGCTGGAAATAAATTTGCCTCGATACTTCAAATTGCTTCTCGGTTTTATTCTTCGAGCATTGTCTGCCGAGCCAATTTTCGCCCTTTGTGCGAATCTATCGAAAATGATCAAAATTAATCAAAATTAAATATAAAATTAATTAAAATTCATCATGTTCATATTTTTAGCACAATTTAATTATTTTATAAAAATTAATTATTTTTCGACAAGAATTTAATCGAAACTGCATAAATTTGAGTTAAAAGGGGTATGAAAAAGTGTATAAATTTTCGTGTTTCCACACCCCCAAACTTAATTCATTGCTCGTCCCGAGTAATGCACAAAATTGAAAAGAATTTTCTCGGAAACACTTTTGAAAAACTCCTTCAGAACAACATTCTTCCCAAAATCATGAAATTAATATTACTTATGCTCAAAAACAAGAAATTCGACAATTATGCTACTCAAGTATATGTATCGTTCAAATTACATCCAACAACTATTATGATAGCAAAATTAGACTAAATGTTTCTTAATAAAGACATGTTAATCCCTACCATTTTGATTTTAATTCCTTATTCAAAAATTAAATGCAATCATTAAGCTTAACTGATGTCTTCATATGTTGAACCGAGCAATTTCTCTCCACTAATGTAGGTAACATTGGAACTTTGAATCAATAGGTCTTTAATAAGGTTATAACGTGGCTGGGCTTAGGGATAGGTAAAAGAGAGATAAATTTTGGCTTAAAAAACCCTAGACTTAGCGTAAATCGAACCTTTGGAATTTTTACCTTCGATACACCAACTTATTTTACTGACACATGCTCTTTTGTACATCTATTTTCTTTCGAGTACATGGTTTTTTTTAAATTGAGCACTTGCTTCATGTACTACAATTTTCGAGCAATTGATACTTCTTTTTAACTCCCCCAAACTTATTTTCAAACGATATTCTAAATAGTACTGAGTCTAGTGTTTGGGACAATTTTAAAGATAATGAAAAGAAAAGTGATGGCTAAATATTGCAAAGGTCAAAATAAAACTAGGCCATATAGTCTCAAAGTTGGGTTTCAAAGGATAATTTTATTAGGGTTGGCTTGAAAGGCTCAAACGGTCCAAACAACAGTTGCCTAAATCATTTTCAACGTTCCATGCTTCCTAGGATTTCGCCTCAAGAAACTACTAAGTCAATTCTAAAGACTTAAACTTTCATGCATGCCTAATTTTTTCGTAGGGAACTAAAAATTTTATGGTACGAATTTGCATGCTTTATTAAACATTCATATCATTATTAAGCTAACATAATAACTTATTGAAATAATAGAACTTTATTAATACTGAAGTTTAGCATACTTAACAAAATTTCAAATTATTGAACAAAATATATCCTAATCATAATTAAAAGAAGAATTTATTCTGAGTGGAATTAATTCAAATTTTCGGTCCCCCCTACTTAAAGTGAACAATGTCCTCATTGTTTAAAGTGAATAGATACTATACACCAGGTAGGATTTTTAGAAAAGAGGAGGTGAGTCAAACTGACTGCTTAAGTACCAAGCTCTCTCTAAAATCCAATCCTAGACATGTATATATCTATTGCCACACTTTAGCCTTTGTGACTTGTTCAGATTTTATTCATGATTCCTATCTATTGTTTTATTGTGAAAAAATAAAAATTCCTAATTAACCTAATCCTAAAATAACTTAAGAATAAAATAAAGTAAAGTTGAAGTCCTCCACTTTTTTATTTGTTTGTCGATCCTTCCGAATTCGACTCATCTTTTGCTCCATCAGTATTGCCTTTGCATGAATCACCTTGCTCCCTTTTCGATGATGAAATCCATGGTTCAAATATGAAATCTGGAAACTCAGGCACAAAAATAAATGGATCATTATAAATTTTCTTGAGGGCACTCCTCATCGAGTCATCCCTTATTTTTGAGTATCTCTAGTAGGCTTGTTGCTGCCATTGCATGTGTTGCATTAAGTCCATCAGCTTTAACAGCTCATCAAAAAGATCTGGGCTAGGCGGTGGAGCTAGGTAAGGGCTATAGGGTTGTGCGGGAAAGGGTTCAATATTTCCCTTTTTAGTAGTGTCTTAAGCCCAATGGCAGCTCCTTTTTGGATCCTAAGCTCCTGTACTGAAGTAAACTGAAATTAGTGCTTGGATTAAATTAAACTCCTAGGAAAGACTGAAGGGGTCACAGATGGTCCCGCTTAAGTCCCAATCTCCTAGACAGAGTTTTAATTAATGTAATGAAGAAAAGAAAATTTTATCTAAGTATACCATTTTATTCAAAAAAAAAACTAAAAATATAAAATAACGATAGAGAAAGTGAATAGAACTCCCTCCATTTTATTCAGGATCGTCATTGGCTATGGTGGTGTCAAATGGCCATTTGTCATACCAACCATAACCATCTAGGAAGTAATCATATTCTTTCCCATCAAATCATCCAACATCTTATTAGGGAAAGAAAATCCGTAATGATCTTTTACGGTGGCCTTATTTAACTTCCCAGTAATTCCTACAAATCCTCGGCCGTGACTCAAATATCTGCAATAATCCATCGACACCCTTCTTGTGCTTTTCCAAAACAACAAATGACTCTTCTTCTTGATTCTTGGTGAACTCAACTGAAATCATGATAGGTAAAAATGGAGATAAACCCAAATAATCATATTTCAAATGATGAGGCAAAGTCTTCAGTTCCAATTTGACTGGCTCTTCAATCAACACTTTTTGGTTGTGTGTACTCCCGATATAATAACTCTAATGATTTCAGTGGAACTTCCTGAGTGAATTCCTTCGTTTTATCTTCTAACAAAGCCAAACATTCCTCGTCTTCATCAGCACTTGGCGAATCTGCTAGAAGAATACATTCTAACGAATCATTTATAGAATTGAGCTCCAGCTCTGTAGAAGCCAGTGATTCCATCTTGGAAATAGTAGAACAGTCTTCAACTACATCCGAGGATTTAGCAGTATCGAAGTTATTAAAAGTCACCTTGTCATCAAAAATTTCTTTCAACTGAGTATCTCGTTGCTTCTTTTGGAATCGTTGAGGATATGGCAATGGTGGAATCTTAGCTTTAACTGCACAACTCTTACATGGAAATTTTTCTACATCTGACAAGGGTGTTAGATAATCAGAACTAACTGGTTTAGAGTTTACCTCATCAAGAATCATTGGATCTAACTTCTGTGATACAGGAGTTTCAACACTTGGTTGAACTTCCTCTTTGTCTTGAGCTACAACAGGCTTATCTTCAACCTTGACAGTTTTGGGTTCCCATGTCTTCCCACTTTGTAAAGTGACGATTTTGCAATGCTCTTTGCTCGTGCTTCTCAGATTTTCTGTATCACTCGGCCAAATACCTTAGGGTTTGCTTTTGAGCTCATTCGCTAGCTGTCCCACTTGGTTTCCTAAATTCTTCAATGTTGCTGCTTGGCTTTGGATTAGTTCATCATTCTTCGCTATGTACGCCTTCAGCAAATTCTCAAGATTACTTGAAGATTCAGTTGGTGTGGGTTGTTGCACTTGTTGAGAATATTCTGATGGATAATTTGGTCGAAATGGCATAACAGAGTCGCTATGGTCTGCCCATTGATTACTCCATGGAGAAATTGGATGATTCTTCCATGAAGAGTTGTAAAAATTTGATTGCGGACCATTCCAATTCTGGTTTCCTATGTAATAATTTGACTCTTGATTCGATGGGCAATTTCCAAAGAAATGGCCATCTCCACAGTATTCACAAGAAATATTCTCAAACTGGTTCGGCTGCTGACCTAACAGATTACCATTGAAACCATTAACAATTATGTTCTTAAGCATAGAAGACATAGAGGATACCTGGGCTGCCAAAGAAGCAAGTGTGTCTACTTTATGTACTACTACTTTCGTCTTTACGAAATTTGCTTTCGTTGGTTGGCCATTGATAGTTATTGCTGGCAATTCTTTCAATAATCTCATAAGCATTGTTATAAGACTTAGAAAGAAGGGATCCATTTGCCGAAGCATCCACCATCATTCTAGTATGAATACTGAGACCAATATAGAAAGTCTCCATTTGAACGCAGTAAGGAATGCCGTGATGAGGACACTTTCATAATAACTCCTTAAACCGCTCCCATGCCTCATATAAAGATTCTTCATCAAGTTGCTGAAATGAAGTGATTTCATTTCGAATCTTGGCAGTTAAAGATGGAGGGAAATATTTCATTATGAAACGTTCAACCAACTCTTGCCATGTAGTTATGGAACCTGACGGTAGGGAGTTCAACCATGCTCGTGCTCTATCTCTTAAGGAGTATGGAAATAATCTCAGTCTCAAGGCGTCTTCAGTCACTCTGACAAGTTTAAATGAGTCACTCACTTCCATGAATAGCCGAAGATGAAGATGTGGATCTTCATTAGGAATCCCACTAAATTGAGCCATATTTTGCAACATTTGGAACATGACCGAATTTCACTTCGAATTGTTGTGCCTCAATTTCGGGTCTCTTAATACTCAGATTGAGCTCGTTGAATAGAGGAATGGCATATTGTTGAATAGCATATTTCTATCATCGACAACAATGATCGGATTGTGAGTATTATAAGCGAATGTTCCTCCTGGATTTTGGTTTGGATTTTTGAAATTCATATCTTCGGTCCTTCTTTGGTTCGCTTGTCTTCTCCTTTGTCAGAAAGTCCTTTCAATTTCAGGGTTTACGGGAAGTAAGTCAATAATTTGATCAATACTCATAAACACCTGAAACAAACACAAAAAAAAAATGGAATTAAAATTTAACAGAAAAAATCCAAAATGCAATATTAACAATTTCACAAATAATGTCTTTTAAAATAGTCCCCGGCAACGGCGCCAAAAGCTTGGAACGGTGGAAATGTGCAAGTGTACACAATCGTAACAAGTAATAAAGTGACAAGTAAATGTCGAGTTATCGTACCCACAGGGACTGTGAAAAGAATTATTTATGAATGCAATTTAAAACACTTTGGTGAAGAAAAATATTTTGATTTAGAAAAATGATTAAAAACTAAAGAAAACAAAGTAAAATAAAATAAAGTTCTAATGGACGATTTCAAAAGCTGATTTTAATCAAGATGATATAATTGTGTCGGATTAATTACATTTCCTAACTTAGAATCATTAAAATTCATGCTTATACTTGTTACGAATAAATCACGGCAACCCGGTAATTTGCTAACTTATGAACTTATTTACAAATCAAAAATCCATTTATCTCTTGTACATATCCCTATGTCAATTCGACCGATTAAACAGATTTATAAAAGTAAACATGTTATTGCACATACATACTTATTAAATTAAACCATCTCTCGCATATTCCTATGTCGATTCAACCGATTAATTCCACCTAATAAGCATATAAAAGACCAAGTGAGGTAACAAAGTATCCTTACCTTGAAACAGTTTAATCACAGTAATCCTGCAAGTTATGCAAGGCATATGTATCGCCAAATACAATGCTAATTTAATCTTCAGCTACCTTAGAAGAATTAAACATGCACAGATTAAGTATTGTGTCCATTAATTACAATTTCAATGCGTTTAAATAATTAATTATTTAGTTATCTAAAAAATTAAAATGCCAGAATAACTTAAGCATGATTTTACTTAATCAAGCATTTTACCGAGGCCTATAAAAGTATAAACACAATTTTAATAGTTTAAGAGAATGAAATGCAATCAACCCAACACGAATTAAATTCAAGCTAAGCTGATTAAATTAACCATTCCAATAGCATAAATATTCATAAACATGTTTGTCAAAACAACAACGAAATTTAAAGAGATAGGGAACAAGAAGCAAATCCAGTGTTTCTCCGTGGCTTGATTGATTGCTCCGTTCTTCGTTCTCCGTTGTCCTCGGCTATCAAGGTGGCTTATGAACACTCCAATTTCTGCTCCAAATGGCTGAGAAAACACCTCTTTTCCAAGAGGATAAATCGGCACAAGAGAAAGAGGGAATGGAATGGAAAAGAAGAGAGAAAACTTGAGAAAAGAGAAGAGAGAATGAGAGAATGTTGAAGGATTGATGGGGTGCTTTGAATGATCAGCAAGGGGTGGCTTTTATAGCTGATTGTGGCTGCTAAAAATAGAAAATCCCATCAGTCAAAGAGACCCCCCTTGGCCAGCCATCTATGTGGCAAAGTTGATGGATTCAACTTTGCTAAATATGGCATGGGGCAAATCTACAAAGCCATTAATTGTGGAGGGGGTTGAATGCAATTTTGAAAAGTCTTCAAGGGCTTCTTTGCAAGCTTAATTAATCAGCTAATAGGCTGATTTGGGTCAGCATATGGACGGTTTGGGCTACCCATTTGGTGGCTGGTTCGGTTCACTGAAATTGGTTCAACCAGTGCGGTTCAACTGGGCCCTTTTTCCATAATTAATTAAAATTAATTTATTTAGCCCAAATTAAATTGGGAATAAATTAAAATTAATTATATTATGATTTAATATTCATACTCGAACCGTCTTGGGCTGGAAATAAATTTTCCTCGATACTTCAAATTGCTTCTCGGTTTTATTCTTCGAGCATTGTCTGTCGAGCCAATTTTCGCCCTTTGTGCGAATCTGTCGAAAATGATCAAAATTAATCAAAATTAGCTATAAAATTAATTAAAATTCATCATGTTCATATTTTTAGCACAATTTAATTATTTTATAAAAATTAATTATTTTCCGACAAGAATTTAATCGAAACTGCATAAATTTGAGTTAAAAGGGGTATGAAAAAGTGTATAAATTTTTGTGTTTCCAGTATTGATCGGTAATGCCTTGTAACCCTACTCCGGTGACGGATACGGGTTAGGGGTGTTACATTTATTGGTATAAGAGTTACAGTTTAGTCGATTTTAGGACTAACGTAGCATGTGTGAGAGTCTAGCTATACATGCCACATATAATCTGTGATAGTGTGATGATTCCTGACAGCTTAAATTGTGTTTTTGTATAGTAATGGATCTCGAACGAGTGATAGCTTATGATGTAGAGAGTAATGCGTCTGCTCCTGCTCAAGGGACAGCGCCTTCCAAATCTAGACCCATGTCTAGTAGTCACGGAGGTGAGGCTAAAGAAGCCTTTTTCTAGATGATGAACGAGTGGTTCACTCAATACGTCTGGAGAAATCCGGCTGCTCAACAACCACCACCCCCTCCAGTTCCCCAAAATGTACCTGTAGCTCCTCAAGGAGTCGAGCTTTTAAGATTGAATAAGCCTCCAGTTGATAAGATCCGTAAACATGGGCTGAAGAGTTCAGGGCTAATGTTGATGATGACCCTGAGAGAGCTGTGTTCTGGCTTGAAAATACTATTCGAGTGTTTGATGAACTTTCGTGTACGCCAGCTGAATGCTTAAAGTGTGCTATTTCTCTTCTAAGAGACTCTGCGTATCATTGGTGGAATACTTTAGTGTCGGTAGTACCGAGAGAGCGAGTGACCTGGGAATTCTTTCATACCGAGTTCCAGAAGAAATACATCAGTCAACGGTTCCTTGACCAAAAACATAAAGAATTTCTAGAATTGAAACAGAGCCGTATGACCGTAACTAAATATGAAAGAGAATCTGTACGGTTGAGCAAGTATGCTCAAAAATATGTTTCTACCAAAGAGATAATGTGCAAGCGGTTTATTGATGGGCTGAACGAAGACATTAAACTTTTGGTCAGGATATTAGATTTAAAAGAATTCATTGTGTTAGTCGAACGTGCTTGCAAAGCTGAAGAACTGGGGAAAGAAAAGAGAAAGGCTGATTTGGAAGCTAGAGATTCGAGAAAGTGATTGATGAATAAACCTTATCACTCTTCATCAAAGAAATCCTGAGATTCGTATAGTCGATCAAATGCACCAGTGGAGTACTCTAATAGAGATCGCGGGAAGCAATTTACGGGTTCAAAAACTCCAGCTATGTCAGTGGCAAGTATGGGTAATGTTAGACCGAACAAACCTGAATGTGGACGATGTGGAAAACGACATTTTGGAGAGTGTAGACTAAATGATAAAGCCTGTTTTAGATGTGGTTCGCACGAACAGTTCATTCGGGTTGTCCTGAGTTAGATGAGAAAGATGACAAAGCAATACGACTACGAGCGGAAGACCATTCCATAATGTTGGAAATGTGAGTGGTGGTAGAGGTGCGACACGAGATACTGCTGTGAGATCCGAGGCCAGAGCACCTGCTAAAGCCTATGCTATTCGCGTTCGCGAAGAAGCGTCATCTCCAGATGTTATCACCAGTACTTTCACTCTCTATGATACTAATGTGATTGCATTTATAGATCCAGGATCAACTCATTCTTATATATGTATGAATTTAGTATCTAGTAAGACTTTGCCTGTAGAGTCTACTGAATTTGTGATTAGAGTATCGAACCCCTTAGGGAAATGTGTTTTGGTTGACAAAGTCTGCAAGAATTGTCCGTTAATGTATCGGGATTTCTGTTTTCCGGCTAATCTGATGTTGTTGCCATTTGATGAATTTGATGTGATTCTGGGTATGGATTGGCTAATGATGCATGAGGCTATAGTGAATTGTAGACGAAAGACAATTGAACTGAAATGTCAGAATAATGAGACTGTTAGAATTGAATCTGATGTTCTGAATAGTTTGCCAGTTGTGATATCGTCTATGTTAGCTCAGAGATTTGTGAGAAAGGGGAGTGAAGCTTATCTTGCTTATGTACTTGATACGAAAGTGACAGAAACAAAGATTGAATTAGTACCAGTTGTATGCGAGTATCCAGATGTATTTCCCAAAGAGTTACCGAGTTTACCACCTATCAGAGAGGTTAAATTTGGTATTGAATTAGTACCGGGAACAATGCCGATATCGATAGCTCCGTACAGAATGGCCCCGACAGAGTTAAAAGAATTGAAAGCTCAGTTGCAAGAGTTGACAGATAAAGGTTTTGCTAGACTGAGTTTCTCTCCCTGGGGTGCACCAGTGTTATTTGTGAAAAAGAAAGATGGCACGATGAGAATGTGTATAGACTATCGACAGCTCAATAAAGTAAAGATCAAGAATAAATACCCTCTGCCACGAATAGATGATTTGTTTGATCAGTTAAAAGGGGAAACAGTGTTTTTGAAAATTGATTTGAGATCGGGTTATTACCAGTTGAGAGTTAAAGATTCAGATGTTCTAAAGACTGCATTTAGAACAAGGTATGGACACTACGAATTTCTTGTTATGTCTTTTGGACTAACAAATGCACCTGCTGTTTTTATGGACTTGATGAATCGAATTTTCAGGCCGTACTTAAACCGATTCGTAGTTGTATTTATTAATGACATTTTGATTTACTTTCGTGATGAATCTGAGCATGCCGAGCATTTGAGAATCGAGTTACAAACTTTGAGAGAAAAATAGTTGTTTGCAAAGTTCAAAAAATGTGAGTTTTGGCTACAAGAGGCTGGTTTTCTAAGACATATAGTTTCAGCCGCGGGTATCCGAGTTGACCCGAGAAAAATTTCTGCGATTGTTGATTGGAAGCCTCCGAGAAATGTATCCGAAGTCCGTAGTTTTCTGGGACTAGCCGACTATTATAGACAATTTGTGAAAGGCTTCTTCATGATTTCGACTCCGATGACACGATTGCTTCAAAAAGATGTTAAATTTGAGTGGTCAGAAAAGTGTCAGCAGAGCTTCGAGCACTTGAAAGCATTATTGATAGAAGCACCAGTGTTAGTTCAGCCTGAGTCGGGTAAAGAATTCGTAGTTTTCAGTGATGCATCGTTAAATGGCTTGGTTTGTGTTTTGATGCAGGAAGGCAAAGTTGTAGCTTATGCCTCAAGACAGTTGAAGCCGCACGAAAAAAATTATCCGACGTACGATCTAGAATTAGCCGCGATAGTGTTCGCATTGAAAATTTGGTGCCATTATTTGTTTGGTGAGAAATGCCATATTTATACCGACCAAAAAAGCTTGAAATATTTGATGACTCAGAAAGATTTGAATTTGCGACAGCGAAGATGGCTAGAATTGCTAAAAGACTATGAATTAGTGATTGATTATCATCCAGGGAAAGCGAACGTAGTTGCTGATGCTTTGAGCCGAAAGTCCTTATTTTCTTTACGTGCTTTGAACACACAATTAGCTTTGTCTGAGGACGGTTCGATAGTAGCCAAGTTGAAAGCGAGACCGTTATTTCTACAGCAGATTTGTGAGGCACAAAAATTTGATAATGAATTGCAAGCAAAACGAGCTCAATGTGAGTCGACTTCTGATTCAGAGTTTTGAATAGGGCCTGATGATTGTTTGATGTTCCGAGGTAGAATTTGAGTACCGAGAAATCCCGAGCTTATTCAGAAGATTTTGAACAAAGCACATAGTGGTTGTTTATCAGTACATCCGGGAAGCACGAAAATGTATAACATTTGAAACAGCTTTATTGGTGGCACGGCATGAAACGAGATATCTTAGAATTTGTTTCAAAATGTTTGATTTGTCAGCAAGTTAAAGCTGAGCATCAAGTAGTGGGATAGAGTTACAATGGATTTCGTATCGGGTTTGCCCTTATCTCTGAAAAAGAAAGATGCGATCTGGGTTGTTGTTGACAGATTGACGAAATCAGCTCATTTCATTCCGGTACGTACAGATTTCTCGCTTGATAAATTAGCTGAGTTATATATTTTTGAAATTGTGAGATTACATGGTGTTCCCCTATCTATTGTTTCGAACAGAGATCCGAGGTTAACATCGAGATTTTGGAAGAAATTACAAAAAGCTTTGGGTACTAAGCTGCATTTTAGCACTGTGTTTCACCCGCAAACGGATGGTCAATCTGAACGAGCAAATACTTGAGGATATGTTGCGTTGTTGCATTCTTGAGTTTGAAGGTAGCTGGGAGAAACATCTACCGCTTATTGAATTTTCTTACAATAATAGCTTCCAATCAAGTATAAAGATGGCACCATATGAAGCTCTATACGGTCATAAATGTAGAACACCTTTGTACTGGACTGAGCCTAGTGAGAATAAGATTCACGGGGTTGATCTAATCAGAGAAACAGAAGAAAAAGTGAAAGTAATTCACGATAGTTTGAAAGCAGCTTCGGATCAACAAAAATTATACGCAGACTTGAAACGGAAAGATACTGAGTTCCAGATCGGAGATAAAGTGTTTTTGAAAGTGTCGCCGTGGAAAAAGATATTGGGGTTTGGTCGGAAAGGGAAATTGAGTCCGCGATTCATCGGACCGTATGAAATTACTGAGCAAGTTGGGCCAGTGGCATATCGGCTGTCCTTACCGTCTGAGTTAGAAAAGATACATAATGTGTTTCATGTGCCGATGCTTTGTCATTTCCCCAACCAAGGTTGAAATTTAGTTTGATATATCATATGCTGAAGAACCGATTCGAATTTTAGCTCGTGAGATCAAAGAGCTGAGAAATAAGAAAATAGCATTAGTGAAAGTATTATGGCATCGACACGGGGTTGAAGAAGCTACATGGGAACCCGAAGATGCTATGAGGAAATAATACCCGAACCTATTCACTAGTAAGATTTTCAGGGACGAAAATCCCTAAGGGGGGAGAGTTGTAACAGCCCGGTTTTAGCTAAATTGGAATAGTGGTTTTGAAAACCACAAATCCGATGTCAAAAAAAGTATTTTAATAATATTTTTGGTATTTACAGCATGATTGAATAATTGTGTGAAAGTTTCGATTAGAAATTTTATTGTTTAAATGCTTAATTTGATACAAAGGACTAAATCGCGTAAAGTACAAAAGTGATGTTCTAATAGCTAAAGGTATTAAATAGCAATGGAAAATTAATGTAAGGGTACTTAAGTGGTAATTAGACCAATAATATTGTTAGTGGACAACTATGGACATTAAATGAAGTGTTTTTAAGTTAAATTAATAAGGTTAGTTTAGTAAATTAGTAATTAAAAGTATAATAAAATAAAGAAAAGGTTGTATCATCTTCAACCTTGAATATTTGCACCAAAAATTGAAGAAAAGAAAAGAAATTAGGGGTTTGAACATTCGGTCATGGCATAGCTTAATTGGTAAGTGTTTTGAGCTCAGTTTTTGATGATTTCTATGTTTTTGTAATTGTTGCAGCTCAATCTAGCTAGCCCGTATCTTTAATTTTGAAACTGTTAAAGATTTTGAGAGTTGCCATTGTTGAATCTATGTGTTCTTTGATGTTTAATGTTGAAATATGAAAGCTTAATGATAGTTTTACATGTTTTGTTAAGTAATTTTTGATGAAAATGCATAATAGGGATTAAATTGTGAAAAGTTCAAATTGAGTGGTTGAAATGTGAAATAAATGGAAAATATGGGCTGTTAGGGGTACATTGGTGATTTGGCTAGCAGGGGTTAGTCTTGAATTATGTGAATTTTGTGTTTTGTGAAATAAGGACTAAATTGTAAAAGTTGTGAAATACTTGATGCAAAAGTGTAAAAGTGCTTTCAAGTGTGATATGGACTAAATTGAAAGAATATGTGATTGAATAAGTTAATTTTGAATTCATTAAGATCAAGAAAGAAAAAATTTAGATTTAGATCAGGGGAAAAACAAGGTTATCGAGTAGTCAACCCGATCCGTTATTATCGTATACAAAGTAAGTTCGTATAACTGAACTTAAATGTGTATCTATTTATTTGATGGATGAAATTGAGATAGTATTTATTCTATTAGATAAATGTGGAGATATTAGATTAAATGCACGGTTTAAGTAAACGAGTTGTTGAATAAGACCATAGCTGGGCTATGGCAAAATCGAATAATAAGACCAAAATCGGGTTATGGCATGTGAATGAAAGACCACGACAGGGCCTTGGCAATGTATGTGTAAGACCATAGTTGTAACACCCCAAACCCGGCCTAGAAGTTAGGCCCGAATCTGGTGTGTCACATGGAAGTAAAAACCATCATTGCGATTATTAAAAACTTGCTTGAGAAATGCAGCCTCTTTGTTAAAACCAAAAACACTTAAGCAATTGTTAACTACTTGAAAACATAATAATCTTTAAAAACCTTTTCGTTTGCGGAAGCATATTTGAAATAAACAATTTACGAAAATGTGACGTTTATAAATAGAGTTGCAGAAGCATTTTGAAAACGTTATGAAAGCGTAGATAAAATACAAGTATTTTGAGAGGTTGTTTGATAAATCGATAATCGAAACTAATGATCTTACAAAACCGTGACTTTTGAAAACGACGTTGAAAATTCGAAGAGAATCCAAGTCTTTTGAAAATATCGTTAATAGTTCGAGAGAAAATATCCGTGTTAAAAATATTTGTAAAAGTTTATTTTGAAATCCATTTGTTAATCGATTTTGGAAACCATTGTTTAAGTTTTTAGAAAATTCCCTTTTTAAACAATTTAAGAAAAATAATAAAAGCATCCCAACCAAAAGCAAAAACAAAAATAGTCCAGAGGCCTTATTACAACATTTAACCCAAAATAGTAAAGTAATAAAATAAACGAAAGAAGTCTAAAGTCCAAATAAACCATTTTCAAGTATGGCCTCCTCGAGTCATCCATAGCCCAAGTCCATATCATCAAGCATTACCTACAAGGGTTAAGAGAAAGGGGGTGAGTTACAAGAACTCGAGTGAAAATCCTTTACCGTTATTCATTGGGCCGGAACCCAATTAGCAATATTTTGGGCCTAAGCCCATTTACAACAACAATAATGTATCAAATATAATATGCATATGTTATGCAATTCCCAAACCAAACCTAGTATTCCATCCGCTACACACCACCCGTACCAACTAGCACACCTGTGGGGAGCTTTAGTCACCCACCCCGCCAACACACCAAACGTAGGCATTAAGCCATTTATATCAGATTTGTGGACAAGCCACCAGATTAACGAAATTTACATGGCATTGCCATTTTTAGATTTGTGGCGAGCCACGGTTTATGTAGCAGAGCTACCAGAACTTCTCTTCATCATTATCCCATCCCATGCAAAACATGTATATAATGCATAACAATTCACAACAATGTATTCAAATATTTCTTACAAAAATTTATGGCCCATTATAACAATTTATCAAATTGGCCCATTAAGCAGATTATCAGATTTGGCCCATTTAGCAAAATATCAGATTGCCCATTTAGCAAAATATCAGATTGGCCCATTTACTCAATATGTCCTTGCGGCCCATAAGCAATTTCGTATTTCGGCCCTTTAGGGCATTTCCATAATTCGGCCCGTAAGGGCAATTTCGTAATTCGGTAATTTACCCACTAAGGGTAATTCGGTAATTTCGCAATCCAGACTTAACTACTAATTTGGGCATAACAATTTAAAACTGTCCATTCGCGTCGTACTGACTAAATTGACTATAACTTGAGTTAGAAATCTCGAAATCTAAATCCGTAAATTTTCCTTGAAACTAGACTCATATATCTTTTTACTAAAATATTTCCAGAATTTTTGGCTTAACCATTTAGTACAGTTTATTCCTTAAAGTTTCCCTTGTTTCACTAACCAACGATTCTGACCTCTCTTACCCAAAATTCAAATATCTCACTGTACAGTTTTCATATGTTGCTCCCACTTGTTTCTATTGAAAATAGACTTACTAAGTAATCTGTACATATAAACCATAACTTATAATTCACTTTGTACAATTTTATACGATTTTTCCAAGACAGATCAGGGAACCACGAAGTCATTTAGAACCAGTCTCACTCAAATTAACATATCTCAGAATATAAAAATCCTTTTTCTTCTCCATTTCTTCCATATTAAAATAGACACAGTAATATTTAATCTGATATCTTATTCACTTTGTAATTCCTTTTCTCCTATTTTTCGTGATTTTTCAAAAACACGTCACTGCTTCTAACCGAAACTATTTTATTACAAAATACGATTACTACTACGATCATACGCACGTCCGAGTGATCACGGATGCCGGTTTTTGGTTTTCTTCGGTATTTTGACCAAATCACAGAACATATCATACAAACTTTCAGAGAGATGTGAGATTACACACCATATCAAACATGTATTCGGAAGGTACGGGATTACACACCTGATTTTGATTTCCTAACGAACCACTCGTCGATGACCTAGAACAATACCAACCAAAAGTTAGCCTCGGATTTCCAAAAGATTTCGTATCACTTACACTTGAATCACTTACCACTATGTCCGAAGGTAGAACATATCGAGTGATTTCATCCCTAAAACATAATCGATTAGTCGAAACTTTGATCCGATTAACACAATAACCGAGGGAGTTATTGAAAAGACTATGAGAGAACTTCCTTACCTTGAACAATGAAATTCCCATTTCACACGATCATCCTATGGCTAAAGTCGATTAAGCGATGTTGTAGCAATCAACACTCCACTATTCCACTACAAGGAAGAGAATGATTTTATTTGAGAGAGTATAATAATATGATGGTTTCGGTTCATATGACCCTCCCAAATCAAAACTTATATTCAGCACTAAGAGAAAGAAAACAAGATAAAATGTTGGAAGAACGCTTACCGATTGATCAAAGATTGAATGTAAGTACGAATGAGAAGAACGGTAGAAAAGAAATGAGAGTTCAATTATAGAGAAAATGTAAATCAATATTCGGCTATGGTGAATAATATTAGAGTGGAAGTGATGCTTGAAGGATTTTGCGAAAAGAAAAGAAGGGAAAGAAGTAGAATGGTGGATTAGTTTCGGTTTCCAAGAATGATGAGTGAACAAAAGAAATGGTCTCAAAGTTGTGTACATTCAGAAACAAAAGAAGAAAAGATGAGAATAAATTCACCAATGGTTTGAAGAATCGGCAAGAAGGAAGATTTTGAGAGAAAGAAAAATGTCACCAATGTTGCATAAATGAATTTTGGCCAAAAAAACAAAACTAAAACTTTCACCAATTGCCAAGACCAAATTCGGCTAGGAGAAAAGAATTTGGGAAGAGAAAAAAAACACACTTGATGCTAATGGAATTGTCCAAAACTAACACTAAAGCCTTACCAACACTAACAAAAATTCGGCTATGACCCTTAAGCCCCAAAAACCGTCCACATACATAGCTAAAATGGTCAACAATTTGCCACCCATACTTTCCAAAACACTATCCACGAAATAAGCCTCTTGTCCCCCTTACTTACCTATTTCTTTTGATTCCTTTCCCCAACTTCAACCTTGCCTTTTTCTTTTAGCCACCTTACCAAAATAATGAAGTCAACCTTGCCATGAATGCCTCTTGGCCGAAACTTAAGGAAAGGGTGCAAAAATATAAGTCAAAATTTGCACACAAAGTGATTCGAACCTCTTCCCTCAAGGTACTACATGTGGCGCCATAACCCTTTTACCAATTGCTCATTTATGCTAGCAATTTACTCTTTTATTTCCATAAGCCTTGATGCCACTTACTATCTCTCCTTAATAGGCTTAAACACAAAATTTTACTAAGGCCCAACTTAAACCCGAAACTTCATAGAAACCTCATAACCTTCCAAATACACTTAACTAATAAGTCCAATTTGCAATAATGTCATTCTCTTGTTCTCAAAATTTTTAAACATTCCTACGCCCAAGGCCCATTGGGCCCAATCCTACTAGGCCCAATTTCGGGATGTTACTATTCTACCCTCCTTAAAAAAATTTCGTCCTCGAAATTTCCAATCAACTACTAAACGCATTGCTCAAATCACACCACTATGCTTTCACTGCGTACTCTGATCTTAATAACACTAATGTACCTTTAACATAATCTTGAATCCTCTTTCACACAACCAAACGTCTAACCACAGAAGCAAACAATTATCTACCATTTATACTTAGAATTTTCTACATTCAATCATCACGTCCAACCAAAACATACCTGACTTGATGGTGATGAAACAATCCCGAGCCTTATGCTCCTTAGACCCGCATCTCAAGCATGCTCCTAACCTCCTCCGGTATTCTCTCGGATGACGCCTTCCGCAATATTCACAAGCCGGAAATTTTGGTCGTGCCTTGACATGCTTTACGGAATGAGACTGCGACCCAAAAGAACCGCAATCTCTTTTCTTCTTACAGTCCACAGACCCAACTCGAAGTGCTTCGCTGATCTCCTTGACCTCCTTCAATACCTTCTTAACTATTTGAGTCAGCTCATTAACCCCAGCTCGATCATGAGATCCCGTCTCAGGCACTGGCGATTCCAACTCCTCCCTTTCGGGCACACGCCCTGATGCTGAAGATCTAGTCCTAGCACCTCGGCCTCTAGCACGTCCACGTCTATCGCATCCACATCTTCTAGCGTTCATGTTCACTAAGTCGATTTAATCTTGATTATGAGTTTTATGAATCAGTATACTATTCGATGTTTATTAAACGATGTTTATGGAGTATGAGTAGAAAAGTTGTTTTCGAGTGTCAAATCCGCATCCTAGAGTCTCAATCTCTATAGTTTCAACTCCTAAAGCTAACAGTTCTAGAGTATTCTATTTCATAGAATTTTCGTACGACAGTAATAACACAATAATCATAAAATGAAAACAAATACTTACTTGACTTGGTGTCGGATACTCGTGGTGCCATACTTCCTTTAGAACATATATCTATAAATCAAAATTCTAAACAGCTTTGGAAAACGCTTTTGAACCCAAACCACGGCCGAGTTTTGAACCGGGCTCTGATACCATAAAATGTAACACCCCAAACCCGGCCCAGAAGTTAGGCCTGAATCTGGCATGTCACAAAAAAAAAACTCGTTTGAAAATTTCAACCTCTTGCAAAATCAAAAACACTTAAGCAATTGTTAACTACTTGAAAACATAATAATCTTTAAAAACCTTTTCGTTTGTGGAAGCATATTTGAAATAAACAATTTACTAAAAATGTGACGTTTATAAATAGAGTTGCGTAAGCATTTTGAAAACGTTATGAAACGTAGATAAAATACAAGTATTTTGAGAGGTTGTTTGATAAATCGATAATCGAAACTAATGATCTTACAAAACCGTGACTTTTGAAAATGACGTTGAAAATTCGAAAGAGAATCCAAGTCTTTTGAAAATATCGTTAATAGTTCGAGAGAAAATATCCGTGTTAAAAATATTTGTAAAAGTTTATTTTGAAATTCATTTGTTAATCGATTTTGGAAACCATTGTTTAAGTTTTTAGAAAATTCCCCTTTTTAAACAATTTAAGAAAAATGATAAAAACATCCCAACCAAAAAGTAAAAATAAAAATAGTCCAGAGGCCTTATTACAACATTTAACCCAAAATAGTAAAGTAATAAAATAAACGAGAAAGAAGTCTAAAGTCCAAATAAACCATTTTTGAAGTATGGCCTCCCTCGAGTCATCCATAGCCCAAGTCCATATCATCAAGCATTACCTACAAGGGTTAAGAGAAAGGGGGTGAGTTACAAGAACTCAGTGTGAAATCCCCTTACCGTTATTCATTGGGCCGGAACCCAATTAGCAATATTTTGGGCCTAAGCCCATTTACAACAACAATAATGTATCAAATATAATATGCATATGATATGCAATTCCCAAACCAAACCTAGTATTCCATCCGCTACACACCACCCGTACCAACCAGCACACCTGTGGGGAGCTTTAGTCACCCACCCCGCCAACACACCAAACGTAGGCATTAAGCCATTTATATCAGATTTGTGGACAAGCCACCAGATTAACAGAATTTACATGGCATTGCCATTTTTCAGATTTGTGGCAGAGCCACCAGATTTATGTAGCAGAGCTACCAGAACTTCTCTTCATCATTATCCCATCCCATGCAAAACATGTATATAATGCATAACAATTCACAACAATGTATTCAAATATTTCTTACAAAAATTTATGGCCCATTATAACAATTTATAAAATTGGCCCATTAAGAAGATTATCAGATTTGGCCCATTTAGCAAAATATCAGATTGGCCCATTTAGCAAAATATCAGATTGGCCCATTTAGCAAAATATCAGATTGGCCCATTTAGCAAAATATCAGATTGGCCCATTTACTCAATATGTCCTTGCGGCCCATAAGTAATTTCGTATTTCGGCCCTTTAGGGCATTTCCATAATTCAGCCCGTAAGGGCAATTTCGTAATTCGGTAATTTACCCACTAAGGGTAATTCGGTAATTTCGCAATCCAGATTTAACTACTAATTTGGGCATAACAATTTAAAACTGTCCATCCGCGTCGTACTGACTAAATTGACTATAACTTGAGTTAGAAATCTCGAAATCTAAATCCGTAAATTTTCCTTGAAACTAGACTCATATATATTTTTACTACAATATTTCCAGAATTTTTGGCTTAGCCATTTAGTAAATTTTATTCCATAAAATTTCCCTTATTTCACTGACCAACGATTCTGACCTCTCTTAACCAAAATTCAAATATCTCACTGTACAGTTTTCATATGTTGCTCCAACTTGTTTCTATTGAAAATAGACTTACTAAGTAATCTGTACATTTAAACCATAACTTATAATTCACTTTGTACAATTTTATACGATTTTTCCAAGACAGATCAGGGAACCACGAAGTCATTCAGAACCAGTCTCACTCAAATTAACATATCTCAGAATATAAAAATCCTTTTTCTTCTCCGTTTCTTCCATATTAAAATAGACACAGTAAGCTTTAATTTGATATCTTATTCACTTTGTAATTCCTTTTCTCCTATTTTTCGTGATTTTTCAAAAATACGTCACTGCTTCTAACCGAAATTATTTTATTACAAAATACGATTACTACTACGATCATACGCACGTCTGAGTGATCACGGATGCCGGTTTTCGGTTTTTTTCGGTATTTTGACCAAATCACAGAACATATCATACAAAATTTCAGAGAGATGTGAGATTACACACCATATCAAACATGTATTCGGAAGGTACGGGATTACACACCTGATTTTGATTTCCTAACGAACCACTCGTCGATGACCTAGAACAATACCAACCAAAAGTTAGCCTCGGATTTCCAAAGATTTCATTATCACTTACACTTGAATCACTTACCACTATGTCCGAAGGTAGAACATATCGAGTGATTTCATCCCTAAAACATAATCGATTAGTCGAAACTTCGATCCGATTAACACAATAACCGAGGGAGTTATTGAAAAGACTATGAGAGAACTTCTTTACCTTGAACAATGAAATTCCCGTTTCACACGATCTTCCTATGGCTAAAGTCGATTAAGCGATGTTGTAGCAATCGACACTCCACTATTCCACTACAAGGAAGAGAATGATATTATTTGAGAGAGTATAATAATATGATGGTTTCGGTTCATATGACCCTCCCAAATCAAAATTTATATTCAGCACTAAGAGAAAGAAAACAAGATAAAATGTTGGAAAAACGCTTACCGATTGATCAAAGATTGAATGTAAGTACGAATGAGAAGAACGGTAGAAAAGAAATGAGAGTTTAATTATAGAGAAAATGTAAATCAATATTCGGTTATGGTGAATAATATTAGAGTGGAAGTGATGCTTGAAGGATTTTGCGAAAAGAAAAGAAGGGAAAGAAGTAGAATGGTGGATTAGTTTCGGTTTCCAAGAATGATGAGTGAACAAAAGAAATGGTCTCAAAGTTGTGTACATTCAGCAACAAAAGAAGAAAAGATGAGAATAAATTCACCAATGGTTTGAAGAATCGGCAAGAAGGAAGATTTTGAGAGAAAGAAAAATGTCACCAATGTTGCATAAATGAATTTTGGCCAAAAAAACAAAACTAAAACTTTCACCAATTGCCAAGACCAAATTCGGCTAGGAGAAAAGAATTTGGGAAGAGAAAAAAAACACACTTGATGCTAATGGAATTGTCCAAAACTAACACTAAAGCCTTACCAACACTAACAAAAATTCGGCTATGACCCTTAAGCCCCAAAAACCGTCCACATGCATAGCTAAAATGGTCAACAATTTGCCACCCATACTTTCCAAAACACTATCCACGAAATAAGCCTCTTGTCCCCCTTACTTACCTATTTCTTTTGATTCCTTTCCCCAACTTCAACCTTGCCTTTTTCTTTTAGCCACCTTACCAAAATAATGAAGTCAACCTTGCCATGAATGCCTCTTGGCCGAAACTTAAGGAAAGGGTGCAAAAATATAAGTCAAAATTTGCACACAAAGTGATTCGAACCTCTTCCCTCAAGGTACTACATGTGGCGCCATAACCCTTTTACCAATTGCTCATTTATGCTAGCAATTTACTCTTTTATTTCCATAAGCCTTGATGCCACTTACTATCTCTCCTTAATAGGCTTAAACACAAAATTTTACTAAGGCCCAACTTAAACCCGGAACTTCATAGAAACCTCGTAACCTTCCAAATACACTTAACTAATAAGTCCAATTTGCAATAATGTCATTCTCTTGTTCTCAAAATTTTTAAACATTCCTACGCCCAAGGCCCATTGGGCCCAATCCTACTAGGCCCAATTTCGGGATGTTACAATAGTTGGAATATGGCATCGAAAAATTGACGTACTTATATTGTAAGCATTTATAAACTCGAAGTGATTCCATAAGCAAAATGGTGAGAATAGATATGTATAAGTACAGGTATGTACAGAAATCTATTCGAATGATGAATTATAAGAAGATGAGAATTTATGAGTTGCTTATTAGTTAAACTTCATGTTATCTCATTGATTGAGGTTTTAATTGTAAATTATGTATCTACTTGGAATTGTTCATGAATGATGTTGATTATTTCATATATACATACGAACTTACTAAGCTTTATAGCTTACTTTGTTTATTTCCTACAATATTTTATAGTAAATTGAAGCTAGCTCGGAACCAGGGATGGTCAGGAACTTCATCGCACTATCGGACATCTATTTGGTACTTTTGAGTTGTGTAAATATGGTATATAGCATGTATAGGCTTGTGTCATTTTTGTATGTTTTGTGGATATGTATTTTGGCCATTTGGGTTGGCATAAGATGATGAACATGATGATGTTATAAATGTGCAAATGGTTCTATTTTGAGTTTGGTAAATTGACTTATGTTAGGTGATTGAAGTTGATAATTTGAAAGTTATGTTTTTTGTGAATTAAAGCTTGATAATGCATGTTTGAAATGAATTAGTAAATTGAATTGTATATGTGAATTAGGTAAGTAATTAAATAGCAAGTTGGGACATATTTGTGACTTGCATCGTTGGAGATAGATATAACAAGATTTATGTATTGGTTAATGACTTTTGGCTGCATATTTGTGCTTTGAAATGGTACCATTTGTACTTGTGTAGGTATGTGCAAAATGGGGTGGCAAATTGGCTTTGCAAATGGCCTATTTTTGTCCACACGGGCAGAGACACGGGCGTGTGTCTCAGCCGTGTGTGACACACGGCCGTGTGTCCCCTGGTGTTGAAATTGAATTGAAGTCAGTATGCTCCACATGGTCTCACACACGGGCATGTGACTGGCTGTGTGGTACAAGTCAGTATACCCCCTAAATGGCACACGGCCTAGCACACGGGCGTGTGGCTTGGCCGTGTTGAATAAGCCAAGATACCCCTACGGGTTTGTACGGCGGCCTAGCACACGATCCTCACACACGCGGCGTGTGGCCACTCGAAGGTACACTAGCCGGACACACACACGGGCGTGTGGTTGGCCGTGTGACCCAAGTTAGTATGTATGCCCTGTTTCCACACGGCCTGAGACATGGGCGTGTCTGGAGCAGTGTGAGGCACACAGCCTATTCACACGGGTGTGACCCCTGAATGATTAAAAATTTTCTAAGTTTCCAAAAAATTCCCGAGTTATCGGTTTAGTTTCGAACCACTTCTAAAGCATGTTTAAGGCCTCGTAGGCCCTTATAGGGGACAATGGGATTGTGATTAAATGATATTTGAGTATGAATGCATAAATGTATGAGATATGTATGTTAAATGATATGTATTGATCGGTAATACCTCGTAACCCTACTTCGGTGACGAATACGGGTTAGGGCGGTTACAGAATAACCACAAGACATAAAGAAACTCAATAAAACTTTGAAAGAAATTAAAAGGAGATCTTCGATCTTGATGGAGATCTGCTTTCGAGTTGATTCCAACGGTGTTCTTAAAGTGTTTTCTTTGATCTTCTCTGCTTTTTCCCATATGTCTTCTTCTAATAGGTATTTATAGACTTTAGAATGCTTAAAAGGCCTAAAATTTGGGTTTTTCCGTGTATTTGGGAAGTAGGGTACGAAATCGACACAGGCTGGCACATGGGCGTGTGTCCAGCTCGTGTGGAAATGCTCAGGTCGTATGGGTCCTGAAAATAGCTCTATTTGTCTGATTTTTGCTCTTTTTTTGCTCTCAAATGCTCTCTTAAGTATAGAAACATGAATTTAAAGGATTAGGAGCATCAAATTCACTAATTTGCATAATTAATCATCCAAAAACGCATTAAGAATGGGATTAAATATGTTACTTTTATAGCTTATCAAATACCTCCACACTTAAGCGTTTGCTTGTCCTCAAGCAAAATTTTCAACTCACATTAAAATTAATATTTCTCAACTTGTAATTCCCATCAATAATATTTCAAAATAATTCACAAATAATCATGCATTGGCAATTCAACTAAAAGAGTACTAAAGTCTCAAACAATCCAAGCTAACATTTTTAAACACGAAAACATAGGTGTCTCCCCTTATTTAAGTAGTTACCTTTAATTCAAAATTAACAAGAATTGACATCCTCACTAAAGATTCACTCAAGCACTCAAAGTGTTTAAAGTTCAAGAATAAGCACTTAATAGTCAAACAAGAAATGCCATTACCCTAGGCTTGCATGAAAATCAAATCTCCACAACTATAAGATGATATGATAGACAAATCAAAAAGGTCTTTAAGAGGTTGTAATGGGGCTTAGGTTAAGGGTTTGGATAAAGGCCAAAAAAGTTTGTTATAATCGAGATCGAATTGATAAATTACTAAACTAGAAAAAAAACAAATGCTGAATTAAAAAAAGTGCATAAATCAAGAACTATTCAAGAATAAAAATGAGCTTCTTCTCAAAATATGAATTTAACTATTCAAGCTCAACCAGCATAGAACTAAATAATAATCAATATATTTTTATTTTTTTTGATTTTTTTATAAGAACAACAAGAAATAATTCAGCAGATCAACCAGAAGAGCATAGCTAGGCAATTAACCAAATCAAATCTCGACAAAAAGGGAGCCAATAAAATAGGAAAAAGTCTCAACGAAAAAATGAGTTATGGGTTAACATTAATGGGTAAATCAAGAAATGGTGTGTTAGGCTCAACGGGGTTCACTAAGGGTTAATTAAAAAGGTAGGATTTTTATGGGATAAGAGGGCTAAAACCTAAATGCCTTTATCATCTCAGTAATATCAAATCAACGGTGTGGTCTCGACTTGTATAATCGAAGCAAGTTCTAGAATAACAAATCAAATTGACACACTCATAACCAATAATAAAATGAGCAAGAAAAGTGTATGCTCTAAAGGCTCAAAATCTCACAAAAAATCATGGTTTTGATGTCAAACTTGCAAATCTTTAACTTCAAGATAAAACTTCAATTTAGAGAAATAACCTAAAAAATTTTAATTCTGAAAAATAACTTATCATGCTTGATTCTCTCTTGTCTTAAAGTTTAAATCAACCAATGCACAAATATCTACAAATTAATCCAAAACACATTAACAAAAATCTCAAATCGATAAAAATTCATTCTAATAGAAGTATGAGAAAATTATTTAAATACAAAACATAATTCAGGGATTTTCTAATAATTATATAAATAACCTCCCCACACTTAAGATATACATTGTCCTTAATGTACAAGCATATATAATCACAGTATAAGCAAAATATCATAAGAGAGGGAGAAAATCGAAACTGCCCTGAATATGGGATGAAATCGCCAGAATGGTGAAAAGCTTAATTGTAGGCAAATCTAAATGTAGTGCATGATTCTGAGAAAACTAATAAGAAGATAAACACAAATAGTGAAGAAGATTAAAAGGTTACAACTCAATTAGAAACAACCATAAAAATAAAAATAGAGTTCAAAAGATAATAAATGACAGAAGTCTAAGAAAATAAAAATAAAACAACTAAAAACAAAAAGAAAAAGAAAACTAAAAAGAAAACAAATAAACTTAATGGTCCTCATCATCAGAGGCGTTGGTGTCGTGAGTCGCCAGGGCTGAAGAGGATATATGGAGGTGCTGACAGATTTGCTGCAATGTCACGTCAATACTGTTGAACCTCTGAAAGCAGTGCTGCTCGAAGAGAGTGAACCACTCGGGAGGTCCTCTAAGGTCGCAATAGAAGAAGCAGGACGGTGACTCGAAGGTGGAGAATAAGGTGGATCCTCGTGATGGAAGGGGACATCATCAGTGAAGTCCTCGGGCTCATCCTGAGGATCAGAATGAGATAATCGGTACTGAGGATGATCCACTCCATAAAGTTGCTCAATCATCCTCATATGGCTCATGTTCAATAATCCCTATGGGGACATCTGGCCAACTAGTGTAAGCGAGGAGGACTACTTTGATGTGTCGAGGAGATCGAAGTGGCATGCAAGTCGAGTCACATAAGGGCCTAAACAGATAGGACCCTTCCTGCTGCGCTCTGTCTGATGGTGAAAGGCGACAGCAATGAAGTAAGCTAAATCGAAAATACGCCCCGTGGCCATGCTCCAAAGGAAATAAGTATCGGTGGTACCGATAACTCCGGTGCTCTCCCTCCTGCTGATCAATGTGTGAGCCAAGATGGCATGAATATATCTCAAGGCCGGAGGAAGAGAAGTTACCTTTGACCGAATCGGGTCATAAGGCATCGTGCTCGTCGTAAGATCTACCCAACAAAGAGTTGGCGAGCAATGCAAAGAAGGGGAGAGGGGCAGAGGGGGTGGGGGTGAGGTTCATATGTGGCTCGGCAAGGGGGAAAAGAAAAAATAGGAGAAGGGGGTCGGGATGGGCAAGTTCAAAAGAGAAGGGGCAAGGGGTTGGTCGACGAGGGTGGTGGATAGTACTTGGGCTGTCAAAGAGAGGGAAGGGAATGGAAGGTCGCAAGGGGAAGGGAATGGGGATAGGGAAGGGGGCGTAGCTCGTCGAATAGAGGAAAGAGGGGGGATCGGGTAGGGGAAAGAAAAGAGAGGAGAAATAGAGGGTGTGGGGGCGATAAAGTTGAGGCGACGGCTGTGGCCGGAGAGGGAGGTCGATTTGGGGAAAGGTAAAGATAAAATAGGGGGATTTAGGGTTTAAAAGAACACATGGTCGTGTTTAGGCCCGTGTTGGGCCACACGGCTATGTCACACGCCCGTGTGTGATTAAAAATATCAACCCAGTCTTCAGATGACCTCAGACATGCCCATGTGTCCAGGCCGTGTGTGATCTCCTTCGCTTCTACCACACCCATGCGAGATCCCACACGCCCGAGTGGCTTTGTCGTGTCCGTGTCTCTTGCCTGATTAACTCTCTGATTTGATTTAAAATTGAAAAAATTAGCACTAGGGTTCACACGGCCTAGGACACTCGTCGTGTAACCTTCAAATTTTTGAAAAATTAAGTTCCAGGACTCACACGACCAAGGATACATTCGTGTGGGTCACATGGCCATGTCGCCAAGTCGTGTAACTCACTGTCGATTGCTCCCTTATGCACACAGCCTGGGACACGCCCGTGTGTCTAGGCCGTGTGACGCACTATTGATTACCCCATTTCGTACACGGCCTGAGACACGCCCGTCTGTCCAGGCCATGTGGGTCAAAAACTTTTTTTTTATATTTTGAAAACTAATTAGTTTTAAAAATAACATGAAATAAAATTAAAAGAAGTAGTAGGGTGTTAACACTCGAGTTGCCCCCCTGAAGTGCTTATTTATAGCCTAAGCTCGACTTACCTTGTATGCACACGGTTACGGTGGATCGCAGAGCCGAGGCTCCTCTTTCTCGTTATCAAACATTTTACCAAGGTAAGGTTTAAGTCGAGTATTGTTTACCTTAAATGTGCCGAATTCAGAATGAGTTACCTCAACTATACCGTAGGAGAAGACGTTCAGTACCGTAAATGGATTTGATCCATTTGCATCAAGCTCTGAAGGAGAGATTCGTGGGTCTGTTTTGTCCAGCAATACCTTGACCTCAACCTTAAATTGGTTCATCCCGTTCATATGCTCATCATGGCGTCGCTTTGGCTCTTCATCGTGGTTTCTCGATTTCTCCTTGACATGTGTCCGCCATTCATCTAGTTTATCGATTTGTAACATTCGTTCTTCGTGAGTTGTAACATTGCAAAATTGGGCCTAGTAGGATTGGGCCCATTGGGCCTTGAGCGTAGAAGCGTTTTAAAATTTTGAGAATAAAAGAACGGCATTATTTCAAGTGGGACTTATTAGTTAAGTGAATTTGGAAGGTTACGAGGTTTCTATGAAGTCTCGGGTTTAATTGGGCCTTAGGAAAAAAAATTGGTATTTTAGCACTTTAAGGAGAGATGGTAAGTAGCTTCAAGACTTATAGAAATAAATGAGTAATGTGCTTGCATAAATGAGCTATTGGTAAAAAGGTTATGGCGCCACATGAAGTACTTTGAGGGAAGAGGTTCAAATCCCATTGTGTGCAAACTTTAACTATTATTTTTGCACTCTTTCCTTAAGTGTCGGCCAAGCATGTAAATAAGGCAAGGTGGACTTTTATTTTTGGCAAGATGGCTAAGGAAAATAGGAAAGGATGAATGTGAGGAAAGAAATCAAGAGAAAGGGGAAAGTAGGGGGAACATGTGGCATTTTTCAAGGGATGTATTATGGAAAGGGTGGTTGGCAAAATTTTGACTATTAGGGATATGAATGTGGACGATTTTAGGGCTAAAGGGGGTGATAGCCGAATTTTGCTAGGAGTTTTTGGCAAAGCTAGTGCTTGAGAGGTTGTTCTCTTTAATTTTTTGTATCATTCTCTTTCTCTCCAAATTTCCTCTTCTCTTTGCCGGATTTTCAAGCCTTTAGTGTACATTTTTGTTTCTTCTTTTCTTCCTTGTTGCCGAAAGTACCTAAGCCTTGGAGATCAAATTGTTCACTCATTTTCCTTTGGAAAAACCGAACCTTCATTTCTTCTTTATCGTTCTTCTCATCCAGATAACACTCACTCCTTTGATCAATCGCTAAGTGGTTATATTCAAACATTTTTTTATTTTTTCTTTCTCCTAGCCGAATATATGTCTTGGCATGGGATGGTCCTTTTAACTGAGACCATCATTTTATTCTACCCTCTCAAACGAGATTATTTTCTCTTTTTTGTAGTGTTTTAAGTGGGAGACCGTGTATTGTTCTAGCCGAAGTCAAACGGTGGAAATTGGATCCAATATCGATAAGGTAAGGGGGTTCATTTTGGATTTTTCGTTATACCTCTATTTGGCTATGTTGCAAATCGGATTGAAGTTTCGACTAATCAATTATGTTTTAGGGATGAAACCACTCGATATATCCTATTTGCAAATCCTTCGAATATAGTGGGTCAACGAAGAGTGGTTCTTTAGGGAATCCTAATCAAGGTGTGTAATCCCGTACCTTCCGAATACATGTTTGATATGGTGTGTAATCTCACATCTCTCTGAAATTTTGTATGATATGTTCTGTGATTTGGTCAAAATACTGAAGAAAACCGAAAACCAGCATCCGTGATCACTCGGGCATGCGTATGATCGTAGTGGTAATCATATTTTGTAATAAAACAGTTTCGGTTAGAAGCAGTGATGCATTTTTGAAAAATCACGAAAAATAGGAGAAAAGGAATTACAAAGTTAATAAGATATCAGATTAACGCTTACTGTGTCTATTTTGATATGGAAGAAACGGAGAAGGAAAAGGAATTTTATATTCTGAGATATCTTAATTTTAGTGAGACTGGTTCTGAATGACTTCGTGGTTCCCTGATCTGTTTTGGAAAAATCATATAAAATTTTACAAAGTGAATTAAGGGTTATAATTCATATGTATGGATTCATAAGTGAGCCTATTTTCATTAGAAACAAGTGGGAGCAGTATATGAAAACCGTATAGTGAGATATTTGAAATTAAGGTAAGAGAGGTCAGAATCGTTGGACAGTGAAACAAGGGAAACTTCAAGGAATAAACTGTACTAAATGGTTAAGTCAAAAATTCTGGAAAAATTATAGTAAGAAGATATATGAGTCTAGTCTCAAGGAAAATTTACGGAGTTAGATTTCAAGATTCCTAACTCAAGTTATAGTCAATTTAGTTAGTACAATGCAGATGAACAGTTTTGATTTTTATGCTCCACATTAGTAGTTAAGTCTAGGTTGCGAAATTACCGAATTACCCTTAGTGGGTAAATTATCAAAATTACGAAAATGCCCCTATGGGTCGAAATTATGAAAATGCCCCTAAAGGGCCGAATTACAAAATTGTTATATGGGCCAATCTGATATTTTGATAAATGGGCCAATCTAATATTTTGATAAATGGGCCGATCTGATATTTTGCTATATGGGCCAATCTGATATTTTGATAAATGGGCCAATCTGATATTTTGATAAATGGGCCGATCTGATATTTTGCTATATGGGACAATCTGATATTTTGATAAATGGGCCAATCTGATATTTTTCTAAATGGGCATTTTGATTAATTGTTGTAATAGGCCATAATTTTGTAATAAATATCTGAATAAAATTGTTGTGAATGGTTATGCATTATATACATGATTTGCATGGGATGGGATAATGATGAAGAGAAGTTCTGGTAGCTCTGCTACATAATTCTGGTGGCTCTGCCACAAATATGAAAAATGGTGATGCCATGTAAATTCTTTTAATCTGGTGGCTTGTCCACAAATTTGATATAATCGGCTTAATGCCTATGTTTGGTGTGTTGGCAGGGTGGGTGACTAAAGCTCCCCACAGGTGTGTTGGTTGGTACGGGTGGTGTGTAGTGGATGGAAAACTAGGTTTGGTTTGGGAATTGCATATCATATGCATATTATATTTGATACATTATTATTGTTGTAAATGGGCTTAGGCCCAAAATATTGTTAATTGGGTTCCTACCAATGAATAACTGTAGAGAGGATTTCACACTGAGTTCTTGTAACTCACCCCCCTTTCTCTTAACCCTTGTAGGTAATGCTTGATGATATGGACTTGGGCTATGGATGACTCGAGGGAGGCCATACTTCGGAAATGGTTTATTTGGACTTTAGACTTCTTTCTCGTTTATTTTATTACTTTACTATTTTGGGTTAAATGTTGTAATAAGGCCTCTAGACTATTTTTATTTTTGCTTTTTGGTTGGGATGTTTTTATTATTTTTTTCTTAAATTGTTTAAAAAGGGAATTTTCTAAAAACTTAAACAATGGTTTCCAAAATCGATTAACAAATGGATTTCAAAATAAACTTTTACAAATATTTTTAACACGGATATTTTCTCTCGAACTATTAACGATATTTTCAAAAGACACGGATTCTCTTTCGAATTTTCAACGTCGTTTTCAAAAGTCACGGTTTTGTAAGATCATTAGTTCAAATTTATCGATTTATCAATCAATTCTTTGAGGTTAGTAGTATTTTATCAAATCAAACTTGTTTTCTTGATTTTTAACAAAGCAATATTTTAGTTCGAACAAAAAGGGTTTAACATGTTTTGCTCGTGTGACATACCAAATCCGCTCATAACGCATGGGCCGGGTTTGGGGTGTTACATGAGTCATTCTATTTATGTCGCAATGACAGAAACATGGCTCCATTACATTTTTTCGAGGGGTTTCCTACAAAGAAGGTTGAGCCACATGGTCACCAATATTAACAGAAGATTTAAAATCATCTCGATCACTAGATGTTCTCACAGAATCATGAGCTTGGAGAGTAATCGTTTCGTCACCTACACGAAGTACAAGTTCACACGTACCAACTTCAATTATGGTTCTAGCAGTTTCTAAAAAGGGTCACCCTAAAATTAAAGGTACCTCACTACCCTCATCCATGTCTAACACAACAAAGTCAACAGGAAATATGAATTTATCGATTTTAACAAGCACATCCTTAATAACACCCCTAAGATATCTAATGGTTCTATCCATTAATTGAATACTCATCCTAGTTTGTTTGGGTTTCCCGAGACCTAGCTGTTTGAACATTTTATAGGGCGTGACATTGATACTAGCCCCTAAATTAGCCAAAGCATTATCAATATTCAAACTACCAATTAAACAAGGAATAGTAAAACTTCCTGGATCTTTTAGTTTGTTGGGTAGTTTATTTTGTAAGATGGCCGAGCAAACTGCATTGAGTTCCATAGTTGACGAATCGTCTAACTTCCATTTGTTTGCCAATAGCTCCTTTAAAAATTTGACATAATTGGGCATCTGTGAAAGAGCTTCAACAAATGATAAGTTAATATGTAATTTTTTCAGGAGTTTAAAAAAATTACCAAATTGTTCGTTCGTGTGGTCTCTCTTGCTTTAGGATATGGAACTCGAGGTTTATATTATTTGGCAACCGGCTTTTGCTCTTTCTAGCTTACCTCAACCTTATCGCTATTTACTATAATTTCTTGCCTTGGTTCTGGTTCAGATTCAACTAACCCTTCTTCATCTCGCACAGTAATTGCATGAAGCTGCTCCCTTAGGTTAGTTTCAGTATTGCTAGGTAAACTACCTTGTGGTCTTTCTAAAATTAACTTAGTAAGATGACCTATTTGGTTGTCGAGCCCTTGAATCGATGCTTGTTGATTTTTAAGTGCTACTTCAGTGTTTTGAAAACGTGTTTTGACACCTAGATAAACTTGGTCAGCATCTTCAGTGTTTTGAAAATGTGTTTTTGACACCTAGATAAACTTGGTCAACATCTCCTCAAAGTTCGGCTTTTTCTTTTGCTAGTAAGGTTGTTGTTGGAAGCTCGGAGGGGGTTGTGCTTTCTGATTTCCTTGACCACCCTAAGAGAAATTAGGATGGTTCCTCCAACCTACATTATAGTTATTACTAAAAGGGTTATTTTGAGGCCTAGAATTATTACCCATATAATTGATTTGTTCGTTTTTTGTGCTAGGAGCAAAGGGTAAACATTCTGGATTATTTATTCCACCTCCATTTGTATCGCATTGCACCATCGGATGTACTTACATAGAAACATATAAACCATCAATTTTTTATTTAAAATTTCTACCTGATTTGATAACATGGTGACTGCCTCTAAATTAAAGACACCGGTTACTTTCATCGGCTTCGTCCTCATAACTTGCCATTGATAATTATTCAGTGCCATCTCTTCTATAAACTCATAAGCCGCTTTGGATGTTTTATTATTTAGAGTTCCACCGGCTGCTGTGTTGATCAACTATCTAGTTGATGGATTCAAACCGTTGTAGAAGGTTTGAACTTGTATCCATAGATGTCACCCATGGTGAGGGCACCTTCTCAGTAAATCCTTGTATCTCTCCCATGCATCATATAGAGTCCCTAAATTGATCTGCACAAAAGAGGAGATATCATTCCTCAACTTGGCTGTTTTAGTCGGTGGGAAGTACTTCAGAAGGAATTTTTCGGTCATTTGACCCCATGTGGTGATGGAACCTCGTGGTCAAGAGTTTAACCATTGTTTAGATTTGCTCCTTAACGAGAAAGGGAATAATCGTAAGTGAATGGCATCGTTAGTGGTGCCATTAATTTTGAAAGTATTGCAGATTTCTAGGAAATTAGCCAAATGAGTATTTGGATCTTCGTCTTCCAAACCATCAAACTGAACAAACTGTTGTATCATCTAAATAGTGTTCGACTTCAGTTCGAAATTATTTGCAGCAATGGTGGGTTTCAAAATACTCGATTCAGCCCCAGTTAGAATGGGCTTAGCATAATCGTACATAGTACGAGGAACAAGATCTGGATGCGCAACAACTATAGGAGGTAGCTGATTATTCTGGTTATCACCCATCTCCTTAGTAATAATAATGCCCTCTTGTTCGTCTACTAAATTTTCTCGACTTTGCCTTGCTTCTCTACGGTTTCTACGAGCTATACTTTCAATTTCACTATCAAACAGTAATGGTCCCGACGGGTTTCTTCTAATCATAAACTAAAGGAACCTGCCAGAAGCAAATAAAACAAAAATTAGAATGTAAAAATTAAACTAAAAACAAAATAAATAAACTAAAATAAATAAAATAAATGACTAAATTAATAAAAAAAAGTGTTCCTAATATTTTAGTCCCCAGAAACAGCACCAAAAACTTAATGGTCACTAAACTAACTGTAAATATGACAAAGGCAAGCGCACTGATCGAACAATAGTATAACTATGGTGAGTAGAGAATATCGTATCTACAAGGACTAAAAGTATTAGTAATTACCTTTTTTTTATTTAGCCGACAAATTGGAGTGATGTGTTTTAATCTAAATTTACTAAACTAAATTAACCAAGAACGCAACAAAGAATGAATCAAGGAAGTAATCGAATATTAACCAATGAGATAGACAATACCCAGGAAAGAATCCACCTAGACTTCACCTATTATTATGAATCTGAGTTAAACAATTTATTCACTTGTATCTTGATTCGTAGAAATCCCTAAATTATGTTAATATCTCTTTCGAGAGTAAGAACAACTGACTCTAGGTTGATTAATTGAAATATCTTTCTAATTAAAACCTTTATTGCCGCATTAACTCGATCTATGGATTCCCCTATTAGATTTGACTCTAATCCGGTAGATTTATGTCGTCCTATTTCTAGAATTGCATGCAACCCCATTCAATTATGCTAGATCTACTCTTAAACAGGGACTTTGCTCCACTGAATTAAGCACATTAAACATGAATTAATATCCCGAAAATATTAAAAAAAGAAATAAGCATACATAATTGAGAACAAGAATCAAGTATTTATCGCATAAAAACAGACATTAAATAAAAGGATTCATCATAGGTTTCATCCTCCCTAGGTATCTAGGGAATTAGTTCATAATCTTGAATGAAAACATCTCAAAGTCAGAATAACCACAAGACATAAAGAAACTCAATAAAACTTCAAAAGAAATTAAAAGGAGATCTTCGATCTTGATGGAGATCCACTTCTGAGTTGATTCCGATGGAGTTCTTCGAGTGTTTTCTTTGATCTTCTCTGCTTTTTCCCTTATGTCTTCTTCTAATAGGTATTTATAGACTTCAGCATGCTCAGAAAGCCTAAAAATTAGGCTTTTCAACATATTTGGGAAGTAGGGTGTGAAATCGACACAGGCTGGCACATGGGCGTGTGTCCAACCCGTGTGGCTCACACGGGTGTGTGCCTTGCCCGTGTGGAAATGCTCAGGCCGTGTGGCTCCTGAACACAACTCTATTTGTCCAATTTTTGCTCATTTTTTGCTCCTTTCGCTCCCAAATGCTCTCCTAAGTATAGAAACATGAATTTAAAGGATTAGGAGCATCAAATTTACTAATTTGCATAATTAATCATCCAAAAATGCATTAATAATGGGATTAAAATATGTTACTTTTATAGCTTATCAACATGTCATAATAACATCACATTCCACAATTCAACACATATGTACTTACCAAATTATCGCTTACTTCCGCTGCATATTTGCATCATTAACATATCATTATCACTGTCATTTAGCATGTATATCATGCCCACAACACAACACAATTCACAATAGTCATCACACATGTATCATATCACAATATCGTATCATAATAATCAATACTCACTTATTCACATAATCACATAATTTGCCAAAATAAAACAAGGGAAATAGAAATCTTACACTCGAAACTTAGGATAGGGGTTTAGGCTATTCCTAAACTCCCAATTAACACTATGAATCATGTCTAGTAGTAGTGATTTCAAACACTTACCGTTCACGATTTTACCTAGTCGTCGGAAGCTCAAATTAGCTTTTCCTTACCTTTCGCTTTATTCGTAAAAGGTTCTAACGAATACGAAGCATCAACAAAGTAAATCACACAACAACACAATCAGCATTCATCCAAAGACTCACCTCAATCAACCAAAAACACAAGCCTAAGCTAGATTCTCTTATAATCAAAACTTCGACATAGCAAACTTTAAACTCAATTATCTCAGTCTATACTTAATCTTTTTACCTAAAACTTATTCCATTCATCTAACTATTCACCTACGACTGATTCTCAACCTTTAAACTACGCAAAACTACCTGATTCATGGTATTGAAAATTTTTGACAAGTTATGGCAATTTTCATAAACAATCATTAAATCCTTAGAAATCCTTAACGAAACTTTAAAGTAAGTATAAAAGGTTTCTAAACTCATCAAAACTATTTGAAAAACACTTTGAAACTACATTTTTACCCAAAATCCCAAAATTTACCATTAGCGATCCAATTTTCAGCTTTTATTCAAAACTTATAATTTAATGGCTAAAAACTCAGTTTAAATGACTAGATAACATTAAAAACTAATGGGAAAATGAATGGTTACCTTCTGTGGAAGAAAAACGAGCTTTTGGTTGGAAATCTGAAAAACCCAAAAGTTAACCAATGGAGAAATCTATGGTGTTTTGGGGTGTTTTTCTTGAGATTCTATGGAGATTTATGGCTTGGGTGATGATAAAAATCAAATGAATTAAGGTTTGACAATTAAAATCAAATGGGAGAAGCTTGGTAAAGCAAGTGATGACACAAATAGAACAATGGGAAAAACTATTGTGAAACCTGTAGGTGGAGGAAGATATTAGGTTGATTTTTAAAATTTTGGGTTATTTGCCCTTTTAGTACTCCTAGTTTTAACCCCTATTTCAAAACAGTATTTAATACAAAATTGAGAGTCTTTTCAGTATTATTTTGAAAAATTGATTTGATTTTCTAAAAACCATAGATGAAAACATTTCCTGTTTACCATGCTACGAAATTCCCGAGCACACTAGAGCTAAAATTCCTAAATTACTTTCGAAACTTCTAGGCCCAACTTTGGGGTGTGGCAGTCTTTGTAAATTGTCTCTCATCTCTATACAAAATTCATCTTATCTCTCTACCTAAACTCCAAACCCACCATATTACCTACTTTCTACCATGCTTGCTTCCACCGACTACCGTGATTTCCATCGCTAGTCACTGTGTCCTTACTAGTAAATAATTTGATTCCTTCATATATTTTTTCACCTCTATTCCTCTTTCTCCTTTCCAGAATTCTCACTCTAACCTTCTTTGTCATTTTTTGCTTCTGAAATTTTGATTACCATAAACAAAAATTGCATTGATTTTTCTCACTTTTAACTACATGCATAAGTTCCAAAATACCCAACCTC